>CM061059.1:13565954-14165954 GCA_030762865.1 Paraleonurus japonicus
CATATCTTTATATAACTAGTACATAAAGACATTCAACTCAGCTGAGGTTTTTCAAAAAGACAACTCATCTTAAAAATTTTGAAATTGATGAGTAGTGAGAATATTTTGAAATAATTTTGAAAACAAGAATTTTTGGCTATGAACAGATAGAGATGATTCAAATTGATCTAACAATGTTGTCTGAACCTGTTCCTGCAAATACATAAACTTTTGAAACCATTAGTATCTAGAGTAGATCAGACAAGATGCACATACTCATCTGACTTGTGAGAAAATCAGTTGATTATTGTGTCCTTGTCTAATTTACTTGATGTTTAGAGAAGCAAATATCAAGTTAGATAAGGTCAATATGATTATTCCTTGATTCTTAATTCCTTTAGAAAGGAGATAAATGATATCAGCTCTGTGATTGTCCTTTGACACATAAAGAGTCTGATATTTCTTTCTAGATTTATAAAGAAAATGAAATAGAAAGAAATATAAGATACAATCAAAAGAAAATTATAAATCAACCAATGAAGAATCAAGTAATCCTAAATCTAAACACAGTTCCTTGAATCTTGTCTCGGCTAATGGTTTAGTAAGTATATCAACTCTTTGAAATCAGTTAGTATCTTCTCTAATCTAATATCACCTTTTTCTACATGATCACGAATAAAGTGATGTCGAATATCAACATGTTTGTAATGAGTATGTAAGACTAGGTTCTGGGTAATAGCTATGGCACTATTGTTATCAAAAAAGATTGGTACATCTCTAATGATAATATTATAATCCCTTAGCTGTTGACTAATGCAGATCAGCTGAGAACAACAACTTCCAACTGCCATATATTCAGCTTCAGTAGTGGAAGTAGCTACAAAGGTTTGTTTCTTAGACAACCATGAAATCAGCTTACTTCCCAGAAATTGGCAAGTTCCAGAAGTAGATTTCCTATTTATCTTACACCCGCCAAAATCTGAATCTGAGTATCCTAACAACTCAAAATTATCGTCAGCTGGATACCACAGTCCTACATTTATTGTACCTTTTAAGAATTTAAGAATCTTCTTGGCTGCTTCAAGATGACTCTTCTTTGGCTTAGCTTGGAAACGTGCACAGACATCTACCGTAAAAGAAATACCAGGTCTACTAGCAGTTAAGTATAATACTGAACCTATTAAACCCCTATATTCTATCTGATCAGTGTCTTCCCCCTTATCATCTGGATCCATGGAGAAGTTTGTCATCATAGGTATCTTAGCCTCTCTACTGGTACCTATTCTAAAATTTTCAATAAGATGCTTTACATATTTTGCTAGGTTGATGAAGATCCCCTTCTTAGTCTGTTAGACTTGAAGTCCAAGAAAGTATGTCATTTCACCCATCATGGACATCTAAAATTTCCTTTCATAAGATGACTAAATTCTTCACACAAAGATAGGTTAGTTGATCCAAAAATAATATCATCAACATAAATTTGTACTAATAAAAGATCGTTACCAAATTCTTTTCTAAATATAATTCTATATATCTTACCCTTTACAAAACTATTTTGAATTAGATAATCAGACAAAGTATCATACCAAGCTCTTGGAGCCTGTTTAAGTCCATATAGAGCTTTCTTCAATCTGTAGACCTTGTCTCCTTTGACAAATCCTCGAGGCTGCTCTACATAAACTTCTTCAGCTAGGATTCCATTTAGAAATACTGATTTTACATCCATTTAAAAAACTGTGAATCTTTTAAAAGCAGCATAGGTTAAGAACAATCTTATGGCCTCCAGACGAGCTACTGGTGCAAAGGTTTAATCATAATCAATCCCTTCTGATTGTGAATAACCTTGAGTAACTAGTCTAGCTTTATTTCTAACCACAATATTGTTCTCATCCCTTTTGTTTTTAAAGACCCATTTAGTTCCATTGACTTTTTGATGATGAGACCTTTCAACAAGCTCCCACACATCTTGTCTTTGAAATTGATTCTTCTTCTTGCATAGCATTAATCCAATTGGAATCAGTTAGAGCTTCAATAACTGACTTAGGTTCAAGTAATGACACATAGCAACTGAACATACAATCTAGATTTAGCTAGGTCCTAGTCTGGACTCCAGATTCTAAATCTCTAATTATATGTTCAGCTGAATGATAAGTCATTATCCTTTTACCTTTGTCTTTTAACAGGGATGAAGACTTGTCTGAAATATCTTTCTCAAATGATTTTGTATTACCTTCAGAAGCTTCTTCCTGATTGTCTGGTAAGGTAATTGTCTGATCAGCTGAGTTTGAAAACTTTCAGGCTCTCCTTCTTTATTTGAGTCTGATTCTTCTTCCTAGTCTGAGTCTAATTTTGATCCATAGAACTTCACTGATGATCTCTTAATAGTCATCTTATGTAGATCATCTGAGATCTTTGTGATGTCATCTGCATCTTTAGACTCAAAAGTAGATTCATCAAACACAACATGTGGTGTTTCTTCCACACACAAGGTTGTATTATTATAAACTCTATAAGCTTTAGACACAGAGGAATATCCTAAGAATATCCCATCTGCAATTTTAGCATCAAAAGTTTTTAAATGAGATTTACCATTGTTGTGAATGAAACACTTGCATCCAAAAATATGAAAATATGAAATCTTGGGTTTTCTACCCTTCCATATTTCATAAGGAGTTTTACACTCATTCTTAACAATCAGACATCTATTTTGAATAAAACAGACAGTATTAATGGCTTATGCCCGAAACCTGTGTGGAGTGTTGTACTCAGATAACATAGTCCTTGCACCTTCTTTTAGAGTTCTGTTTCTCCTTTCAACAACTCCATTTTATTAAGGTGTCCTTGCAGTTGATGTCTCGTGAGCTATACCATTCTTAGTACGTTAGTTTTTTTTTTTTGGAGTCATTCTTAGTACAATAGTTAGCAACAAGTGTATTAAGGAATTCAGTACCTTTATCACTTCTAATTTTAACAATACTTAATCCTTTTTCATTTTGAATTCTTTTAAGAAATTCTGGAATCTTTGTCATAGTCTCATTCTTCTTGTACAAGAAAATTACCCAGGTAAATCTTGAGAAATCATCTACTATTACTGAGGTATATTTTCTTCCACTTAAGCTGAGAGGTGTGACTGGACCAAAAAGATCCATGTGAAGAAGTTCTAGGATCCTATCTGAAGAAGGATTATTTATTGTTTTAAAAGAAGTTCTAGTCTGTTTTCCTTTATGACAAGTGTTAGGACGAAAAAGATGTACTTAGTTTTGATGAGTTAAAAGTGTAAAACTAAGATGACCAGCTGAAAGATAATGTATAGCCAGCTGCTGTAATGTAATCTTTGTAAAATAGACTAAGTATAGGATAGTAAGATAGGGTTGTTCAAAGAAAGTCAGATGGAGATAAGAACAGAAAATCAGACGACGACAGAGACAGACAAGGAGGAAGAACAAGACACTCACCAAGAACAAGTAACAGACGTGGTGAAAAATCAGATGGGGTAAAAAGTCAGACGAGCTAAGGAGTTGGTTAAAATCAAGAATCAGTTATAACAGAACAAGGAGAGGTTTCAAGAATTGGTTAATCAGTTATAACCATCTTCAACAGAAACAAGGAGGTTATAACCGTCATCAACAGAAGATCTATAAATAGGTTCAGAAATTCAGATATTCAAATATAGAAGAAGAAAAACTTAGCATTCTAGCAGTTGTTAACATTTTATCATTCTGAGAATTAGAAGCTCTCTCCACGATCATTTGTATACACATCACTCACGAACACACTTAGTGTTCATTCATTTTTCTGGTGTAGAGAACACCATTTCATTTGAATCTTCAAACGCCAAATAGAGATAGCATCATACTTGTAAGGCTGAAGATACACGTTGTAAGTGAAGAAAGTAAGAAAGAAGAAAGACAGTAAGTAGAGTCTCTTCTTCAAGTTGAAGAAGGAGAGTGGACGTAGGATCATTTGATCCGAACCACTATAAATCCTGTGTTGTTTCTTCTTGTTGTTTTTACTTGTTTTACATTGATTATTTCTTGATCGCAAATTCAATATCTGATATAGCTTTAGATCCTAATTGAATTGAGTTTAATCAAGAATTGTTTCCGCTGTAAAATTGTTTTTGGAGTTGATAGATCATCTAAGCTTGAAAAAGTTTTTGATAATCTATTCATCCCCCCCTTCTAGATTATCACTAGGAGGCATCTTGATTACTTGATTAACTTCTTCTAAAGGGACCCAACAAGTGGTATCAGAGCAGTGTTAAGCTGTTCTGATAAAAGATTTGTGGTCTTGAAATTTCTGAGTTCTTGTTGAAATCTGATTTCTTATTATTGATTCACTAACATTTCTGATAAGTTGCCTTTTAGTATCTTGAATTACGATGTCTTCTGTTGAAAGACATAAGAAAACCAGGAGTTTGCCAGAGTTCTCTATCGAAGAATATGATTATTGGAAGTTCAGAATGGAGAATCATTTGAAGGCTATTCATGACCGCATGGAAGAGGTTCTTGAGGAAGGTCCAATAAAATTTTATCATGGAGTTGTTAGCACTGGAGCTGAATCTTCTGTTACAAGAAGTCAACAAGAAAAGAAGAGTGCTGAATTAACTAACGATGAAAGGAAGATTCACAATTTGGATCAAGTTGCAAGAACTGAAATCATTGAAACTTTAAGCAAGGATTGGATAGAAAAGGTTAAAAGATGTAAAACTGCTAAGGATATGTGGGAGACTCTTGCAAGTGTCTGTGAAGGGTCAGATCAGGTTAAAGAAAATAAACTGCAGTCTGTCTTACATGCATTTGACACGTTCAAAATGAAGGATGGAGAAACAGTGGATCAATTGGACGTGAGACTGACTAATCTGGTGAACAAAGCTGCTGATTTGGGTAAGACCTATACTGAGAAAGAAATTAACAACAAGGTACTCAGATCATTGAGCAAAAGATGGAGGGAGAAAGCTAATATTCTCAAAGCAACACAGAATCTGTCGACTATATCACATCACACTCTATTTTCTCATCTTAAAGCACTGGAATATGATATACACATTGAAGATGAAGAAGATGAGGCAGAGTCGTCTACATCTGGAAAGACTGTGGCATTTCTTCATCAAGAAGATTCTGACAAGATTTCTAAGGCATCAGATTTGTCAATTAAGGAGGAAATGGAACTATTAATCAGACGATATGAGAGACTCAAGATGAAGTATAAAAGGAACAAAAGAGACAGGTTTAATCGCCGAAATTATAAATCAGACAAGGAAGAGAAGTATTCAGATAATGACAAAAAGAAGGATCCAGTGAAGAGGTATAAATCACCAATCAGACGAGGAGAGAATAGTCCAAAATCAGATAGAGGAGATATCTGTTGTACCTGCAATAAACCCGGTCACTTTAGCTATGATTGTCCTCAACTCACTCCTAGAGAGAGAGAAGAAAAGAGGAAGAAAAGGGATAGGAGGTATGCAGATCAACGAGCTCTTTTAGCAGAAAAGGAGGAAACACATGAGACATCATCATCCTCATCCTCATCTAGTTTCGGATCAGACAATGACATTTGCCTAATGGCTAAAGAGGTAAACTATTACTCATCCTCAGACAATGATAATGATAACTTGTCTGAATCTGATCCATGTCTTATTAACAAGCTTTTAAAAGATCTGAAGACGGCTTTATCTGCTTAAAAACAGATAGAGATTGAAAATTTAAGTTTAAAGAATCAAATTCTTAATCTAACAAAGGAACATCAGACAGGGACAAGAAAAAATCTGGATTGTACATTCAAGGGGGAATGTCAATCTAAGACTACTACTAGTTCCTCATCTGAGAAAACCAATAAGTTGGAAAAAGAATTGAGTGCTTTAAAAATTAAATTTTCAGATATCAATATGGAGAATGAGAATTTTAAAAAGACTAACAGAGAATTGAATCTCAAGTTAGGATATCTTAATAATTCTCAATCTACAATTGATAACATCTTCAGTACTTCTCAAAAGCCTATTGATAAAACTGGATTGGGTTTTGATAGGAACAAGAAGAATGATCCTATCAAACCAAGAGTTTTTGTCAAAGCCACTAAGACTATGGAAAAGACAGAACTTAGTCCAAAGAAATCTAAGGAGCAAATCACCTCATCTGATATTTCTAAAGAGAAAACATAGATGAGGAGAAATGTTTCCAAAAGAAATCTAAAGACTAAATCAAAGTCATTTTCAAAGTATAATGGTTTTGATGGAAGAAGCAAGTCATATCCATTCTTTCCAAAATATAAGACAATCACTAGAGATCAATTAAATAAAATTGATCTAGACAGTCTAATATTAGTAGACAGATATGGTTGCAAGATTCAATCATTGGTTTTGAAAAACTTTGATGTGTTTATCTGGATACCTAAGTATCAACTTAACGAGAAAGGACCCAATACACAAAGGGTACCTAAGAATTAATTTTGTGATTGCAGGGAAATAAGGAGATAGTCGTACGAGAAGATGTTCTTGAAGTCATCTGGTATATAGACAGTGGATGTTCTAAGCACATGACTTATGAGAAAAGACTTATTTCTAACTATCGGATAATAGATGGACCTCGGGTAATGTTCGGTGACACCAATTTTGGTCTAACCAAAGGAGTTGGAACTCTAATGATTGGAGATGTCCAGGTTAATGAAGTTTATTTTGTGGAAGGATTGAAACATAATCTATTATCTCTCTCTCAGCTTTTACGACAAAGGATATTGTGTAAAATTCACTCATGATGCATGTTATATTTTGGATGGTTTAAACGAAAATATTTTACTTCTGAGTCGACAAGGTAATATCTACGTTGCAAATTTCAAGAGTTGCCCTAAGGATACTTGTCTTATTGCTAAGAGTTCGAAGATTTAAGTTGGCTATGGCATAAACGTCTTAGTCATTTAAATTTCAAAACTCTTAACAAAATAGCAAGAAAATCTTTAGTCAAAGGACTTCCCGAGATAAAATATTTTCGAAAAATCATATTTGTGATGCTTGTCAAAAAGGAAAATGTACCAAAACTTCTTTCAAAACAATAAATGGTCCTGCTTGAAAAGGATTTTGGAACTTTTACACATGGATCTTTTTGGTCCAAGTTACACCTCTGAGTTTTAGTGGAAGAAAGTATACTTTAGTGATTGTAGATGATTTTTCTAGATTCACTTGGGTTATTTTCTTGTACAAAAAGAATGAGACTCAGAACAAAAATTCCAAAATTCCTCAAAAGAATTCAAAATGAAAAAGGACTAAATATTGTCAAGATTAGAAGTGATAAAGGTACTTGAGTTTCTAAATTCGTTTGTTACTAACTATTGTACTTGAGAATGGTATAGCACATGAAACATCATCTGCAAGAACACCCCAGAAAATGGAGTTGTAGAAAGGAGAAACAGAACCTTTTAGGAAGGCTGCAAGGACGATGTTATCTCGAGTATGACACTCCACACGTGTTTTGGGCGAAGCCATTAATACTGCATGTTTTGTTCAAAATAGGTGTTTAATTGTGAAAGATAAATGCAAAACTCCTTATGAAATATGGAAGGGTAGAATACCAAAAATTTCATATTTCCATATATTTGGGTGTAAGTGTTTCATCCATAATAATGGGAAATCTAAGTTAAGAACTTTTGATGCCAAGATTGCGAGATGGGATATTCTTAGGATACTCATCTCGTATCCAAAGCATATAGAGTTTTTAATAAGATTACATTATGTGTGGAAGAAACACCACATGTTGTGTTTGATGAGATTTCTTTCAAGACTAAAAATACAGATGACGTCACCAAGATAGCTGAAGACTTCAACAAAATGGATATCAAGAAATCAGTCAAGTTCTACTTACCAGAATCAGAATCAGATGAGGAGCACACATCAGACTCAAATAAAGATAAGGAGGCCGAGAGTTCTTCCATATCATCCGATCCAACAACTACACTACCCGATGGACTAGAAGATACTCCCGAAGGTAATACAGAACCAATTGATGAAAATATCTCAGATAAGACTTCATACTCAGTAAAAGATAAAGGTAAACGAGTATTGACTAATCATCCAGCTGAATAGATAATCGGAAGTTTAGATTCTGGAGTCCAGAAAAGGACACAGATAAACCAAGACTGTCTGTTTAGTTGTTATGTATCATTGCTCGAACCTAATACTATTACTGAAGCTCTAACTGACTCCAATTGGATAAATGCAATGCAAGAGGAATTAAATCAATTTCAAAGACAAGATGTGTGGGAACTTGTTGAAAGACCCCATCATCAAAAAGTTATTGGAACAAAATGGGTTTTTAAAAACAAAAGAGATGAGAACAATATTGTGGTAAGAAATAAGGATAGATTGGTTGCACAAGGTTATTCACAATCAGAGGGAATTGATTATGATGAAACCTTTGCACCAGTTGCTCGTCTTGAAGCCATAAGATTGTTCTTAGCTTATGCTGCTTATAAAAGATTTACTGTATTCCAAATGGATGTGAAATCTGCTTTTCTAAATGGAGTCATTGCTGAGGAAGTCTATGTAGAGCAACCCCCTGGCTTTGTCAACGGAAACAAGGTTTATAAACTAAGGAAAACTCTATATGGACTTAAACAAACACCTAGAGCTTGGTATGATACCTTATCTGAATATTTAACTCAAAATGGTTTTGTAAAAGGTAAGATAGATAGAACTTTATTTAGGAAAGAATCTGATAAAGGTCTCTTGTTAGTTCAAATCTATGTTGATGATATTATTTTTGGATCAACTAATCTAATCTTGTGTGAAGAATTTAGTCATCTTATGAAGAACAGATTTGAGATGTCCATGATGGGAGAGATGACATACTTTCTCGGACTTCAAATTAAGCAGACAAAGAAAGGAATTTTCATAAGTCAAGCAAAATACACCAAAGACCTTATTGAAAAATTTGGAATAGGTACCAGCCGCGAAGCCAAGATACCTATGATGACAAATTCTTCAATGGATCCAGATGAGAAAGGGGAAGACACCGATCAGACACAGTATAGAGGTTTAATTGGCTCTCTTTTATACTTAACTGCTAGTAGACCTGACATTTCTTTTGCAGTGGGTGTATGTACACGCTTTCAAGCTAAACCTAAGAAGAGTCATCTTGAAGCTGCAAAGAAGATTCTAAAGTATTTGAAAAGTACAATCTATGTAGGGCTGTGGTATCCAGCTGACGATAACTTTGAGTTGTCAGGATACTCAGATTCAGATTTTGGTGGGTGTAAGATAGATAGGAAATCTACATCTGGAACTTGCCAATTTCTGGGAAGTAAGCTGATTTCATGGTTGTCTAAGAAACAAACCTCTGTAGCTACTTCTACTACTGAAGCTGAGTATATGGCAGCTGGGAGTTGTTGCTCACAGCTAATCTGGATCAGTCAACAGCTAAGGGACTATAACATTATCACCAAAGATGTACCAATCTTTTGTGATAGTAATAGTGCTATAGCTATTACCCATAACCCAGTCTTACATACCAGGTGCAAACATGTTGATATTCGTCATCACTTCATTCGAGATCATGTAGAAAAAGGTAATATTAGACTAGAGAAGATTCTGACAGATTATCAAAGAGCAGACATCCTAACAAAACCACTAGCGGAGACAAGGTTCAAAGATCTTTCATTAGAATTAGGATTATTAGATGCTACCTTAGCTGATCTATAATCTTTCCATTATTGATTGTCTTTTTGTCTCACATTTATAACATTATGTTTAGAAAGTAATATCAGACTTGTTAAAAATTACATGGATAATCATAGAGCTGATATCATTGATCTCCTTTAAGGAGTCAAGAATTAAGGATTCATCTATTGATTTTAAAACTAACTTGATATTTACTTGTCTAGACCTGAAGTAATACAGACAAATACATAATAATCAGCTGATTGATTAAAAGACAGATGATTATATGTACCTTGTCTGAATTACTCACAAAAGATACTAATAAGTTTGCTCAAGTGTTTTTGATTTCAGGAAAATTTAAAGTCAGATTCTAAAAATCTTTAGTTAAGTGAATAAGACACATCTCATCTAATCAGATGCACAGAGAAGGGCAGACAATGTTCAATCCAGACATGGTTAAAATCACAGGGAGTTTTTCTAACTTTTTGTATTTAAAAATTATGTTTATTAAATCACATAATTAATATGTGAATTTAATTTCATAATCAGTTAATTATTCAAAAATTGAATTCACTCAGTATCTCTTTTTGAAATTTATTTTTAAAAATTTTTATAAAGGGTTCGTTTTTAAAAGATATACTTTTGAAAATAAAAAGAGATAATATTTTAGTTTATCTCTCCAATTAACTGAAAAATTTTACAAATCAAGTTACTTCTTGTCAGAGAAGTTACTATCGGACCCGAAATTTTATCAAATAAAGCTTTGAAATACGCTGAGTGACATTCACGCGCACAAATTGGAGGCGGTTTCTGAAATATGAACCGTCAACAGTTCACGCGCGACATATTTAATATTATTCGTGCACTTTTCAAAATAAATCTGCATAATTGCATTTAATGCTGGCACGAAAACCAAAATCTATACTTTTGCAGTCATTATTAGTTTCTGATTAGTTTGTTATTAAATTTTTCCATATAAATAGGAAAACGTGTGCATAATAACTTGCGCACATAATTACCTATTTATATTCTCTAAAAAATCCTTTTCCCTCTCAAAACTTTCCAAACACTGTTTCAATGGCGGACACTGAAAAATCCAGAATCAAGTATGAATACAATCTCAAATCCATCAGAGATCGCACCAAATCCGAGATGTACGTAGAGTGGGATATCTCCACTGATCCTGAAACAAGGGAAATTTTAGAGTTGTTGGAGTCCAGAGGATTAAAGCAGTACTGTTCGATGAAGCCCTCGAAATCAAAAACCTTGGATGATCTCGCTGCAGAGTTCATGACCCGTGCTAAAGCAACCGATACTGGGTTAGAAACTAGTATTCGAACTTTGGGGAAGAGTAGGAAAATTCATGTATCTATCGCTGACATCGGAGAAATTTTTGGTCTGAGCACCACCGGCGGCAACCCATTCATATACAAGGCGGAGGAGTATTTAGATAGCTACAAATTGATGGCAAGAAAGTCGCAGAAACATAACTCTGCGAACCTAAAGAAAGGGATGTTGAGAAGTATCGTCTCCTTATGCTCATTCTGACCAAGTGTATACTTGGAGAACAACAAAGCCACGACGGGCTGACAAAGCCAAGGATTTGCTGTCTGAGAGCAATTATAGACGGGGCAGAGATAAATTGGGCTCAGATGGTGTACTCCAGAATAATGGAGGAAAAGAAAAAGTTTGTGAAGACAAAGGTGTCGAAGGAGCTGATTAGATGGTCGCTGACCAAGATAACTAGTATGATGACCAGGGTCACCATCATACTAGAAAAGAAGATAGGGACCAAGAAGCTTGACTGGGAGATGGGGGTGAAGAAATTCACAAAGCAGAAGGGTCTGCTCATCAAGGATGAGAAACCCTTCGGGCTAACAGACTCAGAAGGAGACACCCCACCTCCATCACCTAAGAAAAAGGCTTCTAAGGCCAAGGGTAAAAAGGTGGAGACGATGTTAGCAGATGAGTCATCATCTGAGAAGACAGAGACTGAGGCTGAGGTCGAGGAGGAAGAGGAGGAGGAGAAGACAGCTTCCCAAGGGGGAAGTGTCGCGGTTGGAAAATCTGGGCAGGAGGAGACTGTGGAAGTCTCATCTGGAGATGAGGCCGAGGAAGCTGAGCAAACCCAACCCTCCACATCATCTTCTTCCTCATCTGAGGCTGAAGACACCCAACCTTCACCATCCCACCCAGGCGATGAAGGGGCAGACAAGGCCGCTGCCTCTGAGCCTCTAAAACGGTCTACTCCCAAAAGTCCAGAACAAACACAACCCTCACCCGACCCATTCTTTTTCCTATCCACCGCTTAAACAGAACCTCATCTATACTCCCTTCTTCCTAACCCTACTGGAGTCATGGGACCAACGGAGGAATCTCTTCTGGTGGTTGGGAAGAAATTTCTCCTGAGAAAAGAGCATAATCTGATTGATGAACCGGAGCTGTTGGAGGAATTGGTAGATGTATGGCTGTTGTGGAGGATAAGGACAGGGAGTTTTGAGGAAACAGCTATTCTCATAGCTGAGGTTGGAGGAAACAACCTGTCCTTATGGGAGAAGGAGGTGCTAAAGAAAGCCAAGCTCAAATCCTTCATGGATATTCTAACTGAGAACATGTTCTTCGATTATATCCTTCACAGGGTATATTTCGTAGACATGCTGTCTACAGAGGAAGCACAGAAAAAGTCGGAGGAAGAAAAGAGGGTGGAGCCAGAATTGGCTGGAGAAGGAATTGGTGAAGAGCCTGAGATGGCTATGGGTGGAGCTGCCGATGAGCCAGCTGAGATGGATACTGCTGGGGAGGCACCAACAGAGCAGTCAACGAAGGTACAGATGGAGGAGCCAACTACAACTGCACACTGGGCTGATTCTCCTCCAACTAGGGTTGTAGAAGAAGAAATTCCGGTGGAGACGATTGACCTAACTCAATCCTCTCCATCTGAAGATTTGGTAGGACCTTCAATGACTGTGTCTGTATCCGAATTCAACACGCTGAAGGAGGAGGTGTTGAATCTCAAAAGAGCTAGTCTGAATGCTCTACAGCTGATTCCTGGAGTCATTACATCATCTATCAAAGAAAACATAGAGGCTGCCATCCAAGAAAAGACAAAAATTAACCTGTATTTTTCTAAGATCAGACATGAGGAACAGATGGCTGCAGTAAAGACGACAGTTGCTAAGGAGATGAACTCTCAGGATGAATGGGTTAAACAGTACGTTCGTTCTGCCTATACCGAAATCAGGGATTCAGTTGAGGAACAAGTAAGAGAATCCTGGAAAGCTAAGGAGGCCTCATTTCATCAGGTGCTGAGAATGCAGCTGGCCATGGAGAAAGATAGGCAGACGACGATAATTAAGCAATTCATCGATGGAGAGTTTCAGAGGACTGAGGTAGCTCAAAAGAAGAGATATGATCAGCTAGATCAGAAGACAGGGCTTGTTCGACATGAGCTGATGGGACAAATTGAACAAGTAGCCACTATCTGCAATACCCGTTTTGCTGATGCTAAAAAGGGGGAAGATAGTGTGCTCAAGAAAAGAGTAGACGAGCATGATGATAAGATCATGGCCCTGAGCATGAAGATAGAGGAATTATCTGAGGAGCTGCTGAAAGCCGAAGAAGTGAAGAAGAAAGAGGACAGGACAGAGAAGGAACTGAAAAAGATAAGAGAAGTTGAACCCAGTACTGCAGCTAGGGATCTTTCTGTGCAAGATCCTGCTCAAATCAAAATGGTCGCATCTCCTTCCGGATCATCTAGAACTACAAGGAAAACCCAAGCTGAGATAGATGAGGTGGAGAAAATCCGAAAGAGAAAGAGAGATGAAAAGGAGAAATATAAGCGACGGGATGCAAAGAAGAGGAGAGAGCAGGAGAAAGCAGCAGGAAAATTCTATGACCGCTCACTAAGGAGATGGGTTCAGAAAGAGAGAGACGAGCAGGGGGAAGAAGTTCTTAGGCCTTATCATCGAAGTGAAGTAGTCCCCAAGGAAGTGCTGTTAATGGCAGACCAGGCTAGGTGGAGGCCTTTGGAAGTGGACTGGGTCTTCCAGTTTCATGTCTACAAAATCATCAGATGGGGACTAGATGAAAATGAAGCTTTTCATAACTGGCTGGAACAAAAGGACCCTCAAATGTATCAGTATCTTGTCAACATTGCTAATGACGAATTTCACGCAGATGTAGTCGCACCAGCCTACTCCCAGATAGATTCCCCTCTGACAAACAACGGTCGTCTGGACCTGGAGAAGATCAAGCAGCTCATCATCAAAGCTGAATCCTTAGCTGATCTTGCGGAGGGTGGAGAAACCATATCGTTGAAAAAGCGAGTCTTTGACTGGCTTAAGATTCCGGAGGAAAATAGGTGGTATGACTAGTTTTCTTCTCTCATCTCATCTGATCTCTATCTGACTTGCATGAAAGCTGAAGTTATGAACTGTGTGAATAAGAACGTTTGATCTACTTTCAGAATCTGTTGATTAACTTTAAACTTCCTTAAAACTAATCTGTTTAACTATTCGGTGCTTATAACATAATTTGATTCAAAACTCATTAAGAATTCTAACTATATTAGTCTAATTATCTGATACTTACTCATCTGTTTGTAAACGAAAAATTGCTCTGATTGTCTAATTCATGATTGCCTAGTCATCTGTTGATAAAACTGATTGTTCTACATGACTTAATTTCTTTACTTTCTAAAGAGTACTAACATTTCTTTTCTTGAGCTGTGTTTTAACATCATCAAAAAGGGGGAAATTGTTAGGACGAAAAAGATGTACTTAGTTTTGATGAGTTAAAAGTGTAAAACTAAGATGACCAGCTGAAAGATAATGTATAGCCAGCTGATGTAATGTAATCTTTGTAAAATAGACTAAGTATAGGATAGTAAGATAGGGTTGTTCAAAGAAAGTCGATGGAGATAAGAACATAAAATCGGCGGCAGCAGAGACAGAGGCATAAGGAGGAAGAACAAGACACTCACCAAGAACAAGTAAATGATGTGGTGAAAAATCGAGATGGGGTAAAAAGTCGAGGGCAGCTAAGGAGTTGGTTAAAATCAAGAATCAGTTATATAACGTAACAAGGAGAGGTTTCAAGAATTGGTTAATCGCTTATAACCATCTTAAACGAAAAACAAGGAGGTTATAACCGTCATCAATGAGAAGATCTATAAATAGGTTCAGAAATTCAGATATTCAAATATAGAAGAAGAAAAACTTAGCATTCTAGCAGTTGTTAACATTTTATCATTCTGAGAATTAGAAGCTCTCTCCACGATCATTTGTATACACATCACTCACGAACACACTTAGTGTTCATTCATTTTTCTGGTGTAGAGAACACCATTTCATTTGAATCTTCAAAAGCCAAATAGAGATAGCATCATACTTGTAAGGCTGAAGATACACGTTGTAAGTGAAGAAAGTAAGAAAGAAGAAAGACAAGAAGTAGAGTCCTTCTTCAAGTTGAAGAAGGAGAGTGGACGTAGGGGATCATTTGATCCGAACCACTATAAATCCTTGTGTTGTTTCATCTTATTGTTTTTACTTGTTTTACATTGATTATTTCTTGATCGCAAATTCAATATCTCGATATAGCTTTAGATCCTAATTGAATTGAGTTTAATCAAGAATTGTTTCATTGTAAAATTATTTTTTGAGTTGATAGATCATCTAAGCTTGAAAAAGTTTTTGATAATCTATTCATCCCCCTTTCTAGATTATCACTAGGAGGCATCTTGATTACTTGATTAATAGCTCACCTGCAATAAAAGTCACTTTAAGCCTTAAATTCCTCTCGGCACTCCTAGAGAGAGAAAAGAAAAGAGGAAGAAAAGGGATAGGAGGTATGCGGAGATCAACGAGCTCTTGCGAGAAAAGGGAGAAACACATGAGACATCATCATCCCTCGTCCTCATCTAGTTTCGGATCGGACAATGACATTTGCCTAATGGTAAAGGGTAACTATTATAAATCCTCAGACAGTAATGTGATACTTATGGAATCGATCCCATGTCTTATTAACAAGCTTTAAAAGATGCGAAGGCGGCTTTATACGCTTAAAAACGGATAGAGATTGAAAATTTAAGTTTAAAGAATCAAATTCTTAATCTAACAAAGGAACATGGACGAGGACAAGAAAAAATCTGGATTGTACATTCCAAGGGGGAATGTCGATCATTCTTACTAGTTCCTAAATGAGAGAAAACCCGATAAGTTGGAAAAAGAGATTGAGTGCTTTAAAAATTAAATTTTGAGATATCAATATGGAGAATGAAATTTTAAAAAGACTATGAGGTGAATCTCAGAAGTTGGGATATCTTAATAATTCTCAATCTACAATTGATAACATCTTGATCTTCTCAAAAACTTTATTGATAAAGCTAGTTGGGTTTTGATAGGAACAAGAAGAATGATCTGTCGAGCCAAGAGTTTTGTCAAAGCCCACTTTAAGGCCCCATGGAAAGAAGCGAACTTAGTCGAAAAGAAATCACAGGAAGCGAATCACCTCGTCTGATATTTAAAGAAAACATAGATGAGGAGAAATGTTTCAAAAGAAATCTAAAGACTAAATCGAAGTCGTTTTCAAAGTATAATGGTTTTGATGGAAGAAGCCAGTCATATCCATTCTTTCCAAAATATAAGACAATCACTAGAGATCGATTAAATAAAATTGATCTAGGCAGTCTAATATTAGTAGACAGATATGGTTGTAATTGATCATTGGTTTTGAAAAAATTTGATGTGTTTATCTGGATACCTAAGTATGACTTAACGAGAAAGGACTTGATACAGAAGGTACCTAAGGAATTAATTTTGTGATTGCGAGGGGAAATAAGGAGATAGTCGTGCGAAGATGTTCTTGAAGTCATCGGTATGTGACAGTGGATGTTCTAAGCACATGACTTATGAGAAAAAAACTTATTTCTAACTATCGGTGTAGATGGACCTCGGGTAATGTTGGTGACAACGGTGTATTTAACCCAAGAGGTTGGAACTATTTAATGATTGGAGATGTCGAGGTTGTGAAGTTTATTTTTTTGGAAGGATTGAAACATAATCTATTACTCATCTCACAGGTTTCACGACCGAGATATTGTGTAAAATTCACTCGCGATGCATGTTATATTTTGGATGGTTTAAACGAAAATATTTTACTTGCTGGAAGTCGAGACAAGAGTAATATCTACGTTGAAATTCAGAGGTTACTAAGGATACTTGTCTTATTGCTAAGAGTTGAAAGATTTAAGTTAATTTATCAGCGCCAAACATCTTAGTCATTTAAATTTCAAAACTCTTAACAAAATAACAAGAAAATCTTTAGTCAAGGACTTCCAGATAAAATATTTTCGAAAAATCATATTTGTGATGCTTGTAAAAAGGAAAAGCAGTTGAAACTTCTTTGAAGCAATAATGGTCACCTTGAGAAAGGATTTTAGGAACTTTTACACATGGATCTTTTTGGTGGGGTTACACCTCGAGTTTTAGTGGAAAGTATACTTTAGTGATTGTAGATGATTTTCTAGATTCGGCAGGTTATTTTCTTGGCACAAAAAGAATAAGAGGCTGTAACAAAAATTCAAAATTCCTCGAAAGAATTCAAAATGAAAAAGGACTAAATATTGTAGTTAAGTGATAAGTCGGGTTTCTAAATTCGTTTGTTACTAACTGTTGTGCGAGAATGGTATAGCACTTGAAACATCATGGAACACTGACAAAATGGAAGGTGTAGAAAGGAGAAAGCGAACCTTTTAGGAAAATGCAGAGACGATGTTATCCCGAGTATGACACTCCCATGAGTTTTGGCGGAAGCCATTATCTGCATGTTTTATTTCAAAATAGGTGTTTAATTGTGAAAGATAAATACAAAACTCCTTATGGGGAAATATGGAAGGTAGAATACCAAAAATTTCATATTTCCATATGTTTGGAATTAATAAGTGTTTCGTCCATATTAGAAATCTAAGTTAAGAACTTTTGATGCGAAGATTGCGGATAGGATATTCTTAGGATACTCATCATGTCAAAACTTATATAGGATTTTAATAAAAATTACATTATGTGGAAGAAACACCACATGTTGTGTTTATTAGAGATTTCTTTCCAAAGGAGCTAAAAATACGATTAGCGTCCTTTGAATGGTAAGAAGCTTCAACAAAATGGATATAAGAAATGGAAGTCAGTTCTACTTACGAGAATCGGGAGAATCGAGATGAGCACATCGAGACTCAAATAAAGATAAGGAGTGAGAGTTCTTCCATATCATCGTCAGAACAACTACACTACGGATGGACTAGAAGATACTCCACGAAGGAAGTATCTGAGGCGATTGATGAAAATATCTCAGATAAGACTTATTACTGTTAAAAAAGATAAAGGTAAGCGAGTTATTGACTAATCATCGACTGAATAGATAATCGGAAGTTTAGATTGGAGTCGAGAAAGGACACGAGATAAACCAAAGGCTTGTCTATTTAGTTGTTATGTATCATTGCTCGAACCCTAATCTTTTGTCACGAAGCTAAGCGACTCGATTGGATAAATGCAATCACGAGAAGATTAAATCAATTTCAAGACAAAGATGTGTGAACTTGTTGAAGACCCCATCATCAAAAGTTATTGGAACAAAATGAGTTTTAAAACAAAAGGAGATAGAGAACAATATTGTGGTAAGAAATGAAGAAGGATAGATTGGTTGCCTGAGGTTATTAAAATCGGAGGAATTGATTATGATGAAACCTTTGCACCCGATTTAACAAGTCTTGAAGCCATAAAGATTGTTCTTAACTATCTTTGCTTATAAAAGATTTACTGTATTCCAAATGGATGTGAAATCTTTTTTTCTAAATGGAGTTCTTTGAGGAAGTTTTATGTGCAGAAGCAACCCCGTGGCTTTGTATCAGCGGAGACAAAGGTTATAAACTAAGGGAAAACTCTATATGGACTTAAACAAACCTAGAGCTTGGTATGATACCTTATTTGAATATTTAACTCAAAATGGTTTGTAAAGGTAAGATAGATAGAACTTTATTTAGGAAAGAATCGATAAAGGTCTCTTATTAGTACAAATCTATGTTGATGATATTATTTTTGGATCAACTAATCTAATCTTGTGTGAAGAATTTAGTCATTATGAAGCGATTTGAGATGTCCATGATGGGAGAGATGACATACTTTCTCGGACTTCAAATTAAGCGGAACAAAGAAAGGAATTTTCATAAGTCAAGCAAAAAATACACCAAAAGACCTTATTGAAAAATTTGGAATAGGTACGGTAGCGAAGCAGAGATACATGATGGTGAGGTCTTCAATGGATCAGGATGAAAGGGAAGACACCGATCGGACACGGTATAAGTTTAATTGGCTCTCTTTTATAGCGCTAGTAGACTGACATTTCTTTGCGGTGGGTGTATGCCTGCGCTTCAAGCTAAACACAGAAGAGTCGTGCAGAGGCTGCGAAGAAGATTCTAAAGTATTTGAAGTACAATCTGTGTAGAATTTACATATTGGTATCAGTGTGACCGCTTTGAGTTGTCAGGATCTTTCGGATTGATTTTGGTGGGTGTAAGATAGATGGGAAATCTGCATCTGGAGACTTGCCAATTTTAAAGGAAGTAGGCGATTTCATGGTTGTCTAAAGAGCAAACCTGCGCCAGCTCGCCCTGCTGCGAAAGTGAGTATATGGCGGTGGGAGTTATTCTTCCTTGAGTATCTGGAATCGATCAATGACTAAGGGACTATAACATTATCACCAAAGATGTACCAATCTTTTGTGATAGTAATAGTGCTATAGCTAGCCACCTGTGATCTTACGTACAGTGCGAAACATGTTGATATTAAATCATCGCCCATTCGAGATCATGTAGAAAAAAGGGAATATTAGACTAGAAGATTAAACAGTTATCAAAAAAGCGGAACATCTAACAAAACCACTAAGCGGAGACGAGTTGAATCTTTCATTAGAATTAGGATTATTAGATGCTACCTTAGGCGATCATGTCTTTCATTTATTGATTGTCTTTTTGTCTCACATTTATAACATTATGTTTAGAAAGTAATATCAGGACTTATTAAAAAATTACATGGATAATCATACATTTGATATCATTGATCTCCTTTAAGTCGAAAATTGAGATTCATCTATTGATTTTAAAACTAACTTGATATTTGTATACAGACACGATGTCTGAACAAATACATATGTGGTGATTGATTAAAACAGATGATTATATATATACAGTCTCTAAAATACTAATAGTTACTCAAGTGTTTTTTATTTGAGGAAAATTTAAAAGTCGAGATTCTAAAAATCTTTAGTTAAGTGAATAAGACACATCTCATCTAATCGGATACACGAGAAGAGGCGGAGGTGATATTACGATCAGGACATGGTTAAAATCACAGGAGTTTTTTTAACTTTTTTATTTTAAAAATTATATTTATTAAATCACATAATTAATATGTGAATTTAATTTCATATCGATTAATTATTCAAAAGTGAATTAAACAAATTATCTCTTTTTGAAATTTATTTTTAAAAATTTTGCAAAGGAGTTGCGTTTTGAGATATACTTTTGAAAATAAAAAGAGATAATATTTTAGTTTATCTCTCCAATTAACTGAAAAATTTTACAAATCCGTTTAACTTCTTAGCCGAGAGAAGTTACTATCGAGACCCGAAATTTTATGAAATAAAGCTGAAATGTTGAAGTGACATTCACAAATTGGGCGGTTTGAAATATAGGCAAATCGAAAGCGATTCACCTTGCTGACATATTTAATATTGACCGTGCACTTTTCAAAAAATAAATCTGCATAATTGCATTTAATCATGGCTTACAGCAAGGGAAATCTATACTTTTACGAGTCATTATTAGTTTGATTAGTTTGTTATTAAATTTTTCCATATAATGAAACGTGTGCATAATAACTATGTGTAATTACACATTATATTCTCTAAAAAATCCTTTTCCCTCTAAAAAACTTTCCAGAAACATGTTTCAATGGCGGACCTTTGAAAATCCGAGAATCAAGTATGAATACAATCTCCGATCCGCCAGAGATGCGCACCGTCGAGATATGCGTAGAAGTGGGATATCTCCAGCGATCACGAAGCAAGAAATTTTAGAGTTGTTGGGAGTCGAGGAGGGTCATGATCTTGTTCGATGACCTAAAAATCAAAAACCTTGGATGATCTCGGCTGAGAGTTCATGACCCATTACTATGGCCAAATCTTTGAGTTAGAAACTAGTATTCGAACTTTAGGGAAGAATGGAAAATTCTTCATATCTATCGGCGGCGCCCGGAGAGAATTTTAGTCACAGGCTTCCACCGTGGCGACCCATTCATATACAAGGCGGAGGAGTATTTAGATAGCTACAAATTGATGGCAAGAAAGTGGCAGAAACATAACTCTGCGAACTACAAGAGATGTTGAAGTATCGTCTCCTTGTCATCATTCTGATGTATCACTTGAAGTATAACCCGCAGCGGTGACAAAGCGAGATTTCTTTATCAGGCTGATATAGGCCAGGCGAGAGAGATAAATTGGGCTCGGATGGTGTATAGAATAATGGAGGAAAAGAAAAAGTTTGTGAGAACAAGGTGCTCGAAGGAGCTGATTAGATGATGATGACCAAGATAACTAGTATGATGACCGGAATTCGCTGTCATTACTAGAAAAGAAGATAAAGGACGAAGCTTGGTAGGAGATGAGGTGAAGAAATTCTACGCGAGAAGATACACTCATCAGGATAGAAACCTTAAATTTGCTGGGAACTCGAAGGAGACACCCAACCTCCGTCACCTAAAAAAAAGGCTTACAGTAAAGGGTAAAGGTGACGATGTTGGATGAGTCATCATCTTTGAGAGAAGACGAGGCGAGAAGTGAGAGTCGAGGAGGAAGAGGAGGAGGAGAAGGCTGACTTCCCGAGGGAAGTGTCGCGGTTAGAAAATCGGCGAGGAGGGAGGCTGTGGAAGTCTCGTGCAGGTAGTAGGAAGGCCAGGCAAATGACCCTCCATCATCTTAACTTCCTCATCAGTGAAGACACCAAGCCTTCGCCATCCCGCGGGCGTGAAGGCGGAGACAAGGCCGCGCCTGCAGGCTCTAAGCAGTCTACTCCCAAAAGTCGGAACAAACCTGACCCTCGCCCGGCCATTCTTTCTATCACAACCATGAGAGCCTCGCCCCATGCCACTTCTTCCCAGCCTACTGAGTCATAGGACCAGCGGAGGAATCTCTTACGGTGGTTGGGAAGAAATTTCTCTGAAAAACTGTCTGATTGATGAGCGGGAGGTACATTTGGAGGAATTGGTAGATGTATGGGGTACATTGTGGAGGGGATAAGGACGAGGAGTTTTGAGGAAGCATTTATTCTCGCCGTGAGGTTGGAGAAGCAAACCTGTCACTTATGGGAGAAGGAGGTGCTAAAGAAAGCGGCTCGAATCCTTCATGGATATTCCTAGCCGAGAACATGTTCTTCGATTATATCCTTCCACGGGGTATATTTCGTAGACATCTTCTGTCTCTGAGCTTGAGAAAAGTCGGAGGAAGAAAGAGGGTGGGCGAGGTAGGTGGAGAAGAGGTGGTGAAGAGCACAAAAGGATGGCTATGGGTGGAAGCTGCCCGATGACCCGGTGCAGAGATGAATCTTCTTTGAGGCTGACGAAGCGGTCAGCGAAGGTACGGATGGAGGAGCCAACTCTGTTGCTACCTGCTAGGCTGATTCTCCTCCAAGCTAGGAGTTGCTTAGAAGGAAAATTCCGGTGGAACGATTGACACAACTCGATCCTCTCCCATACGAAGGTGGTAGGACCTTCAATGGCGTATGCATTGTCCGAATTGACTTCTGAAGGAGGAGAGTGTTGAATCTCAAAAAAGCTAAATCTGAATGCTCTGGTGATTCCTGGAGTCGTTACATCATCTGTCAGAAAACATAGAAATTGCCATCGAAAAAGCCGAAAATTAACATATTTTCTAAGATGGACATGAGAGACAGGATAGGCTGCGGTAAAGGCGGCGGTTGCTAAGGAGATGAACTCGATTGAATGGGTTAAGCGATGCGTTAGATTACCTTTATCGAAATCAGGATTCGGTTGAGAACAGAATAAGAGAATCTTGGAAAGCTAAGGAGAGCCTCGTTTCGCCAGTGCGAGAATGCGGTGGCAGGTTGGAAAAGATAGGCGGCAGCGATAATTAAGCAATTCATCGATGGAAGTTTCGGAGAATTTGGTGGCTCGAAAAGAAGAGATATGATCGGTAGATCGAGGAAAGACGGGGCTTATTCGACATGGTGATGGGAATGAGTTGAACAAATGGCAGCATTTGCTCTACCCGATACCGTTTTGTGATGCTAAAAAGGAAGATAGTGTACTTTCGAAAGGAGTGAGCGAGCATGATGATAAGATCATGGCCCCGAGCATGAAGATAGAGGAATTATCGAGGAGGCTGCTTTGGCCAGAAAAGTGAAGAAGAAAGAGGGCGGAATGGAAGAAGGAAGCCCCGAAAAGATAAGAGAAGTTGAACCCGATCGCTAGCGGCTAGGGATCTTTAAATGCGAATCTGCTTTCCCGAATCAAAATAGTCGCATCTCCCCTTCGGATCATCTAGAACTACAAAAAAAGGGAAAAAACCCCAAAAGTGAGATCGATAGGTGAAAAATCCGAAAAGAAAAGAGAGATGAAAAAGGGGAAATATAAGCGGCGGGATGCGAAGAAGAGGAAGGCAGGAGAAAGCGGCGGGGGAAAAATTTTATAGATGTACTTAGTTTTGATGAGTTAAAAGTGTAAAACTAAGATGACCAAAAAAAGATAATGTATAGCCAGTCAGTAATGTAATCTTTGTAAAATAGACTAAGTATAGGATAGTAAGATAGGGTTGTTCAAAGAAAGTCGATGGAGATAAGAACAGTAAAATCGGACGGCAGCGCAGAGATGCATAAGGAGGAAGAACAAGACACTCACCAAGAACAAGTAATGAGACGTGGTGAAAAAAATCGATGGGGTAAAAAGTCGACGAGCTAAGGAGTTGGTTAAAATCAAGAATCAGTTATAACAGAACAAGGAGAGGTTTCAAGAATTGGTTAATCAGTTATAACCATCTTCAACAGAAACAAGGAGGTTATAACCGTCATCAACAGAAGATCTATAAATAGGTTCGTAAATTCAGATATTCAAATATAGAAGAAGAAAACTTAGCATTCTAGCAAAATGTTAACATTTTATCATTCCGAGAATTAGAAGCTCTCTCCACGATCATTTGTATACACATCACTCACGAACACACTTAGTGTTCATTCATTTTTCTGGTGTAGAGAACACCATTTCATTTGAATCTTCAAACGCCAAATAGAGATAGCATCATACTTGTAAGGCTGAAGATACACGTTGTAAGTGAAGAAAGTAAGAAAGAAGAAAGACAGTAAGTAGAGTCTCTTCTTCAAGTTGAAGAAGGAGAGTGGACGTAGGATCATTTGATCCGAACCACTATAAATCCTGTGTTGTTTCTTCTTGTTGTTTTTACTTGTTTTACATTGATTATTTCTTGATCGCAAATTCAATATCTGATATAGCTTTAGATCCTAATTGAATTGAGTTTAATCAAGAATTGTTTCCGCTGTAAAATTGTTTTTGGAGTTGATAGATCATCTAAGCTTGAAAAAGTTTTTGATAATCTATTCATCCCCCCCTTCTAGATTATCACTAGGAGGCATCTTGATTACTTGATTAACTTCTTCTAAAGGGACCCAACAAGTGGTATCAGAGCAGTGTTAAGCTGTTCTGATAAAAGATTTGTGGTCTTGAAATTTCTGAGTTCTTGTTGAAATCTGATTTCTTATTATTGATTCACTAACATTTCTGATAAGTTGCCTTTTAGTATCTTGAATTACGATGTCTTCTGTTGAAAGACATAAGAAAACCAGGAGTTTGCCAGAGTTCTCTATCGAAGAATATGATTATTGGAAGTTCAGAATGGAGAATCATTTGAAGGCTATTCATGACCGCATGGAAGAGGTTCTTGAGGAAGGTCCAATAAAATTTTATCATGGAGTTGTTAGCACTGGAGCTGAATCTTCTGTTACAAGAAGTCAACAAGAAAAGAAGAGTGCTGAATTAACTAACGATGAAAGGAAGATTCACAATTTGGATCAAGTTGCAAGAACTGAAATCATTGAAACTTTAAGCAAGGATTGGATAGAAAAGGTTAAAAGATGTAAAACTGCTAAGGATATGTGGGAGACTCTTGCAAGTGTCTCATGAAGGGTCGATCGAGTTAAAGAAAATAAACTCACAGTCTGTCTTACATGCATTTGACACGTTCAAAATGAAGGATGGAGAAACAAAGGATCAATTGGACGTGAGACCCGACTAATCTGTGAACAAAGTCAGCCGATTTGGGTAAGACCTATACTGAGAAAGAAATTAACAACAAGGTACTCAGATCATTGAGCAAAAGATGGAGGGAGAAAGCTAATATTCTCAAAGCAACACAGAATCTGTCGACTATATCACATCACACTCTATTTTCTCATCTTAAAGCACTGGAATATGATATACACATTGAAGATGAAGAAGATGAGGCAGAAGTCGCCTACATCTGGAAAGACTGTGGCATTTCTTCATCAAGAAGATTCTGACAAGATTTCTAAGGCATCGATTTGTCAATTAAGGAGGAAATGGAACTATTAATCAGACGATATGAGAGACTCAAGATGAAGTATAAAAGGAACAAAAGAGACAGTTTAATCGCCGAAATTATAAATCAGACAAGGAAGAGAAGTATTCAGATAATGACAAAAAGAAGGATCCAGTGAAGAGGTATAAATCACCAATCAGACGAGGAGAGAATAGTCCAAAATCAGATAGAGGAGATATCTGTTGTACCTGCAATAAACCCGCCACTTTAGCTATGATTGTCCTCAACTCACTCCTAGAGAGAGAGAAGAAAAGAGGAAGAAAAGGGATAGGAGGTATGCGATCAACGAGCTCTTTTAGCGAAAAAGGAAAACACATGAGACATCATCATCCTCATCCTCATCTAGTTTCTGGATCGTATAATGACATTTGCCTAATGGCTAAAGAGGTAAACTATTACTCATCCTCGACAATGATAATGATAACTTGTCCGAATCTGATCCATGTCTTATTAACAAGCTTTTAAAAGATCTCAAAGACGGCTTTATCTCGCTTAAAAAAGATAGAGATTGAAAATTTAAGTTTAAAGAATCAAATTCTTAATCTAACAAAGGAACATCAGACAGGGACAAGAAAAAATCTGGATTGTACATTCAAGGGGGAATGTCAATCTAAGACTACTACTAGTTCCTCATCTGAGAAAACCAATAAGTTGGAAAAAGAATTGAGTGCTTTAAAAATTAAATTTTCAGATATCAATATGGAGAATGAGAATTTTAAAAAGACTAACAGAGAATTGAATCTCAAGTTAGGATATCTTAATAATTCTCAATCTACAATTGATAACATCTTCAGTACTTCTCAAAAGCCTATTGATAAAATCGATTTGGGTTTTGATAGGAACAAGAAGAATGATCCTATCAAACCAAGAGTTTTTGTCAAAGCCACTAAGACTATGGAAAAGACAGAACTTAGTCCAAAGAAATCTAAGGAGCAAATCACCTCATCTGATATTTCTAAAGAGAAAACATAGATGAGGAGAAATGTTTCCAAAAGAAATCTAAAGACTAAATCAAAGTCATTTTCAAAGTATAATGGTTTTGATGGAAGAAGCAAGTCATATCCATTCTTTCCAAAATATAAGACAATCACTAGAGATCAATTAAATAAAATTGATCTAGACAGTCTAATATTAGTAGACAGATATGGTTGCAAGATTCAATCATTGGTTTTGAAAAACTTTGATGTGTTTATCTGGATACCTAAGTATCAACTTAACGAGAAAGGACCCAATACACAAAGGGTACCTAAGAATTAATTTTGTGATTGCAGGGAAATAAGGAGATAGTCGTACGAGAAGATGTTCTTGAAGTCATCTGGTATATAGACAGTGGATGTTCTAAGCACATGACTTATGAGAAAAGACTTATTTCTAACTATCAGATAATAGATGGACCTCGGGTAATGTTCGGTGACAACAATTTTGGTCTAACCAAAGGAGTTGGAACTCTAATGATTGGAGATGTCCAGGTTAATGAAGTTTATTTTGTGGAAGGATTGAAACATAATCTATTATCTGTCTCACAGTTTTACGACAAAGGATATTGTGTAAAATTCACTCATGATGCATGTTATATTTTGGATGGTTTAAACGAAAATATTTTACTTGCTGGAGTCAGACAAGGTAATATCTACGTTGCAAATTTCAAGAGTTGCCCTAAGGATACTTGTCTTATTGCTAAGAGTTCAGAAGATTTAAGTTGGCTATGGCATAAACGTCTTAGTCATTTAAATTTCAAAACTCTTAACAAAATAGCAAGAAAATCTTTAGTCAAAGGACTTCCAGATAAAATATTTTCGAAAAATCATATTTGTGATGCTTGTCAAAAAGGAAAATGACTAAAACTTCTTTCAAAACAATAAATGGTCCTCGCTTGAAAAGGATTTTGGAACTTTTACACATGGATCTTTTTGGTCCAGCTTACACCTCTGAGTTTTAGTGGAAGAAAGTATACTTTAGTGATTGTAGATGATTTTTCTAGATTCACTTGGGTTATTTTCTTGTACAAAAAGAATGAGACTGTAACAAAAATTCCAAAATTCCTCAAAAGAATTCAAAATGAAAAAGGACTAAATATTGTCAAGATTAGAAGTGATAAAGGTACTGAGTTTCTAAATTCGTTTGTTACTAACTATTGTACTGAGAATGGTATAGCACATGAAACATCATCTGCAAGAACACCCCAGCAAAATGGAGTTGTAGAAAGGAGAAACAGAACCTTTTAGGAAGCTGCAAGGACGATGTTATCTGAGTATGACACTCCACACAGGTTTTGGGCAGAAGCCATTAATACTGCATGTTTTGTTCAAAATAGGTGTTTAATTGTGAAAGATAAATGCAAAACTCCTTATGAAATATGGAAGGGTAGAATACCAAAAATTTCATATTTCCATATATTTGGGTGTAAGTGTTTCATCCATAATAATGGGAAATCTAAGTTAAGAACTTTTGATGCCAAGATTGCAGATGGGATATTCTTAGGATACTCATCTGTATCCAAAGCATATAGAGTTTTTAATAAGATTACATTATGTGTGGAAGAAACACCACATGTTGTGTTTGATGAGATTTCTTTCAAGACTAAAAATACAGATGACGTCACCAAGATAGCTGAAGACTTCAACAAAATGGATATCAAGAAATCAGTCAAGTTCTACTTACCAGAATCAGAATCAGATGAGGAGCACACATCAGACTCAAATAAAGATAAGGAGGCTGAGAGTTCTTCCATATCATCTGATCAGACAACTACACTACCAGATGGACTAGAAGATACTCCTGAAGGTAATACAGAACCAATTGATGAAAATATCTCAGATAAGACTTCATACTCAGTAAAAGATAAAGGTAAACGAGTATTGACTAATCATCCAGCTGAATAGATAATCGGAAGTTTAGATTCTGGAGTCCAGAAAAGGACACAGATAAACCAAGACTGTCTGTTTAGTTGTTATGTATCATTGCTCGAACCTAATACTATTACTGAAGCTCTAACTGACTCCAATTGGATAAATGCAATGCAAGAGGAATTAAATCAATTTCAAAGACAAGATGTGTGGGAACTTGTTGAAAGACCCCATCATCAAAAAGTTATTGGAACAAAATGGGTTTTTAAAAACAAAAGAGATGAGAACAATATTGTGGTAAGAAATAAGGATAGATTGGTTGCACAAGGTTATTCACAATCAGAGGGAATTGATTATGATGAAACCTTTGCACCAGTTGCTCGTCTTGAAGCCATAAGATTGTTCTTAGCTTATGCTGCTTATAAAAGATTTACTGTATTCCAAATGGATGTGAAATCTGCTTTTCTAAATGGAGTCATTGCTGAGGAAGTCTATGTAGAGCAACCCCCTGGCTTTGTCAACGGAAACAAGGTTTATAAACTAAGGAAAACTCTATATGGACTTAAACAAACACCTAGAGCTTGGTATGATACCTTATCTGAATATTTAACTCAAAATGGTTTTGTAAAAGGTAAGATAGATAGAACTTTATTTAGGAAAGAATCTGATAAAGGTCTCTTGTTAGTTCAAATCTATGTTGATGATATTATTTTTGGATCAACTAATCTAATCTTGTGTGAAGAATTTAGTCATCTTATGAAGAACAGATTTGAGATGTCCATGATGGGAGAGATGACATACTTTCTCGGACTTCAAATTAAGCAGACAAAGAAAGGAATTTTCATAAGTCAAGCAAAATACACCAAAGACCTTATTGAAAAATTTGGAATAGGTACCACCCATGGCCAAGATACCTATGATGACAAATTCTTCAATGGATCCAGATGAGAAAGGGGAAGACACCGATCGACACACGTATAGAGGTTTAATTGGCTCTCTTTTATACTTAACTCGCTAGTAGACCTGACATTTCTTTTGCAAAGGTGTATGTACACGCTTTCAAGCTAAACCTAAGAAGAGTCATCTTGAAGCTGCAAAGAAGATTCTAAAGTATTTGAAAAGTACAATCTATGTAGGGTCATGGTATCCAAATGACGATAACTTTGAGTTGTCGATATACTCGATTCAGATTTTGGTGGGTGTAAGATAGATAGGAAATCTACATCCGGAACTTGCCAATTTCTCGGGAAGTAAGCTGATTTCATGGTTGTCTAAGAAACAAACCTCTCGTAGCTACTTCTACTACTCAAGCCGAGTATATGGCACCGGGAGTTGTTGCTCACAACTAATCTGATCATCAACAGCTAAGGGACTATAACATTATCACCAAAGATGTACCAATCTTTTGTGATAGTAATAGTGCTATAGCTATTACCCATAACCCAGTCTTACATACCAGGTGCAAACATGTTGATATTCGTCATCACTTCATTCGAGATCATGTAGAAAAAGGTAATATTAGACTAGAGAAGATTCTCACAGATTATCAAAGAGCGGAGACATCCTAACAAAACCACTAGCGGAGACAAGGTTCAAAGATCTTTCATTAGAATTAGGATTATTAGATGCTACCTTAGCTGATCTATAATCTTTCCATTATTGATTGTCTTTTTGTCTCACATTTATAACATTATGTTTAGAAAGTAATATCAGACTTGTTAAAAATTACATGGATAATCATAGAGCTGATATCATTGATCTCCTTTAAGGAGTCAAGAATTAAGGATTCATCTATTGATTTTAAAACTAACTTGATATTTACTTGTCTAGACTGAAGTAATACGATAAATACATAATAATCACCGATTGATTAAAAGACAGATGATTATATGTACCTTGTCCGAATTACTCACAAAAGATACTAATAAGTTTGCTCAAGTGTTTTTGATTTCAGAAAATTTAAAGTCGATTCTAAAAATCTTTAGTTAAGTGAATAAGACACATCTCATCTAATCGGATGCACGAGAAGGGCGCACAATGTTCAATCCAGGACATGGTTAAAATCACAGGAGTTTTTCTAACTTTTTGTATTTAAAAATTATGTTTATTAAATCACATAATTAATATGTGAATTTAATTTCATAATCAGATTAATTATTCAAAATTGAATTCACTCAAGATCTCTTTTTGAAATTTATTTTTAAAAATTTTTATAAAGGGTTCGTTTTTAAAAGATATACTTTTGAAAATAAAAAGAGATAATATTTTAGTTTATCTCTCCAATTAACTGAAAAATTTTACAAATCAAGTTACTTCTTGTCGAGAAAGTTACTATCGGACCCGAAATTTTATCAAATAAAGCTTTGAAATACGCTGAGTGACATTCACGCGCACAAATTGGAGGCGGTTTTCAAAATATGAACCGTCAACAGATTCACGCGCGACATATTTAATATTATTCGTGCACTTTTCAAAATAAATCTGCATAATTGCATTTAATGCTGGCACGAAAACCAAAATCTATACTTTTGCAGTCATTATTAGTTTCTGATTAGTTTGTTATTAAATTTTTCCATATAAATAGGAAAACGTGTGCATAATAACTTGCGCACATAATTACCTATTTATATTCTCTAAAAAATCCTTTTCCCTCTCAAAACTTTCCAAACACTGTTTCAATGGCGGACACTGAAAAATCCAGAATCAAGTATGAATACAATCTCAAATCCATCAGAGATCGCACCAAATCCGAGATGTACGTAGAGTGGGATATCTCCACTGATCCTGAAACAAGGGAAATTTTAGAGTTGTTGGAGTCCAGAGGATTAAAGCAGTACTGTTCGATGAAGCCCTCGAAATCAAAAACCTTGGATGATCTCGCTGCAGAGTTCATGACCCGTGCTAAAGCAACCGATACTGGGTTAGAAACTAGTATTCGAACTTTGGGGAAGAGTAGGAAAATTCATGTATCTATCGCTGACATCGGAGAAATTTTTGGTCTGAGCACCACCGGCGGCAACCCATTCATATACAAGGCGGAGGAGTATTTAGATAGCTACAAATTGATGGCAAGAAAGTCGCAGAAACATAACTCTGCGAACCTAAAGAAAGGGATGTTGAGAAGTATCGTCTCCTTATGCTCATTCTCGACCAAGTGTATACTTGGAGAACAACAAAGCCACGACGGGCCGACAAAGCCAAGGATTTGCTTGTCCGAGAGCAATTATAGACGGGGCGAGATAAATTGGGCTCGAGATGGTGTACTCCAGAATAATGGAGGAAAAGAAAAAGTTTGTGAAGACAAAGGTGTCGAAGGAGCTGATTAGATGGTCGCTGACCAAGATAACTAGTATGATGACCAGGGTCACCATCATACTAGAAAAGAAGATAGGGACCAAGAAGCTTGACTGGGAGATGGGGGTGAAGAAATTCACAAAGCAGAAGGGTCTGCTCATCAAGGATGAGAAACCCTTCGGCTACTGACTCGAAGGAGACACCCCACCTCCATCACCTAAGAAAAAGGCTTCTAAGGCCAAGGGTAAAAAGGTGGAGACGATGTTAGCAGATGAGTCATCATCTGAGAAGACAGAGACTGAGGCTGAGGTCGAGGAGGAAGAGGAGGAGGAGAAGACAGCTTCCCAAGGGGGAAGTGTCGCGGTTGGAAAATCTGGGCAGGAGGAGACTGTGGAAGTCTCATCTGGAGATGAGGCCGAGGAAGCTGAGCAAACCCAACCCTCCACATCATCTTCTTCCTCATCCGAGGGCAAGACACCCAACCTTCACCATCCCACCCAGGCGATGAAGGGGCAGACAAGGCCGCTGCCTCTGAGCCTCTAAAACGGTCTACTCCCAAAAGTCCAGAACAAACACAACCCTCACCCGACCCATTCTTTTTCCTATCCACCGCTTAAACAGAACCTCATCTATACTCCCTTCTTCCTAACCCTACTGGAGTCATGGGACCAACGGAGGAATCTCTTCTGGTGGTTGGGAAGAAATTTCTCCTGAGAAAAGAGCATAATCGATTGATGAACCGGAGTCATTGGAGGAATTGGTAGATGTATGGTCATTTGTGGAGGATAAGGACAGGGAGTTTTGAGGAAACAGCTATTCTCATAGCTGAGGTTGGAGGAAACAACCTGTCCTTATGGGAGAAGGAGGTGCTAAAGAAAGCCAAGCTCAAATCCTTCATGGATATTCTAACTGAGAACATGTTCTTCGATTATATCCTTCACAGGGTATATTTCGTAGACATGCTGTCTACAGAGGAAGCACAGAAAAAGTCGGAGGAAGAAAAGAGGGTGGAGCCAGAATTGGCTGGAGAAGGAATTGGTGAAGAGCCTGAGATGGCTATGGGTGGAGCTGCCGATGAGCCAGCTGAGATGGATACTGCTGGGGAGGCACCAACAGAGCAGTCAACGAAGGTACAGATGGAGGAGCCAACTACAACTGCACACTGGGCTGATTCTCCTCCAACTAGGGTTGTAGAAGAAGAAATTCCGGTGGAGACGATTGACCTAACTCAATCCTCTCCATCTGAAGATTTGGTAGGACCTTCAATGATCAGAAATCAGATCCGAATTCAACACGCTGAAGGAGGAGGTGTTGAATCTCAAAAGAGCTAGTCTGAATGCTCTACAGCTGATTCCTGGAGTCATTACATCATCTATCAAAGAAAACATAGAGGCTGCCATCCAAGAAAAGACAAAAATTAACCTGTATTTTTCTAAGATCAGACATGAGGAACAGATGGCTGCAGTAAAGACGACAGTTGCTAAGGAGATGAACTCTCAGGATGAATGGGTTAAACAGTACGTTCGTTCTGCCTATACCGAAATCAGGGATTCAGTTGAGGAACAAGTAAGAGAATCCTGGAAAGCTAAGGAGGCCTCATTTCATCAAAATGCCGAGAATGCACCGGCCATGGAGAAAGATAGGCAGACGACGATAATTAAGCAATTCATCGATGGAGAGTTTCAGAGGACTGAGGTAGCTCAAAAGAAGAGATATGATCAGCTAGATCAGAAGACAGGGCTTGTTCGACATGAGCTGATGGGACAAATTGAACAAGTAGCCACTATCTGCAATACCCGTTTTGCTGATGCTAAAAAGGGGGAAGATAGTGTGCTCAAGAAAAGAGTAGACGAGCATGATGATAAGATCATGGCCCTGAGCATGAAGATAGAGGAATTATCTCGAGGAGCTGCTGAAAGCCAAGAAGTGAAGTGAAGAAAGAGGACAGACAGAGAGAAGGAACTCGAAAAGATAAGAGAAGTTGAACCCAGTACTGCAGCTAGGGATCTTTCTGTGCAAGATCCTGCTCAAATCAAAATGGTCGCATCTCCTTCCGGATCATCTAGAACTACAAGGAAAACCCAAGCTGAGATAGATGAGGTGGAGAAAATCCGAAAGAGAAAGAGAGATGAAAAGGAGAAATATAAGCGACGGGATGCAAAGAAGAGGAGAGAGCAGGAGAAAGCAGCAGGAAAATTCTATGACCGCTCACTAAGGAGATGGGTTCAGAAAGAGAGAGACGAGCAGGGGGAAGAAGTTCTTAGGCCTTATCATCGAAGTGAAGTAGTCCCCAAGGAAGTCTGTTAATGGCAGACCAGGCTAGGTGGAGGCCTTTGGAAGTGGACTGGGTCTTCCAGTTTCATGTCTACAAAATCATCAGATGGGGACTAGATGAAAATGAAGCTTTTCATAACTGGCTGGAACAAAAGGACCCTCAAATGTATCAGTATCTTGTCAACATTGCTAATGACGAATTTCACGCAGATGTAGTCGCACCAGCCTACTCCCAGATAGATTCCCCTCTGACAAACAACGGTCGTCTGGACTGACTGGAGAAGATCAAGCGGCTCATCATCAAAGCCGAATCCTTAGCTGATCTTGCGGAGGGTGGAGAAACCATATCGTTGAAAAAGCGAGTCTTTGACTGGCTTAAGATTCCGGAGGAAAATAGGTGGTATGACTAGTTTTCTTCTCTCATTTCATCTGATCTCTATCTGACTTGCATGAAAGCTGAAGTTATGAACTGTGTGAATAAGAACGTTTGATCTACTTTCAGAATCTGTTGATTAACTTTAAACTTCCTTAAAACTAATCTGTTTAACTATTCGGTGCTTATAACATAATTTGATTCAAAACTCATTAAGAATTCTAACTATATTAGTCTAATTATCTGATACTTACTCATCTGTTTGTAAACGAAAAATTGCTCTGATTGTCTAATTCATGATTGCCTAGTCATCTGTTGATAAAACTGATTGTTCTACATGACTTAATTTCTTTACTTTCTAAAGAGTACTAACATTTCTTTTCTTGAGCTGTGTTTTAACATCATCAAAAAGGGGGAAATTGTTAGGACGAAAAAGATGTACTTAGTTTTGATGAGTTAAAAGTGTAAAACTAAGATGACCAGCTGAAAGATAATGTATAGCCAGCTGATGTAATGTAATCTTTGTAAAATAGACTAAGTATAGGATAGTAAGATAGGGTTGTTCAAAGAAAGTCAGATGGAGATAAGAACATAAAATCAGACGACGACAGAGACAGACAAGGAGGAAGAACAAGACACTCACCAAGAACAAGTAACAGATGTGGTGAAAAATCAGATGGGGTAAAAAGTCAGACGAGCTAAGGAGTTGGTTAAAATCAAGAATCAGTTATAACAGAACAAGGAGAGGTTTCAAGAATTGGTTAATCAGTTATAACCATCTTAAACAGAAACAAGGAGGTTATAACCGTCATCAACAGAAGATCTATAAATAGGTTCAGAAATTCAGATATTCAAATATAGAAGAAGAAAAACTTAGCATTCTAGCAGTTGTTAACATTTTATCATTCTGAGAATTAGAAGCTCTCTCCACGATCATTTGTATACACATCACTCACGAACACACTTAGTGTTCATTCATTTTTCTGGTGTAGAGAACACCATTTCATTTGAATCTTCAAAAGCCAAATAGAGATAGCATCATACTTGTAAGGCTGAAGATACACGTTGTAAGTGAAGAAAGTAAGAAAGAAGAAAGACAGTAAGTAGAGTCCCTTCTTCAAGTTGAAGAAGGAGAGTGGACGTAGGATCATTTGATCCGAACCACTATAAATCCTGTGTTGTTTCATCTTATTGTTTTTACTTGTTTTACATTGATTATTTCTTGATCGCAAATTCAATATCTGATATAGCTTTAGATCCTAATTGAATTGAGTTTAATCAAGAATTGTTTCCGCTGTAAAATTATTTTTGGAGTTGATAGATCATCTAAGCTTGAAAAAGTTTTTGATAATCTATTCATCCCCCCCTTCTAGATTATCACTAGGAGGCATCTTGATTACTTGATTAACTTCTTCTAAAGGGACCCAACAACAAGCATCATAGACATGGTTCTTTAAAAAAACCCTATCTGGTAGTCCTTTGACTAAAGATTTCCTTGCTATTTTGTTAAGAGTTTTGAAGATTAAGTGACCAAGGCGCTTATGCCACAACCAACTTAAGTCATCTGAACTCTTCGCAACAAGACAAGTATTTTTAGGACAACTTTTGAAGTTGGCAACTGATTGGAGTGAATTGATGCATGTTTTTAGGGGCTATTTTAGTGCAAAAAGTGAGCTAAAGTGTTAGTTTTTGTGCCTAAATGTTAAAAGTATCACTCTTTTGCTTAAAAAGTATTATTTGTGAGATTTTGATGATTTTCGTCCATTTTGCAGGTAATTCGGTGGAATTTTGCCAAATCGAGATTACCATTAGGCTTAGAATGAAGAGACGATCATACGGGACAAAAACGGGGGTCGGGGCCGAAGCCCCGCGCGAGAAAATTGCCCTGAACTCGAGCTCTGGTCGAGGACCATGAGGCTCGAGTCGAGGGCTATGCAAAAAAGGACTAAATTGGGAAAAAGGCAGCAGCCTCGACTCGAGGCATGACCCTCGAGTCGAGGGATGAGACAAAAGCAAGGACCTCAAGTCGAGGCCTGACCCTTGACTCGAGGGGGTGGTTTTTCTATAAATTTGGTATTTAAGGGGAGAAGCAGAGCAATTCAGAGATAGGAGTTCATAATAGCAGTTAGAAGCGGTTTTGGGGCAATTTCTCAGGCCCCAAGGCAATTTTCCATTCTAGGTAGAGTAGAAGTTAGATTTAGGATTAGATTTCATTTGATGTTGGTAGATTAGCCATAGATTAGCTTTAGATCCTTGTTTTTCATTCAATTCAAGCTTGTAATTCATTTGGAGATTGGTGTTGAAGACTCAAGCATTCCTCTTTTTGTTGATTGAAGATCAATTGGTGATGTTTTTCCTCTTTTGTCTCTTTAATTTCTTAATTGTTGTGATTTGCTTTGTGTTTGATCAATTCTATCTTCTTCTCATGGGTATTGTTTGTGGTACCATGGGCTAACTCTCTTGTGCTTGGGTTAATTGAAATTGATGATGAATTGATTGATGATGCTATGATTGTTGATGATTGGAGATCAATTGAGTAGATTGCTTACTAATTGTGATTCTCATTTGTGCTTCATGCATAATTATCTCTTTAGATTAGTGTTTGATCACCCTAGCTATAGACAAGAGTTGCGCTAACGTGATCCGGGATTAATCGGGTGATAATTGTGTATGAATGTGTGGATTGGGTGCTTCGAAATCGAGAGATTAATTACACTAAGGATACTCACATTAGTTTATTTCCTAATTATGATTCTTCATTTTGCTTTGTGTAAAATTGTCTCTTTAGATTAATGGTTGATCACCCTAGCAATAGGCGAGAGTTGAGCTAACATGATTAGGTGTTAATCGAGTTTCAATTTTGCATGATTGTATGAATTGGGGATTTCTACATTGAGAAATGGGAAAGACTAAGGATACTCACATAGGCATTGTGATTTTAATGGAGTGATTAATTTCATGATGGTTTATGCTTTCTATCTTAGTTGATTTGCAATTTGATTCAATTGTAGCTTGTTGATTGATGATTCGTTGATGGATGTTAATCCTAGCACCTGTATTCCACCATTTATTGTTGTTATTGTTCTCGCATTCTAAGTGTTCGATCATTTGTTCGCTTGTTGTTATTTTGTATTTTTGCAAGTGTTTTGTTGTTTTTGTTCCAAACCATTGTTGCAACTCTAGTCACTAAGAAGCCTCATGTGCATACTTTTTCCCATGGGTTCGATATTTTGTTGATTGGTCTTAATAACACTTACCCGAAAAACTACTCCAATCAGCAACATAAATGTTTCCTTGTCTAACTCCAGCAAATAGTATATTTTCATTGAGACCATTTAAAACATAGCATGCATTACAGGTGAATTTTACACTAAAACCCTTATCACAAAATTATGAAACAGAAAACAGATTATGTTTCAACCCTTCAACATAGTAAACCTCATTACCTTGAATATCATCAATCATCAATGTTCCAACTCCTTTGGTTAGCCCAAAATTGTTGTCTCCAAACATGACTCGTGGTCCATCTATAGTCTGATAGTTAGAAAGTATACGCTTTTCAAAGATCATATGTTTTTAACACCCACTGTCCATGTACCAGACAACCTCAAGCACGTCTGCCCTTTCCTCACATCTGACTTTGGACTCAGAAGATTTGGTTCCATCACTCACAATCCCATGGTAAAAGTTAATGAGACCTTACTGTAGAACTTCTTCCATCCGATCATGAATAGCTTTCAGATGATTCTCCATCCTAAACTTCCAGTAATCATAGTCTTCAATCGAGAATTCTGGCAGACTCCTAGTCTTCTTACTTTTAATTGCAGATATGATGAACATGAAACTTGATAGAAACTTATTAGCAAGGTTAGTGAATCAAAGAAGAAGAATAATGGCAAAAACACAATTCAAGAAACTTCAAGACCTTCAATATATCAGAAATAGCTTAACACTACTCTGATACCAGTTGTTGGTCCCTAGATTGAGTGTTTTAAAAGAGTTTGAGCAAGCCTTCCAGAGATAATCTAGAAGGGGAGGGGGGTTTGAATAGATTATCTAAATTTTTCTCAAAATTCAGATTCTTAAATCAAACTTAAAATTGCAAACCCCAGAATCAAAGTTGTCAGCGGAAACTGTTAGATCAAGGTTTATGTTTTGATGAGTTAAAATGTATAGGTTAGACGTAGAATTAGGATGACCAGCTGAGATTGTATAGACTAGCTGAAGTAGTAAGCTTTGTACTAGGCTGATTAGACTAGGTAAGGTAAATGAAGTCAGCTGAGATCAGGAAGAAAAAAGTCATCTGAAGATGGTCTTGAAGAAATCATCTGTTGGAGAGGATAATGAAGAGTTCAAGACAAGGCCAAGACCAGCTGCGTAGAATAAGAAAGGTAAGTTTTCACCAAGTCAACAACAGACAACTAACTCGAGATCAGCTGAGGTCAGGGCAGTTTAAAGAAAAGTTTGTTAAGCAGTTTTTAGTTTGTTACAACAAAATAACCGTCTTACAGACTTATAAATAGGATTAAGCACAGTTCTTAGAAGAACTCTTAGCACTCATTATTCTGAAATTCACATTCTCGAAAAGCACTCACATATTCATCAAGAGTTTTCATAATTTTTCTAAGTGTTTAAAGAACACTCTCTGTACATCTTCAAATCACAATCTGCACTGTAATTTCTAGATTAGCCAGTTATATTGTTAGATTAAAGGTGAATTGAAGACGAAGATCGTCTAAATCTGTAATTGTAATCAACAGTAAGTTAGAGAGTAAGTAAGTAAGTAAAGCCCCTTCTTCGAGTTGAAGAAGGAGAGTGGATGTAGGATCTTTTGATCTGAACCACTATAAATCCTGTGTCATTTACTTTCTATTCTTATTTCTGTTGATAGTCTGTAATTTATGTAAACTTGTTTCAGATTGCTTTAGATCCAAATTCATAGATTGAGTTTAAAATTATTTCCATTGTCAAACTTTGATTTTGGGGATTTGCTATAATCATTTGAATTGATAATCGTAATTTTTGTAAAGAGATTGAGATAATCTATTCAACCCCCCCTTCTAGATAATCTCTGCAAGGTTTGCTTGATTTTCTTTAAACTACTCAATTTCGGGACCAACAAGTGGTTTAAGAGCAGTGTTAAAGCTGTTCTGAATATTTCTTTTGGTCAAAACGATCTTTATTTTTCAAATCTTGAAATAGATTTATTACTGAATATTTCCTGCTGATTTTTCTTGTTATCTACTAATCATGTCTTTGAGTGATAGAAAATTCAAGAATCTTCCAGATTTTGAGATTGAAGATTATGATTATTGGATGTTTTGCATGGAAAATCATCTTAAATCTATTCATCCACGTATGGAAGATGTTCTATCTGATGGTCCAATTAAATTTTTCCATGGAGGTGTAAGTGATGGAGCAAGTAGCTCAGAGTCTCGAACTCAGATAGAGAAAAAGATGTCTTAGTTGACAAATGATTAAAGAAAAGTATGCAATCTTGATCAAGTGGCTAGGAATGAGATCATTGTGACTCTCAGCAGAGAATGGTATGAAAAGATCAAAAAGTGTAAGTCTACAAAATAGATGTGGGATACTCTAGCTAATATGTGTGAAGGCACAGACCAAGTAAAGGAGAACAAGCTTCAAGCTATTCTCCATCTATTTGATGTTTTTAAAATGAAAGAAGGTGTGTCTATTGATCAGCTAGACATGAGAATGACTAATTTGATTAATAGAGCCACTGATTTGGGTAAAGTTTACACGAAAAAGGAGATTAATAGTAAAATCCTTAGATCTCTAACCAAGTGTTGGAGGGAAAAAGGAAATTTAATAAAGGCCACAAAAGATCTTTCCACCATGAGTCATTAAACTTTATTTTCTCACTTAAAAGGTTATGAGTTTGATATTCAAGTAGAGGATGAAGAAGATGAGATGGAATCCAATACCTCATCTAAGACAGTAGCCTTTGTTAACAAGGAACACAAACATGTAGCTGAAACAAAATGAGCTAATCTTTCTTTAAAAGAACAGATGACTTTATTGACCAAGAAGTATGATTGACTGAGAATGAAATATAAACGTAACAAATTGAAATTTGCAGGAAAAGACAGATCAAGATCAAGATCCAGATGGAAAGATGATGTAGAATCCTCAGATGATGATAGAAGGAAAAATCACACAAGAAGGTACATGTCACCTGCAAAGAAGAACCCCAGGACATTATAGCTATGATTGTCCCCAGCTGACTCCTAAAGAAAGAGAGGAGAAAAGAAAGAAAAGAGATAGACGCTTTGCAGATCAAAGAGCCCTTCTTGCTGAAGAAAAAGAGTCAAGAAAATCATCTTCATCATCCTCATCGTCTGATTTTAAATCAGATGATGAAATCTGTCTGATGGTAAAAGAGGTAAATTACTACTCTAAGTCTGAAAATGAGTCTTATAAGCCAGTTTCAAATAATGATCAAACTGTTATCAAGGGACTTTTGAAAGATCTAAAAATGTCTCTAAGTGCTTATAAATAATTAGAGACTGAGAATTTAACTTTAAAAGATCAAATTCAGACTCTGATCAAAGGAAAGCAAGTTATGAACTACTCTGAATCTGTGGAAACATTAAAGGGGAAATGTTTACCCTAGGCTGAGGCTAGTACATCAGCTAGTCTTTCTAAAAGATTAGAAGAAGAATTAAAATCTTTAAAAGATAAATTTAAAATGGTATGTAATGAGAATGAGTCAATTAAGAAGACTAATGAGAAGCTTGTCTTCAAAATGAGTCAACTTAATAACTCACAATCAGTTATAGACCACATTTTTAGAACTTCACAAAAATCTCATGATAAGACAGGTCTTGGTTATGATAGAAGTAATAAGTCAGAAATTTTGAAACCAAGGAAGTTTGTAAAAGCTGATGAAACATCAAAGGGAATTAAGATTGGACCTTGGAAACCACAAAGTCAGATGAGGATCACTTCTCCTAATCTGAATAGTAAAAATCAGATGAGAAATCCTAATCTAATAAAAAGAGTTCCAAGAACTAAGATTAAAAAAAATCTTTCTTATAGTTCTTTTGATGGTAGAAGCAGATGTTATCCTTTGTTTCAAAAGATCAAGAAGGTCACCAATCTGATTTCAACAAACTTGCATACAAATCTGATATATTTTTTGACAGATTAGGCAGACAACTTAAATCTGACTTATTATTGAACAATGAAATGTTTGTCTGGATACCCAAAGTGATTATTGACCTTAAAGGACCCAAGATCACTAGGGTACCTCTTACCTAATCTGTTTTACAGGAATCTCAAGGGCTATCTTTAAAAGAGGAAATTCTAGCATCCATTTGGTATATTGACAGTGGCTGCTCTCAGCACATGAGTTGTGAAAGGAAGCTACTATCAAATTTCCAGAACATAGATGGTCCAAGAGTTTTGTTTGGTGACAACAACTGTGGACAAACCAAGGGAGTTGGCACCTTAATTATAGGTGATGTCCAGATGTCTGAAGTCTAATATGTAGAAGGTTTGAAACACAATTTGTTATTTGTTTCTCAACTCTGTGATAGAGGTTTTAATGTTAGATTTTCAAAGGATAAGTGTGATATTTTAGACAATTCCTCTGACAAGGTACTCTTAACTGGTTTCAGACATGGTAATGTCTATGTGGCTAACTTTAATAGTTTTCCCAAAGATACATGTCTAGTTGCTAAAGGTGGAGATGACCTCAGTTGGCTATGACATAAAAGGCTTAGTCATCTGAATTTCAAAACCCTTAACAAAATAGCTAGGAGGAATCTTGTAAAAGGACTGCCTGAAAGACTTTACTCAACTGATCTTAAATGTGATGCATGCCAAAAAGGTAAATAGCCCAGGAACTCCTTAAAAAGTATTAACACAACTTCATCTGAAAGAGTTTTACAACTCCTTCATTTGGATTTGTTTGGACCAGTTTCACCCCTCAGCTTTCGTGGGAGGAAATACACCCTTGTAGTTGTAGATGACTAATCAAGATATACTTGGGTGATATTTCTTTTCAAGAAAAATGAGAAGGTAAATAAGATCCCAGATCTATTCAAACAAATACAAAATGAAAAAGGTGTTAATATTATTAAAATAAGGAGTGACAAGGGTACTGAGTTCTTGAATTCTTGTCTATCTAACTATCTTACTAAGAATGGAATAGTACATGAGACATCATCAGCCAGAACACCACAACAAAATAGAGTCGTGGAAAGAAGGAATATGACACTTAAAGAAGCAGCTCGAAGCATGTTAGCTGAATATGGAACACCCCAAAGGTTCTGGGCTGAGGCAATTAATACAACTTGCTGCACTCAAAATACATGCTTGCCAGTTAAAGATAAGGGTAAGACTCCTTATAAACTTTGGAAGGGTAAGGTTCCAAGAATCTCTTATTTTCGTGCTTTTGGATGTAAGTGTTTCATTCACAACAATGGGAAGTCTAAATTAAAGACATTTGATGCCAAGGCAGCTGATGGAATATTCTTAGGATATTCCAGCACCTCTAAGGCTTTCAAAGTCTTCAATAAGACAACTTTTATTGTGGAAGAAACTCCACATGTGGTGTTTGATGAACTTCATACTTTTTCAGATAAGGTAAACCAAATTACTAATGATCCAGATAGATTTGAACTTAACAAAACTAAACAGAGGAAAACTTATCTACCTAATTTTGATTCAAATTCAGATAATGAAGAATCTTCATCTAAGAATCAGAAGGGAACTCCTCTATTTGTTCCATCTAAGGAGACTCCTCTGACATCATCTGATCAGCCAAGGTCAGTAGATGAAGGGGGAACGTCTACTCAGACTGAACAAGATGAGTTACCTACTGAGACAGCAGATGAGAATACTTCAACTCAAATAAGTAAAAGGTTGAGGAGTTATCATCAGCTGATCAGATTATTGGGAATCCCTCAAGTAGTGTTCAGACACGAACGATGTTGGATTCTTAGATTATGTTCAGCTGTTATGTTTCACTCCTTGAGCCTAAGTTAATTAAGGAGGTTTTATCTGACCCAAACTGGGTAACAGCCATGTAGGAAGAACTGCATCAATTTGAAAGACAAAATATTTGGGAGCTAGTGGATAGACCCATTCATAGAAAGATTATAGGCACCAAATGGGAGTTTAAAAATAAAACAGACGAAAACAACATTATTGTTCGTAATAAGGCCAGACTAGTAGCATAGGATTATTCATAGTTTGAAGGAATAGACTATGATGAAACCTATGCTCCAGTCGCTAAATTAGAAGCAATAAGGTTGTTTTTAGCCTTTGTTGCTTATAAATGTTTCAAAGTCTTTCAGATAGATGTTAAGTCTACCTTCCTGAATGGAGTGTTACTTGAAGAAGTCTATGTAGAACAGCCTCCTGGGTTTAAGACAAATAACAAAGTCTATAAACTCAACAAGGCATTATATGGACTAAAGCAAGCACCCCGAGCTTGGTACGACACTCTATCTGAATTTCTGGTATCAAGTGGATTTTTTAAAGGTGAGATTGATAGAACACTGTTTAGAAAAGAATTGAATGGTGATATCTTATTAGTTCAAATCTATGTAGATGATATTATTTTTGGTTCACCTAATCTGACACTGTGTGAAGAATTTAATGTTCTCATGGAAAATAGATTTGAAATGTCTATGATGGGAGAACTAACATATTTTCTAGGTTTGCATATTAAACAGACAAGTAGAGGGATCTTTATACATCAGACCAAGTATGCAAAGGACCTCATAGATATGTTTGTGATGATTACTAGTAGAGAGGTTAAAATACCTATGGCAACTAACTTCTCTATGGATTCAGATGAGAATGGGATACCCACTGATGCAACGGAGTATCGTGGATTGATCGAATTCTTATTATATCTCACTGCAAGTAGGCTCGATATAACCTTTGCAGTTGGGGTATGTGCAAGGTTTCAGTGAAATCCCAAGAAAACTCATCTAGAAACAGCTAAAAAAATCCTAAAGTATCTTAAAGGTACTCTGCAGGTCGGGTTGTGGTACCCATCTGATGACAACTTCGAGCTATCTAGTTATTCAGACTCAGATTTTGGAGGCTGTAAAATTGATAGGAAGTCCACGTCTGGAACTTGTCAATTTTTAGGCAACAAGTTAATTTCTTGGCTATCTAAGAAACAAACTTCAGTTGCTACCTCCACAACTGAAGCTAAATACAAGGCCGCTGGTAGTTTTAGTTGTCAACTTCTCTGGATTAGTCAGCAACGTAGGGACTATAATATCCTCACATCATCTGTGCCTATTTTCTGTGATAGTAGTAGTGCAATAGCCATGATATATAATCTTATTTTGCATTACAGGTGTAAGCATGTAGATATTACGCATCATTTTATTAGGGATCATGTTGAGAAAAATACAAATTCTTATATGAAATATTTTACGGATCTAGGATCCGTGAAATAATCCATCCCCAGACTCGGTTTGACTAAATGTGTCATATATAAATTTGGATTTCTTGACGTTTCACCTTCGCTTTGACCTGATTTCAAATTTTCATCGTCTTCTCTGATTTTTCCGCGACGATCGTGAGCGGTTTCTCCACAGTTCCACAGCGGTTTTCCGACGGTTTTCGGCGCATATCAGCTGTATTTATAGGCGGTTTCCACATTTTCGTGGTATTTTTTGTTCGACGGTTTCTTTCTAGACGACGAAGTTACTTTTCGAAGTTTTTTTTCATTTTTTTTTGTTTTGTTTCTATTTGTGAATGTTATCTTTCTAGTTTTATGTGTATTATTATCGCATTTTTTCTGTTATAGTTCTAGTTTTTGTTAGTCCGAAACCCTAGCTGTTTGAAGTTAGGGTATCTTCTATTTTTACGTTTTTGTAGGTGATCTTCTGATTTTTTTTTGTGTATCGATGTTTATTTTTTGTTTGTTCTCTGTTGGTGTTTAGTATTTCTGTTGTTTTTGTTAGTGTTTCATTTTTTTCTGGTGTTTACAGATCTGTGTTCGTCTCTGCTGTTGCTTAGTGTTATGCTCTGTTTTATATTCGTTCTGTTTTAGTTGATTTTGGTATTTTTTTATTAGAGTTTGTGCTTTTTTGTATCTGTTATTGTGTGTTACAGATTTTTTGTGTTGTTGAATGTAATGCTCTGCTTTTTTGGTTTCTGTTTTTTGGTTCTGTTTATTATGGATAGTAACATAGTGTTTTTTGTTTAGTAACATGTTTTATCCATGTTAGTAACATGTATGTTTTCATGTGTAGTAACATATTTATATTCATAAAGTAACATATGTTTTTTCTTTTAGTAACACATTTTGTTTTGCTATATAATGGTCTGATGTGTTTTTTGTTTTTGATACAGTAACATATATTAGATGGCTCCTAGAAGAACAAAGGATTTGGCCCCGAAAAGGCCGAGAAAGAAGCAGTAGGAGACCTCAGATAGTAAAGAATCAGCGCCGTAACTGATCATGTCCAAGTCTCCTGTTAAGCATTTTAACAAGGAAAAGAAAGACTGTCCGAAGCATGCACAACAAAAATGGTTTTTTTATCTTTTTCATTTGCATAAATGTGTTTTTGCAATATATTTTTTGTCTGATTTATATTTTTCTTTTCCTCTATAGGGATTTCACTCCTCATGGGAGGCCTATTGCTGTTGTCGAACTGATTAGCTCAGTTAATACTGCCCAGAGGGAGGCTGTGAAGAATATTGGCTTTGGTGGTCTGTTGAAGCTGAATCTGCCTAAGCTGAGTGGTTATCCGATACTTCGGTGGCTGGTTCAGAGTTTTAATTCATGCTGTTGGCAACTATCTGTGGGTCGAGGTCGCAGTTTTGTGATTACGCCGGACCATGTTCATGATATATTTATGCTTCCAAGGAATCAGGATTGTGATGTTCTGTCTTACTCCTGAGGGGAGAATAATGTTTTGTTGGAGAAGTTTTTGGATTATGGTTTGAAGTCCAACTCTAAGTTGAGTGAATTGGCTGCTGTTTTTAAATCCCATCTGAAGGATGGTGGTGAAGACTTTAAGCGTCTTTTTATTTTTTTCTGTATGTCGTCGTTGTTTACACCGGATGCAAACCATTTGTTTTGTTCAGTCGGTTTGTTAAAGTCTCTTGTTGATATTGATTCTATTTGTAAACTTGACTAGTGTTCTTTTGTTTTTCATAAATTATGTGAGAGTGTTGATGCTGTGAGGAAGAACTCTTCTCACAATGTTACAGGATGTTTGTTGATTCTGCAAATTACATATATGCATAAGATTCGGTGTCATGGTATTCGTTTGCCATGTAGTATTCCTCTTATACAGTACTAGAACAATGATAATATGCACGTTCGTTGCAAACAGGAGTTTGATAATGGCTTGTACTGGGATGGCGAGCTGGTTTTGGATGAGTACCCTGTGACCATCAATGGATTGAAGAGGCCTGTAAATGTCGGTGTGGCAAAGTTTTTTAGCGGGGATGTGAAGGTATTACCTGTAATGTGCTTTTGTTTTTTATTATTTATGAAATAGTAACATGTATTAATATATAGTAGTAACATATTTCTATTTACATAGTAACCCCAATTTATTTCTAAATCAGTAATACATTTATCACAATATAGTAACATAAATTATTTATAGTAGTAACACTTTATTATACCACCTAAATGATTCTTATTATTTTATTTTTTATTAACCTTTTGTATTGTAGGATTTGCAGTCTTTAGTGGAGAATTTGATGACTGATATTAGCGAGACATCTAATGGTTATATCATTAGATTGAATGAAATTAAAAAGAACTTGTCTGATTCAACCTCTGAGTCTGATTCCCAGTTCTGGGCAGATGAAAAAATCAAAAAATGTTGATGAGCTGGTTGAAAACTTCATGCGCGCAAAGAACATAGCTGATATGCCTAGCTATGAGCTGTTTCCAGACAATTCATTTAGCAGTCGTCCATCAAGTGACAAGTCTGTGGAGGTTCATGACGATGAGTTCTCATTGGTAGTTCGAATATGGAAGACGACGAGGAGGTCCTTGATGATGAGGACAGTGTTTGTGAGGATGAAGAGGATGGCAATGATGAAGAGGATGAAAGTGATGGGAAAAGCGAGAAGGCTGGTCAGGATGTGGACGAGGAGGAGTCCAAAAGTGATGATGATGGGGGGAACGAAGAGGATCAGGAAGAGAAGTCCGAGGGTGCAGGTGAGGAGAGGGCCGAAGATGTTTTGCAGGGGAAGGAGCAAGAGCAGGAGATGGAGAAGGAAGAAGAAGTCAAGGAGGGTGAAAAGGAAGCTGGTGAAGCTGAGGAAGGTGGCAGAGATGAAGCTATTTTCATAGCTGCTGATGAGATTGATGCCAAGGCTATTGATGAAGCAGTGGTTGATTCATTTAGGAAGCTACTTGGGGATTTTGGTCCTGATGCTGGTTTTGTATCTAATTTTGTAAATACAAATTTAAGTTTTTTTTCTGATTTGGATAGACACGAGATTGAGCTGGTTGATTACATCTTCCAGTCTTCTGAAAATTTAATGTAAGTATTTTCTTCTCTTATATTCTTTTTTAATTATTTTTTGTATGCATTATTCATTTTATATTTGCTTTTATGTATTTGTTGCAGGGAGGAGTTTTATTGTAATGATGATGGGATGTATTTGGTCAATAGCGAGGATCTCCTAACAATGCATTCTGATACCGAGATAGCACACAATGTGCTTAGTGCTTTGTGTTTCTTTGTTAACTGTTGTCCCAATCAGGGGTCGTGTTCTGCAAGTCCATCACGGTTTATTTTTGGGCTAGATTACAGTGTAAGCTTTATTATTACAGTAACATATGTTTAGTTTTATAGTAACTCATGTTTGTTATTTCAGTAACATATATATTTTTTTTGTTTTTTTTTGTAGGTACCGTTGAATAGGATTCTACACAATGACCCTGATAGGGAGGCATATGAGAAGGAGGCGATGAGAAGTCTGGAGCACTTTCTGGATATGACGTTGCAAGAGGTTTTCTTGTCTGTTGAACTGGTAATATATTTTTTTGTTTACAGTAACATATTTCATTCTACATAGTAACACATATTTATTTTTCTTTCTTTATTTTTATGTTACAGATTTTTATGTCATTCTGTATATATGGACATTACGCTCTTCTCGTTGTGAATCTTATGTCGAGTAAATTTCAATATTTGGATAACATTGTCCATGTTGAGAAGAGGACGTACAAGAACTGCATACGTTTGTTGGTTAGTTTATTTTTTTTTATTCTTATTTATATTGTTGTTTGCTTTTGTTATCTTATTAGTGTCTTTTTTTTGTCTTTTCTCACAGAAAATGTTTATTGTAAGATTGATGAAGAAATGGAATCATCCTAGAGTTAGTGATGTCAATGTTTTTAACATTGAAGATGTGAAGTTGAAATGGAAGTCAAAGGATGTGAACAGGGACTGTGGTCTATTTTTGATGCACCATATCTTGAATGTTCATGGTGAAGTTTATGATGAGTCTGATCTTTCAAATATATGTTTTTAATTTTTAGTATTTCTTTTTTTTTTTTTTTTTTTGTGCTTGTGTTTATTCATTTCTTTTGTGTTTTGTTTCTTTTGTTTTGTAGGCTGGTACGAGGATATTTTATAGAGCTAAATTCTGCTCTATCGTGGTTGAATCTGAATGTAACGTTCTAAGGGACAGGGTCTTTCAGAATGTACTTGCATTTTACGAGAAGAAATCACTCGATGCTGGAACAGTGAAAGGTCATATTGCTGCTACTGAGAGGAAGAGGAAGGCCGATACCGTTGCATATGAAAGGAGAAAGATTTTAAGGCCGAGGGTTAAAAAGGACTGATAAAAATTAAGTTAATTTTATTTTGTTCTACTAAGCTTCTGATCGGGGGGGCGCTGATGAATACTCTATTTTTTATGGTGAATTTGGTTGGGCATGTGGTTATTTTTGTTGCCTGTTGATGGTGGTGGTTTTTTTTTTTTTTTTTTTTTGGTAAAAACTCATGATGCTTGCTGGTAATTAGTGCTAGACTGATCCTTTTTTGTGTTACTTAGGGTGGCAGTATCTGCATATTGTTAGGATTGTGTATGTACATTTGCAATAATATTTTAGTCTTCTTATCATAATTGATGTGTTCTTTGATGGGATATTTATTTGTGTATGTGTTTTTTTGTCCCTCTGTAATATATCTATTTTTGTGTTACTTATGTGTTTTTTTGTGTATGTGTTTTTTTGTCCCTCTGTAATATAAGGTATACATCATATATAAAATTATTCAGAGTAACATAGTTAAAACATGTATTGTAACATAGGTTTTGTAATTCTTTTTTTTTTTTTTAAATACAAACAGTATTTTATCACATATCAAGTTTATAATGAAGACTCTGGTGCCTGGAGATTATGCATATGGAGTTAATTCATACTGCATAACTACTTATCTTGTTTCTAATGAAGTATAACATATAAAACTAAACTGATATAAATATAATATACACACTAACATAATTATAAATGAATAGTAACATAGTTTGTTCTAAACTGTAACATATATAAACATGCAACAGTTACACATTTCAACTAATTATGTCAATTATAGTTATAGTAACACAATTAGATTGTTAATATAACATAATTTTGATTAAACAGTAACATTGTATCTAACATAAAAAATTTAATAACCAAAATAAGAAGTTTAATAATAATATGCAATAATGCCACAGTTTTTGAACTGATACAATTGAAAATTAAAATAAATTGGGGTTTGGGGTTGTTGTGCCAAATTCCTTTGCTATTGTTGCTGCTCTTTTTTAGCTTCTAGTGAAATAGTTCTTTACCCGTGCTTTCCGTCCCTTTGTGATTGATCGTTGAGGGTCCAATATAGTTATTTTGTCTTCAATCTCAGTAGATGTTTGAGGTTGCTCTCTAGAGACTAATGTCTTAATAACCAGTGAGTCTCTTTCATAACTATCTTCAAGTATTTTCCGTGCATCCTCATTTTTTTCTGATTCTAAAATCAGATTGTAGCTCTTCCTTGCCATTTCATGTCTCCATGGAGCTGTACTACGAGTCTAATTTGTGGTTAGTCCCCTGTTTTTGTCCCAAAAAGTTATTTTTGCATTTTTCGTCCACCTCCTATATATGTATGCATTTGGTATTGTCTGCACTGAGTTAATATGCAATGCCCTATTGAATGACAACATAGTATGCCACATTCCTCAAATTTCTTACAGCTACACTGCACACAAACCATATTTTTTTCGAAGATCACCCTATTGACCATACCTTGTTCAGTAACATCATATATCAAAGTAGTGTCTTCCCTTCCTATCTCCTGTGAAGTGCATGATAGACTCTTGAGAAATTCCTTTTCAAAAATATTGAAAATGGCAAGTGTGTAAACTTCTAAAGCATGCTTCAATATGTTAGGATGTATACTATAAACTTAGCTTTTTGTATGAACATCAAGCCTAGCTTTTTGTATGAACATCAAACCTAGCTTTTTGTATGAACATCTTTTTTATATGAGATTCATTATGATCAAATTACTTGTTTTTTATGATTGTTACATATATCATTGTTTTTGCCCAGATTAATCTATATTGTAGATAATATGGTGTGTGGTGTAACACAGAAGATCATGCTATCAGTTCCTTATAGATTATAAATAATAGCTCACAACCAAGATGGATTTGGGCAAACCATTGAAACGGTTGTGGTGTAATTTGGTATTAGTCTATCTTGACTATAAAGTTACACTAGTACATTTTGTATGTATTGAGCAGGACCATATGAGGTTGTTCAATTTGTACTGATTATATAAAAGAACAAGACCTTTATTATTATGGATGTACGTCTTCTTAATCCCTATATAATAACGGGCACGTGTACTTAGTGTTTGTTTCTTTAATTTGTCAATGGGTGAGATTTATTAAATCAATAGGCTCGGTGAATTGGGAGATAGCACTGTTTATATGGTGTGATGTTGATTATAGAAGGAATACGTATCCTAATTATTTAGGATAGTGATGTCCCCTTGTGGAGCTCATAAAGATTATCATGTAAACCCTGCAGGTGGATTTAATCCGACATGATAATAAATATGAGTGGTACTACTCTTGGAATTAGATGTAAATTAATTAAGTTGTCAGTAACTTATTTAATTTATGGACATTCGATATCTTAAACACAGGGAAATAAACATACACATAATAAAGGAGCCCATATTGTAATATGGGATTAGGACGGTAGTTCAATTATAACTCTTTAGTGGACCGAGTTATAATTGATGGGCTTAAGTGGAGTGTTCGGAGTGAACACAGGACGCCTAGGCCCATCAGGAGGCCCAACCCTAATTCCTCCTTAGGGTCCCTGTTGTAGCCTATAAATAAACCCTACTTTAGAGCCTCCCATACATGTGAAAAAAACGTAAGAAAAGAGGAGGTGGATTCTGACTCCCTTGGAAGATCGTCGCCCACACGACGTCCAAGGGAAAGAGATAGGAATACGGCAGAAGATCGTGAGGTTTGTGGTTCATCCTTGATCGACAGTTCTGACCTTAGAACTGGTTCGTCTTCACCTATTAAGGTGAATAGGTATGATTCCTTTTCCGCTGTGTATTTCATTCATGTGGTCCCGAATCTGATAATCATATAGAGTCGGTGATCTGGTAGTTCCAACACACTATTCCATTAATTTCCAAAGAAGATCCTGGTTTTTTACGTTGGCATTGGAATTCATCATTTATCTCTCTCGTTCTCCATGCACTTATTGTGTTATTGAAAATTTTATAAAAATTTGTCAACCCAGTGCTCCTTCTTGAATTGAATGAGATGGAACTGTTTGTGCTTTCACTTCTTTGTGAAGATAGTATTCCAGCAGAGAAAAAGTGTTTGCTCAATGCAGTGCCCCACTTTTCCTTCAAACTGTAGAGTCTTTTAAACTAAGCATTATACTGCAAGTTTTAGTCTGTGATCATCCCATTCCAACAGCTCTCGAACTCATCCCTATCTCTACAGCCGGATAAACACTTATTGAATGCATCTTTAAATGCGTTATTTCCCTTGAGCTTTGCAAATCTGCTAACTGCATTCTGCTAGAGGTGCCACAGGCATAGCCTATGTCGTGCTTCTGGGAAAACCTGTGACATCACAAACAATGTAATAGTAACACAATTATACTTATAAAGTAACATTATATATTTCATATGGTAACGCATGTGATATATATCAGAGTAAGTACTGATTATATCAGTTGTAATGAATTAGAATCATACTCTCTCTATTGCATTTGCAATTGCTAGATCCTGGTAAGTAAATATTGTTACTGGACTTCTCCCACCCATTGATTTCTTAAACACCGTAAAAAGCCACTCAAAAGTGTCTGTCTTTTCGTCGGATAAGAATGCTATACCAAACATGGTATTTTTCCAGTGATTGTTTATCCCAACGAATGGTGCATAAATCAGATCATACTTGTTAGTTTTATAAGTGGTGTCAAACACAAGAACATCTCCATATATTCTATAATCTTCCTTCATCATCGAGTCCCTCCAATAAGCATTACTCATCCTGCCCTCATCATTCATTTGTACCTTGTAGAAGAACTCACTTTCCTCATCTGACTGATTTTGTATTAGTTCCATGAATATTTTTGTATCACCGCCTTCTATGTTGCTTCTCTTGTGACGATCAACAAAGTTCATGTGGTCCTTCATTGTATGTCCAACTTGGTCTTCTCCTCCAGCACTATAAGCTAGATATCTGAAATAGTCAGTTGGTTTTATACCAGATGTCACCATCTCCTTGATAACATCAACCTTCCCACCTGTAATTGCCCTTTTTGAACGATGTAAATGACTCCATTCTTTTCTCGTTAATGGATGATTGTGATCTGTTATGTGCTTTGCTACCTCATATTTTCCATCTTTTCAGTAAGTCTTGCTCTCATTTGTGCCTTGCAATTAGTTCTCGTTTCCCCACATTTTTTGTTCTTTGTAGACTTTCATAGAAGTACACTATCAGATGTTTTTTTATACCGTTGGAAGAACACACGTACAATTTAGACGTTATTGTGTTGCTTCCGTCAAAAGAAACAATCCATGTTGACTTACGGACACTAAACCCTAACAGTATAGATCATACATCTGATCTAGTGTATCTCTTCTAATCCCAATAAGTGAACCAGCATATTCATCGTTTTGTAAGTTATGTTCACTGGTTTGAGTATTAGAATCATCCAACATCTCTGTTGTTTCCACAATAATCATTCCTACAAGGCACCAGTTTAGGGTTACAATGTTTAGTGTATATAGTAACATATATTATTACTATAGTACATATTGACACCCCTTAGTGAATATAGTAACACATGTTATTTTTTAAAGTAACACAAAAATATTATTTTTAATAAAATAACCACGTGCTCTCCATGCAGTAACATACATATATGAAACAGGTAACACATTTTTTTATTAAGCAATTTAATGCTGAGTTCATGTTTTTCTGTGATTTTTGTTGTATAATACAATTACCCAGCGTCGCATGTGAGAATTAACACAATTACCTGGTGTTAAAGAACTCGCAGAATTATCAGCTGCGATTATTTGGCAATTTTCAAAATAATCATCCATGGTTCTTTCTTTCTTTTTTCTGTGTGCGTTTACTCGTCTCGATCTTTTGGTTGAATCTTTGATGTTGTTTTCGTCGATCTCTATTGTCTTAGTGCCTCATCATCGTTGCTGCTCTGCGTCGTTTTTCTATGTTCTGCGATTTCTTGATCTAGCTTGCATGATAATCTATTTTCAACCCGTTTCCAGGCGCGACCCGCGAGTTTCTATTTTTTTCCTTTTTTAACTGACATTGCATGGTGAAATATTTCACAAGAGGCTCGCCCTGAGAAAAATGATATTACACTAGAAAAGATAGCAACCGAATTACAGAGAGCTGATATACTTACTAAACCTTTAGCTGAGTCTAGATTTAAAGAATTATGTTTAGAATTAGGTTTACTTGATGCATCCTTAGTTGATTTATGACTTCTAATTTTTGTATCTTGTATATCCTTTCTATTTCTCCTTCTTTAAAATATATTTAGAAAGAATTATCAGACTTGGTATATGTCAAAGGGCAATCACAGAGCTGATATCATTGATATCCTTTCAAAGGAATCAAGAATCAAGGATTAGTCATATTGACCTTATCTAACTTGTTAATTTCTTATCTGACATTAAGTAAATTAGACAAGGGCATCATAATCAACTGATTTTGTTAAGAATCAGATGAGTATATGTAACTTGTCTGACTTACTCTACCTATCCTAGTTTTCTTCTCAAAAATTATTTTCAAAAACTACTCTCACAGCTCATCTATTTCAAAAAATTTCAGATGAGTTGTGTTTTTGAAAACATTTGCTGAGTTAAATATTCTTATATACTAGTTATATTTGGATATAAGACTTAGTCTATTTAAACAATGGCATAAAAATTAACTCAGTTTTTAAATTTTTTGTTTTTCAAACTAATCAAACTTGGAGAAATTTTCAAAATTTAAGACAAGGTCATTTTTTACCAAGTCAGATAAAACCCAGTCTGAAATAGGGAAACCTTTATGCGAAGAAAGGTATATTTCGGCTTATGTCAGGTATACTTACTACCTCTGCATAAAGTGACCCCTATTAGCCATCTAATCCTTAGCTTAGGTGGTTACTTTTTACGGTTTCAAAGCTGAGTTAATGCCACGCGCCGGAGGTGAAACGACTATCATATATAACCGTTGATATACTCCACGCGCGATATACAAATCAATGGTCTAGATTAATCTGATCGTGCCACATAGCCTTCTTCTCCGGATTTCCCTCTCTCTCTTCCCCCATTTAAAAACTTACCTTCAATAATTCAAAATTCACTTTTACAAATCCTAAGCCCTAATTTTACTACAACTTCTCTCTCAAAATTCTTACTACTCAGTTTTCTTAAAATGACTTCATCTTCCAAATCCCCCAAACCCACATTTATATCTTCTTCAAAATCCAACTTCAAGATGAACACAGACATTTTCAAGAACAAACTGAAAGCAGAGATGTACGTAGACTTTGAGACTACAAGAGATCAAGAATCCAGAAAAAATCTTGGATTTTTGGAGGCTTCTCAGTTGAAGGGATTTTGTTCTTTGAAATCAAAGCAGAATAAGACACTTAATCTGTTGGGTGCAGAATTCTTGGCAAACAACTAATTTTCTGATGATGGGTTTGATACCGAGGTGGATGGAACTCAGATGTCTTTCTCGAAGGATGCAATTTCCAGGATTTTCAATACATCTACTGGAGGGGTTAATCTGTTGGCTTACAAGGAGGATGAATGGGAACAGTCATTCGAGCTGGTGGCGAGGGTGACTCACGGGGGAGTTCGAGGGGATTTAAAGAAGAACCTGTTGAGGAGAAAGATTAGGCTCTTGATGACCATCGTCACCAAGTCGATATTAGGAGATCAAAGCTCTCATGATGGTCTATCAAGGCCTAGACTTTGCTGTATGAGGGCAATTCTGGATGGAGTCAGGGTAGACTGGGTAGAGTTGTTGATTAGAAGACTGAAGGAAGAGAAGCAGAGGCTTACCTACGACCCAGTCACTGGAGAGTGGTCTACTCTCACAACTGTAAGCCTATTCAACAAAATTACAGTTTGATACAAGGGATGAATAAGGTTGTTGATTGGAAGAGTGGAACGAAAAAGTACTCAAAACAGAAGGGGTTGCTGACAAAGGACGAGAGATTAGGAGGGTTTCCAGATTCAGACGATGAGTCTGATGAGGCATGAGATCAAAGGGTAGCAGCAGCAGCTGAGGAGGCTGAGAGGCCAGCTACTGAACCAGAGGCTGCCCCTGCAGCTGAGGAAGGGGAAGTTCCTACTGAGGTAGCCCCAGCTATGGAAGAAGTCGAAGCTGTGGTACCTCTTTAGAGGAGGCCCAGGAGAAGGCTGATGAAAGCCTCATATAAGAAGGCAACAGGGGAGTCATCTGTAGCTCATTCAAGTTTGCTTCCAGAGGAGGCAATCTCCCTAGAGGTAGCAGCTGCTACAGTTGTGGAGGCTGAGGTGTTGGAGGAGCCCAGCTTTGAGAGAACCGCCTCGGCTGAAAAGGCGATCTCCATAGGTACATCTTCTAACCTCTCCTCATCTGCTAACTCTTCAACCTACTCTGGCAATGAAGAGGTATTCATGGCTGGTACCTCAGAGCCTCTTGCTCAGCCTACTCCCATAGAAGTCCAAACAGAAACCCCTCCACCCCAAATAATTCCTACTCCACCAACCACATCTACTCAAATCCCCCCAGACCAAACCACCTATGCAATCACACCCCAACTTACCCCTCAAACCTTCGATTTCCTTGATTTTCTATCCACCAAATATCATACCCCCTCTCCACAAATCATTCCAATCCACACCCCCATGCTTGACGGTTCCATAGGCCATTTTGAAATATCTCTGAGGACGGATGGGAGAAGGAGGTTGGCTGAACTGATTTCTGAATTTCAGCACAATTCTGAAGTAATGAAGGAATCAGTGGAGTTATGGCTGATACACAATCTGAGGACAGGAGATCTGGAGGAGATGAATCTTCTGTCTGAAGAGGTCGGCTGGGAGAATCTGCTAAATTGGAAGAAGGTGGTCATGAAGTCTGCTGGAGTATCTTCGATCTCATCCATTATCTCAAAAGAGCAGCTCCTAGACAACATCAGGAGTCGTCTTGGCTTGCCATCAGTCTCAGCTGAAGTGCATCCCAGCAGCCCCGGATCTGCCTTCACAGCCATACTAGGCTAGTGGGAGAAGAAAATGGAGGAAAGATTTTCTCAGATGCTTCAGAATAAGACAGCTGACATTGTGGACTCAGTGAGCATCACGATGGAAGACATGCTCAAAGCATCTGAAGTAAACTAATTGTCTAAACTTTCTGATTCTGTTAAATCATCTGTGAAAGAGGAGGTAGCCGAGGTGAGGAAGGAGGCTGATGGGTTGAGAATGCAAGTACAAGCTGATAATCAAATTCTGGCTGATGAGATCATGAGGAACCAGACTACAGCTTCCACCTATTTTACTGTTGTCAAGGAGCAACTTCAGACGCTTCTTGATGATGTTAAAAAGGGAGAAAACTTGGTCAGGATTCAAGCTGATCTGAATCGAATCAAGCTCTCAGCCAGCAATTAGTCAGACAAGCTCACTGCCTTGAGGGTTTGCATAGAGCAGATTGAGGAGGCAACCAGGGCAGATGAGCAGGCCAGAAAGAAGGAAGCAGAGTTGAAGTCTGAGAAATTAATGGCCAAGATAAGGGAAAGGAAGGAGGAGGCCAAGGCAAAAGCCTCAGCTGAGAAGGAGAAAGAAGAGAAAGGAAAGGGTCTTGAGCTAGTCTCGTCTCCAGTCAGACAGAGCACATTATCAAAGGCAGTTGGTAAGAGACCCTTGGAAAAATCAGCGGAGCAGATCAGAATAGAAGAGGAAAGAGATAGGAGAATTAAAGCTGAGAAAGTTTTCTAGGGACGAAGGGAGGCAAGAAGGAAGATCAAGTCAGCGAAGGAGGCTGGGAAGCTTCAAAGAGATGGGTTATCCTAGCATCAACTGGAGGTCCTCTCGGAGAAGTTGATAAGGCATGGATAAGGCCGCAGCATAGGTCAGATGCACCTCCTAAGATGATCATGCATCCTTCATGGGCTGGAGAGTACATGAAGTACGAGGCCAAGTGGACTTTATTTTGGTACATCTGCAAGGGTGTTGGTGCCACGTCTGAGGATGAGACGATAGCTTGGCATGATTGGATGGAGAAGGAGAATCCTGAGCTATATCAGAAGCTGGTCACAGAAGGAGACGAGTGGTTTAATGTCAATCTGGTAGCTCTAACCTTCTCAACCATTCTAATCAATGTCACAGACGATGGCTCAATTGACAAGGACTGGATTAGATCAACTGTCACCTATGGTCAAAATCTGATGAAGTTGACTGATCCAAAAGACATTGCAGAGCTGAGGAACTAGATTTTTGACTGGATGCAACTTCCTAAGAAGGATAGATGGACAGACTAGATAAGCTTCATCTTCTTTATCTTTCTATCTTGTCTGATCTATCTGTAAATGTAATCGTGCTATACTTAAATGAAATGTTTGAACCTTATCTGAATGACAATGTTTTATATTTTCTTTCAGTTCAAACTTTTATTTTTCATAAGGTTGAAAAATCTTCTAGAGAAATTTTTCTAAGTGTTATTCGTCTGATAAAATTTTATTTCTTAAAACAAAATTTCTTAATTTTTTTTAAGTATAATATTTTCCGAGTATGGAAATTTTCTAAGAATAAATATTTTCTTAAGTTTGAATAAGTGCTCCTATGTGAACTTATCTGATTGAAAGGTGCTTTCGTATGCTTATCTGATATTCTTGAATAACCTTGACTAACACTAGTTGTGAGTCTTTTCTTTCTTGTAGTTTTAACATCATCAAAAAGGGGAAAATTGTTAGATCAGGTTTAAGTTTTGATGAGTTAAAATGTATAGGTTAGACAAGCTCATGTAAAATTAGGATGACCATCTGAGATTCTACAGACCAGCTGAAGTAGTAAGCTTTGTACTAGGCTGATCAGACTAGGCAAGGTAAATGAAGTCAGCTGAGATCAGGAAGTAAAAAGTCATTTGAAGACGGTCTTGAAAAAGTCATCTGTTGGAGAGGATAATGAAGAGCTCAAGACAAGGTCAAGACCAGCTGCGTAGAATAAGAAAGGCAGGTTTTCACCAAGTCAACAACAGACAACTAACTCGAGATCAGCTGAGGTCAGAGCAGTTTAAAGAAAAGTTTGTTAAGCAGTTTTTAGTTTGTTACAACAAACTAACCGTCTTACAGACTTATAAATAGGATTAAGCACAGTTCTTAGAAGAACTTTTAGCAATCATTATTCTGAAATTCACATTATCGAAAAGCACTCACATATTCTTCAAGAGTTTTCATAATTTTTCTAAGTGTTTAAAGAACACTCTCTGTACATCTTCAAATCACAATCTGCACTATAATTTCTAGATTAGCCAGTTATATTGTTAGATTAAAGGTGAATTGAAGACAAAGATCGTCTAAATCCGTAATTGTAATTAACATTAAGTCAGAGAGTAAGTAAGTAAGTAGAGCCCCTTCCTCGAGTTGAAGAAGGAGAGTGGATGTAGGATCTTTTGATCTGAATCACTATAAATCGTGTGTCATTTACTTTCTATTCTTATTTATGTTGATAATCTGTAATTTGAGTAAACTTGTTTCAGATTGCTTTAGATCCAAATTAATAGATTGAGTTTAAAATTGTTTCCGCTGTCAAACTTTGACTTTGGGAATTTGCTATAATCATTTGAATTGACAATCTGGATTTATGTAAAAAGATTGAGATAATCTATTCAACCCCCCTTCTAGATTATCTCTGGATGGTTTGCTGATTTTCTTTAAACTACTCAATCTCGAGACCAACAGAAACAAATTTTATACTCAATCTATACAACCGGATCTAAAGCAATCTGAAATGATTTTAACTAATTTGTAAGGAATCAACAGAAATTAAATGCATAAAGTAAAGAACACAAAATTTATAGTGGTTCAGATCAAAAGATCCTACATCCACTCTCCTTCTTCAATCTTGAAGAAGGGACTCTTCCTTCTTCTTTACTATCTTGTTTATTGTCGACTACACATTACAATGAAGATGTTCTTCGTCTCTGATTCTCCTTCAATCTACCAATTTATCTAATAAATATAAGATTACAGTGCAGAATGTGATTTGAAGGTTTACAGAAAGTGTTCTTCAAACACTTAGAAAATATTATAAGAAAATGCTTTTGAAAACTGGTGAGTGCTTTTCGATAATGTGACCTTTGAAAATGAGTGCAAAAGTTCTTCTAAGAACTGTGCTTAGTCCTATTTATAAGGCTGTAAGACGGCTAGTTTGTTGTAACAAACTTAAAAACCGCTTAACAAACCTTTCTTTAAAATAGCTCTGACCTCAGCTGATCTTGAGTTAGTCGTCTGTCTTTGACTTGGTGAAAACCTACCATTCTTATTCTACTCAGCTGGTCTTGACCTTGTCTTGAGCTCTTCATTAATTTCTCAAACAGATGACTTCTTCAAAATTGTCTTCAGATAACCTTCAAGCTTCCTGATCTCAGCTGATTTTATTCATCTCACCCAGTCTGTTCAGCTTACTAGTGAAATGTTCTACTTTAGATGATCTATATAATTTCAACTGGTCATCCTATTTTACATGAGCTTTTCTAACCTATACATTTTTAACTCATCAAAACTAAAACCTGATCTAACAAGTTGACCGAGTAAACTCGCTCGAGTGGTAAAGCTACAAATTAGGCGTGTTGGTCCCTAGATTAAGTGGTTATTAAGAGTTTAAATGACCTTCCAGAGATAATCTAGAAGGGGGGTTGAATAGATTATCTAAATTTTTCAAATTCAGATTATCAAACAACTTTAATTGCAAACTCGTAAATCAAAGTGACAGTGGAAACTAGTTTATACTCAATCTATATAGGATCTAAAGCGTTCTAAAATATTGTTTGATCAATTTATAAGTAATAACAGAAATTGAAAGTAGAAAAAAAAGAACACCAAATTTATAGTGGTTCGGATCGAAAGATCCTACGTCCACTCTCCTTCTTCAACTTGAAGAATGGCCTCGACTTACTTACTTCCTTCCTTACCTCCTTACTTACAGTTTACAGCAACTACCTTCAGCCTTATAGGTTTCCTTCTTGAATACTGGAAATTATGGCTTGAAGATATGAATGATAGTGTTCTACAAACACTATGAAAAATTATGAACGTTAAGTACGTTCTCGTGTGTGTATACAAAACTTTGTGAGTGCTTTTTGAATGTGTTACAAATTTCTTGTGATTCTTAGAATTGCAAAAGTTAATCTGTAATACTCTAGGATTTCATGATATTTGCTATACTAAATGCCTTATAATTCTTCATGAACCTATGTGATGCATTTACATCCGAATTTATGCAAAGGCACGTTTATGTGTTTTAAATTTCTCGATATTTACACTTAACATATTATTTTCTTAATACATGCTTATTCTTGAGACTTTATAATTTTCTTTATTTAAGTTTTAAAGTGTTTAACTTGGGAATTAATGTAGTTCTTAAGTGTAGTAAATTATTTCATAAGAGATAAGTTGTAAAAGGAATTTTTTTGAGAAACGATTTATGTATCGATTACTCGATATTTTCTAATATTAGTACATATACTTTTTACACTATTATTAGCATATAATATTATAAGAAAAAAAAAGAAAAAGAAAATTGTTTATAAAAAATTTGCTAGCTTAGCCTTTAAGCAATCACACTTGTAATCACCTAAACTAAAGACCATGCCACATAATCCCTCATCCCTTAAGTAAGTCGGCCAACCTCTTCAAGCTTTATCTTTTACTTATATAAATAGGCTTTGCCTCTTCTCAAAATCTTCATTAGACAACTTAAGTAAATAAGTACCAAGATCACTTATATTCACGCTTAGAGTTTGGAAAGGAAGGAAAAGGAGTTTCTTTAGTTACCAACCTCTAAGTAAGTTTTCTTTTGGTTGATAAGTGATTTGCATGTTATATATGTTTCACTTCATGTTTAATACATTTGATTCAATTTCTTCATATATTATGAACGGAATTATGTTTATTACTTAATTATATATGCTATAGAAGTAGAAATCATGAAATTATATGGTTTGAAGTGAGATTAAGATAATATGTTCCTTATATGTATATGAAGCTGAAATTTTGGACCAGTTTTGGTATAAAATTTGTTTTGATAATCTTTTTCGGTGGAAATTTCTGAAAATTTTACAGGAGAAAGTAGACTGGTTAAGGGACTTAGGGTTTTAAATTTCGTGTCAATCGGAGTTATGGTTGATTTTCTATGAAATTTTTGAAGTTAAACCAGGAGTTTTGGTCTAAAAACCTGAGATCAGTATACTTTTCATGAAAAATGACAAAAATTAAGGGAGTTCTTAGTAAAAGCTTGAGGATAAACTAGATGAAGTTATGAAATTGTGGTTAAAATTTCAGCTTATTTGGCCTTGTAGATTATTTATGGTGATTTTTCTAAGATAAGGTGGCAAAACTGGATTTGGTATGAGAATTGTTCAAATAGGTCCGTTTATATTTTTTACGGTCGATATTTTTCTAAAATTTGTTCTTGGATGATATACATGCTTAATTGATATTTACGATCTTTGATATATGTGAAATTACAAATGAAGGGATAAGTAACAATGATTTTATTTCAAAATGTTTACTTGTAGGTACAATCCTACAAGGTGGGGAATCACTTCACTCTTAACCGGGTGTTACTTTATTATTTTTAATTGCACTTATTAACCGTTGAATGTTAAATTTTGAGTCTGGCCCGCTATCGACTGGGCCACATATAGTCCAACTTATGTTGGCAATCATATAGTCCGGTCGTTCTGGCACAATGGGTTGGTCACGCCACCCACAAATACCTGGTGAAATTCTGGGGGCTCACACGTTATAAGCATTGATGTTTAGTTTGTGCAATTAACAAGATATTTTCCACTAAGTGTTTACAGACACTTATCCCTTCCACTTTCATATTATCAGATATTGAGGATTCCGGCGTGGGTGAATGAGCTCGGAGGCAGGCTGTGAAGTTCTTGATATTGGTTTTTAAGTATTTTGGAAACTTTGGTTTGTAAACTTAAGGCTACAGCCATACTTATTTATTACTTATTTATTTACTTTTGCTTGTGATTCTTAGAATTGCAAAAGTTAATCTACTCTAATTACTAGATCTATTTATAGAGAACAGTTGTTGATAGTTGTAACTTCCTTGTTGATTCTTCTCTTGTTAGTTATAACCAACTAACTGAATCTTGTAACTTCTTCTTGGTTAGTTGTAACTGTTCTTGAAACTGCTTTATTTTCTAACACTTTTCCATCGTCTTCTTTACTCATCTTCAGACGCGGTCCACCTCATCTGACTCTCTTCATGTCTCATGTTTTCAGTCTTGAAGTGTTCAATCATCTGCTACCTTGTCTTTGGTCTTGACTTCGTCTTCATCTATCTTCTTGTGCTTGTCCTCGTCTGGCTTCTTGTGCCTGTCCTCGTCTGACTTCTTATACTTAGTCTATTACAAGTTTTTACTACATCAGCTGGCTATACAAAGGTTCAGCTGGTCATCCTATTTTACATTTAACTTCATCAAAACTAAATACATTCTTTTCTCCTAACAATTTTTCCCTTTTTGATGATGTTAAAACACAGCTCAAGAAAAGAAATATGTTAGTAACTTGTAATGAGAAAATTTCACACAATAAGCAGTTAAGTCACTTAGTCAGATAGTCAAAGTAAAGACAGTTAAGTATCAAGTTTATTTTAATTAGTTATGTTCAAGAATTAGTTAATTAGAAGATTAAGTCAAACAAGTTAGTTTTTCACAAGAGTCTCATATGAACAGGTCAAAAGTATATTCATAAAGTTTCAGGTAAATCACATTACAGCACTTACACAAGATCACCAGACAAGGATCATATAAAGATAAGATTCAGTCATAACACCTCTCTTCTTATGGTATACTTAGCCTGTCGAATAACCTGTTTTTGAGAGACACTGTTTCTCCTCCTTTGGCAAGATCAACTGTGGTTTTTGCTTTGATCAAAAGCTGCTTTACCTTCTCATGGTCGAGACGATCATCTATTGTCATAGGAGGAGTCATCGATGAGTAGACTGGTGCGACCACATCTGCATTGAACTCATCATGGGCTATGTTGATTAGGTATTGATAGAATGTCGAATCCCTTTCTTCCAACCACTGGTGAAAAACATTTTTCTCGTCCAGTCCCCAGCTGATTTTCTTGCAGACATGGAATGCGAAGATCCACTCTGCTTAAAAGGATCTCCAACTTTCTTGATCACCTATCAGCAGGACTTCCTTAGGCACTACTTCACTCCGATGGTATGGTCGAAAGACTTCAACACCCTGCTCATCCATTCCCTTCTGAACCCATCTTATTGATTTCCGATCATAAAACTTCCCCGCTGCCTTCTCCTGCTCCCTCCTCTTCTTGACATCTCTTCTTTTATACTTGGCCATCTCCTCCCTTTTCCTCTTTCTAATCTTTTCTTCTTCGGCCACTTCAGCTGGAGTTTTCTTTTGTTGGCTCGAAGCCTTAGCTTTTCCAGCTGGTACACTTGAGGATGAAGGTTGGATGGTTTGGATGGGTGCAGGATCTTGAACAGGGAGTTCTTCAGCTTCAAACTCAGTGACGGGTTCAGCTGCCCTCGATCCTTGTCCTCGTCTTAATCTTTTAAGAACCTGCTGAGACATTCCTTCAGATTTTCTCTTCTTCTCTTCCTCAGCTCTCAGCAGTTCCTCGACTAGCTCCTCCAACTTCAGATTTAAGGCTAGGATATTGTCATCCTGAGCATCCATCCTTTTCTTGAGCTCACCATCTTCCCCATTTTTAGCATCAGCAAAGCGGGTGTTGCAAATGGTGGCTACTTGTTCAATTTGGCCCATAAGCTCGTGTCTAATAAGTACTGTCTTCTGATCCAGCTTATCAAACATCTAGTGTTGGGCTGCCTCTATTCCTCTCAATTCATTCTTCATTTTTGCAGTGAGAGATGCTTTCTCCATAACCATAGATATGTTCAGGATTTGCTGAAAGGATGCTTCTCTTTCTGCCCATGCCACCTTGGCTTGCTCATGCACCATATCCTTGATTTCATCGTATGCATCCTGAACATATTTTTTAACCCAAGCCTCTTGCTTGTTCTCCTCCTCTGCAATTTGACGATTAACAGCAGCCATCTGTTCTTCGAATCTTATCCTTGAAAAATAAAGATCGATGTTTGTCTTGATCTTGGCTGTTGCATCAATATTTTCCTTTATAGTCGAAGTGACAAAGTCTGGGATGAGTTAAAAGGCATTTAGACACGCAGCCTTCAGACTAGCCACTTCTTCTCTTAGTGCAATCACCTCGGATGCAGACGCAGATGAGGATGGCTGAGCAGTCTGCTCTTATGGAGAAGATAGAGTTAAATCTATCTCCTCGACTGGAATTATAGCTTCTTCTGCAGCTGGTGGTGAATCTGCCCAATGCATCTTTTGAGTTGGCACTTCTAATTCTGCCACAGCTGGTACTTGTTCAGCAACCTCCTGCTCTGCCTGTGCCTCCCTTGTAGTATCCATCTCAGCAGGCTCATCGGCAGCTCCACCAGATACTTCAACCTCACCCACTACTCCCCTTACTTTGTCTGTCTCCATCTTATCCCCTTTCTTAGCAGCTTCCATTTCAACCTCTTTCTCTGCCTCCTGCTCATCCTCCTTCTCAGTCTCAATCTCCTTCTCAACCTCCTTCTCCTTGACCCTTTCTGGTTGATCAGCCTATTCTTTGATTGGAGATCCTAGATACACTCTTCGGAGAATGTATTCCATGAACTGATCCTCGGATTGGATCTCCTCGAAGGATTTCAGACCAGCTATCTTGAGGACTGTTATCTCCCAGATGGAGAGGTTATTTCCTCCTGCTTCTCCGATCAAGATCGCCATCTCCTCGAACGATCCTGTCCTAATCCTTCTCACCAAATACACATCCACCAGTTCTTTCAGAAGGTCAGGTTCTTCGAATAAGGCTGGCTTCTTCTTCAGTAAATATCTCTTTCCAAGAACACGAAGAGACATTTCTATGGGACCTATTTCTCCTGAAGGGTTTGGTAGATGTAGATATAGGTTTAGCTTAAATGAGGTTGAGGATAGGAATGAGAAGGGATCATCTGTGGCTTGTGTTGATGGTTGGGTTGGACTTTTGGGAGTAGGTCATTTTAGAGGCTCTGAGGCAGCGACCTTATCTGTATCTTCATCGCCAGGTTGGGATGCAGATGGTTCGGGCTCTGAAGTGTTGATTGAAGTGAATTGATGCATGTTTTTAGGGCCTATTTTAGTGCAAAAGTGAGCTAAAGTGTTAGTTTTTGTGCCTAAATGTGTAGAGTATCACTTATTTTCCTAAAAAGTATTACTTGATGAGTATTTGATGTTTTTCATACGTTTTGCAGGTAATTCGGTGGGATTTTGCCAATCTGAGAGTACAGTTGTGCTTAGAATGAAGAGACGTACATATCGGACGAAAACGGGGGTCAAGGCTGAAGCCCCACTCGAAAAAGGTGTCCTGGTCTCGAGCTCTGGTCGAGGAGCAAGAGCCTCGATTCGAGGGTGAGGCTAAAAGGATCAAAATCAGAAAAAAGGCACAAGCCTCGACTCGAGGGATGACCCTCGAGTCGAGGGAAGGGAAAATAGCAAGGACCTCGAGTTGAGGCCTGACCCTCGACTCGAGGGGGAGGTTTTTCAAAAATTCATTATTTAAGGGGCTGAAGCAGAGCATTCCAGATATACACTTGATTAAAGCAGTTAGTAGCGGATTTGGGGCGATTTCTTAGGCCCCAAGCCAAATTCCCACTTTAGGTAGAGTAGAAGGTAGATTTAGATTTAGATTTCAATTGTTGTTGATTAGATTAGCTCTAGATTAACTTTTGATCATTGTTGTTCCATTCAATTCAAGCTTGTATTTCATTTGAAGATTGGTGTTGAAGACTCAAGCATTCCTATTTTGGTTAATTGAAGATCAATTGGTGATGTTTTTCCTCTCTTTTTTTTTTCAATTTCTTAATTGTTGTGATTTGCTTTGTGTTTGATCAATTCTATTTTCTTCTTATGGATTTTGCCCTTGGCACCATGGGCTAACTCTCTTGTGCTTGGGTTAATTGAAATTGATGATGATTTGATTGACTATGCTATGATTGTTGATGATTGTAGATCAATTGAGTAGATTGCTTACTAATTGTGATTATCAATTGTGCTTCATGCATTTTTATCTCTTTAGATTAGTGTTTGATCACCCTAGCTATAGGCAAGAGCTGCGCTAACGTGATCCGGAATTAATCGGGTTATAATTGTGTATTAATGTAATGATTGGGTGCTTCGGAATCGAGAGATTAGTTGCACTAAGGATACTCACATTAGATTGTTTCCTAATTGTGATTCTTAATTGTGCTTTATGTAAAATTGTCTCTTTAGATTAATGGTTGATGACCCTAGCAATAGGCGAGAGTTGAGCTAACGTGATTAGGTGTTAATCGGGTTACAATTTTGCATGATTGTATGAATTGGGGACTTCTACATTGAGAGATGGGAAGGACTAAGAATACTCACATTAGGCATTGTGATTTTAATGGAGTGATTAATTTCATGATGGTTTAATGCTTTCTATCTTAGTTGATTGCAATTTGATTCAATTGTAGCTTGTTGATTGATGATTCCTTGATGGATGTTAGCCCTAGCACCCCTATTCTCCAATTTATTGTTGTTGTTGCTCTCGCATCTTAAGTGTTCGATCATTTGCTTGCTTGTTTTTTAATTTGTATTTTGCAAGTGTTTTGTAGTTGTTAGTGCCAAACCGTTTTGCAACAATAGTCATAGAGAACTTGTATTTCTAGGGCCTCATGTGCATACTTTTTTCCTTGGGTTCGATATTTGTTGATTGGTCTTAATACCACTTACCCGGAAATACTACTCCAATCAAATGGCGCCGTTGCCGGGGAACTAGTTTTTGTGCCTTAAGTGAGACTTAGGAATTGTTTGAAGTGGCTTATTATGACAATGGGAGAAGCCATGATTATGAGTAACAAATGCCACAAGCTTCTCCTCAATTTGAAGAATGGGGACTCTATGATGTGAGAGCCATATTGCAAGAAATGCTTGGAGTGTTATTGAAGGGAATTGAGGATAATGACCCTAGATGTGAAGAAATGTTACCCTTATATGAGAACATTTATGAGACCAAGGCATTGGTTGATTCATGGCTAGAGGGGAACATGGAGATCACCGAAGCTCAATTCATGGTCATAAAAAGTCAACTCAAATATTTTCTACTCCAAGTGAAGGACATAACCATCATGGAGAATCAAGAAAAAGGGGAGGAAGAAAATACAATTGAAGAAGATGTGGTAGAGGGTCCAAGCAAAGAGGTAAAAGTAGAAGACTTCCTTGTCAAAAGTGAGGAAGAGGAATGTCCATTGATGGACATGGGCTTTAATGAGGAAGCAAATCTCGAAGCACCAAATGAGGAATTGAAGATTGAAATGAGCATCTCTATACATTCAAACTCTTCAATTCATACTTTTATTGAAAATGATGCTTCTAATGATTTTATTTTACCTCTTGTGCACTTTGACTATAGGAAAGCATTAAGGAATTGCTTGGGCATCCTTGGGAAAAAGGTATGGAGAAGGAGGATGGCGAGAGAGCAAGAGGCGAATCCACCAAGAATAATGTTCAAGATATATATGGGTGGCTGGCCTATCTATTATGTGGACCTCCTAGATTATGAAGCTCAAAGATTGAGATACAATGGCAAGGAGGACCGCTACCCATGGCCATTCCGATGAAGGACGTCGAAGTGAAGAAATAAGTCCGGCAAAGGACAACAAAAATAGCGCTAGATGGGAGGCAACCCATCCTTTTCTTTTTGTTCTTTTTGTTTTTCTTTTGTTTTGGGAGAATTGGCTTGGGAATTTAATTGCTCATGCTCTAGGAGGTTGAATTGCATATTTTGCTATGGAGCTTATGTGGATTTTTTAGCTTAATGTTGATACCATTAGAAGTTGCATATATTTTTATCACTCTCATTCTAAACCTTGAATTCATGTTATCATTCAAGTTTGGGGGGTGTTGGTCGTTATTTGGTTCTTGCATCTCTTAGTGGTAATTATTTGAAGATTCTTATGCCCGATTGTAGGTATGCTCACTACGTGGATTGAGAAAGCGATTGGAATTGCAAGGAAATGCAAGATCAAGAAGGAAAGTGCATTAAAGCTTGAAGGGTCCTACACATGCTTGAAGAAAGATGGAGTTTAAAAGCTTATTGGTATAACACTTCCTTTCAAACTTAGACTTGTCTAAGTTTGGGGGAGGTGTTTCTCTTTCTTTGCCTATCTTTTGTGCTCTTATATGATTATGGGGTTTGTTGAGCTTATTGCTTATTGTTGATTAAGCCATATTGGTATCTTGGATTTCTTGCATCTATTTTTGGGGCTAGATGTGTCTTGAGCTTAATTGTGGATTTATTGCATATATCTTTTAGTATTATTCTTGTGGTAGTGAGTATGCTTGGATTTATGTACATGAGCACTTGTGTTTGATTTGCAAGATTAATTGGATTTTGATTTGATCATGAGTTGATGTGTAGCTTGAAGCTAGCTTGCTTGATTTATTATGTAAAGATGAATGTGATTGATGATGCTTGATTCATTGCTCAACTTAACCCGTGAGTTTTTGTGCCTTAATAATCGTACATCTTATACGGTTGACATGATTTCTTTGTGAGTGCATCATTCATAATTTGTATGCTAGAACTTGTCACTAGACTTGTTGATATTGATCTTTGTGTGATGTCTTGAAAGTGAAAAGAGGTCATGTTTCGAATGATGAGTTACTTTGCAAAATTTTTCCCACCAAATACATTTGATTTCCTTAGTAAGCCATGTTGAGCCTTATGATCCTTATTCTTTGGCAAGCCAAGTGAGATAGATACCATTTTAGCCTATCTTTATGAGCTTTCTTGTCCTATATTTAGTTGAGCTTGAATGTTGGCTAATGATGGTGATTTGATTGCTAAGTGTGGGAAGATGATGAGCTATGTGATGAATGAAGCATAAAAGAAGAGAAAGGTTGTGAAAAGAAGGAAAATTGAATTGTGAAGAAGAAAATGTATGAAGTGAATGAGAAGAAAAAATCAATTTGTGAGCTTAAAAAGAGAAAGCTCAAGTGAAGGGTGGATTGATCATCTAAGTTCAAAAAGAAGAGTGTTACTTGATGAAAAGAGAAGAGATGTTTTTTGTATTGATTAGCGTACATTCAAGTCTCTACTACTTAGTCACTCTTATCCATAAACATCCCACCTTTCCAAAGAGCCTACATTACAACCTAGAGAAAAACCTCTCTGATTCTTGAATGATCACAAGTGATTTTGATAGAGATTAAGTCTTTTGGCAAGCATATGGTGTACTTAATTTGTGAATTTGATGATTGAGTGCCTTATACCTTGATACACATGAATGAAGAGTGAAACACTCCATGGAAGGAGCAATGTATTAAGTGTTTGATTGAGCATTTGTTTGAGCATGATTCATCTTGATTGCTAGTGGATAGGTGCATTGATATTAATGATCATTGATGAGTTCGAATGTCTTCTATTTCGTCTATGGTGCCATGTGACATAATTGCAATCAATTCACTCCTTTGTTCTTAGTTTCTACGTTGCTCGAGGACGAGCAACAATTCATGTTTGGGGGTATGATTGGGGTGAATTGATGCATGTTTTTGGGGCCTATTTTAGTGCAAAAAGTGAGCTAAAGTGTTAGTTTTTGTGCCTAAATGTGAAAAGTATCACTCTTTTGCTTAAAAAGTATTATTTGTGAGATTTTGAAGTTTTTCGTCCATTTTGCAGGTAATTCGGTGGAATTTTGCCAATTCGAGAGTACCATTAGGCTTAGAATGAAGAGACGATCATACGGGACGAAAACGGGGGTCGGGGCCGAAGCCCCGCGCGAGAAAAGTGCCCTGAACTCGAGCTCTGGTCGAGGACCATGAGCCTCGAGTCGAGGGTTGTGCAGAAAAGGATCAAATTCGGAAAATGGCAGCAGTCTCGACTCGAGGCATGACCCTCGAGTCGAGGGATGGGACAAAAGCCGAAGCCACGAGTCGAGGCCTGACCCTCGACTCGAGGGGGCAGTTTTTCAGAATTTTCGTATTTAAAGGGGAGAAGCAGAGCAATTCAGAGATACAACTTAGACAATTCAGAATAGCAGTTAAGAGCGGTTTTGGGGCGATTTCTCAGGCCCCAAGCCAATTTTCCTTGTAGTTAGAGTAGAAATAGAATTAGATTTAGATTTCCATTGATTGTTGGTAGATTAGAATTAGAATAGCATGTGATCCTTGTAATTCTTTCAATTCAAGCTTGTAATTCATTTGGAGATTGGTGTTGAAGACTCAAGCATTCCTATTTTTGTTGATTGAAGATCATTTGGTGATATTATTCCCCTTTTGTCTCTTTAATTTCTTAATTGTTGTGATTTGCCCTGTGTTTGATCAATTCTATCTTCTTCCCATGGGTATTGTTTGTGGTACCATGGGCTAAATCTCTTTTGCTTGGGTTAATTGAAATTGATGATGAATTGATTGATGATGCTATAATTGTTGATGATTGGAGATCAATTTAGTAGATTGCTTACTAATTGTGATTCTCATTTGTGCTTCATGCATAATTGTCTCTTTAGATTAGTGTTTGATCACCCTAGCTATAGACGAGAGTTGCGCTAACGTGATCCGGGATTAATCGGGTGATAATTGTGTATGAATGTGTGGATTGGGTGCTTCGGAATCGAGAGATTAGTTGCACAAAGGATACTCACATTAGTTTGTTTTCTAATTGTGATTCTTAGTTGTGCTTTGTGTAAAATTGTCTCTTTAGATTAATGGTTGATCACCCTAGCAATAGGCGAGAGTTGAGCTAACGTAATTAGGTGTTAATCGAGTTTCAATTTTGCATGATTGTATGAATTGGAGATTTCTACATTGAGAGATGGGAAAGACTAAGGATACTCACATTAGGCATTGTGATTTTAATGGAGTGATTAATTTCATGATGGTTTATGCTTTCTATCTTAGTTGATTTGCAATTTGATTCAATTGTAGCTTGTTGATTGATGATTCATTGATGGATGTTAATCCTAGCACCTCTATCCCACCATTTATTGTTGTTTTTGTTATCGCATCCTAAGTGTTCGATCATTTGTTCACTTGTTGTTATTTTGTATTTTTGCAAGTGTTTTGTTGTTTTTATTCCAAACCATTGTTGCAACTCTAGTCACTAAAAACTCGTATTTCAAGGGCCTCATGTGCATACTTTTTCCCATGGGTTCGATATTTTGTTGATTGGTCTTAATAACACTTACCCGAAAAACTACTCCAATCAAATGTGGATTGGGTGCTTCGGAATCGTGAGATTAGTTGCACTAAGGATACTCACATTAGTTTGTTTCCTAATTGTGATTCTTAATTGTGCTTTGTGTAAAATTGTCTCTTTAGATTAATGGTTGATCACCCTAGCAATAGACGAGAGTTGAGCTAACGTGATTAGGTGTTAATCGAGTTTCAATTTTACATGATTGTATGAATTGGGGATTTCTACATTGAGAGATGGGAAAGACTAAGGATACTCACATTAGGCATTGTGATTTTAATGGAGTGATTAATTTCATGATGGTTTATGCTTTCTATCTTAGTTGATTTGCAATTTGATTCAATTGTAGCTTGTTGATTGATGATTCATTGATGGATGTTAATCCTAGCACCTCTATACTACCAATTATTGTTGTTTTTGTTCTCGCATCTTAAGTGTTCGATCATTTGTTTGCTTGTTTTAGTTTGTATTTTGTAAGTGTTTTGTTGTGTTTGAGCCATCTCTTGTTGCAACTCTAGTCACTAATAACTCGTATTTCTAGGGCCTCATGTGCATACTTTTTCCAATGGGTTCGATATTTTGTTGATTGGTCATAATAATACTTACCCGAAAAACTACTCCAATCAAATGGCGCCGTTGCCGGGGAATTAGTTTTTGCGCCTTAAGTGAGACTTAGGAATTGTTTGAAGTGGCTACTTGTTGCCTTTGTGTTTTCGTTTGTTTTGTTATTTTTGTTTGAATTTGATACTTTGCTATCTTGTCTAGATGGAGGGATACAATTCATATGCATGGAATCATGAGTATTTTCAAGAGAGTATTCCGATGAAGGACGTCGAAGTGAAGAAATAAGTCCGGCAAAGGACAACAAAAATAGCGCTAGATGGGAGGCAACCCATCCTTTTCTTTTTGTTCTTTTTGTTTTTGTTTTGTTTTGGGAGAATTGGCTTGGGAATTTAATTGCTAATGCTCTAGGAGGTTGAATTGCATATTTTGCTATGGAGCTTATGTGGATTTTTTAGCTTAATGTTGATACCATTAGAAGTTGCATATATTTTTATCACTCTCATTCTAAACCTTGAATTCATGTTATCATTCAAGTTTGGGGGGTGTTGGTCGTTATTTGGTTCTTGCATCTCTTAGTGGTAATTATTTGAAGATTCTTATGCTCGATTGTAGGTATGCTCACTACGTGGATTGAGAAAGCGATTGGAATTGCAAGGAAATGCAAGATCAAGAAGGAAAGTGAATTAAAGCTTGAAGAGTCCTACACATGCTTGAAGAAAGATGGAGTTTAAAAGCTTATTGGTACAACACTTCCTTTCAAACATAGATTTGTCTAAGTTTGGGGGAGGTGTTTCTCTTTCTTTGCCTATCTTTTGTGCTCTTATATGATTATGGGGTTTGTTGAGCTTATTGCTTATTGTTGATTAAGCCATATTGGTATCTTGGATTTCTTGCATCTATTTTTGGGGCTAGATGTGTCTTGAGCTTAATTGTGGATTTATTGCATATATCTTTTAGTATTATTCTTGTGGTAGTGAGTATGCTTGGATTTATGTACATGAGCACTTGTGTTTGATTTGCAAGATTAATTGGATTTTGATTTGATCATGAGTTGATGTGTAGCTTGAAGCTAGCTTGCTTGATTTATTATGTAAAGATGAATGTGATTGATGATGTTTGATTCATTGCTCAATTTAACCCGTGAGTTTTTGTGCCTTAATAATCGTACATCTTATACGGTTGACATGATTTCTTTGTGAGTGCATCATTCATAATTTGTATGCCAGAACTTGCCACTAGACTTGTTGATATTGATCTTTGTGTGATGTCTTGAAAGTGATAAGAGGTCATGTTTGGAATGATGAGTTACTTTGCCAAATTTTTCCCACCAAATACATTTGATTTCCTTAGTAAGCCATGTTGAGCCTTATGATCCTTATTCTTTGGCAAGCCAAGTGAGATAGGAACCATTTTAGCCTATTTTTATGAGCTTTCTTGTCCTATATTTAGTTGAGCTTGAATGTTGGCTAATGATGGTGATTTGATTGCTAAGTGTGGGAAGATGATGAGCTATGTGATGAATGAAGCATAAAAGAAAAGAAAGGTTGTGAAAAGAAGGAAAATTGAATTGTGAAGAAAAAAATGTATGAAGTGAATGAGAAGAAAAATTCAATTTGTGAGCTTTAAAAGAGTAAGCTCAAGTGAAGGGTGGATTGATCATCTAAGTTCAAAAAGAAGAGTGTTACTTGATGAAAAGAGAAGAGATGTGTTTTGTATTGATTAGCGTACATTCAAGTCTCTACTATTTAGTCACTCTTATCCATAAACATCCCACCTTTCCAAAGAGCATACATTACAACCTAGAGAAAAACCTCTCTGATTCTTGAATGATCACAAGTGATTTTGATAGAGATTAAGTCTTTTGGCAAGCATATGGTGTACTTAATTTGTGAATTTGATGATTGAGTGCCTTATACCTTGATACACATGAATGAAGAGTGAAACACTCCATGGAAGGAGCAATGTATTAAGTGTTTGATTGAGCATTTGTTTGAGCATGATTCATCTTGATTGCTAGTGGATAGGTGCATTGATATTAATGATCATTGATGAGTTCGATTGTCTTCTATTTCGTCTATGGTGCCATGTGACATAATTGCAATCAATTCACTCCTTTGTTCTTAGTTTCTACGTTGCTCGAGGACGAGCAACAATTCATGTTTGGGGGTATGATTGGGGTGAATTGATGCATGTTTTTGGGGCCTATTTTAGTGCAAAAAGTGAGCTAAAGTGTTAGTTTTTGTGCCTAAATGTGAAAAGTATCACTCTTTTGCTTAAAAAGTATTATTTGTGAGATTTTGAAGTTTTTCGTCCATTTTGCAGGTAATTCGGTGGAATTTTGCCAATTCGAGAGTACCATTAGGCTTAGAATGAAGAGACGATCATACGGGACGAAAATGGGGGTCGGGGACGAAGCCCCGCGCGAGAAGAGTGCCCTGGACTCGAGCTCTGGTCGAGGACCATGAGCCTCGAGTCGAGGGTTGTGCAGAAAAGGATCAAATTCGGAAAATGGCAGCAGTCTCGACTCGAGGCATGACCCTCGAGTCGAGGGATGGGACAAAAGCAGAAGCCTCGAGTCGAGGCCTGACCCTCGACTCGAGGGGGCAGTTTTTCAGAATTTCAGTATTTAAAGGGGAGAAGCAGAGCAATTCAGAGATACAACTTAGACAATTCAGAATAGCAGTTAAGAGCGGTTTTGGGGCGATTTCCCAGGCCCCAAGCCAATTTTCCTTGTAGTTAGAGTAGAAGTTAGAATTAGATTTAGATTTCCATTGATTGTTGGTAGATTAGCATTAGAATAGCATTTGATCCTTGTAATTCTTTCAATTCAAGCTTGTAACTTATTTGGAGATTGGTGTTGAAGACTCAAGCATTCCTATTTTTGTTGATTGAAGATCATTTGGTGATATTATTCCTCTTTTGTCTCTTTAATTTCTTAATTGTTGTGATTTGTTTTGTGTTTGATCAATTCTATCTTCTTCCCATGGGTATTGTTTGTGGTACCATGGGCTAAATCTCTTTTGTTTGGGTTAATTGAAATTGATGATGAATTGATTGATGATGCTATAATTGTTGATGATTGGAGATCAATTGAGTAGATTGCTTACTAATTGTGATTCTCGTTTGTGCTTCATGCATAATTGTCTCTTTAGATTAGTGTTTGATCACCCTAGCTATAGACGAGAGTTGCGCTAACGTGATCCGGGATTAATCGGGTGATAATTTTGTATGAATGTGTGGATTGGGTGCTTCGGAATCGAGAGATCAGTTGCACTAAGGATACTCACATTAGTTTGTTTTCTAATTGTGATTCTTAGTTGTGCTTTGTGTAAAATTGTCTCTTTAGATTAATGGTTGATCACCCTAGCAATAGGCGAGAGTTGAGCTAACGTGATTAGGTGTTAATCGAGTTTCAATTTTGCATGGATTTCTACATTGAGATATGGGAAAGACTAAGGATACTCACATTAGGCATTGTGATTTTAATGGAGTGATTAATTTCATGATGGTTTATGCTTTCTATCTTAGTTGATTTGCAATTTGATTCAATTGTAGCTTGTTGATTGATGATTCATTGATGGATGTTAATCCTAGCACCTCTATACCACCATTTATTGTTGTTTTTGTTCTCGTATCTTAAGTGTTCGATCATTTGGTTGTTTGTTTTAGTTTGTATTTTGCAAGTGTTTTGTTATGTTTGAGCCATCTCTTGTTGCAACTCTAGTCACTAATAACTCATATTTCTAGGGCCTCATGTGCATACATTTTCCCATGGGTTCGATATTTTGTTGATTGGTCTTAATAACACTTACCCGAAAAGATGAGTTGTGTATTGATTAGCTTTCATTCAAGTCTCTACTACTTAGTCACTTTTATCCAAATACATCCCACCTTTCCAAAGAGCCTACATTACAACCTAGAAGAAAGATCTCTTTGATTCTTGATTAATCACAAATGATTATGATTGAGATTAAGTCTTTTTGCAAGTATATGGTGTGCAAGTTTGTGAATTTGATGATTGAGTGCATTATACCCTTATACACTTGAGAGTAGAGTGAGACACTCCATGGAAGGAGCAATGAGTTGAGTATTTGATGTTGCATTTGTTGGAGCATGATCTATCTTGATTGTTAGTGGATAGTTGCATTGATACTAATGTTCATTGATGAGTTTGATTGACTTTTACTTCTTCTATGATGCCATGTGACATAATTGCAATTAATTCACTCCTTAGTGCTTAGTTTCTACGTTGCTCGAGGACGAGCAACACTTCAAGTTTCGGGGTATGATTGGAGTGAAATGATGCATGTTTTTAGGGCCTATTTTAGAGCAAAAAAGTGAGCTAAAGTGTTAGTTTTTGTGCCTAATGTGTAGAGTATCACTAATTTGCCTAAAAAGTATTACTTGATGAGTATTTGATGTTTTTCGTCCGTTTTGCAGGTAATTCGGTGGAATATTGCCAATCCGAGAGTATCGGTATTGCCAATCCCAGATCAGCTGCTTTGTTAAGGAGATTCGTCAACCTTACATCTAGCTGATCCACAGTTTCATTTTCCTTCATCTTGAAGGTATCAAAAGCGCGTAATACAGACTGCAGCTTATTCTCCTTTACTTGGTCTGACCCTTCACAGACATTTGCCAAAGTTTGCCACATTTCTTTAACTGTTTTGCATCTTTTTACCTTCTCAATCCAGTCTTTACTCATAAACTCAATGATTTCAGTTCGAGCTACTTGATCTAGGTTGTGGATTTTCCTTTCATCATTTGTCAATTCAGAACTATTTTTCTCTTGTCTGACCCTCGATTCAACCGATTCAGTACCATTGCTATTGCCTCCATGATAAAATTTTATAGGTCCTTCTTCAAGAACCTCCTCCATCCTATCATGGATAGCCTTGGGATGATTTTCCATTCTGAATTTCCAATAATCATACTCTTCAATTGAAAATTCAGGTAGATTCCTAGATTTATTGCTCTTGCCTGAAGACATGATGGGATAGAAAAACAAAACACTCCACAATCTTGTTAGTAGCAAAGTTAGTAATCAATAAAGAAGATGAAGAAAATCAAGAAAATTTTAGAATCTTAGTTAAGACCTAAAATCAATATCAGAACAGCTTAACACTGCTCTGATACCACTTGTTGGTCCCGATTGGTTGAGTTGGTTAAGAAAACTTGAGTTAACCTTCTAGGACAAAATCTAGAAGGGGGGGTTGAATAGATTTTGTAGATTTTTCAAATCTTTCAAAATTTATTCAAAGTACCAGATTAACACAGCGGAAATTCAATATTAAACTCAACTTTATTAAGATAAAAAGCAAACTGATATTATGGTTTTAACTTTGATTCTGAAATTAATCTTCAATTAATAAGCTGGAAATTGAAATAACAAGTAAGTAAAAGAAAGCAATAAAGAATACCAGATTTATAGTGGTTCGGATTATAACAATCCTACATCCACTCTCCTTCTCCAACTTTAAGAAGGGTCTCTACTATCTGCTTACTTACTTACTTTACAATCGTACAACTTACAACTTACAAAGATCTTCAAATATTCAAACTCCTAATCAAATATGTGAAATCTAACTCTAAAGTAGTAGAAGTGTATTTTGAAGATGTATGAGAAAGTGTTCTATAAACACTTAGAAAAATCTATGAAGAAATCTTGGAAAACTATTTGGTGCTTTTAGAAAACTTGTGATTTTAGAGAATATCTTGCTGGAAAAAAAAATCGTGTGATCTGTGTATTCTCAATGAAGTGCCTAGACCTATTTATATGTCTGAAAAGATAGTTAGTTTGTTAGTCAGTTCTAACAAACTGAAAACTGCTTTAACAAACTTAATCTTGAAAACCGCTTGCTCCTCAGCTGATTTTACTCTACTCATCTGCAGCTGACTTGGTGAAGACTTGTCTTTCTTATTCTACTCAGCTTGTCTTGACCTCGTCTGAGCTCTTCATAATTGTCTCCTACAGACGACTAGTTTTGAGCTTGTCTCCAGATGACTTGTAACTCCTAGTCTTTAGCTGACTTGATCAGTCCTTGACCTAGTCTGATCAGCTTAGTACTAGAACTCAGTCTCCGCTGTTCTACATAGTCATCAGCTCATCTTAATTGATCTTTTAACTCATCAAAACAATCTTGATCTTACAATTTTCCCCTTTTTGATGAAGTTAAAACCTACTAGAAAGAGACACACTCACAGCTGAAGTTAGTTTAGAGTTAATCAATATTATTAGATAGGTATATCAGAGCACATTTTCACTTTAAACAGAAACACTCAAATTGAAGCACTTTAAAAATTTTAAGTCTTTTAAACTCTTTCAAAATAAAAAGCTTTTAAGTCTTAGGACTTAAAATTTTTAGACATAGAAAAGTTTTTGAAAATTTTAAGACTGAGATGATAAAATTCTCAAATGATTAAGACTTAGAAAATTTTAATTCTGAGATGAAAAATTTTTTCACACAAATAGTTACTTAGAAAATTTAAAGACTTCTTAAAAAATAAAATAAAAAAATATAAATCAGATAAAGCATAGTATATTCATATCAACTTTACAAATATTACAGATGGAGACTAATAGAAAAGAAAAATAAGGAAGAGTAAAATCCTGTTTCTATCAGACTCCCCATTGATCTTCGTCTAGGATCATAAGCCAATTGAATACCCTCCTCCTCAGCTGCTTGAGATCCTCTTCTTGTGTAAGTCCAGACTCAGCGTCTGCCTTCTTTATAATCCCCTGAACTCAGTCTAGGTCCAAGGTACCATCAGGCTTCTTTGCAGGGATGGCATATTCGAACGCTGGAGAGATCAGGTTGACATTGAACTCCACATCTGCTTCTTCCAGCAGCCAATGATAGAATTCCTTATCCATCTTTTCAATCCATTCATGCCAAGCCAAGTCTGGATCTTGTTGAGTTGCTCCTGGGCCTTTAAGAATATACCAGAAGTATATCCACATGTCTTCCAGGTTCTTGTCTTTGTATTCAGCAGCATACTTCCCACAAGCCAGCTTAGGAGGAGCAGATGTTGGGTGAAATGGCCTGAATTTCCCACTGCTCTATTTTTTGATCATCCATTTACGCTCAGTAGTACTCCAGTAGACGTTGGAGTCCTTCTTCTTTTTCTGCCTCTTCTTCTCCTTCTTGCCAAAGAATTCCATCTCTCTCTTTATTCTTTTGATCTGTTCTTCTGAGAGATTGGAATAATCAGCTTCCCTCTTTCCTTTCCCCTTACCAGCAGCCCTGGTAATAATGCCAGCTGATCTCGGCTCACTGACTGCTACTTCTTTGCCTTTCCCCTTGGCTCCTTCAGATCCAGATTCTTTTAGCTGAGCCAAGAGTTTCTCTGATCTCTCCTCCTCCTCTTTCCTCCTCTTCTCCTCATCTTCTTTCAACGCCTCTTCTAGTTGACTTACCCTCAACTGGAGAACAGCTAACTCATCAGACTTGAGTCTCAAGTCTTCCTTAGCTGCTTCCAGATCAGCTGTGTTGGCCTTAGTGCCTACATCCTTCCTGGTCTCCTCGACCACAGCTGTGAGGGCTTGTCTCTTTTCTTGTTCAGCTTTTTCCCCCCTTTTTAACTTCAGCCGCCAAGTCTGTAAGTTTGGTATCCAGATTATTGCACTTGGCTCTGAAGTCTGAGTGATCTACCGCCAGTTCATTTACCACCAGTTGATTGTACCCTTTCACCTCTTCTTTTAAAGCCCTCAGCTCATCCTCCATCGCTTTCACTTTGTCAGCCAGCACAGAGTTAGTGACAATTATTATTTTATCAGACAAAGTTACCTCTACTTCTCTCATACTGGCTAGCATTGTGTCTGTAACAGCTTCGACCATCCTCCTTGTCCTCCTTTTCATCTTTCTTCTAAAGGTTGCATTTATCTTTTTCTCTACAAGACTGAGGATGGAGGAGATGGTGGAGGTGGGGCTTAGGTCACTGTCATCATCCTCAGACGAGGAATCAGACGAAGAAGGCGTAGGCTCTTTCTGAGTAGGTGGGAGAGGGATAGGTTGTGTTTGTATGGTTGGAAGAGAGGAGTAAGATATAGTGGGAATAGGTGAGGTTTGGACTATTGGAAGAGGAATTTGTTCAGATGAGGGTGGAGGTGATGGTTGAATTTATATGGTGGGGGTGGTAATGGAAGATGAGGTTTGTAAGGGAGGTGTTGGTGGTTGAGTTGAGATGTGTTCAGGTTCTGTGGGTAAGGTTTGTGTTTGGACTGTTGGGGTTGTAGGCTGTTGGAGAGGCTCTGAGGTACCAGCCTGGGATACCCCTTCATTGCCTGTTTGGACTACTGGGATTTCAGGCTGAGTTTGAGGCTCAGAAGTGCCAGCCTGGGGCATTTCTTCATTGCCAGGTGCAGGTGATAAAGTAGGAGATGGGGATAAGCTTATACCTGCCACTGGAATTGTGGAGAGAGCAGCTTCCTTGGTTTGGGAGGGGGAGACCTCCAGCTGACCAACCTCAGCTGCTATTTGAAGAACGGGAACCTCCTCTGGTAGCAGGATTGACAGCTCCATCTGCTGTTCAGAGCCTCCAGATTTGGTTGAGCCTTCAGAGCTTTGAGTTGCTCGTCTTGGCCTCGTTACTAGAGGAATCTCTGCTTCCTCTTCCTCCTCTTCTTCTGAGGCAATTTTGGCGAATGCAGCAGACGAGCTTTCCCCCTTCTTCTTCTCCACGGCTTTCACCAGCCTTCTCTTCTTTCTCCTCTGGACCCTAGGGACTGTAACAGCTGGTTCTTGAGGTAAAGGCTCTTGACTTGCGACCTCAGCTGCTACCCCCTCATGTCCCTCTGCTTCGATCTCAGCTGGAGGAGCTACCTCAAGCTCAGCTGCTGGTCTCCCCTCCACTGCAGCTGCTGCCTCCAGTCTCTGATTTCCAGCAGCATCCGACTCATCGTCTGAGTCTGGGTTTCCTCTAACCCTGTCATCCTTCGTCAGGATCCCCTTCTGCTTGGAGTACTTTTTCGTACCCACTCTCCAGTCAGCCTCCCTGTTCAGCCCTTCAATCAGCACAATTATCTTATTGAACAGGCTGACTACAGAGGTAGGTATCCAGCCTTCTGCAGACGACTTGAAGATAAGTCGTTTCTTCTCTTCCCTCAGCTTGTGGATTAGCATATCCACCCAGTTTACATTTACTCCATCCAGAATGGCTCGCATCATACACAATCTGGGTTTGGTTAACCCATCATGTGAGCTTTGCTCACCCAACACTGCCTTCGTCACCACAGTCATCAGCAGTCTATATTTTCTCCTCAACAAATTCTTTTTCAAATCCCTTCTGGTTCCTCTCTGAGAAACCCTTGCCATCAAATCGAAGGATTCTTCCCAGTTATCCTCCTTGTACGTCAATGGATTGACTCCCTCCATTGACGTATCAAATATTCTGGCGATGTTTTCTATTGAATAGCTCAAAGTCGTCCCATCCACCGATGTGTCAAACCCGTCCTGGGTATCAACCATTCTGGCCAAAAACTCTGCCCCCAAAAGATCAGCTGTCCTGTTCTGGGGAGATTTCATTGAAAGAAATCCCCTGAGTCTTGACGCTTCTAGAAGACGAAGAATCTCTACAGATTTTGGATCTTGAGTAGTTTCAAAATCCACGTACATTTCGGCTTTTAAACGATTGTTGTAGAATTCCTCATTCATCTTGAAATGAGAAATGTTTGTGGAAATATATTTGGGTTTGTGGGTTTTGGTGGTTTTGGAAGAGGATGCCATTGAGAATTTTGTGAGTTTGGAAAAGTGTTTAGAAAATATGCAGGTTTTCTGAGAGTGAAAAATTAATATGGGAGGAAGAAGATGTATTTATAGGAGGGAAAGTTTGGAAAGATAAACCGCTTTGAAAATTAATTTTAATCTATGCCGTTTATTTGAAATGATTTACTGTGCTGAATCAACGGTTAAAAACTTGGATAAACGATTGGGATTCAGCGCGTGTAGTTCACTAATCTTTGAAATGCGTAAAAAATTACTTTATAGACTGTTGATTTGACTGAAGTAGAGTTACTTTATGCAGAGAAGTAAGTAATTCTGACGTCAGCCTAGGGTTACCTTTCTTTGCATAAAGGTTTTCTAATGCAGACAGGGTCCTGAAATTAATCAGTAAATGACCTCATCTGAAAACAGTCTAGTTTTATCTTTTTAGTAAAATTGAAAGACTAGTTAAGAAAAATTCAATTAAACAGGCTCAGATTTTAATTTTCCAAAGTTAGGTTTTCCAACCAATCAATCCTATAAAAGTTTTAAAATACACAGATTCAGTTTATTTAGAGGCAAAGATGTCTAGATAAAAGGTTAATGATAGATGAGGTAAAACAGTATGATCTGTGACCTATTCCTGCAAAGACATAGACTTGAAGAAAACTATTAGTAACTTGAGGTAGATCAGATAGGGTGCAGATAGTCATCTGTTTCTCAGGAAATCAGCTGACTATTGTGCCCTCGTCTGATTTACCGAGTGTCAGATAAGTAATTATCATGTCAGATAGGGTCAATATGACTAATCCTTGATTCTTGATTCCAAAATAGGAAATCAATGATATCAGCTACCTGATTGTCCTTTGACTCATATCTAGTCTGATAATTCTTTCTAGACATTAATTTAAAGAAAAGAAATAACCAGAAATAAGGAATACATTAATCAGATGCAAGCAATTTAAAAATAAGCTAAAGATGCATCAAGTAATCCTAATTCTAAGCATAATTCTTTAAATCTAGACTCTGCTAATGGTTTTGTAAGAATGCCTGATCTTTGTGACTCAGTGGCTATCTTCTCAATTCTAATGTCATTCTTCTCCACATGATCTCTAATGTAATGATGCCTAATGTCTATATGCTTACATCTAGAATGCAGAACATGATTGTAAGTCATAGCTATTGCACTATTACTATCACAGTAAATAGGAACAGATGATGTTTGAATATTATAATCTCTAAGTTGTTGACTAATCCAGAGGAGTTGAGAGCAACAACTTTCAGCTGCCATGTATTCAGCCTCAGTTGTGGAGGAAGCAACAGATGTCTGTTTCTTAGACAACCAAGAAATTAATTTGTTGCCTAAGAATTGACAAGTTCCTGAAGTGCATTTTCTATCAATCTTACATCCTCCAAAGTCTGAATCAGAATATTCTGCCAACTCAAAGTTGTCATCAGCTGGGTACCATAACCCTACTTGCAAAGTTCCTTTGAGATATTTAAGAATTTTCTTAGCAGTCTCTAGATGAGTTTTCTTGGGATTAGGTTGGAACCTTGCACATACCCCAACTGCAAAGGCTATGTCTGGCCTACTTGCAGTGAGATAGAGAAGGGAACAAATCAGTCCCCGATACTCCGTTGCATCCGTGGGTATCCCTTGCTCATCTGAATCCATAGAGAAGTTAGTTGCCATAGGTATTTTAACTTCTCTACTAGTAGTCATTCCAAATTTCTCAATTAGGTCCTTAGCATATTTAGACTGATGTATAAAAATACCCTTACTCATCTGTTTAATCTGTAAGCCTAGAAAGTATGTTAATTCACCCATCATTGACATTTCAAACCTGTTTTTCATGAGAATACTAAACTCTTCACATAATTTCAGATTAAGTGAACCAAAAATTATGTCATCTACATAAATTTGAACTAATAAGATGTTACCATCTACTTCCTTTCTAAACAAAGTTCTATCAATCTTACCTTTTGAAAAACCATTTGATGTCAAGAAATCAGATAAGGTATCATACCAAGCCCTGGAGCTTGTTTCAGTCCATATAGAGCTTTATTGAGTTTATAGACCTTATTATTGATCTTAAACCCAGGAGGCTGCTCCACATAGACTTCCTCAAGTAACACACCATTAAGGAAGGCAGACTTAACATCCATTTGAAAGACTTTGAAAGATTTATATGCAGCAAATGCCAAGAACAGTCTTATTGCTTCTAATCTGGCAACTGGAGCATAGATTTCATCATAGTCTATCCCTTCAGACTGTGAGTAACCTTAAGCTACCAATCTTGCCTTATTACGAACAATAATGTTGTTCTCATCTGTTTTGTTTTTAAACACCCATTTGGTGCCTATAATCTTTCTATGTAAGGGTCTTTCCACTAATTCCCAAACATTTTGCCTTTCAAACTGATCCAGTTCCTCCTGCATGGCTGTTATCCAGTTTGGATCAGATAGAGCTTCCTCAATAGACTTGGGTTCAAGAAGCGACACATAGCAGCTAAACAGACTTTCAGAGTCCAGCATCATTCGTGTCTGCACACTACTAGATGGGTCTCCTATAATCTGATCAGATGGATGGTAGCTTCTCATCCTTTTGCCTATATGAGTAGAAGGATCCTCATCTTGAGTCTCAGTAGGCAACTCCTCTGACTCTACCTGAGCTGACGTTCCCCCTTCATCAGCTGACCCCCGCTGATCAGCTGATGTCAAGGGTGTCTGTTCTGATGGAGTCTGATCAGAAGTTGTCTTCTGATTATCAGATGGGGATTCTTCTTCATCTGATTCTGAATCAAGACTAGGTAGATAGACAGTTCTATGTTTAGTTTTGGTTAGTTCAATCTTATCTAGACTTTCAGAAATTTGATTCACTTTATCTGAGAATGAATACAACTCATCAAAAACAACATGAGGAGTTTCCTCCACACAAAGGGTTATCTTGTTGAAAACTCTAGATGGCTTGGAAATGTTGGAATATCCCAAGAATATTCCATCAGCTGCCTTAGCATCAAAAGTTCTTAACTTAGATTTCCCATTGTTATGAATGAAACATTTACAACCAAAAGCTCTGAAATATGAGATTCTTGGAATCTTACCCTTCCAAATCTCATATGGAGTCTTACCCTTGTCTTTAACAACCAAGCACCTGTTCTGGGTATAACAAGCTGTGTTGATGGCTTCAGCCCAGAACCTGTGAGGGGTTTCATACTCAGCTAACATGCTCCTGGCTGCTTCCTTCAAGGTTTCATTCCTTCTTTCAACCACTCCATTTTGTTGAGGAGTTCTTGCTGATGATGTCTCATGAATAATTTCACACTCATTGAAAATGTTAGATAAACAAGAATTCAAAAATTTTGTGCCCTTATCACTTCTTATTTTAATAATATTAACACCATTTTCATTTTGAATCTGTCTGAATAGATCATGGATCTTGTTTATAGTCTCATTTTTCTTGAAAAGAAATATAACCCAAGTGTATCTAGAAAAGTCATCTACTACAACAAGAGTATATTTTCTTCCACTGAAACTGAGAGGAGAAATAGGTCCAACCAGATCCAGATGAAGTAGTTGTAAAACTCTTTCAGATGAAGAGGTGTTAATACTCTTAAATGAGTGTCTAGGCTGTTTACCTTTTTGACAAGCATCACATTTAATATCAGTAGATAAAAGTTTCTCAGGTAATCCCTTGACAAGGTTCTTTTTAGCCAGCTTACTAAGGGTCTTGAAATTTAGATGACTAATCCTCTTGTGTCATAGCCAGCTGAGATTTTCTCCTCCCTTAGCTATCAGACAGGTATCTTTGGGACAACTAATAAAGTTGGCCACATAGACATTACCGTGTCTGAAGCCAGTTAAAAGTACCTTATCTGAGGAATTATCTAAGATATCACATTTATCCTTAGAAAATTTGACAAGAAAACCTTTATCACAAAGCTGGGAAACAGATAGCAGATTATGTTTCAAACCTTCAACAAAATATACCTCAGATACCTGAATATCCTTGATAATCAGAGTACCTACTCCTTTAGTCTGTCCACAATTGTGGTCTCCAAATAATACTCTTGGACCATCAATGCTCTGGAAATTTGATAGTAGCCTCTTGTTATAAGTCATGTGTTGTGAGCAACCACTATCAATGTACCATATGGAAGCTAAGATCTCTTCCTTGAGTGATGATCCCTGTGAATCCTGAAAAACAGATTAGTTATAAGGTACCCTAGTGATCTTGGGTCCTTGAAGGTCAAGCATCACTTTAGGTAACCAGACAAAAATCTCATCTCCAAATAATAAATCAGACTTGGTCTCTCTACCAAATCTGTCTACAATTGTATCATTCTTAAATGACAACTTATTGTATTCAAATTTAGTAATTTTCCTGAACTTAGGAAATGTGGGATAACATCTGCTTCTCCCATCAAAAGGATTGTAATAAGAATTTCTTCTTATTATTTTGGTTCTTGGATTTCTCTTAGTCTGATATGGAGTCCTCAGCTTAATTTTTGTTTTCTAGCTGGGAGATGCAGTCCTTACTTGACTAATTGGTTTCCAGGGACCAATTCTAACCTCTTTTGATTGATCAGATGCTTTTACAAATTTCCTAGGTTTTTGGACGTCTGATTTACTATTTCTATCATAACCAAGACATGTTTTGTCATGGGATTTTTGAGATGTATTAAAGATGTGATCTATTGCTGATTGTGAATTATTAAGTTGACTAATTTTGAAGACTAGCTTCTCATTGTCTTTCTTAATTAATTCATTTTAAGCACAGATTGTTTCAAATTTGTCTTTTAAAGTTTTCATTTCACTTTCTAACCTTTTAGGTAAGCTGGCTGATGTACTAGCCTCAGCCTGGGAAAAACATTCCCCCTTGAATGTTTCCTCAGTTTCTGGATAGTTCATCACCTGCTTTCCTTTATTTAGAATTTGAATTTGATCCTTTAAAGTCAAATTCTCCGTCTCTAGCTGTTTAAAAGCAGCCAGAGATGTCTTTAAGTCTCTCAATAATTCATGAATAACAGTTTGATCATTATCAGATGCAAATTTACAGGAATCATTATCAGAAGATGAATAATAGACTACCTCTTTAGCCATAAGATAGATTTCATCATCTGATATGAAATCAGATGAGGATGATGATGACGATGATGATTTTCTTGACTCCTTTTCCTCAGCTAGAAGAGCCCTTTGATCTGCAAATCTCCTGTCTCTCTTTTTCCTTTTCTCTTCCCTTTCTTTAGGAGTCAGTTGAGGACAATCATAGCTGAAGTGTCCTGGCTTGTTGCACGTGTAGCAAGTGTCACTCCTATCTGATTTAGGGCTGGAAGGATTTCTCTTAACAGGGGATCTGAATCTTCTCGTCTGGCTCCTATTCTTGTCATCATCTGTAGACTCATCTTCCTTTCTTCTTGATTTGGATCTCGATCTGTCCTTACCTGCAAATCTCAATTTATTTCGTTTATACTTCATTCTTAATCTGTCATACCTTTTGATGAGCAGAGTCATCTTTCAAAATCTTTTAAAATTTATTCAGAGTACCAGATTAACACAGCAGAAATTCAATATTAAACTCAACTTTATTAAGATCAAAAGCAAACTGATATTATGGTTTTAACTCTGATTATAAAATTAATCTTCAATTAATAAGCTGGAAATTGAAATAACAAGTAAGTAAAAGAAAGCAATAAAGAATACCAGATTTATAGTGGTTCGGATTATAACAATCCTACATCCACTCTCCTTCTCCAACTTGAAGAAGGGTCTCTACTATCTGCTTACTTACTTACTTTACAATCGTACAACTTACAACTTACAAAGATCTTCAAATCTTCAAACTCCTAATCAAATCTGTGAAATCTAACTCTAAAGTAATAGAAGTGTATTTTGAAGATGTATGAGAAAGTGTTCTATAAACACTTAAAAAAATTTATGAAGAAATCTTGGAAAACTATTTGGTGCTTTTAGAAAACTTGTGATTTTAGAGAATATCTTGCTGGAAAAAAAAATCGTGTGATCTGTGTATTCTCAATGAAGTGCCTAGACCTATTTATAAGTCTGAAAAGACAGTTAGTTTGTTAGTCAGTTCTAACAAACTGAAAACTGTTTTAACAAACTTAATCTTGAAAACCGCTTGCTCCTCAGCTGATTTTACTCTACTCATCTGCAGCTGACTTGGTGAAGACTTGCCTTTCTTATTCTACTCAGCTTGTCTTGACCTCGTCTGAGCTCTTCATAATTGTCTCCTACAGACGACTAGATTTGAGCTTGTCTCCTGATGACTTGTAACTCCTAGTCTTTAGCTGACTTGATCAGTCCTTGACCTAGTCTGATCAGCTTAGTACTAGAACTCAGTCTCCGCTGTTCTACATAGTCATCAGCTCATCTGAATTGATCTTTTAACTCATCATCTAACAATTTCCCCCTTTTTGATCGAACCCCGTATTGCATGGCGTTGCCCCGCACCCCATTTGACAGGGCGCTGCCCCACACCCAGCGACCTGAGCGGGCAGGTCGATCCCCGCGACCTGAGCAGGCAGGTCGATCCCCGTTTGGCAGGGCGCTGCCCTGCACCCCGTTTGACGGAACATTCAAGAACATGGGAGCATGAAAGAGGCCATAATAGTTGGAATTTTGTTTTCCATATTTATTCTTTCTCATATGTGTTATTGTGTTTAGCATGTTTTATGTGTTTCATATGTTATGCATGTTAATATCCCTCATGTTAAATAACTAAGTGGGAGAGGGGTTATTTTTCAACAAATCCCATAGCCTCCATTTCTGGTTTGTAAGTGATGCATTCAAACATGAACATTGGTTTTAAGTGCCTTCTTCCATATCGGATGTGTTTGTTTGCGGATCACTAGATCAAACTTCCTTATGGATAATGATAAGTAAGTTATTTAGGAGCGTGTTATCTTCTCCATCTGAAGAGGCACAAACCTAGGTAATTGACTTGGTATTAAGAAATGGTATACACTTAGATGCATATAATAGTATCCTCCCCATCGGAGTAAGTGTTGTTATTTGTATGGCTAAAGACAAACCAACTATTAATTTTTATTTTGTTTGACAAAATGATGAAATTAATGGGTAAAACCTCCTCTTACAAATGATTGAATTAGTATACGTCCACACTATCGTGGCATACAATCTTCACGGTGTTTTGAGGTGTTGGTGAATTTAATTGTATTGTTTGAGGGAAACAATATTGATTTAAATTCTTAATTTTGATCATAATGCATTTACGTATTTCTCAGGATTTATCATGGCTTTCAATCCACTTGCTGTTATTCTTAAAGAAAACAAACTTACTGGTCCAAATTATATTGATTGGAAAAGAAACTTGGACATTGTCTTGACTGCTGAAGAATACAAGTTTGTACTTACTGAGGTTTGTCCTGAGAAACCCGATAAAAACTCTAGTGAAGAGGAGAAAGAGGCTTATAAGAAGTGGGTCAAGGCAGATGAGATGGCGTGGTGTTACATTTTGGCTTCTATGTCAAATGTGCTACAACATCAGCATTAGGCCATGACCTCTGCTTATGAGATGATGCTCAATCTCAAAGAACTCTTCGGACACCAGAGTCGGGCTGCCAGGCAAGAGGCCATGAGAAACTTAATGACGACCACCATGACTGAGGGGACACCCGTAAGGGATCATATCCTCAGATGATGGCTCATTTGAATGAGATGGAAGTCCTTGGAGCTGAAATCGATGGGGAAACCCAGGTCGATATCGTTTTCCAAACGCTGCCTAAGAGTTTTGAGCAGTTTCGCCTGAACTACAACATGAACAAAAGGTTGTATTCGATGGTGGAACTTCTGACAGAACTCCAAGCGGCAGAAGGGTTATTTCGTCAAGCTTCTCAAGCTTATATTGCTGAAAATGTTTCTACATCTAAGCCAAAAGGCAAAGTGATGAAGAAAAAGAAAAAAGCTGATTTGGCAAAGAAAGCAGGTGAACCAAAGAAAATTGGTCCACCAAATAGCGTGAAGAAGCCTAAGGGCAAATGCTTTTTGTGCAAGCAGCCAGGACATTGGAAGGTAGATTGCCCCCGTAAAAAGGAAAAAGAAGGTATATCTTATTCACTAACTATTGAAACATGTTTAGCGGTATTATCTACCGGCACCTGGTGTGTAGATACGGAAGCCACTGATCATGTCTGCAATTCTTTGCAGGGGTTCCAGGAAACCAGGCAGCTTATTGAGGGTGAGATTACTATCCACATGGGCGACGCTACGAAAGTAGCAGCTGTTGCAGTGGGAGATGTTTATATATTTTTTGATAAGAATAAGACTTTGGTTTTGAGAAATTGTCTTTACGTACCTTGTTTTACAAAGAACTTGATTTCAGTTTCTAAGTTATTTTTGGATGGATATTATGTTTCTTTTGATAGCAAAGTGGTTGTCAAGAAAAATAGTGATATTATCTGTTCTGGTACGTTGATTGTCAATTTATATACTCTTAATCTAATAACTCCCACAAAGCAACAAATGGAAATTAATAGTACATCTTCTAACTCAAGTAAGCGAAAAGAACCTTCAAAAATGAACCAAACATATCTTTGGCATCTAAGATTAGGTCACATTAACTTGAGTAGGATTCAAAGGTTGATAGCCAATGGACCTTTGAGTTCATTACAAGTGGAAAACTATCCGACCTGCGAGTCCTGCTTGGAAGGAAAAATGACCAAAAGGCCTTTTAAAGCCAAGGGGTATAGAGCCAAAGAAGTGTTGGAATTGGTTCATTCTGATTTATGTGGTCCTATGTCTACTCAAGCAAGGGGTGGTTTCGAATATTTTGTCTCTTTTATAGATGATTATTCGAGATATGGATATATTTATTTGATGCGCTGCAAGTCTGAGTGCTTTGATAAATTCAAAGAGTACAAGGCTGATGTGGAGAAGCGTCATGGTAAATATATCAAAATACTACGATCTGATCGTGGTGGCGAGTACCTCTTAGGAGAGTTTAGGAATTACTTATCAGAAACTGGGATTCAATCCCAATTGTCTGCACCTGGTACACCCCAACAGAATGGTGTGGCGGAATGACGGAATAGGACACTCTTGAAAATGGTTAGATCGATGATGAGCTATTCGGAATTACCGAGTTCGTTTTGGGGGTATGCCCTGGAAACGGCAGCGTACATTTTCAACTTGGTTCCTTCTAAGACAGTATCTTCTACTCCCACAGAATTGTGGAATGGGCGTAAGCCTAGTCTGAAACATATTCGGATTTGGGGTAGTCCAGCACATGTGCTGAAAGGAGATGCTGATAAGTTGGAATCTCGTACAGAAGTTTGGCTGTTTGTGGGCTATCCTAGAGGAACGAAAGGTGGTTTGTTTTATAGTCCTAAAGATCAGAGGGTAATTGTTAGCACAAATGCCCAATTTTTAGAAGAGGACTATGTAATGGACCACAAGCCCATGAGTAAAATTATTTTAGAAGAAATAAGGGGAGAAACTTCTACCTTAGTACCAAGAGTACAAGATGAGATACCACATGGGTCAGCACCATCTGCTACTAATGATACACTATTACCACAAGTGCCTTATCGTAGTGGGAGGGTTGTTAGACAACCTGATAGATTTATGTTTTTGGGAGAGTCTTCGGACTTAGTACCTGGTGAAAACGAATCGGATCCCTGGAGCTACGACGAAGCACTCCAAGATAAAGATGCAGAATCTTGGGAAAAAGCAATGAAATCTGAATTAGAATCTATGGATTCTAATCAAGTCTGGGAGCTAGTAGAACCACCAAATGGTGTCAAAGCCATTGGCTGTAAGTGGGTCTACAAAAGAAAAAGAGGATCAGACGCGAAAGTAGAAACTTTCAAAGCAAGGCTTGTAGCGAAGGGGTACACTCAAAAAGAAGGAATCGATTATGAGGAAACCTTTTCGCCAGTAGCCATGCTTAAGTCTATCCGGATTCTTTTGTCTATTGCTGCTCATATGAATTATGAGGTTTGACAAATGGATGTCAAGACAGCTTTCCTTAATGGAAGTCTTGAAGAAAACATCTATATGAAGCAACCAGAAGGATTCATTGCAAAGGGCAAAGAGCATCTTGTGTGTAAGTTTAATCAGTCCATTTATGGGTTGAAACAAGCTTCGAGATCTTGGAACATCCGTTTTGATGAGGTAATCCAGTCTTATGGATTTATTCAATGTCCGGATGAGTCATGTGTATACAAGAAGAGTGACGGAAACGTGGTGGTATTTCTTGTACTATACGTAGATGACATCTTGCTCATTGGCAACAATGTCAAGGTGTTGTCAGACGTAAAGGTATGGTTGTCCAAGCAGTTTGATATGAAGGACTTGGGAGAAGTTGGACATATTCTTGGGATCAAAGTTATAAGGGATCGCAATAAAAGAATGTTATGCTTATCACAAGCTTCATACATTGATACTATCTTGGCTCGTTTTAGCATGCAAAACTCCAAGAAAGGTTTTCTACCTTTTCGACATGGAGTACCTTTATCTAAAGAGATGTGTCCTAAGACACCAAAGGAGATAGAGGACATGAAGGCAGTTCCTTATGCTTCGGCTGTAGGAAGCCTAATGTATGCAATGCTATGTACGAGGTCAGATATCTGTTTTGCCGTGGGCATGGTTAGCAGATATCAAAGTAACCCAGGATAAGGACATTGGACTGCGGTAAAGCATATTTTAAAGTACCTGAAAAGGACTAGAAATTATATGCTGGTTTACCAAGCAGATACTTTACTTCCTGAGGGTTACACAGATTCTGATTTTCAGTCGGATAGGGACAACAGTAAATCTACCTCGGGTTATGTGTTTACCTTGGGAGGTGGAGCCATAGTATGGAGGAGTGTAAAGCAGAAATGCGTTTCGGACTCCACCATGGAAGCTGAGTATGTGGCAGCCAAAGAAGCTGTATGGCTCAGAAACTTCTTGATGGACTTAGAAGTGATTCCTAGTTTGCCTAAAGCTATCACAATTTATTGTGATAACAGTGGTGCAGTGGCAAACTCGAAGGAACCACGAGCCCACAAAGCAAGCAAACACATTGAGCGCAAGTACCACCTGATACGAGACATCGTAAAACGAGGAGAAGTTGTTGTCGCCAAGATTGCATCAGCGGATAACCTAGCAGATCCTTTCACAAAGGCTCTTCCAGCGAAAGCTTTTGATGGACATGTTGAAGGGATGGGAATCAGATGTATGGCAGCAATTATGGAAGCATAGTCTTTTAGTATAAGTGGGAGATTGTTAGGATGTACACTATAAGCCTAGCTTTTGTATGAACATCTTTTTGAGTATGAACATCCTTTTAATATGAGATTCATTATGATCAAAATACTTATTGTTTATGATTGTTATATATATATCATTATTTTGTCCAGATTAATCTATACTGTAGATAACATGGTGTGTGGTGTCACACAGAAGATCATGCTATCAGTTCCTTATAGATTATAAATAATAGCTCACAACCAAGATGGATTTGGACAAACCATTGGAACGGTTGTAGTGTAATTTGGTATAAGTCTATCTTGACTATAAAGTTACATTAGTACATTTTGTATGTAATGAGCAGGACCATATGAGGTTGTTCAATTTGTACTGACTATATAAAAGAACAAGACCTCTGTTGTTATGGATGTACGTCTTCTTAATCCCTATATAATAATGGGCACGTGTACTCAATGTATGTTTCTTTGATTTGCCAATGGGTGAAATTTATTAAATCAATAGGCTCGGTGAATTGGGAGACAGCATTGTTTATATGGTGTGCTGTTGATTATAGAAGGAATCTGTGTCCTAATTATTTAGGATGATGATGTCCCCTTGAGGAGCTCATAAAGATTATTATGTAAACCCTGCAGGTGGATTTAATCCGACATAATAATAAAGATGAGTGGTACTACTCTTGGAATTAGATATAAATTAATTAAGTTGTCAGTAATTTAATTAATTTATGGACATTTGATATCTTAAACACGGGGAAATAAACGTACACATAATAAAGGAGCCCATATTATAATATGGGATTAGGACGGTAATTCAATTATAACTCTTTAGGTGGACTGAGTTATAATTGATGGGCTTAAGTAAATTGTTAAGACTGAACACAGGATATTTAGGCCCATCAGGAGGCCCAACCCTAATTCCTCCTTAGGGTCCCTGTTGTAGCCTATAAATAAACCCTAACATCAAAGCCTCCAGACGTGTGAAAAAAATGTGAGATCAGAGAGAGGCGGATTCTGATTCCTTGGAGGATCGTCGACCACTCGACGTCCAAGGGAAAGGGATAGGAATACGGCAGAAGACCGTGAGGTTCGAGGCTCATCCTTCGATCGCAGTTCTGACCTTAGAACTGGTTCGTCTTCACCTATTACGGTGAATAAAGGTACAATTCTATCCGCTGCATTTATGTGACTGCGATCGCGAATCTGATAATTTCATAGAGTCGGCGATCGGTGGTTCCAACACCCCTGACTCACTACTATGCACCGGCACACGAGCACTAAGTTCAATTCAATTATATTTAAGTGGCCACTATATGTATGACCGCGATGTGAGGCCCATCCACTTGTGGCCACCGAGGGTCCCCCCCATCGCGCCCCTCATGACCACCAAGAAGTTATCTCTCCACGCCGACCCATACTATTGAGGATCCCACCCTTTAACGGCCTAGCGAGGTCCATCACCAAACCTGACCCCTTGTCCGTTCAGAAGTCCCCTCTGTAAAATCAATAAATGTGCAACAACACCATAACACATGTGACAGTTGCCTACTCTAGGTAGCATACGCCAGGATATGTCTGGTCTCCTTAACTCCTAGGTCGCCCCTACCGTCCTCGGTGCATAATAAGTGGTCAAACACACCATTTGATAAAATATTTTCATGTTAATGCATGATATGCATAATGCAATGCAGCATATACACACAATAGAATTACATGCTCATAACACCATTTCCACTTCCGCAATAATCATATAATTCACAAATTCATTTCACGATGATCATTGAACTCATAGGTTCATTCTGCAACAATTGAACTCAGTATCCCACTCTAGGTAGCATACGCCAGATTCTCTCTGATCGCCTTAACTCCTAGGTCGCCCCTTCCGCATTCAAACATTATCATACACGACGGTGGCCTACTCTAGGTAGCATACGCCAGGTTCTCCCTGATCACCTTAACTCCTAGGTCGCCCCTTCCGTTCTCCCTTTGAAATCCCCTAATTCATTTCTAATCGCGTACCTAATTCATTTCTAATCGCTCTTGCGTAATTCATTTCTAATCACCCACCTAATTCATTTCTAATCACTCCCTTAATTCATTTCTACTCGCAACTCACCAATTCAATCACCCTATTCATTTCTATAATAATCACAATAAGCATGGAATATCAATCAAATATCACAATTAACGTAATATTCACATATAATCAATTAAACCTTAATACTTCGCAAAATACTATATTTATGCATTGTATGTGCAAATGAATTTCTACATACCTCAAGTCCGTAGAACGTTGACAAATCAAATTGTAAACCCTTTTTATCGTCTTTCACTATCAAATAAGAAATAATTATTAATTATTTAAGGGTAGGGTTTTGTTCTACTCATCGCGAGCTTCAAAATGGTATAAAATTTATCGATTGACGGATATCAAATACTTATCAAAACGCTTTTGAATCTCTCTCTCCCTCTCCCTCACCCCCTCTCTCTCTCCCCCATCACGCTGAGCATCTAATATGTAATTAGATATGGTTGGATTAGATATATGGCCGCCTATTCTTGGCCTCTCTCTCTCTGAATATAGCCGCTTATCTTGGCCGTTTAACTATTCTTAGCTAATACTTTGGCTCACGAGTTCGCTAGGAATTCTCGTTCGTTTGAAAATTCTTTTTGTTGGACTGACCCATCAACTTTTGTGGTTGGGCTTCCCAACCCGATTTGCATTTGCATTAATAATAATTAAGTTATTTTTTGTTTGAAAAAAAAAACTAATTTGATAAGGCCATGGCTCCACCACCTTAGTATTAGCTTAAGAGGTAAGTTTCTCTTTTTATTTTTTATTCTTTTTCTTTATCTAAACATATATCTATATACTATATATATATATATATATATATATATTCTAATAATAAATATTAATATTATAACTAATTTAATTAATAATAAATATATAATTTGTATTAGTACTCAAACACCGTGAAAATCTCAATCACTTATAAATTGATTTTCTCACCATTAAACATATAAAGACATATGTAATTAATTCAGTATTTAAAAGCACAATAAAATAATGCAAGATAAAATAATTTAAAATCACAAGTAGCACATAATAAATTAACAATGCACTCAATGCATGAAATATATTAGTTAATGTGTAGTGAGAAGCTCAAGTATCACAATTATAATTAATTTTCACGTTAACACTAAAGGTAGTAACAATTGAGTAGTACAAAAGAATTAAATAAAATCTTAAAATAAAGTTAATTATTGTCTTACCACTAAGTAGGTAAAAATATATATTTAATAAAATATTTAAAACAAGATAAAATAGTACGAGATTACAAGCAGCACACTAATAAATAATTGTATGAAATATATTGACTTATGAGTTGACACTTAATTTATTTATATTACTTTAGATTTAACAATTTAGGTAGAAGTTTTTTACTATTGATTCAATAAAATATCATATATTTAAAACTTAAGGAGTAAAATGAAAAGAATTATAAATGAATAATGTGTCACTCATATAAGTTAATAAAAATGAGTAAATTTTATTGGTAAATAACTAATGAGAGATTCGGATATCACATCCTTCCCTCCTTATAAAAATTTCATCCTCAAAATTTAGTGTGATACAAAACCTTATTCTTGTCTATCTGATAAAGGAATGGTCCTTTAATCTTAGTTACCTGAATGACTATTTAATTTTTATGTTTACATGTTTTGACCTTTAGAGATTTATATCATGTCAATATAATTTATTTATAACTTCTAAGGAGAAGTTTATTTACTTCAACACAAAAGAGTGTCAAAATTGAGTAAGGATTAGATAATTATCTCTAAAAACTCACTCAACATTCGATCAGTGTGCAATACTTGACAATTCATTTATCCATTCCACAAAGAATAAATGAAACCAACATACAGTGATAACATCACCATGCAAACCAACACTGAAATTTCTTATCAAGTCGAATTATATATTCCTATGATGTACCGTCCTCGTCTATATCTCTACTGTTCATTTATGCACATTTTTTATTTTTATATGATCTTCATGTGACTTTAAACTATTTCACTCATATATTTTATTTTCTAAGGCACCAAATATTTATGTTACATAACATGTCTCTAATGTGACATATGAATTTGAATAGTCTAGAAAATTTAATTTTGATGTGCCTACGCATTTCATTGTCAGTAACATATATTTCCTTCTCCAGTATTTTATCAAAACATATTTTTCAGCAATCGTGATACATCTTCTTTCTTCATATAATGCATGACAGACGAAGCATAATTCACTTTTGTAACTAATGATGTGAGCTAAGAAGATATCATGTTGAAACAACAAACAAGATCATGATACATAAAATCGTATACCAGACAATAGCATTCTTTAGATAATACAAATATTTACAAAAAGAACAAAGATCATGGACATAGAAATTTCAAGTGACCTATAAATATTTTATGCTTTTGTTGGAATATCACTAAAACACAGGTCATATATTATTACAATAAGTTAGAAGTGTAGTTTCTTCATAAAAGAAATAGAACCCAAAAGAGTTATTCCTACACAAAAATGTGCTCATTTTAGTAAGGCCTGTCATGTGGATTATGCCCTAAAACAATTTAAAAAGTTCATTTCCTATTTTTATTTAAGCGCTTTTAGAAATGGTGATCAACTTGTTCTTAGTATTTATTTATCATATCCTTATTTCTACATTCATTATTTTTATTTCAGGACTTTAAATATATAATTGCTCATCTATATTGGTTCATCTTTTGAGATTGTTCTAGCTATGACCCCACAAGATGACATCTAATTGTAATGTTGTAAGATAATTATCTCAAGATTGAATATGTCTACATCTCGCGAGTTGGTTTAGTTGTTATCCTCATATATCTTACTCGAAACTCTTTGTTAGATTCTAGAGGAGCAAATGTGGTGTAATGCCTTGTGTTGCCTCTTCATTTACATAGCTGTCGATATATAAAAAACATGAATAATGTAATGATACATGTAAAATTAAACCAAATGGCAGCAATAAATTTTACTTTAGATCATATAAATATTTTTAACATAGGTCATTTATGAGATAATAACACATTAAGATAGCAAATATATAGAACAACATAAACTTAAAGCGATCGATTCTAAATAATAAAAAAAACAAATCACAATTGTTTTAACGTAGTAAAGTAAAACAAATAAAAATTCTCATATATACTTACTTTAATTCAACCACATTATTTATTTTCAAGTCATCATATAATTCGCTTCAGTAGCACTAGTCTTTGTATCACTAGGGTGTTACCACAAATTAACTCTATCTATCACGTAACATATGCATGTGAAATAACTCATCTAACGCAAAACTCAACTCCCCAAAACCATAACTATCGCACACGTACTGTGCACCGATACACATGCACGACCACACACGCTCACGAGCACATGCTGCTGTAGTCAGCGGCTCAGCGGCGACGATCAAATAATAGCATCTTAGCCACAAGAACATTATGCAGGAGTAAGATAGTTAGAGTCATTCTATAATATTTCTTATGTATTCTGTTCAATCGAACAGTGTCATATATATAATTCTCTATCTTTATTAATCTCCAAGTATTTCATCTTATGATGTTATTTCTCTTTTCTATTCTGGATGCAAAATAAGATATTTCAGTGACTTGTTAATACTAAATGTTTTATGAATGAAAGTAGAGCTTCTTCTAATAGTCCAGACAAGTTTCTAGGATATCTCTTTATAATCAATAAGAATCAAAATTGTATAATCTAAAAACTAGTAATCATTTCATTATGCATTTTTTTCATGTATTGGTTCTATACCACTAAATTCTAATGTTACTAAATGCTATCCCGTCCGAGAGTAAACTAAACAACATCATTGCTTTTATTACCTAAAATCACGAGTCCTCCAAACACTAGTGTCTCATATCTACTAAAATGTCATTCATTTAATCTAACAATAACGTTGCTATGCTAACAACAAAAATAATACATGAAGTTTAAACATCATTTGATTCATATAATGAGAATATGCATCGCTTCACATAACATACAACTTATTGGCATAGCTGGGCTCCCCAAGTTTAGAGTTCGTGTACACAGACAGTCTACAGGACCAAAACCGTGCCCTGATACTACTCTGACACGACCACCTTTTGACAACCCAGACATAAACACTAATTTAACAAGAAAAGTGAGTTGTGAATAATTTTACATGAAATGACTCGTGCGCATGTGCGACTTTTTTTTTCTTTTTCTTTAAATGCTTTAACAGAAAGACGATGAACACTTCTTAACGTGACAAAAAAGACTCATAACATCATATACAAAACTTTATAAAATACAACTCAAAATACACGTCCACGATTTGAACCAACAGGTCGTCATCTATGTACACAGCCACTCAAAACCCCGTAGGAGCTGCACAGCTTGTCCAGTATAACCACAACGTGACAAATCATCAGATTGCCTACAATGCATAAACTATGTGAGATTTATAAATCTAAGTAAGTAGAAATTATGCATGATGTGATGTTTAGTCGAAAACCTCCCAATGCACAAAGCACTCTCTTTAAAATCATCAATTTATTTATGAAACACTCGTTAGGACCCCTGACTCACTACTATGCACCGGCACACGAGCACTAAGCTCAATTCAATTATATTTAAGTGGCCACTATATGTATGACCTCGACGTGAGGCCCATCCTCTTGTGGCCACCGAGGGTCCCTCCCATCGCGCCCCTCATGACCACCACGAAGTTATCCCTCCATGCCGACCCATACTGTTGAGGATCTCACCCTCTAACGGCCTAGCGAGGTCCATCACCAAACCTGACCCCCTGTCCGTTCAGAAGTCCCCTCTGTAAAATCAATAAATGTGCGACAACACTATAGCACACAAGATGGTGGCCTACTCTAGGTAGCATACGCCAGGATCTGCCTGGTAGCCTTAACTCCTAGGTCGCCCCTGCCGTCCTCGGTGCATAGTAAGTGGTCTAACATACCATTTGATAAAACATTTTCATGTTAATGCATGATATGCATGATGCAATGGAGCATATACACACAATAGAATTACATGCTCATAACACCATTTCCATTTCCGCAATAATCATATAATTCACAAATTCATTTCACGATGATCATTGAACTCACAGGTTCATTCTGCAAGAATTGAACTCAGTGGCCCACTCTAGGTAGCATACGCCAGATTCTCTCTGATCGCCTTAACTCCTAGGTCGCCCCTTCCGCATTCAAACATTATCATACACGACGGTGGCCTACTCTAGGTAGCATATGCCAGGTTCTCCCTGGTCGCCTTAACTCCTAGGTCGCCCCTTCCGTTCTCACTTTGAAACCCCCTAATTCATTTCTAATCCCGTACCTAATTCATTTCTAATCGCTCTCGCCTAATTCATTTATATTCACCCACCTAATTCATTTCTAATCACTCTCTTAATTCATTTCTACTCACAACTCATCAATTCAATCACCCTATCCATTTCTATAATAATCACAATAATCATGGAATATCAATCAAATATCACAATTAACGTAATATTCACATATCATCAATTAAACCTTAATACTTCACAAAATACTATATTTATGCATTGTAGGTGCAAATGAATTTCTACTTACCTCAAATCTGTAAATTGTTGACAAATCAAATCATAAACCCTTTTTTATCGTCTTTCACTATCAAATAAGAATAATTATTAATTATTTGAGGGTAGGGTTTTGTTCTACTCATCACGAGCTTCAAAACGGTATAAAATTTATCGATTAACGGATATCAAATACTTACCAAAACGCTTCAGGATCTCTCTCTCCCTCTCTCTCTCTCCCCCATCACGCTGAGCATCTAATTTGTAATTAGATATGGTTGGATTAGATATATGGCCGGCTATTCTTGGCCTCTCTCTCTCTGAATATGGCCGCTTATCTTGGCCGCTTAACTAATTTGATAAGGCCATGCCTCCACCGCCTTAGTATTAGCTTAAGAGGTAAGTTTCCCTTTTTATTTTTTTTTCTTTTTCTTTATCTAAACATATATCTATAAACTATATATATATATATATATATATATATATATATATTCTAATAATAAAGATTAATATTATAACTAATTTAATTAATACCACTAATAATTATATAATTTGTATTAGTACTCAAACACCGTGAAAATCTCAATCACTGATAAATTGATTTTCTCACCATTAAACATATAAGGACATATATAATTAATTCAGTATTTAAAAGCACAATAAAATAATGCAAGATAAAATAATTTAAAATCACAAGTAGCACATAATAAATTAACAATGCACTCAATGCATGAAATATATTAGTTAATGAGTAGTGAGAAGCTCAAGTATCACAATTATAATTAATTTTCACGTTAACACTAAAGGTAGTAACAATTGAGTAGTACAAAAGAATTAAATAAAATCTTATAATAAAGTTAATTATTGTCTTACCACTAAGTAGGTAAAAATATATATTTAATTACAATATTTAAAACAAGATAAAATAGTACGAGATTACAAGTAACACACTAATAAATAATTATATAAAATATATTGACATATGAGTTGACACTTAATTTATTTATATTACTTTAGATTTAACAATTTAGGTAGAAGTTTATGACTACTAATTCAATAAAATATCATATATTTAAAACTTAAGGAGTAAAATGAAAAGAATTATAAATGAATAACTTGTCACTCATATAAGTTAATAAAAATGAGTAAATTTTATTGGTAAATAACTAATGAGAGATACAGATATCACACTATGGCACTATTACTATCATAAAAGATTGGTTGGTACATCTCTAGTGATAATATTATAGTCCCTTAGCTGTTGACTAATCCAGATGAGCTGTGAACAACAACCCCAGCTGCCATATACTCAGCTTCAGTCGTGGAAATAGCTATAGAGGTTTGTTTTTTTAGACAACCATGAAATCAGCTTACTTCCTAGAAATTGACAAGTTCCAGAGGTAGATTTCCTATATATCTTTACCCAGCAAAGTCTAAATCTGAGTATCCTGACAACTCGAAATTATCATCAGCTGGATACCACAGTCCTACATTTATTGTACCTTTCAGAAATTTAAGAATTTTCTTGGTTGCCTCAAGATGACTCTTCTTTGGATTTGCTTGAAACCGTGCGCAGACACCTACTGCAAAAGATATGTCAGGTCTACTTGCAGTTAGATATAATAATGAACCTATTAGACCTCGATACTCTGATTGATCTGTGTCTTCCCCCTTGTCATCTGGATCCATGGAGAAGTTTGTCATCATAGATATTTTGGCTTCTCGGCTGGTACCTATTCCAAACTTTTCAATTAGATCCTTCGCATATTTGGCTTGGCTTATGAAGATCCCCTTCTTAGTCTGTTTGACTTGAAGTCCAAGAAAGTATGTCATTTCTCCCATCATGGACATTTCAAATCTGTTTTTCATGAGATGACTGAATTCTTCACATAAAGATATGTTAGTTGATCCAAAAATTATATCATCAACATAAATTTGTACTAATAGAAGATCACTACCAAATTCTTTTCTAAATAAAGTTCTATCAATTTTACCTTTTACAAAACCATTCTGAATTAGATAGTCAGACAAAGTGACATACCATGCTATAGGTACTTGTTTAAGTCCATATAGAGCTTTTCTTAATTTGTAGACCTTGTCTCCTTTGACAAAGTCTGGGGGTTGCTCTACATAAACCTCCTCAGCTAGGATTCCATTTAGAAATGCTAATTTTACATCCATTTGAAAAACTGTGAATCTTTTAACTATTTACGCATTCCAAAGGCGATTAACATCCACGCGCTGAATCATAATCGCTTATCTTAGTTTTTAATCGTTGATTAATACTCAGTAAAAACTTTTTGAATAAATGGCTAAGATTAATTCAAGTTTTCAAAAATGGCGGTTTCTCTTTCCAATCTATTCCCCTATAAATACATCTTCTTCTCCAAAATCATTCTTTTCACTTTCAGAAAATCTCAAAACTCTCTGCAAATCTTCTCAAACTCTTTCAAAATCTATATATGAGCATTTCTGTAAGAGGAGTAACATCAACAATGGTGGGTGTACATAATGAAACCTACGCTAAGAAGGTGAAGTCTGAGATGTATGTCGACTTCGACACCACCACCGACGGAGAATCCAGGGAGATATTGTCCTTATTGGAAAGGGCTGGATTGAGGACTTTTTTGCTCCAAGAAATCCCCTTCCAATAAGACATTGGATATGAGAGGTTTGGAGTTCTTTGTCAATAGGACATATGAACATGGAGTTTTTCGAACCAGGGTATATGGAGAGGTTTTGACCGTTTCTCCGGCGGAGGTTGCCAGAATTTTTGATACGAGCAATGAGGGAGTGAACCCCCTCACCTACAAATCCGATGAATGGGTAGAATCATTTGAGATGATTGCCCGGAATTCTATGAAGGATCGCCGATCGGAGTTAAAGAAGAAGATGCTCCGACGACGATATCGCCTTCTGATGACTATTGTCACGAAGGTGATACTGGGAGAACAAAGCTCTCATGATGGGCTGACCAGACCCAGACTCTGCGTGATGAGAACAATTTTGGATGGAGTACAGGCCAACTGGGCTGGTCTTCATTCGAGAGAAGCCGGAGACGGAAAGAAAGCGTCTGGAGGTGGTGAATGGGAAATGGCAGGCTAAGTCAATCACCAGTCTTTTTAACAAAGTGACTGTGATCATGGAGGACTTGCTGTCAGCCGAGATCAATTGGTCAGATGGAGTCCGAGCTTACACGAAGCAGAAGGGGATTCTGACTAAAGATGAGCCACTCGGGGCTCCAGTGGTCCCGATGAGGGTGGAGCCGAGGTTGGAGCTCAAGCTCCAGCTGAAGAAGAAGCTGAGGAGGAGGAGGAGGAAGATGTGGAGGCGGAGCTGCCAACTGTGAGCTCAGCTGAGGCTGAACAGCCGATGAAGCTGAAGGAGAAGGCACCAAGGAGACGAAGGTTGGTGAAAACCTCTCGAGTTGGGAGGATCATCTGCAGAGATCAGCCATCTCTTCTTCCCGAGGAAGTGTCCACGCCGCAAATTGCAGCTCGGGTGGTCCAGTGGAGGAGGTCCAGAAATCGATTACTGAAGGACCCCCTCCCCCGGCCGTGGTCGTACATTTTTCCCCTCCCCATCTCCAACCCAAATCGGCAATGAAGAGGTGTCCCGGTGGCACCTCGAGCCTCTCGAAATAGTCTACTCCCGAAATTGTCCAAATTCCAACCTCATCTTCTCTCCCCCAAACCCAACTCTCATCTCCTCCACCATCCCCTTCTCATATCTTGTCCTTCCTCTCTGGACCAGTATTCTCCCCAACCCCCATCTCCATATCTCCACCAGCCTTACCCACAACTTCTCAACCCCAACTCATCTTACTCCAATCACTCCAATCTCCTCCACCTACCACTTCACAAATCCCACCTTTACCATCATCTCCCCACCGAAAATCCCACCCCCACCATCGACACCCCCACCTCATCTACCCCAGCCGAACCTTATGTGGATACCTCAAATATCTTTGGGGATATTCCCATGAGCTCCCCTAGTCCAACTTCTCCCACCACCTCTTCCTCGTCTGATTCAGAGGGAGAGGACAGACCAATTCTTGCCATCTCCTCTGCATTTGAACAACTCCACAAAGAAAATCATTTCCCAAGTTCGAGGATGATGGAGAAGAAAACACGAAAAGGTGATTCGAGCGATCCACGAGATACTATGCTCGCCAACATGCAGATTCTTGAGGTCAACATGACCAGAAATTTATCAGCCAATCTCAGCACTGCTGTTGGATCCAGGCTAAGTGCGCTTGAGGAGGAGGTCAAGGCACTGAAAGAGAAAATAGCTGCTGACAATGAAATCGTGGTCTCAACACTCACATCTGATCAGAACGATTTCGATTTACGTGTGCAAAGCAATAGAGGCCCACTTGATCTCTCAAAGATGAAGTTAAAAAGGGGGAAGGTGCTGAGAGCAGAATGGAAACCCTCACAGCTGGTGTCATGTCAATAACTGACAAGCTTGATACAAAGGCAGACACAGCTGAGTTGGAGGCAGCCAAGGTGGAAATTAAAATCAAATCAGACGAGTTGGCTGCCTTGCAACTGAGGGTAACCCAGATTGAAGAGGCCATCCGAGAGGATGAGGAGAAGAGAAAGAAGGAGGAAGAAGAGAAAACAGAGAAGCTGCTGGCTCGCATGAAAGAATCTGAGGAACCGGAGCCCAAGGGCAAAGGTAAAGGGAAAGCAGCAGCAGCAGCAGCTGAGAAGTCTCCATCAGCCGAGCAGATGATCAGCCCCAGATCAGCCGAGCGCAAGAGAAAGGAACCAGACTTCTCCAACTTATCAGCTGAGCAGATCAGAAGAATCAGTGCTGAAAAGGAGATGTTTGAAAAGAGAGAGAAGAAGAGGCTGAAGAAGATGGGGAAGGCTGAGCTGAAGTGGGACAGGGATACTCGGAAGTGGGTATCCAAAGCTGCAAATGAAGCGGACTTCCGCCCTGTCCATCGCACTACAGCTCCTCCAAAGATGGTATCAGGGAAATACTCCAGTGAATATAAAAAGCAAGCCCTGGATGCTAAATGGATGTATTACTGGTACATCTTGAAGGCATCACCATCTGGAGCAGCCAATGAAGACATCAGCTGGCATGAATGGATGGAGAAGGAGGACGCAGATCTTTATGGGAAGCTGCTCGATGAGGCACATAATGTGTTCAACTGCGATCTGATCGCACCAGCCTATGAGCATGTCAGCCCCAAGCTGAAAGAAGATGGTTCTCCTGATCTGGAATGGTTCAGAACAGTTGTGACCAAAGCAGAAAGGGAATCCGAGCTCACAGATGAGAATGATCTGAAACAGCTTAGAGCAAGGATTTTCAGCTGGCTAAACATTCCAGAGGCTGACCGATGGGGAATCTGATTGAACAAGATTTTTCTTTCCTTATCTTTTATTCTCTATCAGTTCTCTTATTTTGTAATCTGTAAATTTCTGTGAATGAATATATTCGGACTTATGTGAATTATGTGTATGAGTTTCTTTGAATTTTTTTAAATTTTGTTTAAAAAATAAATCATCTGAGAAATTTTATATCTCAGAGTTAAAAATTTTTTGTAAAAGTTTTTTAAGTATAGATCATCTGAGAAATCTTATATCTCAGTGTTAAATTTTTAAAAATTTTTTTTTTTCTTCTAAGTACTTCTAAAAGAGTCTAAAAGACTTAAATTTTTTTTATGCCTTGAATGTGAATGAATCTGTTGAAGTGTGAAAATGTGCTTTATCTATCTGATTGATTTAACTAAATCTAGTACTAACTTCAGCTGTGAGTATGTTTCTTTATTATAGGTTTTAACTTCATCAAAAAGGGGGAAATTGTTGGATCAAGAGGTTTTGATGAGTTAAAGAGCAGCTCAGACTGATCAGCCAACCTAAAGAACATCAGAGAATAAGTTTATAAGATAAGCTGATCAGATGGGGTCAAGCACCAACCTAGTCAGCTGAGGTCTGATATCATGCTAGTCATCTGAAGACGAGCTTGAACCTAGTCATCTGCAGGAGACAAACATGAAGAGCTCAGACGAGGTCAAGATAAGCCGAGTAGAATAAGAAAGGCGAGTTTTCACCAAGTCAGCTGCAGATGAGTATGAAGAATCAGCTCAGGTCTAGAGCAGTTTACAAGTTTAAGTTTGTTAAGCAGTTTCAAGTTTGTTAGAACTAACTAACAAACTAACTGTCTTTCCAGACTTATAAATAGGACTAGATTTTATTTTTCAAGTGACTAATGCATATTTGATTTTTCACACTATTCACTACTCAGATTTCAATCACTATCTTTTCACAAGTATTTCAAGAGAGTTCTCAAAAAAGTTCTGAGTGTTTTTAGAACACATTTCTTGTAATCTTGAAAATTCAATATTCACTGTAATAGTTAGATTTTAGAGAAGGATTTAGGAGATTGAAGATTTGAAGATCTGTACAAGTTGTAAGTTGTAAGCTGAAAGTGAGAAAGTAAGTAGTAAGCAGAGTCCCTTCTTCAGATTGAAGAAGGAGAGTGGATGTAGGATTATTAAAATCCGAACTACTATAAATCCTGGTGTTATTTCTTGCTTTCTTTATTTTCTGTTCAAATTACAATTTTGTTAATTCAAGATTAAAGTTCAGAATCTTAACTAAAATCTGAATATCAACCTTGCTTTTGATCTTGTTAAAAGTTGAGTTCTCAATTATATTCCGCTGTGTTTAATCTGATATTTTGAATTGATTTTGAAAGATTTGAAAAATCTACAAAATCTATTCAAACCCCCCCTTTCTAGATTTTGTTCTAGGAAGCTAACTCAAGGTTATTAATCAACTCAACATTCCGGGACCAACATGCAGCATAAGCTAAGAACAATCTTATGGCCTCCAAACGAGCTACTGGTGCAAAGGTTTCATCATAATCAATTCCTTCCGATTGTGAATAACCTTGAGCAACTAGTCTAGCTTTATTTCTAACCACAATATTGTTCTCATCTCTTTTATGTTTAAAGACCCATTTAGTTCCAATGACTTTTTGATGATGAGGCCTTTCAACAAACTCCCACCCATCTTGTCTTTGAAATTGTTCAGTTCTTCTTGCATAACATTAATCCAATTGGAATCAGTTAGAGCTTCAGTAATTGACTTGGGTTCAAGTAATGAAACATAACAACTGAACATACAATCTTGATTCAGTTGTGTCCTCGTCTGGACTCCAGAATCTAAATCTCCAATTATTTGTTCAGCTGGATGATAAGTCATTACCTCTTTACCTTTGTCTTTTACTATGGATGAAGATTTGTCTGAAATATCCTTTTCAAATGATTATGTGTTACCTTCAGATACATCTTCCTGATCATCTGGTTTGGTAGTTATCTGATCAGCTGATTTTGAAGAACTTACAGGCTCTTTTTCTTTATTTGAGTCTGATTCTTCTTCCTCGTCTGAATCTGATTCTGGTTCATAGAACTTCACTGTTGATCTTTTGATAGTCATCTTATCTAGATCATCTGATATCTTTGTAACATCATCTGCATTTCTAGACTCAAAGTTTGATTCATCAAATACAACATGTGGTGTTTCTTCCACATTCAAGGTTGTCTTATTAAAAACTCTATAAGCTTTAGACACATATGAGTATCCTAAGAATATCCGATCTGCAATCTTGGCATCAAAAGTTTTTAAATGAGATTTTTCATTGTTGTAAATGAAACACTTACAACAAAAAATATGAAAATTGATTGGAGTGAAGTGATGCATGTTTTGGGGCCTATTTTAGTGCAGAAAGTGATAAAAATGTTAGTTTTGTGCTTAAATGTGTAGAGTATCACTATTTGGCCTAAAAAGTATCACTTGAGGTATTTCGTCCATTTTACAGGTAAATCGATGGAATTTGGCCAAACCGAGAGTACCAGCATTCTTAGGAAGAAGAGACGGACGAGACGGATGAAAATGAGGGGTCAGAGGCGGAGTCCTGCTCATAAAAAATCCCTGGACTCGACCTCTGGTCGAGGGCTAGAGGCCTCGAGTCGAGGGAAATGCTGGAAAGAGAGGATTTGAAAAATAGGAGATTCGAGTCGAGGGCGGCGTCAAAAGGAGATTCCTCGAGTCGGGGGCTGAGCCTCGACTCGAGGCCGGCGGAAAATCAGCAAAGACGCGAGCACGTTTTTTTTTCAGCGATTCTATCAGATTTTTAAGAGGGCAATCAGCGTGAAGAGAGGGGGAGAGTAGTTTTCAGATTTGGGGAAAGAGAGAAAACACACATTCACACATAGATTAGGTGTTCTTCAATTTCAATTTCAATTCTTTGCAACTAGGGTTAGAATTCAATTGATTCAAGCACACAACACATTCAAGGTGATACCCATACTTTTCTCTTCATTATTAGTGGATTATTTCTTAATATTCATGTTTTCTTCTTCCTCAATTCTCTCAATTTCTATGGGTTTGTTTAAATTCATGATGTTGGGCTAAATTCCTTTTGTGTTTGGGTGTGATGATCCTTGGATGAATTAATTTTGATGATCATGTGTCTGGGTGTTTCATTTAATGAGGTGATTAATTATTCTATTGTGATTTGCATGATTTAATTGCTAAGTTAGGTTTTGATCCTTTGTTAATTGATTTAATTTGCTCAAAGAGATTTGGTTTATTAAATTGTTGCTTAGGTGTTAGGTTTGGTTTGGTAATTGAAGTAAATATTGGATTAACGCAAGGGGACTTGGTTAATTTTTATTAGAACCTACACTAGAATACGTTAATTGCTTGATTCTATTTCTTGTGATTAAGTGAGGAGACTTAGGGTGTCGTCTCTAAACTATCTTACGTGCTTATTTGATATATTAAACCTAGGCTTATCCAGTACGGTTGATATATGAATTTTTGTTAAATAGCTCCTATTATCCCTCGTTAATTGAAACTCCGATCATGCATGACTCGTAATTAAGGATTCTTTGGTGATTTGCACCCGAACACATCTTTCTCGTATTTGATATCTCTTGGTAATTTGCTAGTTGATTATTCTTAATTGTTTAATTTAGATTTAAATTTTGCATACCCGAGCTCAACTCTATAATACCATGCCAACGCTTAGCTTTAGGGATCCTTGCTCGACTTAGTTCCTTTGGGTTCGATAACTTGGTTGTGTTTTAAATATATTTACTCGAAAAAGCTACAATCAAAATGGCGCCGTTGCCGGGGAACTAATTAGAGTGCTAATAGGGACTTAGAGTTTGTTGAGTGGTGTTAGTAGTGTCATTTTATTTGCTTTATTTTTATTTTTGTTTTGGTTTATTGTTTCCTGGGAATTTGATACTCATCTCTTTCGTAGGTGCATGAACACAAGGTCTCGTGGTATTCAACCTGAACCTATCAACCTTGAAATTGAGGCTACAGCAAGAAGAAATCGAGGACGTAATCGTAGAGAAGCAAGAGAGAGACGAGAAATGGAGGCTAGGAATGAGATGGAAAATGAGGTGGGAGGCGGTGATCCTCCGATTCAAGAAGAGAATGGCCATCCAAATCCGAATGAAAATGGAAATGAAAATGACAACAATGTGGTGGAGAACCAAGGGGGTAATAGAAACCAACCATAAAATGCTCAAGTTGGCCCTTTCCCTCAGGGGTATCCACCAAACCAATTCCCATATCCACAACAACCATACCCCTACCCTCAACAAGCCCCACAATTCCCACAATTCCCATACTATCCACCCCCGCAATACTTCCCACAATATCCCCAAATGCCTTATCCTCAAGAACCACCTCACCAACCACAAGCTCAAAATCAACCCGTTCAAGAGCCTCAACCCCAAGGCCATCCACTTCGTGAGTACTTTGAGCCACAAGTGAGAGAGTTCTATGATGGAATTGCTAGACCTCGCATTGAGGCTAACAATTTTGAGATTAGCCCGGCCTTGCTAAGGATGCTTAGAGAAAAATAATTCGAGGGGAAGGATGAGAATGAAGATCCCCATAATCACATGGCCCAATTCTTAGAGATCTCCGACACCATAAAATACAATGGTGTTCCGGAGGATGCAAAGAAGCTTTGTCTCTTCTCATTCACTCTTACGGGAAGAGCGAAAGCTTGGCTCAACTCAATTCCATCGGGGACCGTGAGAACATGGGAGGGTCTAAGCAAGAGGTTTTTGATGAAGTTCTACCCTCCATCCAAGACCTTACAAGCCAAAGAAGCAATCTCACAATTCCGACAAAAAAATGGAGAGTCGATTACTGCGGCATGGGAGAGATTCGGGAACCTTTTGATAGCATGTCCTCAACATGGGTTTCCCGACGAGCAAACGATCATGTACTTCTACACCGGACTCAACGATTCCAATCGAGCCTTTCTAAATGCTTGTGCAAGTGGGTCTATTTGGTCCAAGTTCGTGATCGAGATGAATCAAATCATGGACAACATTGCTCAAGATTCATTTCAAGCTTAAGTAAGTTGGGGAAATCATCATAGGTGTCTCAAGTTGAAGAGATTGAATCTATGAAAGCTATGATGATGTCTATGATGGATAGATTTGGAGCTCTAACATCTCAACAAGGTGGAAATCTTCCACCATTTGTCCAAGGTGATATGTGGCAAGGATCAAATCCAATGGAAGAAGTGAACTATATGGGAAGACCACAATACCAAGGAAATCAATTCCAAGGAGGGTATCAAGGGAATTACCAAAGTGGGAGGTCGTATCAAGCACCCTTTCAAAATCGACCTCAAGGAAATTCTTCTTCTCAACCTCAAGCTCGATTCATGCCTCAACAAGGAGGACAAGCTCCTAGCAACAACAATTGGAGGAGGCATGAAAATTTTTCCTATGCCAACCCTAGAGCCGCGGTTCAATTTCCTCCCGGTTTTGATCTGGGTGCACGAGCCCCAAATAATGAAGGCAAGCCAAATTTGGAGGATATTTTGGCAAAATTCATGGGATGCACTCAAGAAAGGTTTGAAAAGATGGAAAATACGGTGAGCTCATTGTCAAGCCAAATGAAACAAGTGGAGTTTCAAATGGGTCAACTTGCAAACACATTGAGCCAACATCATACAAAAGGTAAGTATCCATCTACAACCGAAGTAAATCCCAAAGAGCAATGTAAAGCCATTAAGCTAAGAAGTGGTACAAGTTATGAAGGACCTCCTATGCCTACTAATGAAGGAGATAAGAAAGAAGTTGAGGAAGATGATGAAGAAGAGGAGATAGAGGTGCCTAGTGAAGTTGAGAAAAGAGGTGTAGACAAAGGGAAAGAAGATGTGGTAGAAGAGAAAGTGGAGGAGAGAAAGAAGCCTAAGTGGAAGAAAGCCAAAGAGGCAAGAGAAGAAAGAATAGAAGTTGAGAGAGACTCATGGGGAGTTCCTAAAACCGTTGAGCCTATTCCTTTTCCTCAACGTTTTATGAAGAAGAAGATGGACGAGAAGTTTGCCAAATTCCTTGAAGTGTTCAAGAAGCTCTATATCAATATCCCATTTTTGGAAGCTCTTGAACAAATGCCCAACTATGCAAGATTTCTCAAGGATTTGATTGCCAAGAGGAGGAGAATTGATGAGCCCGAAACCGTGAAATTGACAATGGAGTGTAGTGCCTTGCTCAAAAGGGACTTGCCACAAAAATTGAAGGACCCCGGTAGCTTCACAATTTTGTGTGATCTCGGCAATGGAGTGGTGAAAAATGCCTTATGTGATCTTGGTGCAAGCATCAATTTGATGCCTATGTCTTTGTTCAAGAGGCTTGATCAAGGTGATTTGTGCTCCACTTCTATCACACTTCAATTGGCCGATGGATCCACAACAATCCCAAAAGGGGTAGTGGAGGATGTACTCGTGAAAGTGGAGAAATTTGTCTTTCTGGCGGACTTCATTGTTCTTGATATGGATGAAGACAAAGAAGTTCCTCTAATTTTTGGAAGACCATTCCTAGCCACTTCAAGAGCGGTGATAGATGTCACAAAAGGGAAGCTTACTTTGAAGCTTAATGATGAGGAAATTGATTTCTCCATCAAAGACTCAATGAAGCATCCAAAGGAGAAGGAAGAGTGTGACTCAATTGATAGTGTTGATTTAAGCCTTTAAGAGGCTAAAGATGAATCTTTTTCTACTCTCTTAATTAATGATCATACTATATCTTCTTGTGAATTAAATGCTAATGAGTTTTGTGTTTCACTTTTTGATCTTAGGAAGGAGAAGGCTTCTCAAGCACTCTTGCTTGACCCGGGAGATGAAAAGAAGGAAGAGCAAGTCTCAAGTTTGGGGGTGTTGGAGGAAGGAAAGTTGCCACAAAAGAGAAAGAAAGGAAAAAGTTTTGTGATTGGAGATGAAGTGGTATGGAACGAGTCGAATTGGAGTCGATTGCTAGGAGTGGAGAGACTCAAGAACAAAGAAGTGAGGATGGTGGAGAATTTGTTCTTAGAGGAAAGTTGAGCAACTCACGCTCCGTCCGGCAATGGACATTAAAAATAGTGCTAGATGGGAGGTAACTCATCCTTTACTTGCTTTCTTTTATTTTTGTTATTTATTGTTTTCAATAAGTGTGTTATGTGTTGCTTTTCAGGAAGTCGAGGTTTACAAGCTTGAAGGAGAGAGGGTACTTGAAGACCGTTAGGTACAACACCTTCTCCAGACATGGATTTATCTAAGTTTGGGGGAGGTGTGCCTCTTTTCGTGTTTTCATTTCTTAGTAGTAGGTAGTTGTGAGCAACTCAACTAGCTAACTATCTTACCAAACTTTTAATTGCTTAGTAATGAAAAAGTTTGGGGGGGTGTGTTAGTTTAGCGATTTTCGTTGCACCAATTTGCCTCTCATTAGCATGAGAAAATTTTTGTGAGGTTGAAGTTTATTAGTGGATTAATTGCATATATTTGAGTCTATCTTTCTTGAGAGTAGTTGTTGTGGAGAGTGTAGGGGGTATATGATTGAGATTGTGCTCATGAGCATGTGTATTTGATTGGTGTACTTATTGGACTTTTGATGTGATCATGAGTTGATTTGTGGCTTGATGTGAGCATGATGAATTGTTGTGTGATGATGGATGTGAGTGAGAATGCTTGATTCCTTGCTCGTTTTTAAGCCGTGAGCTTTTGTGCCTTTTAAATCGTACATTTTATATGGTTTGATTCCTTGTTGAGTGCATCGTTCATGAATTTGCATGCTAGAACTTGCCTAGAGATTTATCAAAATTTAGTTTTTGTGGATTTTGTGAATATGATAAGAGGCCTTGTTTGCTTTGAAAGCCAATTAGCCAAATTTGACCCCACCAAAAATATTGATTTCCCTAGTGAGCCAATTTGAGTCTTAAATCCTTATTTCTTTGGCAAGCTTGTGAAATTGAAGTCATTTTGTCTATTCTTATGAGCCTTTTTTGTCCTAATGATTAGTAGAGCTTTGATTGTTGACAAAAGAATGGTGGTTGAAAAGAAAAGTGTGGTGGTTTAATTTGCTAAGTTTGAGGAGAGAAAAAGAAAGAAAGGTTGAAAAGAAAAAATTGAATTGTGGAAAAGATGAGAAAAATGATAGGAAAAAATTCAATTGAGTGCTTGAAAATGCAAGAAAAGTCTCAAAGGAGTTTGATGGTGAATTATATTTGAGAAAGAGTGAAAAAGAAAAGAAAGAGTGATGATTGTTGAGATTTGAGTTAAATTGTATTGTATTGCTTGATCAACTTTCATTTGCTCTACTAATTATTGAGTTACTTGTCCTAAAATTCACCCACCTTGTCCAAAGAGCTTAAATTACAACCTTGAAAAAGCCCTCTTTGATTCATGTTTGAAGCACAAAAAGATATAATTGAGATTGAGTCTTTTGGCAAGCCTATGGTGTACATTTTTGTGGATTGATGAGTGAGTGCATACATGTCCTTATACACTAGACTGATGAGTGAAACACTCCATGAAAGGAGCATTGAGTTGAGAATTTGAATAAGCATTTGTCAAAGCATGACATTTTTTAGTGCTAGTGGAAAGTTTGAATTGATACTTGTTTTCATTGAAGAGGTGTGATTGTCCTATTTCGTTCTTGTGCTCATTGAACATAATTGCAATTGATTCACCTTAATGTGCTTATTTGTCTTGTTGCTCGGGACGAGCAACACCTTAAGTTTGGGGATATTTGATTGGAGTGAAGTGATGCATGTTTTTGGGGCCTATTTTAGTGCAAAAAGTGATAAAAATGTTAGTTTTGTGCTTAAATGTGTAGAGTATCACTATTTGGCCTAAAAAGTATCACTTGAGGTATTTCGTCCATTTTACAGGTAAATCGGTGGAATTTGGCCAAACTGAGAGTACCGGCATTCTTAGGATGAAGAGACGAACGAGACGGACGAAATGGGGGTCAGAGGCGGAGTCCTGCTCGTAAAAAATCCCTGGACTCGACCTCTGGTCGAGGGCCAGAGGACTCGAGTCGAGGGAAATGCTGGAAAGAGAGGATTCTAAAAATAGGAGATTCCTCGACTCGAGGGAGGAGCCTCGAGTCGAGGGCGGCGTTAAAATGAGATTCCTCGAGTCGAGGGCTGAGCCTCGACTCGAGGCCGGCGGAAAATCAGCAAAGACACGAGCACGTTTTTTTTTCAGCGATTCTAAAAGTTTTTTAAGAGGGCAATCAGCGTGAAGAGAGGGGGAGAGTAGTTTTCAGATTTGGGGAAAGACAGAAAACACACATTCACACATAGATTAGGTGTTCTTCAATTTCAATTTCAATTCTTTGCAACTAGGGTTAGATTTCAATTAATTCAAGCACACAACACATTCAAGGTGATACCCATACTTTTCTCTTCATTATTAGTGGATTATTTCTTAATATTCATGTTTTCTTCTTCCTCAATTCTCTCAATTTCTATGGGTTTGTTTAAATTCATGATGTTGGGCTAAATTCCTTTTGTGTTTGGGTGTGATGATCCTTGGATGAATTAATTTTGATGATCATGTGATTGGGTGTTTCATTTAATGAGGTGATTAATTATTCTATTGTGATTTGCATGATTTAATTGCTAAATTAGGTTTTGATCCTTTGTTAATTGATTTAATTTGCTCAAAGAGATTTGGTTTATTAAATTGATGCTTAGGTGTTAGGCTTGGTTTGGTAATTGAAGTAAATATTGGATTAACGCAATGAGACTTAGTTAATTTTCATTAGAACCTACATTAGAATACGTTAATTGCTTGATTCTATTTCTTGTGATTAAGTGAGGAGACTTAGGGTGTCGTCTCTAAACTATCTTACGTGCTTATTTGATATATTACACCTATGCTTATCCAGTACGGTTGATATATGAATTTTTGCTAGATAGCTCCTACTATCCCTCGTTAATTGAAACTCCGATCATGCATGACTCGTAATTAAGGATTCTTTGGTGATTTGCACTCGAACACATCTTTCTCGTATTTGATATCTCTTGGTAATTTGCTAGTTGATTATTCTTAATTGTTTAATTTAGATTTAAATTTTGCATACCCGAGCTCGACTCTATAATACCATGTCAATGCTTAACTTTAGGGATCCTTGCTCGACTTAGTTCCTTTGGGTTCGATAACTTGGTTGTGTTTTAAATATATTTACTCGAAAAAGCTACAATCAAAAATATGAAATTTTGGGTGATCTACCCTTCCATATTTCATAAGGGATTTTACACTTATTTTTAACAATCAAACATCTATTTTGGATAAAACAAGCAGTATTAATGGTTTCTGCCCAAAACCTGTGTGGAGTGTTATATTCAGACAACATAGTCCTTGCAGCTTCTTTCAAAGTTCGGTTTCTTCTTTCAACAACTCCATTTTGTTGGGGTGTCCTTGTAGCTGATGTCTCATGAGCTATGCTATTCTCAGTACAATAGTTAGTAACAAGTGTATTAAGAAATTTAGTACCTTTATCACTTCTGATTTCAACAATACTTAGTCCCTTTTCATTTTGAATTCTTTTAAGAAATTCTAGAATCTTTGTCATAGTCTCATTTTTCTTGTACAAGAAAATAACCCAGGTGAATCTTGAGAAATCATCTACAATTACCAAGGTATATTTTCTTCTGCTGAAGCTGAGAGGTGTGACTGGACCAAAGAGATCCATATGAAGAAGTTCCAGAATCCTTTCTGAAGAAGGACTATTTATTGTTTTAAAAGAAGTCTTAGTCTGTTTTCCTTTTAGCAAGGCATCACAAACATAGTTCTTTGAAAATACTCTATCTGGGAGTCATTTGACTAAGGATTTCCTTGCGATTTTGTTAAGAGTTTTGAAGTTTAAATGACCAAGACGTTTATGCCATAACCAACTTAAATCATCTGAACTCTTTGCAACAAGACAAGTATCCTTAGGACAACTTTTGAAGTTAGCAACATAAATGTTACCTTGTCTGACTCCAGCTAATAGTATATTTTCATTGATACCATCTAAAACATAACATGCATTATAGGTGAATTTGACACTAAAACCCTTATCTTAAAATTGTTAAACAGACAATAAATTATGCTTCAACCCTTCAACATAATAGACCTCACTGACTTGAATGTCACCAATCATCAAGGTTTCAACTCCTTTGGTTAACCCAAAATTGTTGTCTCCAAACATGACTCTCGGTCCATCTTTAGTCTGATAGTTAGAAAGTAGACGCTTCTCATAGGTCATATGTTTTGAACAGCCACTGTCAATAAACCAGACGACCTCAAGAACATCTGTCCTTTCTACTATTCTTGTACTATCCTGCAATCACAGATTTAAATTTTAGGTACCCTTTGTAAATTGGGTCCTTCTTGGTTAAGTTGATGCTTTGGAATCCAGATAAACACGTCTATATTTCTTAAAATCAATGATTGAAGCTTGCAACCATATTTGTCTACTAATATAAGACTGTCAAGATCAATCTTATTCAGCTGATCTTTTGTAATTGTCTTATACCGTGGTAAGAATGGATATGATTTGCTCCTTCCATCAAAACTATTATACTTCAGATGAGACTTTGACCTAGTGTTTGGTTTTACCTTAGGAACATTTCTCCTTGTCTGTATTTTCTTTGCAGAAATATCAGGTGAGGTGATTTGTTCTTTAGGTTACCAAGGACCAAATCTTGTCCCTTCCTTAGTTTTGGTAGCTCTGACAAAAACCCTTGGTTTTACAGGATCATCCTTCTTGAGATTTAGCTCTCTGTTAGTCCTCTTAAAACTCTCATTCTCTGAATAGATACTTGAGAATTTAATTTTTAAAGCATTCAATTCTTTGTCTAACTCATCAGTCTTTTCAGATAAGGAATTAGTGATCGTCTTAGGTTGGCATTCCCCCTTGAATGAATAGGGTAACTTTTCACTAATTCTAGTCTGAGTTTCCGTAGTTAGATTAAGAATTTGATACTTTAAACTTAAATTTTCAATCTATATCTATTTATAAGCAGATAAAGCAGTCTTCAAATCCTTCAAAAGCTTATTAATAAGACTTAGATCTGATTCAAATAGGTTTTTCACAGTCATTATCTAAAGAAGAGTAATAGTTTACCTCTTTAGCCATTAGACATATATCATCATCTGATCCGAATCCAGATGAGGATGAGGATGATGATGTCTCATGAACTTCTTCCTTCTCAGCTAGAAGAGCTCTCTGGTTAGCATATCTCATATCACGTTTCTTCCTCTTTTCTTCACGTTCCCTTGGGGTAAGCTGAGGACAATCGTAACTATAATGACCAGGTTTATTGCAGGTATAGCAAATGTCTCCTCTATTTGATTTTGGACTATTATCTCCTCTCCTGACTGGTGATTTGAACCTTCTTGGTTGATCTTTTTTCTTCTCATTATCTGAACTCTTCTCTTCTCTGTCTGGCTTGTAGTTTCGTTGACTTGATCTGTCCCTTTTATTCCTCTTGTATTTCATCTTAAGCCTTTCATACCTTTTCATCAAAAGAGTCATTTCTTCCTTGATTGATAAGTCTGATGCCTTGGATACTTTTTCAGACTCCTCTTGATGAAGGAATGCAATTGTTTTTCCAGAAGTAGACGACTTAGCTTCGTCTTCTTCATCTTTAATTTGAATATCATATTCCAATGCCTTAAGATGTGAAAATAATGTATGATGAGAGATTGAAGATAAGTTCTGTGTAACTTTAAGAATATTGGCCTTCTCTCTCCATCTCTTACTCAAGGATCTGAGAATTTTATTATTGATCTCCTTTTCTATATAGGACTTTCCCAAGTCTGCAGCCTTGTTGAGAAGATTTGTCAACCTAACATCTAATTGATCAATAGTTTCGCCTTCCTTTATTTTGAAAGTATCAAATGTGTGCAATACAGATTGAAGCTTATTTTCCTTAACTTGATCTGACCCTTCGCACATATTAGCCAAAGTTTCCCACATTTCTTTTGCAGTTTTGCACCTTTTAACCCTTTCGATCTAATCTTTACTAAGTGTCTTTATTATCTTAGTTCTTGCCACTTGATCCAAGTTGTGAATCTTCCTTTCATCGTTTGTCAAATCAGCACCTTTATTTTCTCGTCTAACTCTTATTTCTTAAGATCCAGCACCATCACTTACAATTCCATGATAAAAGACTTCTTCCATTCGATCACGAATAGCTTTTAGATGATTTTCCATCCTAAACTTCCAATAATCATAATCTTCAATTGAAAATTCTAGTAGACTCCTTGTCTTTTTACTTTTGATCATAGACGTGATGAACAAGAAACTCAATAGAAACTTATTAGTAATGTTAGTGAATCGAAGATAAAGAAAATGATCTAAACACAATTTTAGAAACTTCAAGACCACAAATATATCAGAAACAACTTAACACTACTCTAATACCACTTGTTGGTCCCCAGATTGAGTGGTTATTAAGAGTTTAAATGACCTTCCAGAGATAATGTAGAAGGGGGGATTGAATAGATTATCTAAATTTTTCAAATTCAGATTATCAAACAACTTTAATTGCAAACTCATAAATTAAAGTAACAGCGAAAATTAGTTTATACTCAATCTATATAGGATCTAAAGTGTTCTAAAATATTGTTTGATCAATTTGTAAGTAATAACAGAAATTGAAAGCAGAAAGAAAGAACACCAAATTTATAGTGGCTCGGATCAAAAGATCCTACGTCCACTCTCCTTCTTCAACTTAAAGAAGGGCCTCAACTTACTTACTTCCTTCCTTACCCCCTTACTTACAGTTTACAGCAACTACCTTCAGCCTTACAGGTTTCCTTCTTGAATACTGAAAACTATGGCTTGAACATATGAATGATAGTGTTCTACAAATACTATGAAAAATTATGAACGTTAAGTACGTTCTCGTGTGTGTATACAAAACTTTGTGAGTGCTTTTTGAATGTGTTACAAATTGCTTGTGATTCTTAGAATTGCAAAAGTTAATCTACTCTAATTACTAGATCTATTTATAGAGAACAATTATTGATAGTTGTAACTTCCTTGCTGATTCTTCTCTTGTTAGTTATAACCAACTAACTGAATTTTGTAACTTCTTCTTGGTTAGTTGTAACTGTTCTTGAAACTACTTTATTTTCTAACACTTTTCCATCGTCTTCATTACTCATCTTCAGACGCGGTCCACCTCATCTGACTCTCTTCATGTCTCATAGTTTTTAGTCTTGAAGTGTTCAGTTATCTGCTACCTTGTCTTTGGTCTTGACTTCGCTTCATCTGTCTTCTTGTGCCTGTCCTCGTCTGGCTTCTTGTGCCTATCCTCGTCTGACTTCTTGTGCTTGTCCTCATCTGACTTCTTGTACTTAGTCTATTATAAGTTTTTACTACATCAGTTGGCTATACAAAGGTTCAGCTGGTCATCCTATTTTACATTTAACTTCATCAAAACTAAATATATTCTTTTCTCCTAACAGGGCGTATTCTTACTCGCCCGAGCGGGAGAAATATGCATGGCCGAGTGAGAAAGTGAATGTGGGGACAATGCCTTCTGTAAGTTTTCGACTCGAGGTGTGATTGCAAGACTCGACCTAGGCAAAAATGGTGATGACCGAGTTGTAAAATTAGTAATGGCCGAGTGAGATTGGAAAATGAAATGGCGCTGAGAGATTTGCAATGTAGACAGCAATGGCGAAGAATTTCAACGGCGGTGATAAGTCGCACACTGAGATGGCAAGGTGATTGTTGCACGACGGCAGATCTGGAAGAAGAGTTTGGCGTCGCGACGCGACGCTGCGGAGGCGCTGGCTTCGATTCACAGTGAATGGTGGCTGGGCAGTGAAGGGCGTGATGACAGCGTGGCTACGCGACGACGCTGGGTCCATCAGCGGCGGCGATCGGGATGGGTGGTTGGGTGACAATATTGAGGCGGTTCACGGTGATGAGTGGTTGGGTTATGGCGGTGGTTGGTGTTGTGAATGATTTCTGCAGATTTGGGTGCGCGATCTGTGACGGTTCTATGAAAGAGACGATGGATATACTAATCCGAATGGTGGGTGTAGTGGGTGGGTGCACTCCCTTATCCGATAGGTGTATCAGCTTAATTTGCCTACCTCAACTTCGTTTGATCATATCTTTTGCGTACAAACTCCAATTTGGGTGATTCTTTTTGCTACGCGAAGCTCTCTCGGCCCTCTTTCCAATAATGAAATTATTTTCTTAATTTGAAAAATATTAATTACCCCGAATTTGTCCTCCAAAATAGCAACTTCCCTACAAATTAAAACAGACAACACTAAATCAAATAATCAACTTCAATTAGCCAATTAATTGTGAATTAACACAAAAATTGTATCAATTTGAGATGATTAAGCACATAATTATCATGCAATAATTCACCCTAATCAGTACATTCTGAATATCTTCTGAAATGCAGTGTTGTGCCTTTAAGCTCCTTCTTAAGGTTGCATATTTCCAGATCTTTCCTTGTTAATATGACCTCAAGCTTTATCACAAAATCATTTTGGTATGACTCTTCAATGGTCATTTCTTTCAAAGCTTTCTGAGTAGATTCTAACTCTTTTTCAAGCTTAAGACAACTGGACCTACAATCTTTGCAAACATTGTTAGATATACCTGTATTTTCTACACAAAAACTTGCAAAACAGTTAACTTCCGAAATTTCTAAAGTTTCCTCAAATGGTTGCACATTTGACTCAACATCAGAATTATTAGATCAGGTTTTAGTTTTGAATAAGTTAAAACATAGAGGATAGAAAAGTTCTTGTAAATAGGATGACCAGCTGAATTTGTATAGACCAGCTGATGTAGTATATCTTTCTAGTAGACTGATCAGACTAGGTAAGGTCTGAAGAATCAGCTGAGGGCAGCAATTTTTGAGGTCGTCTGGAGATAGTCTTGAAGAGGTAATCTATTTGAGAGAATAATGAAGAGCTCAAGACGAGGTCAATATTGTGTAAGTCCCTGATCCTGCCTATTGTCCTCCCTCCTCCTCATCATCATCCTGGAGGACATTTTCGTGCTCTCGGGTGTAGGCGTCAATTGCCTCAGTGTCTCTGTGACCACATCCGGAGGTTGATGGTCACAAAACCTGGAGCCCCGAAAACTGTAGTCATCCTCTTGTTGGGAAGAGGGAATCGGCCACCGAGGTGCTGCTGAAAGCACCAAGTCCTACCAATGAGGTCGAGAGTCCTCATACGCCTCATGGTATCTGTAGTCAAATCCGGGCCCTCGAGTGCTCTCAAGTTATGTGTAGGAATGCCGAGGTGCTCGGCAATCAGTGTAATCATCCCTCCGAAGTGTATCTTCTTAAACTTTATGCTCGTCACCCTCTCAAATAAGTAGCACAGATATGCAGCAACATTAAATTTGACCCCGTGCAGAAAATACCAGAGCACATACAACTCCTCGGATACCACGACACCTCCCTCTGATCTAGCAAATATAGTGCTCGAGAGGATCTTGTCTAGATACCTCATGACCGGGTTTCGGATCCTCGTGCTCTTCAACTTCTCGGGAATGAACTATGGCTGATCAGGTGCTCCTAAGTCTGAAATCCTCCTCCAGAACTTTTTAGCATTGTACTCTTTCCTGATGTTAAGTAGGGAGCCATCGGGATCTGTAGGTGTACCGATAATCTCATTGACCTCATTCACGGTCAATGCGTACTCGTGTCCCATCAACTTAAAGGTAATGGCCCTGGGAAACTTTGCCTTTCTGGCCTTGTCGAACTTCACCGTGCAGAGGAACTAAAGAGTGAGCCCCAAGTAAGTCCTCAGCCTCTTAGCTAAGAAGCCGGCCATGCCGATCTGCTCAAATAATCGTGGGATGTCCTCCTCGATACCCATGGAAGCCATACAGTTGTGGTCGACAAGGCGGGTCTTGACCACCTTGTTGTAAATCTCCGCATACAGAATAATGTGCTTCCGCCACTTATAGTTATCCCACTGAATTCCTAGCTCTGCGGGCATCTTGTGTGCGAACCGAATGTCTTCTTCTCTCTTATGGAACTCCTCATCGAAAAAATTGTGTCCATCAACCCCACGAAACATCTTTCCTGCAAAATTTTCCCAAAGCAACAACCAACAACCAAAAATAGCAATACGAGCAAAGACTAATAATAGCAATCAAGCACATGAACGAGTCAAGAGTCACAACTCAAATCACAATCACCAACACCAACAATTCCTAGTGAATAAGCAATAAGCCTCAACAATTGGTCAAAAATTCAACTAAGTACATGGAATCAATAGAAGTGCTCAATAAACCCCAACAAAATAGCATACTCAACAAGAAATGTCTTGACAATGAACAACAACAAGTAGGCTCAACAAAATTATGCCAATATGCTCCATAAAATGTCCAACAAAAATAGCTATCTAGCAAGTAACTAGACAAATATCAATCATGAACCATGCAATTCTATCATCAATCATCTCAAACTTGACCAATTTTCCAAACATATTATCACTAGGAATTCCCACAAATATGCATAAATCAATCCCAAGCCAAAATTTCACAAAGGAATAAGCAATACACCACAATGAATCCTAAGCATGCCTTCTACCAACAATCAATCAAAACTGATCACTCAAAAGGCTCAAATTCGTCCAATTCAAACATGCATACAAGGTATTTGTAGAAATGCCACAATGAAGTTCAATATTCAAACACAAAATTGGCACATCTAGTCTACTACCCATGCAATAATCTCCCTAAGAACATAATTTAAGAGCCATAGGAGTAAGAATTACGTACCTTAATTGAGAATTTCGGCCTAGAACGAAATTTGGCAATTACCCAAGCAACTCACAAACATCCCCAACTTGAATCTCCAAAAACCCTCTCAAGATATAATTTTGATGCAATGTATGGATGAATATGCAAGGCAATGTATGTTTAATCGGTGAGAACAAGAAATTTGGGTCAAAAATGTGTAAAAATCGTGAAGGGGAGTGAAGGGGAATGACAGCCTCGACTCGAGAAATGGGGATCTGAGAACTGATTCATGAATTTAAAATTCGGCCCCAGCCTCGACTCGAAGCTCCACCCTCGACTCGAGGGATTCGAAATTATCAGGTTCCTCGACTCGAGGCTCAGGCCTCGACTCGAGGGATTGACTATTATGCAAAAAATGACTAAGGCATGACCCCTCGACCCGAGGGCTGGGTCACCTCAACCCGAGGTCGAGTCCAGGGAATTTTTACGGATTCCCGGACCCGGTCCGACCCCCGAAACTCTTAAAATGACCTATTTGACCCCAACGAACCCAAATATGCAAAAACTAACCATTTTGGTCCCTCGATTTAAGCCCGGTCGCTCATTCGATCGAGGAGACCGGGGTCTCTTCCTTTTTGCTCATTTTTCACCAACTTTTAAGTTTTTCCTCCTTTTCAATCTTGAATTCCTTTGCAATTTCGATCTCTTTCCCATCAAAGTAGCAAGTGTACCTACAATCAGACATAATAATCATCAACTAATTACCATCAAGAGATACATTTCAACAATAAACGATCAACACCCCCAAACTTGAATGAAAACATGAATTCAAAGTTTGGAATGAGAGTGATACAAAAATATGCAACTCCAAATGATATCTACAATAAGCTCAATACTCCAAATAAATCCCATATCATTAACATAATCTCCTAAGCATGAGCAATTAATTCCAAAGCAAATCCTCAAAGAAATGGACCAAAAACAAAAGGCACAAAACACAAACACACCAAAGAAACAAAAATGAAGTGTTGCCTCCCATCTAACGCTAGGTTTAACATCCTTTGCCAGACGGAACTCTAGGAGTTCATACTTCCCTTTCATCGAAGACATGGAGATCCTCCTTGTGCCTCACTAGATTCTCCTTTGCAAAAAGACAACATCCCAACTTATCTTCTAGTAGCTTTCCTCCTTCTTTTATTTCTTTCACCGTCAACACTTCTTTGAGTCTCTCAACTCCAAGTAAACGGCTCCAATTTGACTCACTCCACACCACTTGGTCTCCAACTTCAAAGCTCACTTCCTTCTTTTCAAGTGGTGTCCTTTTCTCCTCCAACACCCCCAAACTTGAGCCTTGCTCAAGCTTGGTCACATTCTTCTCACTCTTCAGGCTTCTTGTCTCCGGGATCAAGCAAAGGCTCCATAAGATCTTTCTCCTTCCTAGAATCATCCAAATAAACACAAGACTTGTTAGCAATTATTTTACAAGAGGGAATAAAATGCTCATTGATTAAAGAATTAGAAGAAGTAGAAGGTGTAGAATCATCCCTATCAATGGAAGGGTATAAATCGATAATCTCAATGTATCCACACGTCTTCTTCTCCAATTTGCTTGGAGTAACTTCTTCCAAATGAGCTCTAGTAAATGTCACTTCCTCTCCATTAGAGCTCAACTTGAGCACCCCTTTCTCAACATTGATCATAGCTTTGCCGGTGGTAAGGAAAGGTCTACCAAGTATGATAGGTGCCTCAAGCTCTTCCTTCATGTCTAGAACAATGAAATCAGCCGGGAAGATGATATTGCCAACTCCTACTAATACATCTTCAATGATCCCAAATGGATGAGCATATGATTGATCCACCAATTGAAGATTGATATTTGTAGGAGTCACCTCTCCTAGCTCCAATTTCTTAAAAATGGACAAAGGCATGACATTTATACTTGCTCCCAAGTCACACAAGCCTTGGATGTTCCCATTCTCACCTATCTCACATGGAATTATGAAGCTCCCAGGATCCTTCCACTTTTGAGGTAAGTGTCTTTCTAAGATCTCACTCCTCCACCAATTTAAGCATACCCTTTTCATCCCAACTTCTCTTCTTAGACATGATTTCTTTCAAAAGCTTCTTATAGTGGGGTATTTGCTCAAGGGCATCCAATAGTGGGATATCAACATGCAAGCTCTTGAAAACTTCTAAAAACTTGCCAAATTCATCATCAAGCTTTTTCCTCCAAAGTCTTTGAGGAAATGGAACCGAAGTGGCTTTCATGGGAACTCCCCATGCATCTTTCTTGGACTTCTCTTCTTCTTTCTTGAATTCTCCGTTTGCTTGAATCTCCTCTTCGCTTGCCTTATTTTCCACAACCACACTTTCTTCACTAGCTCCTTCTTTCTCCACCTCCTCTTCTTCGGGCATCTTTGGGCCTTCATACCTCTTACCACTTCTAAGTTGGATAGCACTACAAAACTCCTTAGGATTAGGCTCGGTAGTGGATGGATACTTCCCCTTGTTTTGCAAGTGGTCCACCGTAGAAGAAAGCTTCCCAAAAGTGGTAGCCAATTGCCCCACTTGATGCTCTATAGTCTTGAACCGTGTATCCATTTGCTTCCCTATGTCATCAAGCCTTGAGTCATTTGCCTCCAACCTCTTCACAATCATACCAAGAAGCTCCTCCGTAGTGGCCTTTCCTTCATTATTCGGCGCTTTGGCACCCGGATCAAATCCGGGAGGAAATTGGACGGCGGCTCTTGGGTTGGCATAAGAAAAATTTTCGTGTCTCCTCAAAGTGTTGCCATTGTATTGAGCTTGAGGTTGAGGTGGATAACTCCCTTGTGGCCTATTTTGGTAAGGCATTTGATAAGGCCTTCCTCCTTGAAAATTCCCTTGATAGTTTCCTCCTTGATAGCCTCCTTGAAACGGAGGCCTACCCATGTAGCTAACCTCTTCAACCGGCATAGGACTTGCACACATATCAACATGAGGGATGGAGGGACTCACACTTTGTTGGCTTTGAGAAGTAGTAAGAGCTCCCAATCAGTCCATCATAGTCATCATCATACTCTTCATCGACTCTATCTCCTCAACATGTGACACCCTATGGTGTGCTCCCCAATTAACCGACACTTGAAACGAATCTTGGGCAATGTTCTCCATTATCTCATTCATTTGCCCCACCGTCTTCGACCAAATAGAACCATTAGCATAAGCATTAAAAAATGAACGATCCTCATCTGTCAAACCATTACAAAAGTACATAATGGTTTGTTCCTCCGGAAAGCCATGTTGGGGACAATTAATTAGCAACATACCATACCTCTGCCAAGCCTCCGGTATAGTCTCTCCATTCTTTTGGCGGAAATGTGAAATCTCCTCCTTAGTTTGCACGGTTTTGGATTGTGGATAGAACTTCATCAAGAATCTCTTTGATAGGTCCTCCCATGTACGTACGGTCCTGGGAGGTAGTGAATTTAGCCATGCTTTGGCTCTCCCCTTGAGTGTAAAGGCAAAAAGCCTTAACTTCTTTGCATCTTCGGGCACACCGTTGTACTTGGTTCTGTCGGAAATCTCTAGGAATTGTGTCATATGTTGATGTGGGCACTCATCTTCATCCTTGCCTTCAAATTGCTTTTCTCTAAGCATCCTCACAAGAGCGGGACTTATCTCAAAATTGTTGGCTTCGATCCTCGGCCTTGCTATCCCATCATATTGCTCTCTAAGTTGTAGCTAAAAAAACTCTCTCAATGGCCTCCCTTGAGGTGGTGGCTCATTCATGGGTTGTGGTTGGGCTTGTGGAATGTGTGGTGGCTCTTGATATCGTGGCTCATGATTGTATGGCATTTAAGGGTAGTATGGTGGGAATTGTTGTGGATGAGGTGGATAGTATGGGTAGTGGTGAGCTTGTGGAGGGTAGGGGTATGGATTTTGGTAGGGAAAATATTGTGGTGGCATCCCTTGAGGGAAAGTGCCAACTTGAGCATTAAAATTGTTCCCATGACCTCCATTGTGTACTCTTCCTTCTCCATTTCCATGCAACTCCTCAACTTGAGGTTCACCAACAACTCTCTCCTCATTCCTTAGCTCTTCACCTTCCATTTCTTCCCTTCTTCTTCTACCACGATTTCTCCTAATTGTAGCTTCTATCTCCGGATTGAGTGACAAGGGTGGAATACCACTTGACCTTGTTATTATACACCTACAATACCACCAATCCAAGTATCAATTCCAACAAAAACAAACCAAACAAAAACACAAAAACAAAAACAACAACTAGCCACGTCAAACAATCCCTAAGTCTCACTATAGGCGCATAAACTTAATTCCCCGGCAACGGCACCATTTGATTTGTAGGTAACCGGTATTAAGACCAATCAAGAATATCGAACCCAAGGGAATTAGTATGCAAGTGAGGCCCTAAGAATACAAGTTATTAGTGACTATTGTTGCAAGATGGGTTTTGTCACTAAACACTACAATATAATTGCAAGAATTAAAATTCTAATACTATGCAAGCAAATAATCAAACACCTAATATGCAAAAACAATTAACTTGGTTTCAATGGGGGATTGAGGTGCTCGGGATAATATCCATTAAGGAATCAATGATTAACAAGCTATGATTGTATCAAATTGCAAATCAATCAAGATAGAAAGCATAAACCATCATGCAATTAATCACTCCATTAACTACACAATGCCTAATGTGAGTATCCTTAGTCCTTCCAATCTCTCAATTAAGAAGCACCCAATTCATACATTCATACACAATTATAGCCCGATTAATCCCTAATCACGTTAGCTCAACTCTCACCTATTGCTAGGGTGATCAAACATTAATCTAAAGATATAATTTTGCATGAAGCACAATGAGAATCACAATTAGGAAGCAATCTACTCAATTGATCAACAATTCTCAATAATCATAGCATAAGACAATCACATCATCCCCAATTTCAATTATCCCAAACACAAGATGATTAGCCCATGGTGCTAAGAGCAAAAGCCATGGGTGAAAAATCTAAGAAAGCAATGAAGAAGCTAATCAACACAAACAATGAATTAAAGAGAGAAAAGTAGAAGAACATCACCAATTGGCTTCAATTATAAAAAATAAGAATGCTTGAGTCTTCACAAATTCTTCAATTACAATCTCCTCCTCTTCAATTACAACTTGGAAATGGAAATCAAATGGTTCAAATCACTAATCTAATGTATAAATGCTTGAAATCAATCTAAAACTAAGAATCTAATCCAATTACAAAGAGAATTAAGCTATGGAATGAGATTTTCGCTCAGAAAACTGGCTAATAACTACTCTAAACTATGTTACGAAGAATATGATGTTTTCTGCTCAAAATGGTTTAAATCCACAAAAATCGGTTTTGGGCATCCCTCGACTCGAGGTTGGGGCCCTCGAGTCGAGGCCTTGAAGTCGGTAACACGCTTTTGCTAATTCGCCGCTAGCCTCGACTCGAGGGATCACCTTTCGCCCTCTCCCTCGACTCGAGGCTCAGCCCTCGAGTCGAGGCTGCTTCAAAATTTGAAATTCCAGCCCATTGCCTTCACCCTCGGGTCGAGGCCACTGGGAGTCCAGGGAATTTTCTTGACCCGGGCTCCGCCTCTGACCCCCATTTTCGTCCATCTCAATCGTCTCTTCATCCTAAAAATGTCGGTACTCTCGGTTTGGCCAAATTCCACCGATTTACCTATAAAATGGACGAAAAACATTAAAAACACATCAAGTAATACTTTTTAGGCAAAGAAGTGATACTCTACACATTTATGCACAAAATCTAACACTTTTGATCACTTTTTGCACTAAAATATACCCTAAAAACATGCATCAATTCACTCCAATCAGTGGACCTCGTCATCTGCTCTTCTGCTTGCCAGCCTTTATACCGAGGTCGAGGAACCCCTTAAAGGACCTCGGCACGCATGCCGAGGTGGGGTACCTTTAGGATTATTTGTGTCATAACGTTCTTGTCTTTACAAGGATTATTACTTGATATTTGTATATGATTTGGCTAAATGTCCTTTAACTATGTAAAAAAATACTAGTCAAACTAGTATGGAAGATAATATTGTGTTTACTATTGTAGGAAGCTCATGAAGATTCAACAGCTGTAACCAGGGCTGCTAATATGAAAGGTATTGATTTCATTCGACTGGAAATGCTTCATGAATGTTGTCAATGAATTTCTGGGATATGATCATGCTACATCGATATTTGTTTTCCTAATTGTATGATGTTTCCACATGCATGACTTAATTAAAATCTAGAATATCTTCCTTGATCACTTTCATCCAAGTTTAATGTCTCAACCTACCCCTGTACCTACCATTAACTTATCAATCTAAGATTTTTCTGATGGTCACACAATATAAACAAGTAAAGATTGTGTGGTCATAACATGTGAGTGATAGATTCTTTGCTCTTTTGTTTTAGATACCCTCTTTTTCATTGGTTTTTTCATAGCCTTCTTGATAGAAACTTTGTACAATAAATGATCTTCTAAACAATTGCCCACACACAATCGAATAGGCCCATAAGAATTTGCCATGGTCCTGTTAATAATGACTTTACATTAAGTAGACAACATTCCCCACTAAACACTTTTACTTCATATCCTCATTGTATGTTACCTAATGTAGCTACTACTTGAATACATCCTATTTTGCAGGCTCTTGGAGTACCTGTGCATAGGCTTGTCTAAGCTGCTGATACAGTAATTGTAGGTTCAATATAGTATTTACATCCCCCTTAACATATTTTCTCAAAAATTTATAAATGAATTGTGATTGTAGGCTTGCCTATCGAAAGGTCTTGTTGCTCCAGCTGGGACCATAATTGTAGATCCCAAAATATTCATTTCCAAGGTAAGTTATCATCGAATTATTTCTTACACTTCACATTCTGTTTGTTCTATAACTTGCCACCAACCTCGTTTGTCTTTAATTCCGTATAAAAGATAAAGATTCTTAGGAAGACATTAGGTGGAGGTATGAGACAAGTAGGTATTCTCTGTGCTGCTGGTTTAGTCGCATTTGAAGAAATTGTTGATAAGCTTGAAAGTGATCACAAGAAGGCTAGTACTATGGCAGGTACTCTTCTTCCCCCGTTATGGTGTTTGATATGCAATCTTGTATGTATAATGCGACTTGTAACATATAGTTCTCATTCTCTCTCATTTGGGATTAGAATATCAAAGGATTAAAAGTTTATTTGCCTTCTGTGGAGACCAGTATTGTAAGTTTTGTTATTGTTAAAGCTTTAGGGAAAAGTTAAAGGGGTTTTTGCATTTTAGCATTTTGACTTTATAGTCTTTCATTGCAATGCAGCCTCTCTGTAATTAGTTTAAGCCCACCTCGGACTCGGCTCCCTCACTGGAGGGTATTTGGTTACACCATCGGGCCCTGTTGGGCCGAATATCCTTAGGCCCTACGTGTAGTATGGCCTACCATTTTTATCCGCATGAATGTGTAATTCTAAATATATGATTTCTCTTAAATTATAATATTGAGTGTAGTGATTAATTCATAAATCATAATATTGAGTATAATGATTAATTTTATTTTATATCATAAAATTTTAAATAATATATAGGAGTATATATATTATATTACAATAATCTTGTTGTATTAAAAAATAAAATTCTATTTAAATACTATATAAATTTGATGTATTCAAAAATAAAAATTTTAAAATATACATATATAATAGAAAAACTATTACATAATTTTATTCATATATTAGTTGAATGAGTCAATTACATGTAAGTGCACTTGACAACCTTTAATTACATAGAGGTGCATGCACAGTAAAATCTTTCAAAGAGGTTCAAAAAAAGGTGTCAAAAAGACTTCAATGTCCTTTATTTCAAAATTCAAGATTCTAAATTACATTTCAAAATTTCAAAATTTCAAAATTCAAATACATCAATCCCATCACACTAAAAACAAAAACCCTCCCTAAAAATTCAAATTTCAAATTTCTAAAATCACTACACCAAAATCTCTGGATCTTCTCATTCTTCTTCTTCTCCAAATCACAGATTTTTTCTTCAGATCACCGGTTCTTGTTATTTTTTTTTCAAATCTCCGATTCTTGCTGTTTTTTTTTTTTCAAATCACCTGATCTTGCTGTTTTTTCTTCAAATCTCCACGATTATTGTAAAAGTAACACTTGGACAACTTTAAAAAATATTTGCACAATAACAAGAAAAAAATAAAAAATAATAAAACCTCAACCCAAAACAAATTATCACTCAAAATTTTAAAATATATTTGTGCAATAACAGAAAAATATCTGCACAATGACAGAAAATGTATGCACAACACCAGAAAATATTTGCACCAACACTAGAAAAATATTTGCACAATGACAGAAAATGTGTGCACAACACCAGAAAATATTTGTTATTTCAAAGTGAAACATTTCCACAAAATTTGCTAAGTATGACAAAACTCACAATATTGAACACTGGCAAAAAAAATATTGTGATGCAAATATATTTGAGTGTCGTTTGCACAATAACGCTTGCACAATAGTGAAAACTATTTGAACGATAGTAGAAAATTATTTGCACAATGACATAAAAATATTTATACAACACTAGAATATATATTTGTTATTTTAAAATTTTGAAATATATTAGCACAATAACGTTTGCACAGAAATAAAAACTATTTGAACAGTATTAGAAAAATATTGCACAATGACAGAAAATGAGTACACAACACTAGAAAATATTTGCACAACACCAGAAAAATTCAAGTATACATTACCTTCTCAAATTCAAGGCCTAGCTGCTTTGACAAACTCACTCTTACCATTTTTTCTGGAAGTTCATTTTCAGCAAAAACAAGTCGAAGCTCCTGGAATAGAAAATAAAGAACCAATAATGAGAATGTCCAATTACACACTCTAACCAATTTTACACCAAATAAAACCATTCCTTTCAGCAATTGCAACTCACAAAGCACGCACTCAATAGAAAGCACATTCAAAAAGAGAACAAAGAATGACAATGCTTGACCCATCTTTCAGAGCTACAAGCAAAATGAGCTTTATAAAATTAACCACTTTTGTAATTCAAGAAAGTAAAAAATTATATCGTAGTTAAAATTAAAGAGTCCTGATAAATTATTTTCATTAATCTGCATACTAATATTCATCTGAGTCATTGTTTCGGCAAACAAGAACACACAACACACATCATAAGGAACAATTTTGAGGTATAAATCATCTTCATGATCAAAAGAACAAAGCAAGAACAAAGCTATTGCATAGTATTGTTCAATAAAAGATCATTGCAGGAAAGTATTTAGGCACTATCACATTACAAAAATAAAGATTAACTAATATTTCTATGGAAGCCACAGAATCTGAAAACTTGAGATTGCATATCTATAAATTAAAACAAATTATTTCACAAACATAAAATAGACACCGCCGATGGAGGTACTGCGATAGAGGTTGGCAGGCGGCGATGAAAAAAATATGGCGGCGACCGTGACTATGGTGCGCAATAGATTCCAAAGAGGATAAATAAGAGAGAAGGGAGAGACGACAGATAGATCGTAAATTTTATCCTAGGAAAGGAAGGGCGAAGACTGCTAAGGTTGTCGGAGAGAGAGGCGGTGACAGTGAGTATGCCGGAGAGTTGTTGATGGAGATGGATAAAGCCGATTTCGGTGGCCACGCACAATAACTCTCCCCCGTTAAACGGGTCAGATCTCACTGGAAGATCTCGTCGGCTGAAGTCAGCAATGCTATTTCTGAATCCGCTGTCACGATCGAGAACTCAAATTCTTCATTGGACACTCCTCGTTCACCGGAAAAAGTCATCTAAATCTGATTCGCCGACGATCAGCGCTGCGATTTTGGTAATTTTGCAATTGAAATAGCTGCTGAAGAGGTGAGTGAGTGAGTGGATGAGGTCGATGAAGATGGTGGTGTTAATCTGCAACTATTTTTTAATATTTAAAGAGAGAATGAGAAATTTTGATGAGAGAGAAGTAATTTGAAATTTGAATATTTAGAGGGGAGAGAGAATGGAAAATTTTGAAATGGGAAAGGGATTTTTAAATTAAAAAAGAGAATCAGATAAGACGGACAGAGAAGAGAGAGAAACGATCGAAATGGGAGAGAGAGAATGGCAAAAGAGAGTGAGGACATTTTTGCCAAATTACAAACCCCTAAAAAGTGATGCACTTCTTTGTAATTAGAGTTGAAAACTAGCACTTGACTATCATTATTTCTAGTTGAATAGGTTTATTTTATAATATAAATATATTATTTTACACAATAAATTATTTAATTTAAATATATATAATATATTATGTTATCAATTTAATTTGAGAACAACTTGTGTAAATGCGGGGTACTAATCTAGTAAATATTAATATCAAATAAAGTTGATTATTTATATTATGAGAATTTAATTAAATTAATTCTCAAATTAAATAATTTATTGATATTTAATATACACGTACGAGCCAAAATTAAATCTTATGAATATTTAAATATTCGTAACTTGGTGGCAAAGTAATTAACTTACCATATAACACATAAATCTCGTTAACATGGAAAGTTAAATCAAATCTGCCCTACATGGAAATAAATAAAATCAAAATCAGACCAAGTCTGATGGGCTTCCAAGCCCAGCACATTAAATTAATCTCAGCAAATCAAATCACACCACGTGGCAAGGAAAAGAAGCAAATTATTCATTTCCTACACCTATAAAAAGGGGCCTTCATTCACTCATTTTACACACACAATTCCAGGACTCAAAGGCGTTCTTCGCGGCTTCAGAAGCATTCTTCAAGTAAGTCAACCGGGAATGGCGTTCGATCCGAGATAAGGTACCCAACCCCTCCGATCAGACATTTTTTCTTGAAGATTCAAAGGCATTATTCGCAACTTCAAAAGTGTTCTCCAAGCAAGTCAACCAGAAACAATGCACGATCCGAGATCAAGGTGCTCAACCCCTCCGATCAGACGATTCTTCTTGAAGATTCAAACACTTTCTTCATGGCTCCTTGAAGATCCAAAGACATTCATACAGCCTTCAAGAACGTTCATTCGGAAAGTCTCCGTAAATAGCGTTTAATCCAAAATAAGGCTCTTAAGCCCTTGGATTAACGTTATAAATCCACAAATCCAACCTTGAGCGAGATCACCCCAAAGATTTCGCCGCCAAATCAACAGAATCATCCACCAAGTCAACCGCCAATATTTCAAGAGAAGAATCAGAGGGTCAAATCTAGAGATCGAGTCCACTAAGTTTAATCGGTTCAATCAGGATAAAATTAAATTGTAAACCTTTTTGTGTTTTTATAAATTAATTACACGAAATTTATTGTTACAGATATCTTTTTTTTTTATCGGTAATTATTCATTCCCAAAGGGAATCGAACCCGGGTCTCTCATTATTCGGTAGGACATGTATTTCTATTACTATAAAATTCATAAATGAAGTTGTTAATGATGCCTAATACCCCATAGATAGTCCGAAGAGAATTCGTATTTTTTTTTCTCGAATTTCTCATTGAGAGATAAAGGATTAAATCTTTTTAAGAAATAAATTTTTTGGTCAGAATATGAATAAAATTGAAAGACCCTTTAACTATTAACTAGTGTTTTCATAATCGAATTGGTGACCAAATGATTGGAGTGAATTGATGCATGTTTTTAGGGCTTATTTTAGTGCATAAAGTGAGCAAAAGTGTTAGATTTTGTGCCTAAATGTGTAAAGTATCACTTATTTGCCTAAAAAGTATTATTTGTGATATTATTAATGTTTTTCGTCCTTTTTACAGGTAAATCGGTAGATTTTGACCGAAACGAGAGTACCGGTGTGCTTAGAATGAAGAGACGAACATATCGGACGAAAATGGGGGTCGGGGCTGAAGCCCCGCTCGAAAAAAGTGCCCTGGTCTCGAGCTCTGGTCGAGGGCCAAGAGCCTCGAGTCGAGGGTGAGGCTGAAAGGACCAAAATCAGAAAAAGGCACAAGCCTCGACTCGAGGGCTGACCCTCGAGTCGAGGGAGACGAAAATTGCAAGGGCCTTGAGTCGAGGCCTGACCCTCGCCTCGAGGGGCAAGTTTTTCTAGAAAATTCGTTATTTAAAGGCTGAAGCAGAGCATAATGAAAGGAGAATAGATTAGAGCAGTTAGGAGCGGTTTTGAGGCGATTTCTTAGGCCCCAAGCCAATTTTCCACTTTAGGTAGAGTAGAAGGTAGAATTAGATTTAGATTTCAATTAATGTTGATTAGATTAGCTCTAGATTAGCATTTGATCTAGTTAATTCATCAATTCAAGCTTGTATTTCAATTGGAGATTTGTGTTGAAGACTCAAGCATTCCTCTTGTTGTGGATTTAATTCAATTGGTGATGTTCTTCCTCTCTTGTCTTTTTAATTTCTTAATTGTTGTGATTTGTTTTGTGTTTGTTTAATTCTATCTTTTTCCCATGGATTTTGCCCTTGGCACCATGGGCTAAATCTCTTGTGCTTGGGTTAATTGAAATTGATGATGATTTGATTGACTATGCTATGATTATTGATGATTGGAGATCAATTGAGTAGATTGCTTACTAATTGTGATTCTCAATTGTGCTTCATGCATTTTTATCTCTTTAGATTAGTGTTTGATCACCCTAGCTATAGGCGAGAGCTGCGCTAATGTGATCCGGGGTTAATCGAGTTTTAATTGTGTATGAATGTATGGATTGGGTGCTTCGGAATCGAGAGATTAGTTGCACTAAGGATACTCACGTTAGTTTGTTTCCTAATTGTGATTCTTAATTGTGCTTCATGTAAAATTGTCTCTTTAGATTAATGGTTGATCACCCTAGCAATAGGCGAGAGTTGAGCTAACGTGATTAGGTGTTAATCGGGTTACAATTTGGCATGATTGTATGAATTGAGGACTTCTACATTGAGAGATGGGAAGAACTAAGAATACTCACATTAGGCATTGTGATTTTAATGGAGTGATTAATTTCATGATGGTTTTATGTTTTCTATCTTAATTGATTTGCAATTTGATACGATTACAGCTTGTTGATCATTGATTCCTTGATGGATGTTAGCCCTAGCACCCTTATCCAACCATTTATTGTTGTTTTTGTTCTCGCATCTTAAGTGTTCGATCATTTGTTTGTTTGTTGTTGTTTGTATTTTTGCAAGTGTTTGTAGTGTTAGAGACATCCCTTGTTGCATCAATAGTCACTAAGAACTTGTATTTCTAGGGTCTCATGTGCATACTTTTTCCCTTGGGTTCGATATTGGTTGATTGGTCTTAATACCACTTCCCGATTACTGCTCCAATCAAATGGTGCCGTTGGCGGGGAATTAGTTTTTGCACCTTAAGTGAGACTTATGAATTGTTTGAAGTGGCTACTTGTTGCCTTTGAATTTTTATTGTGTTGTTATTTTTGTTTGAATTTGATACTTTGCTCTCTTGTCTAGATTGAAGGATACAACTCATACTTGTGGAATCAAGAGTATTATCAAGATAGTATGGTGTATTCTCCCCACTTTGAAGAATTTGGATACAATAATTGGATGAGCTTTGATGATAATTCTCAATTGCAACAAGTTTCATCCAATTATGAAGATTGGAGATATGAAGAAATTCCTCCCCCACCTCAAGAGATGTTCCCATACTATGAGCCTTATGATCAAACGTTTGATCCATGTTGTGGATATGAATTCCAAGGAGCATCGGAAGGGGATTACTATGGTGATGAGAGAAGCTATGAGTATGACTATCCAATACCACAAGCTTCTCATCAATTTGAAGAATGGGGACTCTATGATGTGAGAGCTAATTTGCAAGAGATGCTTGGAATTTTTTTGGAAAAATTTGAGGACAATGACCCTAGATGTGATGAAATGCTTCCCTTGTAGGAGGACATTTATGAGACCAAAGCAAAGGTTAATTCATGGATAGAGGGGAAAACATGGAGATCGTTGAAGTTCATTTTATGTTTATAAAGAGTCAACTCAAATATTTCCTACGCCAAGTAAAAAACATGACCATCATGGAGAATCAAGAAGAAGAAGAAGGGGAGGAAGAAGGTGAATGGAAAGTTGATGAAGAAGAGAGTCCAAGTGTTAGGATGAAAAAGATGTACTTAGTTTTGATGAGTTAAAAGTATAAGACTAGGATGACCAGCTGGACACATTGTATAGCCAGCTGATGTAATGTAATCTTTGTAAATAGACTAAGTATAGGATAGTAAGATAAGGTTACTCAAAGAAAGTCAGATGGAGACAAGAACAGAAAATCAGACGATGACAGAGATAGACAAGGAGGAAGAACAAGACACTCACCAAGATAAAGAATCAGACAGGGTGAATAATCAGACAGGGTAAAAAGTCAGACAAGCTAAGGAGTTGGTTAAAATCAAGAATCAGTTACAACCGAACAAGAAGCAGTTTCAAGAATTGGTTAATCAGTTATAACCATCTTCAACAGAAACAAGGAGATTATAACCGTCATCAACAGAAGATCTATAAATAGGTTCAGAGATTCAGAATTTCAGATTCAAGAGAAACTTCGCAATCCAGCAATATAGCACTTTAGAAATCTGAGAATTCAAAGCTCTCTCCACAATTGCCTGTATACATATCATTCACAGTGTTCATTCATTTTCTGGTGTCTATAGAACACCATTTTCTTTGTAAATCTTCAAAAGCCAAATAGAGATAGAATCATACTTGTAAGGCTGAAGATACACGTTGTAAGTGAAGAAAGTAAGAAAGAAGAAAGACAGTAAGTAGAGTCTCTTCTTCAAGTTGAAGAAGGAGAGTGGATGTAGGATCGTTTGATCCAAACCACTATAAATCCTTTGTTGTTTCTTCTTATTGTTTTTTACTTGTTTTCATTGATTATTTCTTGATCACAAAATTCAATATCTGATAAGCTTTAAATCCTAATTAAATTGGGTTTAATCAAGAGTTGTTTCCGCTGTAAAACTGTTTTTGGAGTTGATAGATCATCTAAGCTTGAAAACGTTTTTGATAATCTATTCATCCCCCTTCTAGATTATCACTAGGAGGTATCTTGATTACTTGATTAACTGCTTCTAAAGGGACCCAACAAGTGGTATCAGAGCAGTGTTAAGCTGTTCTGATATAAGATTTGTGGTCTTGAAATTTCTGAGTTCTTGTTGAAATATGATTTCTTATTATTGATTCACTAACATTTCTGATAAGTTGTCTTTTAGTATCTTGAATCATGATGTCTTCTGTTAAAAGTAAGAAAACCAGGAGTTTGCTAGAGTTCTCTATCGAAGAATATGATTATTGGAAGTTTAGAATGGAGAATCATTTGAAGGCCATTCATGACCGCATGGAAGAGGTTCTTGATGAAGGACCAATAAAATTTTATCATGGAGTTGTTAGCACTGGAGCTGAATCTTCTGTTACAAGAAGTCAACAATAAAAGAAGAGTGCTGAATTGACAAATGAAGAAAGGAAGATTCACAATTTAGATCAAGTTGCAAGAACTGAAATCATTGAAACTTTAAGCAAGGATTGGATAGAAAAGGTTAAAAGATGTAAAACTGCTAAGGATATGTGGGAGACTCTTGCAAGTGTTTGTGAAGGGTCAGATCAGGTTAAAGAAAATAAACTGCAGTCCGTCTTACATGCATTTGACACGTTCAAAATGAAGGATGGAGAAACTATGGATCAATTGGACGTGAGATTGACTAATCTGGTGAACAAAGCTGCTGATTTGGGTAAGACCTACACTGAGAAATAAATTAACAACAAGGTACTCAGATCATTGAGCAAAAGATGGAGGGAGAAAGCAAATATTCTCAAAGCAACACAGAATCTGTCATCTATATCACATCACACTCTATTTTCTCATCTTAAAGCATTGGAATATGATATACACATTGAAGATGAAGAAGATGAGGCAGAGTCGTCTACATCTGGAAAGACTGTGGCATTTCTTCATCAAGAAGATTCTGACAAGATTTCTAAGGCATCAGGTTTGTCAGTTAAGGAGGAAATGGCACTATTAATCAGACGATATGAGAGACTCAAAATGAAGTATAAAAGGAACAAGAGAGACAGGTTTAATCGTCGAAATTATAAATCAGACAAGGAAGAGAAGTATTCAGATAATGACAAAAAGAAGGATCCAATGAAAAGGTATAAATCACCAATCAGACGAGGTGAAAATAGTCCAAAATCAGATAGAGGAGATATCTGTTATACCTGCAATAAACCCGGTCACTTTAGCTATGATTGTCCTCAACTCACTCCTAGAGAGAGAGAAGAAAAGAGGAAGAAAAGGGATAGGAGGTATGCAGATCAACGAGCTCTTTTAGCAGAAAAGGAGGAAGCACATGAGAAATCATCATCCTCATCCTCATCTAGTTTCGGGTCAGACAATGACATTTGCCTAATGGCTAAAGAGGTAAACTATTACTCATCCTCAGACAATGATAATGATAACTTGTCTGAATCTGATCCATGTCTTATTAACAAGCTTCTAAAAGATCTGAAGACAGCTTTATCTGCTTATAAACAGATAGAGACTGAAAATTTAAGTTTAAAAGATCAAATTCTTAATCTAACAAAGGAACATTAGACAGGGACAAGAAAAAATTTGGATTGTACATTCAAGGGGGAATGTCAATCTAAAACTACTACTAGTTCCTCATCTGAAGAAACCAAGAAGTTGGAAAAAGAATTGAGTGCTTTAAAAATTAAATTTTCAGATATCAATATGGAGAATGAGAATTTTAGAAAGACTAACAGAGAATTGAATCTCAAGTTAGGATATCTTAATAATTCTCAGTCTACAATTGATAACATCTTCAGTACTTCTCAAAAGCCTATTGATAAAACTGGATTGGGTTTTGATAGGAACAAGAAGAATGATCCTATCAAACCAAGAGTTTTTGTCAAAGCCACTAAGACTATGGAAAAGACAGAACTTAGTCCAAAGAAATCTAAGGAGCAAATCACCTCATCTGATATTTCTAAGGAGAAAACACAGACTAGGAGAAATGTTTCCAAAAGAAATTCAAAGACTAATACAAAGTCATTTCCAAAGTATAATGATTTTGATGGAAGAAGCAAGTCATATCCATTCTTTCCAAAATATAAGACAATCACTAGAGATCAATTAAATAAAATTGATCTAGATAGTCTAATATTAGTAGACAGATATGGTTGCAAGATTCAATCATTGGTTTTGAAAAACTTGGATGTGTTTATCTGGATACCTAAGTATCAACTTAACGAGAAAGGACCCAATACACAAAGGGTACCTAAGAATTAATTTTGTGATTGCAGGGAAATAAGGAGATAGTTGAACGAGAAGATGTTCTTGAAGTCATCTGGTATATAGACAGTGGATGTTCTAAGCATATGACTTATGAGAAAAGACTTCTTTCTAACTATCAGACAATAGATGAACCTCGGGTAATGTTCGGAGATAACAATTTTGGTCTAACCAAAGGAGTTGGAACTCTAATGATTGGAGATGTCCAGGTTAATGAAGTTTATTTTGTGGAAGGATTGAAACATAATCTATTATCTGTCTCACAGTTTTGTGACAAAGGATATTGTGTAAAATTCACTCATGATACATGTTATATTTTGGATGGTTTAAACGAAAATATTTTACTTGCTGGAGTCAGACAAGGTAATATCTACGTTGCAAATTTCAAGAGTTGCCCTAAAGATACTTGTCTTATTGCTAAGAGTTCAGAAGATTTAAGCTGGCTATGGCATAAACGTCTTAGTCATTTGAATTTCAACACTCTTAACAAAATAGCAAGGAAATCTTTAGTCAAAGGACTTCCAGATAGAATATTTCCAAAAAATCATATTTGTGATGCTTGTTAAAAAGGGAAACAGACCAAAACTTCTTTCAAAACAATAAATGGTCCTGCTTCAGAAAGGATTTTGGAACTTTTACACATGGATCTTTTTGGTCCTGTTACACCTCTGAGTTTTAGTGGAAGAAAGTATACTTTAGTGATTGTAGATGATTTTTCTAGATTCACTTGGGTTATTTTCTTGTACAAAAAGAACGAGACTGTAACAAAAATTCCAGAATTCCTCAAAAGAATTCAAAATGAAAAAGGACTAAATATTGTCAAGATTAGAAGTGATAAAGGTACTGAGTTTCTAAATTCGTTTGTTACTAACTATTGTACTGAGAATGGTATAGCACATGAAACATCATCTGCAAGAACACCCCAGCAAAATGGAGTTGTAGAAAGGAGAAACAGAACCTTGAAGGAAGCTGCAAGGACGATGTTATCTGAGTATGACACTCCACACAGGTTTTGGGCAGAAGCCATTAATACTGCATGTTTTGTTCAAAATAGGTGTTTAATTGTGAAAGATAAATGCAAAACTCCTTATGAAATATGGAAGGGTAGAATACCAAAAATTTCATATTTCCATATATTTGGTTGTAAGTGTTTCATCCATAATAATGGAAAATCTAAATTAAGAACTTTTGATGCTAAGATTGCAGAAGGAATGTTCTTAGGATATTCATCTGTATCCAAAGCATATAGAGTTTTTAATAAGATTACATTATGTGTGGAAGAAACACCACATGTTGTTTTTGATGAAACTTCTTTCAAGTCTGAAAGCACAGATGATGGCACCAAGATAGCTGAAGACTTCAACAAAATGGATATCAAGAAATCAGTCAAGTTCTACTTACCAGAGTCAGAATCAGATGAGGAGGACACATCAGACTCAAATAAAGATAAGGAGGCTGAGAATTCTTCCATGTCATCTGATCAGACAACTACACTACCAGTTGGACTAGAAGATATTCCTGAAGGTAATACAGAACTAATTGATGAAAATATTTCAGATAAGACTTCATACTCAGTAAAAGATAAAGGTAAACGAGTATTGACTTATCATCCAGCTAAACAGATAATTGGAAGTTTAGATTCTGGAGTCCAGACAAGGACACAGATAAACCAAGACTGTCTGTTTAGTTATTTTGTATCATTGCTCGAACCTAAAACTATTACTGAAGCTCTAACTGACTCCAATTAGATAAATGCAATGCAAGAAGAATTAAATCAATTTCAAAGACAAGATGTATGGGAGCTTGTTGAAAGACCTCATCATCAAAAAGTTATTGGAACAAAATGGGTTTTTAAGAACAAAAGAGATGAGAACAACATTGTGGTAAGAAATAAGGCTAGATTGGTTGCACAAGGTTATTCACAATCAGAGGGAATTGATTATGATGAAACCTTTGCACCAGTTGCTCGCCTTGAAGCCATAAGATTGTTCTTAGCTTATGCTGCTTATAAAAGATTCACTGTGTTCCAAATGGATGTGAAATCTGCTTTTCTAAATAGAGTTATTGCTGAGGAAGTTTATGTAGAGCAACCCCCTGGCTTTGTCAACGGAGACAAGGTTTATAAACTAAGGAAAGCTCTATATGGACTTAAACAAGCACCTAGAGCTTGGTATGATACCTTATCTGAATATTTAACTCAAAATGGTTTTGTAAAAGGTAAGATAGATAGAACTTTATTTAGGAAAGAATCTGATAAACGTCTCTTGTTAGTTCAAATCTATGTTGATGATATTATTTTTGGATCAACTAATCTAATCTTGTGTGAAGAATTTAGTCATCTTATGAAGAACAGATTTGAAATGTCCATGATGGGAGAGATGACATACTTTCTTGGACTTCAAATTAAGCAGACAAAGAAAGGAATTTTCATAAGTCAAGCAAAATACACCAAAGATCTTATTGAAAAATTCGGAATAGGTACCAGCCGAGAAGCCAAAATACCTATGATGACAAATTTTTCAATGGATCCAGACGAGAAAGGGGAAGACACCGATCAGACACAGTATAGAGGTTTAATTGGCTCTCTTTTATACTTAACTGCTAGTAGACCTGACATTTCTTTTGCAGTGGGTGTATGTGCACGTTTTCAAGCTAAACCTAAGAAGAGTTATCTTGAAGCTACAAAGAAGATACTGAAGTTTTTGAAAAGTACAATCTATGTAGGACTGTGGTATCCAGCTGACGATAACTTTGAGTTATCAGGATACTCAGATTCAGATTTTGGTGGGTGTAAGATAGATAGGAAATCTACATCTGGAACTTGCCAATTTCTGGGAAGTAAGCTGATTTCATGGTTGTCTAAGAAACAAACCTCTGTAGCTACTTCTACTACTGAAGCTGAGTACATGGCAGCTGGGAGTTGTTGTTCACAGCTAATCTGGATCAGTCAACAGCTAAGGGACTATAACATTATCACCAAAGATGTACCAATCTTTTGTGATAGTAATAGTGTCATAGCTATTACCCAGAACCCAGTCTTACATACCAGGTGCAAACATGTTGATATTCGTCATCACTTCATTCGAGATCATGTAGAAAAAGGTAATATCAGACTAGAGAAGATTCTGACAGATTATCAAAGAGCAGACATCTTAACAAAACCACTAGCGGAGACAAGGTTCAAAGATCTTTCATTAGAATTAGGATTATTAGATGCTACCTTAGCTGATCTATAATCTTTCCATTATTGATTATCTCTTTGTCTCATATTTAAACATTATGTTTAGAAAGTAATATCAGACTTGTTAAAAATTACATGGATAATCATAGAGCTGATATCATTGATCTCCTTTAAGGAATCAAGAATCAAGGATTCATCTATTGATTTTTAAACTAACTTGATATTTACTTGTCTAGACCTGAAGTAATACAGACAAATACATAATAATCAGCTGATTGATTAAAAGACAGATGATTATATGTACCTTGTCTGAATTACTCATAAAATATACTAATAAGTTTGCTCAAGTGTTTTTGATTTCAGGAAAACTTAGAGTCAGATTCTAAAATCTTTAGTTAAAGTGAATAAGGCACATCCCATCTGATCAGATACACAGAAAAGGGCAGGCAATGTTCAATCCAGACACAGTTAAAATCACAGGGAGATTTTCTAACTTTTTGTATTTAAAAATTATGTTTATTAAATCACATAATTAATATGTGAATTTAATTTCATAATTAGTTAATTATTCATAAATTGAATTCACTCAGTAGCTCTTTTTGAAATTTTTTTTTTAAAAAAAAAAATTTTTAAAGGGTTCGTTTTTAAAAGATATACTTTTGAAAATAAAAAGAGATAATTTTTCAGTTTATCTCTCCAATTAACTGAAAAATTTTACAAATCAAGTTACTTCTTGTCAGAGAAGTTACTATCGGACCCGAAATTTTATCAAATAAAACTTTGAAATACGCTGAGTGACATTCACGCGCACAAATTGGAGGCGGTTTCTGAAATATGAACCATCAACAGTTCACGCGCGACATATTTAATATTATTCGTGCACTTTTCAAAATAAATCTGCATAATCGCATTTAATGCTGGCACGAAAGCCAAAATTTACACTTTTGCAGTCATTATTAGTTTCCGATTAGTCTATTATTAAATTTTTCCATATAAATAGGAAAACGTGTGCATAATAACTTACGCACATAATTACCTATTCATATTCTCTCAAAAATCCTTTTCCCTCTCAAAACCTTCCAAAACTGTTTCAATGGCGGACACTGAAAAAACCAGAATCAAGTACGAATACGATCTTGCCTCTATCAAAGATCGAACTAAATCGGAGATGTATGTGGAATGGGATATTTCTCCATCGATCCAGAAACAAGAGAGATTCTTCAACTTCTTGAAACCAGAGGCTTGAAGAAATACTGTTCGATGAAACCCACTAAGCCAAAAACCCTCGACGATCTTGTCAGTTTGATTCCTAACCAGAGCCAAAGCAACTGACACTGGTTTAGAAACGCGTATTCGAACCTTGGGAAAGAGCAGAAAGATTAATGTTTCCATTGCTGATATAGGAGAAATTTTTGGTCTTAGCACCACCGGCGGTAATCCATTTCTGTACAAAACTGAGGAATATTTGGAAAGTTATAAGATGATGGCAAGGAGATCCCAGAAAAATAAAACCGCAAATTTGAAAAAGAGGATGTTGAGGAGAAAATATCGACTTCTGATGCTCATCCTGACGAAGTGCATACTGGGGGAGCAGCAAAGTCACGACGGGTTGACTAAGCCAAGGATATGCTGTCTGAGGGCCATTATAGACGGAGCTGATATTAACTGGGCTCAGACGGTGTATTCTTGACTAATGGAGGAGAAGAAGAAATTTATAAAGAAAGAACTGTCCACAGACCTAGTGAAGTGGTCTCTTACAAAACTCACAAGTATGATGGCCAGGATCACCATCATACTTGAACACAAAATTGGAACAGATAAGCTTGACTGGGAGACAGGGGTGAAGAAATTCACAAAGCAGAAGGGTCTGCTCATCAAGGATGAGAAACCCTTCGGGCTAACTGACTCAGAAGGAGACACCCCACCTCCATCACCTAAGAAGAAGGATTCTAAGGCCAAGGGAAAGAAGAAGGTGGAGACGATGTTAGCTGATGAATCATCGTCTGAAGAGACGGAGACTAAGGCTGAGGTCGAGGAGGAGGAGGAGAGGACAGCTTCTCAAGGGGGAAGTGTCGCGGTTGGAAAATCTGGGCAGGAGGAGACTGTTGAAGTCTCATCTGGAGACGAAGCCGAGGAAGCTGAGCAAACCCAACCCTCCACATCATCTTCTTCCTCATCTGAGGCTGAAGCCACCCAAATCTTATCTTCTCATCCAGGCGATGAAGGGGCAGACAAGGCCGCTGCCTCTGAGCCTCTAAAACGGTCTACTCCCAAAAGTCCAGACCAAACACAACCCTCATCCGACCCATTTTCTTTCCTATCCACCTCACAAACAGAACCTCATCTATACTCCCTTCTTCCTAACCCTACTGGAGTCATGGGACCGACGGAGGAATCTCTTCGGGTGGTTGGGAAGAAATTTCTCCTGAGAAAAGAGCACAATCTGATCAATGAACCGGAGCTGTTGGAGGAATTGGTAGATGTGTGGCTGTTGTGGAGGATAAGGACAGGGAGCTTTGAGGAGACAGCTATCCTCATAACTGAGGTTGGAGGAAACAACCTGTCCTTATGGGAGAAGGAGGTGCTGAAGAAGGCCAAGCTCAAATCCTTCATGGATATCCTATCTGAGAGCATGTTCTTCGATTATATCCTTCACAGGGTATATTTCGTAGACATGCAACAAACTGAGGAAAACCAGAAAAAGTCAGAAGAGGAAAAAATGGTGGAGGAAGAGCCGGAGATGGCTACAGGTGGAGCTGCCGATGAGCCAGCTGAGATGGATACAGCTGGGGAGGCACCAACAGAGCAGTCAATGAAGGTACAGCCGGAGGAGCCAACTACAACTGCACACTGGGCTGATTCTCCTCCAGCTAGGGTTGAAGAGGAAGAAATTCTGGTGGAGACGATTGACCTAACTCAATCCTCTCCATCTGAAGATTTGGTAGGACCTTCAATGACTGTGTCTGTATCCGAATTCAACACGCTGAAGGAGGAGGTGTTGAATCTTAAAAGAGCTAGTCTGAATGCTCTACAGCTGGTTCCTGAAGTCATTACATCATCTATCAAAGAAAACATAGAGGCTGTTATCCAAGAAAAGACAAAAATTGACCTCTATTTTTCTAAGATCAGACATGAGGAATAGATGGCTGCAGTTAAGACGACAGTTGCTAAGGAGATGAACTCTCAGGATGAATGGGTCAAACAGTACGTTCGCTCTGCCTATACCGAAATCAAGGATTCAGTTGAGGATCAAGTAAGAGAAGCCTGGAAAGCTAAGCAGGCCTCATTTCATCAAGTACTGAAAATGCAGCTGGCAATGGAGAAGGATAGGCAGACGACGATCATTAAGAAATTCATGGATGATGAGTTCAGACAAGCTGAGGTTGGACAAAAGAAGAGATATGACCAGCTTGATCAAAAGACAGGGCGTGTGAGAGAAGAACTCGTGGGACAAATTGAACAAGTAGCCACTATCTGCAACACCCGTTTTGCTGATGCTAAAAAGGGGGAAGATAGTGTGCTCAAGAAAAGAGTAGACGAGCATGATGATAAGATCATGGCCCTGAGCATAAAGATAGAGGAATTGTCTGAGGAGCTGCTGAAAGCCGAAGAAGAAAAGAAGAAGAAAGAGGACAGGACAGGACAGAGAAGGAGCTGAAAAAGATAAGAGAAGCTGAACCCAGTACTGCAGCTAGGGATCTTTCTGGGTGAGATCCTGCTCAAATCAAAACGGTCGCATCTCCTTCCGGATCATCTAGAACTACAAAGAAAACACAAGCTGAGATAGATGAGGTGGAGAAAATCCGGAAGAGAAAGAGAGATGAAAAGGAGAAATACAAGCGACGGGATGCAAAGAAGAGGAGAGAGATGGAGAAAGCATCAGGAAAATTCTATGACCGCTCACTGAGGAGATGGGTTCAGAAAGTGAGAGACGAGCAAGGGGAAGAAGTTCTCAGGCCTTATCATCGAAGTGAGGTAGTCCCCAAGGAAGTGTTGTTAATGGCAGATCAGGCAAGGTGGAGGCCTTTTGAAGTGGACTGGGTCTTCCAGTTTCACGTCTGCAAAATCATCAGATGGGGACTAGATGAAAATGAAGCTTTTCATAACTGGCTGGAACAGAAGGACCCTCAAATGTATCAGTATCTTGTCAACATTGCAAATGATGAATTTCACGCAAATGTAGTTGCACCAGCCAACTCCCAGATGGATCCCCCTCTGACAAACGACGGTCATCTGGACCTGGAGAAGATCAAGCAGCTCATCATCAAAGTTGAATCCTTAGCTGATCTTGCAGAGGGAGGAGAAACCATATCGTTGAAAAAGCGAGTCTTTGACTGGCTTAGGATTCCAGAGGAAAATAGGTGGTATGACTAGAATTCTTCTCTCTCATCTTATCTAATCTCTATCTGACTTGCATGAATGTTGGAGCTATGAACTGTGTGAATAAGAACTTTTGACCTACTTTCAAAATATGTTGATTAACTTTAAACTTCTTGAAACTAATCTGATTAACTTTTTGGTTCTTATAACTTTTATCTAACTCTTAATCATCTGATTATATGATCTAATTGCTCTGATTATCTGATTTATGATTCTCTGATCATCTGTTAATAACACTAACTGTTCTAATTATCTGTCTACGTGACTTAATTGATTATTCTTACTCTATAAGATTACTAACATTCCTTTTCTTGAGCTGTGTTTTAACATCATCAAAAAGGGGGAAATTGTTAGGATGAAAAAGATGTACTTAGTTTTGATGAGTTAAAAGTATAAGACTAGGATGACCAGCTGGAGACATTGTATAGCCAGCTGATGTAATGTAATCTTTGTAAATAGACTAAGTATAGGATAGTAAGATAAGGTTACTCAAAGAAAGTCAGATGGAGACAAGAACAGAAAATCAGACGACGACAGAGACAGACAAGGAGGAAGAACAAGACACTCACCAAGATAAAGAATCAGACAGGGTGAATAATCAGACAGGGTAAAAAGTCAGACAAGCTAAGGAGTTGGTTAAAATCAAGAATCAGTTACAACCGAACAAGAAGCAGTTTCAAGAATTGGTTAATCAGTTATAACCATCTTCAACAGAAACAAGGAGATTATAACCGTCATCAACAGAAGATCTATAAATAGGTTCAGAGATTCAGAATTTCAGATTCAAGAGAAACTTCGCAATCCAGCAATATAGCACTTTAGAAATCTGAGAATTCAAAGCTCTCTCCACAATTACCTGTATACATATCATTCACAGTGTTCATTCATTTTCTGGTGTTTATCGAACACCATTTTCTTTGTAAATCTTCAAAAGCCAAATAGAGATAGAATCATACTTGTAAGGCTGAAGATACACGTTGTAAGTGAAGAAAGTAAGAAAGAAGAAAGACAGTAAGTAGAGTCCCTTCTTCAAGTTGAAGAAGGAGAGTGGATGTAGGATCGTTTGATCCGAACCACTATAAATCCTGTGTTGTTTATTCTTATTGTTTTTTACTTGTTTTCATTGATTATTTCTTGATCACAAAATTCAATATATGATAAGCTTTAGATCCTAATTAAATTGGGTTTAATCAAGAGTTGTTTCCGCTGTAAAACTGTTTTTGGAGTTGATAGATCATCTAAGCTTGAAAAAGTTTTTGATAATCTATTCATCCCCCCCCTTCTAGATTATCACTAGGAGGTATCTTGATTACTTGATTAACTGCTTCTAAAGGGACCCAACACCAAGCAATGAGGATGAAAGGAAAAATTTCTTTGTCAAAAGTGAGGAAGAGGAATGTCCATTGATGGACATGAGTTTTAATGAGGAAGAAAATCAAGAAGCATCGAATGAAACCTTGAAGAACGAAATGGGCATTTCTATACCTTCAAGCTCTTCAATTCATACTTTTATTGATAATGATGCTTCTAATGATTTAATTTTGTCTCTTGTGAATTTTGACTATAGGAAAGAATTGATGAAGCACTTGAGCATCCTTGAAAGAAAGGAAGGGAGAAGAAGGATGGCAAGAGAGAAAAGGGGACAACCATGGACACTTAACATATCTATATGTGGTTGTCCTATCTATTCGGTGAACCTCCTAGATTTCGAAGCACAAAGATTGAGATATAATGGGAAGGAGGACCGCTACCCTTGACCATTCCGATGAAGGACGTGAAATAAACAAATAAGTCCGGCAAAGGACAATAAAAATAGCGCTTGATGGGAGGCAACACATCCTTTTTATTTCTTTTGTGTGCTTTTTGGTAGATTAGTGTTTTTGTTTCGTTTTTGGGAAAGTTGGCTAGCTACTTAATTGCTCATGCTTAGGAGTTATGTTATCGTGCTTTGGGATTCATATAGTGTTGAGCTTATTGTGGATATCATTATGAGTTGCATAGATTTTGAGCCAAACTTGAATGCATGTCATCATTCAAGTTTGGGGGTGTTTGTCATTTATGGTAAAAAATTGCATCTCTTAGTGATGATTATTTGATGATTTGTTTTGCCCTATTGTAGGTATACTCACTACATTGATTGGAAAAGAAATCGAAATTGCAAAGGAATTCAAGAATCGAGAAAGATGGAGAGCATAAAAGTGGTGAAAAAAAAATGAGCAAAAAAGAAGAGAATCCGGTCTCCTCGATCTAATGAGCGACCGGGCTTAAATCGAGGGACCAAAATGGTAATTTCTTGTATGTTTGGGTTCGTTAGGGGCGTAGAGGTCATTTTTAGGAGTTTCGGGGGTCGGGTCGGGCCCAGGAATTGCCAAAATTTTCCTGGTCTCGACCCAGGGTCGAGGTTGCATATCCCCCGGGTCGAGGGATTTTACACTTAGCCAAAATTCTGAAAACAGCACATCCCTCGACTCGAGGGAGGAACCTCGAGTCGAGGCTTTTGAAAATTCGGCATTCCTCAAGTCGAGGGCTAACCCTCGACTCGAGGCTGGTGTTTTGTATAAGTATCGCGATTCAGTTTCAGCGCAGCACGACTCGAGGCTTAGGGCAGTTTCGATCCCCTTCTTCCCTTCAACTGATTTCCGACATTCTTGCCGTTGTTTCACCGACTAATCACCATCATTTCAAAACACTGTCATTCACATTGCATCAAGATAGGATTTTGAGGGTTTTGTGCATCAATTTGGGGATTTTGTGGAGTTGTTGCTTGGGTGTTCTCCATTGCACATTTTTCGGCCAAAATCAACACAAGGTATGTTATTCATCCTCATTTGGCTTTCAATTTCATGTTGGTGGATGACTATTTGCATGGGTGATATGAATTGTGCAAGATTTCTCTTGAATTGGAATTTTCTTGTGGGCATTTTATCGAACACCTTATATGCATGATTGTTTTGGATAAATTGAAGTCATTTTTGAGATTGTTTGGATTGATTGATGAGATTAGGAACATGCCTAGGATTGAATGTGATATGTTACTAGTTTATTTGTGGAATTTAGCTTGAAAATTGATTTTTGGCACATTTTTAGAAATTCCTAGTGATATTGTTGGTATATTTGGCCAAGTTGAGTAAATGGGATGTTAGGAGTGTATTATTGTGATGAATATTTGTCTAAATTACTTGCTAGATGGTTTATGATTCTTGAGAAATTTATGTGAGCTAATTGGCATGATTTTTTTTTGTAAGCTTATTTGGTGTTAATGATTGTTGGAGCCATTCTAGTTAAGTATGCATATTATGAGGATTATGGGAGCACTTCTATTGATTTCATTACTTAGTTGACTATTTGACCATTTGTTGGGGATTTTTGCTTAGTCACTAGGAATTTGTTGATTGGATTTGTTGATGATGATTGACTCGTTCATGGTATGCTTTGTATCATTCTTTGCTCGTTTTTATTTATGGTTATTAATGTTTGCCTTTGGGAAATTTTTGCAGGAACCATGTTTAGGGGAGTCGACGGGCATAACTTCTCGATGCAGAAATCCGTGATCGAGAGGAGGCTATCAGATTTGCTCACAGGATGCCCGCTGAGCTCGGTATTTAGTGGGACGATTTCAAATGGAGGAAGCACATCATATTGTATGCCGAGTTATATAAAAAGGTGGTCAAGACCTGCCTTATTGACCATGATTGCATGAAGGCTATGGGGATTGAGGAGGACATTCCTCGTTTATTTGAGCAGATCGGTATGGGAGGCTTTTTGATGAAGAGGCCGAGGACGTATCTTGGACTTACCCTAGAGTTCCTCTGCACCGTCAAGATTTATAAGGCCAAGAGGGCCAAATTTCCCAGGGGTATTACTTTTGAGCTTATGGGACGCGAGTATTCGTTAACTGTGGACGAGGTCAACGAGATCATTGGTGCACCCACAGACCCTGACAGATCACTTCTTAACATGAGGAAAGAGCACAACACCAAGAAGTTTTGGAGAAGAATTTCAGATTCAGGGGCACCGGATCAGCCTGAGTTTATTCCAGGGAAGTCGAAGAGCACCCACATTCGGAACCCAGTGGTGAGATACTTAGAGAAGATTCTCGCGAGCACTATCTTCGTGAGATCGGAGGGAGGAGCTGTGGTGTCCGAGGAGCTATATGTGCTCTGGTGCTTCTTACACAGAGTTCGATTCAATGCTGCCGCGTACCTCTGCTACTTATTTGAGAGAGCCTCAAGCACGAAGTTTAAGAAGATCAATTTTGGAGGGATGATTACTTTGATTACCGAGCACCTTGGCATTCCCACTCACAACCTCAGAGCAGTGGAGGGCCCCGATCTCACCACAGACACCATGCGGCGCATGAGGAGACTCGACCGCATCGGGAGGACTTGGTGCTTACAGCAGCACCATGGTGGCCGATTCCCTCTTCCGAATAAGAGGTTGACGACAGTTTTTGCTGCTCAGGCCTTCGTGACCATCAACCTCCGCATGTGGTCACAGCGTCACACTGAGGCAATTGACACTTATACTCGAGAGCATGGAGATGTCCTCTGGGATGATGACGATGATGATGAGGAGGGTCAGCAGTCTGGGTCTGAGGATGATGAGGGTGCCGCAGAGGGAGCCGAGGCAGAGGCAGGAGATGATGAGGAGGATGAGTACGAGGAGCCAGAGCAGGAGGAGTTGCCAGTACAGATGGACGAGGACTATCAGCTTGAGATTAATATGTATTAGCAGGATGAGATGAGGAGTCGAGAGTATGAGGCTGGGAGCTCATCACAGAGGCCGTGGACTTTGACAGAGGAGATGTGAGCCGACAGCCAGCATATGCAGCTTGAGTGCTAATCTCGCCAGGACGAGTGCTATAGGATGATGGAGGAGTCCCGCAGATACAATGAAGAGACGAGAAGGATGCAGGAAGAGTCTCTGAAGACTCAGCATGACATGTATGCCCTCCTACAGCAGATGAGCTCGTGGAATTTTGGGCCGGGACACTATCCTCCTCCACCTCCGCCGTCTAACTTTTAGGGCTATCCCCTATTCCTCATCCCTCTCCTTAGTCTTTAGATTCTTGTCTCCTTGGTGTTTTGTACTTATTGACTTGATGGTGATTGTACTCTTTGATGTGGATTTGATGATGATTTGGATTATTTAATGGTTTTGTTGATGATGTTTTTTATTATCTTGATCTTATTGAGCTTCATTGTTCCTTGATGATTCTTTAGATTCCTTATTCCTACGATTTTGAGCTTCATTGTGGATTTATTGTATATCTTTGAGTATCATTCTTGTTGTAGTGAGTATGCTTGGGATTATGTACATGAGCACTTGTGCTTGATTTGTAAGATATATTGAATTTAGATTTGATTATGAGTTGATTTGTACCTTGAAGCTAGCATGCTTGATAATTGTGTAAAGATGAATGTGATTGACAATGCTTGATTCATTGTTCACTTTAAGGCCATGAGCTTTTGTGCCTTTATAATCGTACATCTTATACGGTTGATCTTTATCCTTTGTGAGTGCATCATTCATGATTTGTATGCTAGAACTTGCCACTAGACTTGTTGATATTGATCTTTGTGTGATGTCATTAAAGTGATAAGAGGCCATGTTTGTTATGATTAGTCACTTTGCCAATTTTTTCCCCACCAAAAACATTTGATTTCCTTAGTGAGCCATGTTGAGCTTTATGATCCTTATTCTTTGGCAAGCCAAGTGAAATTGAAACCATTTTGCCTATTTTTGTGAGCCTTCTTGTCCTATGCTTAGTAGAGCTTGATTGTTGGCTAATGATGGTGATTTGATTGCTAAGTGTGGTGGAGAATTAAGTGCTAAGTGATGAAGAGAAGAAGGATTGAGAAAATTGAATTGTGAAAAGAAAGTTTTGAACATCAAAAGAAGAAAAATTCAATTGTGAGCTTAAAAAGAAAGAAAGCTCAAGTGAATGGTGATGATTGATCTTGAAGTGCAAAAGAAAGAGTTGCTTGACAATGATTGAAGAGATGTGATTGATTAGCTTTCATTCAAGTCTCTACTACTTAGTCACTCTTATCCTAAAACATCCCACCTTTCCAGAGAGCCTACATTACAACCTAAAAGAAAGACATCTTTGATTCTTGATTGATCACAAATTGATTTTGATTGAGATTAAGTCTATTGACAAGCATATGGTGTGCAAGTTTGTGAATTTGATGATTGAGTACATTTAACCTTTATACACTTGAGTGAAGAGAGAAACACTCCATGGAAGGAGCAATGTGTTGAGTATTTGATTGAGCATTTATTTGAGCATGATTTATCTTGATTGCTAGTGGATAGTTGCATTGATACTAATGATCATTGATGACTTCGATTGTCTTCTACTTTGTCTATGGTGTCATGTGACATAATTGCAACCAATTCACTCCTTTGTGCTTAGTTGCTACGTTGCTCGAGGACGAGCAACACTTCAAGTTTGGGGGTATGATTGGAGTGAATTGATGCATGTTTTTAGGGCTTATTTTAGTGCAAAAAGTGAGCAAAAGTGTTAGATTTTGTGCCTAAATGTGTAAAGTATCACTTATTTGCCTAAAAAGTATTATTTGTGAGATTATTGATGTTTTTCGTCCTTTTTACAGGGAAATCGGTGGATTTTGACCGAACTGAGAGTACCGGTGTGCTTAGAATGAAGAGACGAACATATTTTACGAAAATGGGGGTCGGGGCTAAAGCCTCGCTCGAAAAAAGTGCCCTGGTCTCGAGCTCTAGTCGAGGACCAAGAGCCTCGAGTCGAGGGTGAGGCTGAAAGGACCAAAATCAAAAAAAGGCACAAGTTTCGACTCGAGGACTGACCCTCGAGTCGAGGGAGAGGAAAACTGCAAGGGCCTCGAGTCGAGGCCTGACCCTCGACTCGAGGGGGATGTTTTTCTGGAAAATTCGTTATTTAAAGGCTGAAGTAGAGCATAATGAAAGGAGAATAGAGCCAATTTCCCACTTTAGGCAGAGTAGAATGTAGAATTAGATTTAGATTTCAATTAATGTTGATTAGATTAGCTCTAGATTAGCATTTGATCTAGTTAATTCATCAATTCAAGCTTGTATTTCAATTGGAGATTTGTGTTGAAGACTCAAGCATTCCTCTTGTTGTGGATTTAATTCAATTGGTGATGTTCTTCCCCTCTTGTCTTTTTAATTTCTTAATTGTTGTGATTTGTTTTGTGTTTGTTTAATTCTATCTTCTTCTCATGGATTTTGCCCTTGGCACCATGGGCTAACTCTCTTGTGCTTGGGTTAATTGAAATTGATGATGATTCGATTGACTATGCTATGATTGTTGATGATTGGAGATCAATTGAGTAGATTGCTTACTAATTGTGATTCTCAATTGTGCTTCATGCATTTTTATCTCTTTAGATTAGTGTTTGATCACCCTAGCTATAGGCGAGAGCTGCGCTAACGTGATCCGGAATTAATCGAGTTTTAATTGTGTATGAATGTATGGATTCGATGCTTCGGAATTGAGAGATTAGTTGCACTAAGGATACTCACATTAGTTTGTTTCCTAATTGTGATTCTTAATTGTGCTTCATGTAAAATTGTCTCTTTAGATTAATGGTTGATCACCCTAGCAATAGGCGAGAGTTGAGCTAACGTGATTAGGTGTTAATCGGGTTACAATTTGGCATGATTGTATGAATTGGGGACTTCTACATTGAGAGATGGGAAGAACTAAGAATATTCACATTAGGCATTGTGATTTTAATGGAGTGATTAATTTCATGATGGTTTTATGTTTTCTATCTTAATTGATTTGCAATTTGATATGATTATAGCTTGTTGATCATTGATTCCTTGATGGATGTTAGCCCTAGCACCCCTATCCAACCATTTATTGTTGTTTTTGTTCTCGCATCTTAAGTGTTCGATCATTTATTTGTTTGTTGTTGTTTGTATTTTTGCAAGTGTTTGTAGTGTTAGAGTCATCCCTTGTTGCATCAATAGTCACTAAGAACTTGTATTTCTAGGGCCTCATATGCATACTTTTTCCCTTGGGTTCGATATTTGTTGATTGGTCTTAATAACACTTCCCGATTACTACTCCAATCACCAAACCGGATTAGACACCGGTTCACGGTTCAACCGGTCGGACCGGTTAGACCGGCAGTCGAACCGTTATAATTAATTCTTGCCTATTTTTTTTAATATTTTATTTTGTTATATTACATTAAAAAAATATGTACTTATAAAAAAATTAAAACTATAACTTATCATAATCATACTAAAATAAACACAATAGAATCATAGGCGACCCAAAATAATAAAAATCAACTAAATAAAAAGACATATTTCACATTTTTTTGTATAATTTATTAATCACAAATTAGATATTAGAAATGAGTTTGACAAGATTTTTTTCTATTATTGTTATTATTATTATTATTATTATTTATTTTTGTGAAGATTTGTAAAGTAATTATGCAAAATAAAATTTATGACATGAATTTTGATCAATGAGCACACTAGTTTTATCCCACATCGAGTGAGAAGGAAAAATGAACTAATTTATTGGGGGTATAAAATGAGGAGTAGTTTTTCACTCTCACCCACTACAAGCTCTATCCCACATCGAGTGAGAAGAAAAAATGAACACAATTATTGGGATATAAAATGAGGAGTAATTTCTCACTCTCACTAACTACAAGTTTTATCCACATCAAATGGGAATGAAAGATGAACACAATTATTAAGCTATAACATGAGGAATAATTTCTTACTCTCATTTATGTGTTCATTTAACTTAATATTTGTTATTTTAAATTTTTAATTCGAATTTTAGATTAAATAAAAAATTAAAAAAAAATTGAAAATCGGTTTTGACCGGTTTTGGCCGGTTCAAAACGGTTCTGGCCGGTTCAAAGTGGTTTAACTGCTAAAACGGTTTTTAGGGGGTTCTCGGACTAATTTCTCGGCCGGTTCCCGATTCGACCGGTTGAACCGGCCGGTCCGGTCCGGTTCCAAAATCAATGCTATTAACTGTTAATAAAACGAATCACACTTTTACCACTAAACTATACCCGCTACAATATGATTATTGTATACAAATGGATCTTTTGTCGAACAAGATCATTGAGCATGATCAAGATAGGAATCACCTGGTTATTGTTACAGATATCAAAAGAACCACAATTGATAAAATAAAAAGAAAAAGTACCAAATTTGGATTCGAGCAAAGTTACAGGAACATTTATAAAATTATCTCGTTGGAGATGATGAAATTTTCGTATCTTACTGGATTGGGATGATAGAAATTTGAATTTAGAATTTTTAATTTTTTTGCATTGCTGAATCTAATTATACATTTACAATTTATTAGTCAATTAATTTTGTAAGTAAATAACAAAATAAAATTATATAATATATTACTGGTAACAAATCAATATGACAGAATATGGCTACACGTGACATAATTTTAAATTTGGACTATTGTGTATCAGGCAACACCAAACTAACCTAAAAAATTCCCAACAAACAAATCGAAAATGTATTTGTTTTTTCTTTCTCAAGATCCTAAATTCCATTGCACGAGCGCGACCCTTTATAAACAGACAAGAAGTTAGCCCTAATTCTAAATCCGGTTGCCTGTGGTTTCCTTTTACCCTGATCTCATCTCATCGTTCTTCTCTATCTCTCACTCCAATGGACACACTTCAATCCAATTACATGGATTCCCCATCTCAGACTCAATCGGAACCCCAACCCCAACCTCAATCCCAATATCCTAATTACCAGAATTTTCCATCCCAATCTGAAACCCTAGGTAAAACCCCGCACTCAACCGCTGACAACGGAGCTGTCGCCGCCGATGCATCTGCGCCCACACCAAAACCTGATTTTCCGAAGCCTCTACTCTCGGAAAACGGCTTAACTAATACCCACAGCGGGCCCGAAAAGGATTTCTCAGGCGGTGAGGAAGAAACCAGCAGCCGTAGGCGGCGGAGATCCAGGTGGGACCCACCTCCTTCCGAGTCCACCAACGACGGTGGCGATGGAAATCCCGGTGCCGGTGGTAGAAAGCGCAAGTCGAGGTGGGCGGATGACGAGCCTAAGCCCGTCATTCAGTTGCCTGATTTTATGAAGGATTTCACTGGAGGTATTGAATTCGATCCTGAGATTCAAGCTCTGAATAGTAGGTTACTTGAGATTAGTCGTAAGTTACAATCTGGCATGCTCTTAGATGATCGGCCTGAGGGTGCTAGGTCGCCTTCCCCTGAACCCATTTATGATAACATGGGAGTAAGAATCAATACTAGGGAGTACCGTGCGAGAGAGAAATTGAATAGGGAGAGACAAGAGATTATATCACAGATTATTAAGAAAAACCCTGCTTTTAAACCCCCAGCGGATTATAGGCCCCCTAAGCTTCAAAAGAAGCTATATATACCGATGAAAGAGTACCCTGGATACAATTTTATAGGATTGATTATTGGTCCAAGGGGGAACACTCAGAAGAGGATGGAAAGAGAGACGGGTGCGAAGATAGTAATTCGGGGCAAAGGGTCAGTGAAGGAAGGTAGGCTGCAACAGAAGAGGGACTTAAAACCGGATCCTTCAGAGAATGAGGATCTTCATGTGTTGGTGGAGGCTGAGACTCAGGAGTCACTCGAGGCTGCTGCTGGTATGGTTGAGAAGCTTTTACAGCCGGTTGATGAAGTTCTCAACGAGCACAAGAGGCAGCAGCTTAGGGAGCTTGCTGCACTGAATGGTACTATTAGGGATGAAGAGTACTGTAGGTTGTGTGGTGAGCCCGGGCATAGGCAGTATGCATGTCCTTCCCGAACATCCACATTTAAGAGCGATGTTTCGTGTAAGATTTGTGGTGACGGTGGACACCCTACCATTGATTGCCCAGTAAAGAATACTACTGGCAAGAAGATGGATGATGAGTATCAGAATTTCCTGGCGGAACTTGGAGGAACAGTGCCAGAGTCTTTGATCAAGCCAAGTTCTGCAACACTTGCTCTCCCCGGCACTTCAGGAGCCAATCCTCCCTGGGCAGGGGGTACCAACAATTCGACTAACAGCACACAAGCTGGTTTAGGGTCAAATCTTATTAAGCCAAAGGAATTTGATGAGACAAACTTATATATTGGCTATTTGCCTCCGACTCTAGAGGATGATGGTTTGATCAACTTGTTCTCTCCGTTTGGTGAAATTGTAATGGCCAAGGTTATCAAGGACCGTGTGTCTGGTCTCAGTAAAGGTTATGGGTTTGTAAAGTATTCTGATGTCCAGCAGGCTAATACTGCCATTGCTAGCATGAATGGGCACAAATTAGATGGGAGAACAATTGCCGTGAGAGTCGCAGGTAAACCACCTCAGCCTACAGTTCCTCCAGGCCCTCCTGCTCCACCTATGCCAACTTATCCTGCTCCAAATCAAGCTGTTGGTGCCTACCCGTCTCAACAGTACAACGCTGGGGGTCCGATTGGAAGTGCACCACCTGGGGTCTACCCTGGGGCCCCAGTTCCTTGGGGACCACCACCTCCTCCTCCTCCTTATGCTGCTTATCCCCCTCTCCCTCCTGGATCATCCATGTATCCCCCGGTTCCAGGTCAAACAGTTCCTCACTATGCGATGCAATATCCGCCTCCACCAATGCCCCCAGGTTCATCAGGTGTCCAAACAACTGTCTCTTCCGCTGACACACAGCAAAATTATGCATCTTCAGGTGAGGCCCAGCAAAGTTACCCACCTGGAGTGCAATCTCAGAGTAGTGCACCTGTTCAATCTGTTCCAACATATGTTTATGGAAATTCTGTTACATCGATGCAACCAAATGCCCAGGTTCCGTATGCAGCACCCTCTTATAGCTACCCACATCACTACGGTGCTGTTCCTCCTCCACCTCCTCCTGCTGACTTTTCCCAAAGCTTGAGCAATGTTCCTTGGTCCTCGAATCCACCACCTCCACCACCATCATCTGCTGAAAAGAGTAACTTCAGCACAGATTCCGAATATGAGAAGTTCATGGCAGAAATGAAGTAATAATGTGAATTCTTTGAAGATTGCTTTTAGGATGAGGTAAGCATAGTCATTTTCTGCACCTTCGTATTTAAACGGATATTTTATTTTACTAGCATGTGCTTAAATTATCTAACATTTTGACTCACATCTTGTTTTTCCTGATATGTAAATATCATGCAATGCCTGAGATGCATGACTGTAGACCATATTTAGTTCATCTTCTCTCTTTTTTTTTTTTTGGGGGGTGGGGGGAGGGGGGAGACAGGGTTTTATTGCCATGAATTTGATGATATAGTATGAACCAGAAATGCTCCCATTAGTATAACTATTTTTATTTCTAATAGAACTTATTCAATTATTTATATACACATACACTTATCAAGTATAATTCCACACATAGAATACTTTTTAATTTTTGTTTTTAAATTTTCATATTGTAACCTAAACCTGCCACAAATACTCAAATATATTACAAGTATCCATCACATATTAGATTTTTTTTATCTAGCCATGCAATGCATTGATTGTAAAAGAAGGATTACTTTGATAAATCTTGTGTTAAAAATGGTTTTGAAATGAATAGTTAATGTTACAAAAATTTTGTGCAAATTGAATTTGAGATAAAAATTAATTTATTTTTATTTGCCAGAAGTGTGAAACAACCATAGCACACAACTTGTCCTGGTAGTTGTTCTTTTATTAGTTTGAGGGATGATGCTGATTGTACTAGTTTGTTCTAATGATGGAATTGTAACCATGATTGTAAATAATCAAACATAATATGTGTGCAATACTCCTCAGGATAATAATGATCATTAGATTGGAATGTTCATTTTACTTGTTGGAAAGTACGTGTTATAGATTAAACAAGTGAAACCTGAATTGCATGAAATTGTTGGATAAAATGTTAATTGCCTCCTGTTAGTAAAAACAAAAATTCAATGGTGAGGTGCAGACCATATGTTAAAAGAGATTTATCCACAGTTGGAAATTTTGTAAAGAAGGCAGGGAAATGGTGTGATAATTACAGAGTATGAGGGCTAGTCCCTTTCGTTTTCTTTCCTAAGATGAGCCTTTAAGCTCCAAATTTTATATTTATTTATGGAAAGTGAACAAATTCTGCCTGCCAACAGGAATGAAGCTTTTCGAATGGATGGTTAAGGCCCTTCTGTCTTGAGTATATAACATAACCATTTTTTGTGGAATGCATTGACTTAAAATAATGAAGAATCCAATTAAACCCTGGGTACATTGTGTATACTGTATTGTTTTTCCTCATGTAAAATGCTTTGTGAGTCTGTGCAGATAGCTATATTCTGATTGATTCAGCTATCTATGTTCCCCGGGGGCGACTTCTCTACCACTTGTTGGAGTCTCGGCTTCTTTCGAGCCCATATTTTTGTTTATATTATTGATCATGCATGCTTTCATTTTTATGTAGCTTTTCTAATGATGTATTTAGCCCAAATCTTAACACTTGTTTCTTTGTCATCATGTAATATTTTGACAGGCTGTTTGTTGGAGCACTTGTCACCCTGATTTGTTATCTCTTGCCATGATTTACTTGTTGGAAGTTTGGGACTCACATAACCTTGCTGTACTGTTACATTTGCAGAGAGTTGCGATCCAGTTCATTCAGCCTTGTTTGCACCATCAGTCACAAAATTTGTCTGTTGAAATCTCTTTTGTAGGACTATTTCTATCTTTTGACGGTTAATCTGCTTTTGGAGTTTCTGGTTCTTGATTTGATCGATATCATATGTCTAAAATTTAGTCTGTTTATTGACAAATGTGTTCAACTGTCTCACAATGGCTTGTGCCAATAACTGTCTTCTTTGTCTTACCTAACGCACTCTGATCTGGTCTGTTTCCCTTTTTTTGTTTGACTTTACTGTGCCTACTGCTAGTGGATGTAGCTCCATACTGTGAAATCGGGCTGATGCTTGCCTCTTCTAATGTAAATGAAGGGTGACCTTGGATTGTGAGGTCAGAGATGGTATGGTTAATCTGGCAATATTTTATTAAACATGCCTTCTGATTTTGGTTTCTTGTTATTGTTTCTGATGCGTTCTCCTAGTTCATGTATGGCAGGTTGTGTGATTCTGCTGGGATAATCATTCATTTGCTCTGTTGAGCCTCTCCTAGGATGCCTTTAACCTTTTAACATTCAACCATAGATTTTTGTTTCCTGTAGCATTGGTGTGGTTGAAATTTTAACTCTTTAGTTGCTTGATGTATCTGCATGATTGATTGCAGGAGGAAGATACATGGTGCTAGATGAAGTTTGTAGAAGGATTTGTTTAGAGGTTTGAGTAGTGTTGGAGAATGCATGTCTAGATTGTATTTGAAGAATGTTATGCGTTTGTTTTATTTATATCAAAATAAAGCCAAGAAAAAATGGATTTCTGATGCCTTATGTGTTTTTGCTTATCTGTTTTTCTAGTTCCAGTGGGTTGCAGTAGATGGAATCTGACCTACAGCATAGCTACAATCACATTTAGGTCTTTGATTTCTGTATAACTTATTTTGGTTAATAGACCTTTGACTTGCTTTAGCTTGCCGTGGATTTGTTGGGAATATGTTAGCTTCTTTCAAAGTAGGAACATTCAACTATCAGCTCCAAAACTGGAACAAATTTTGTCACAATGTTACAAGTAAACAACAATAATCCTTTTCGAAAATTTGCAATAATGTTTGTCTAAAATAGAAGTTGATAAGAACTGTTGCAGAACATAGAGAAAGTTTGAAGTTTGGTAGCTTTTTCTTATTCCCTTTTTTCCTTAGGAGTATCAAGTGGCTGGTGATTTATTAAATACCCACATCATATGCTCTTTTAACATTTTTTTGGATGTGTCAAATCAGTTTTGCAGCCATGTGTAATGTTCGTTCATCTTACATGTTTTTACACGTTCAGATCATTCCTGGAAGTGCATTTAATCTAAAGTAATATTTATATATTTTTTGCACTTGCACGTATTTGCGTACCTTGTAGGTGGCACATATACACTACTAAATCCCTGTTGTATCTTCTGTGGTTACAATTTTGTGTGATACTGTAGCTAGTTGCCCTTGTAATGGCAGGAAGACAGTAGAGCATCATATGACAACGATGAAGATTACTATTGAACATGAACTGTTAAATGTTGATGGCAATTGTGGTTAAAATAATGTCCCTTTTTGACGGAGAACACAATGGTAAGGGACTTCAACATCTACTTAAAATCCTAAACAGAACCATATATAATCTGTTGTATAACCCCATTTGATCCCTTTCCTTGCTCATTTATGGTCATGATCAATAGGCCAGCCAGTCTGAATGATGCCTGTACAGGTAGTCTTGCTGAACAACTACTATTTGTGTTTTAATGATATCTTGTCTTCTTTTGTGAAATATAAAAGCCATATTGGAGCATTACCTTGTTAATAGCAGATATTGAAGATTTTGTGACCTAAATGGAAGATTAATTTAGTGGAAGGTTTGATTTAGGGGTTTGAGTTACCCAAATGAATGCATGCTTAGATTGTATTTGAATGATGTCAGATTTACTGGATGTAGCCACTTGATTGGTTTTCGGGTCTCTTTTCCATAAATTAGGAAGCTGAATATTTGATTTATAATCCATCAAAGCTGCCTTACTAGGCTTAGTGTAGTTGGATGAGTGAAATGTGTTTGTTATTGGTAAATTACTGTATTGATATAAACTGATGATTGCAGTGCTTGTGACATTAAAGCCCAGTGCTGGAGACAGTGCAAAGGGTCAAAAATTGGTTACCTCCTCCTATTGAACTTTGCTTTCATGTTTAACTTTTGTCTCTGAGTCACTCTTCTGTGAAACTTGCTCATCGTATAAAATTGATACCATTACATTCATGCAGTAATATAATTACTCCTAGTTTATAAGTGCAATTGTATTACTAAATGAATGTTATATTGTTACTGAATGAATGTAATGGTATAGTTTCATATGGTAAGCAAGTTTCATGTGAGAGTTCTCATGTTCGTGTTTGTCTAAGTGAGTGACTCTCCTTGTCTTAAGGATTTGCCTTGATGCCCTTATTTTCATTCCTTTGGTTGAAAACGAGCTTCCAAAATTCAGTCCAGAAATTATACGGCCTCGAGTTAGATTACTTCAATTGTATCTGTGTTTTTCCTTTTTGATTTCAATATTCTTAGATGCTGTATACGAGGTTTCATTTTTTTCCATTAGTTTGTTGTTTAAATTAGTGTTTTTAGAATCGGATTAAACCGGTCGAGTTATCCCTAAATTGTTTGAGCTCGGACTGAAAAAATCAGCCAGAATTAAAAAACATTGGTAAGCTGGTCGAATTGTTTATTTTTTTTTTCCTTGTAATTTTTTTATTATTTATTAAAATTTAAATAATTTTATATTATTTTTTCTCTTTTATTTAAAATTTTAATTACTTAATTTATTAAATGAGTCTATTAGTTTCCAAAACTGCCTACTTCACTTATTCACTCTCAATTAGTATTTTTAGTGTTCATTAAATTTATAATATTCTAAAATGATGTTGGGTTGTTTATGACTTTATAATGCTTATTTTAATATGAAATTTCTGAGGTATAATTTTAAATTTCTACCAGTGCATATTTATTTGTTAATGTAACATAGAGGACTTAAAAAAATAGATATAAATTATTGTAATAGTTGGATCGGTAATTGATGTCCAGCTTGATTTGGTTGACGGTCTGGTTATAAAAATATTGATTCCAATGTCCACAACTATTTTCTCTTTTATTAGTCAGGCTTATGAATTTCCTAGATGTGGGTTCTAATTCACTAGTCCGTTCTTAATGTGCGTTATAATTCATTTGTGCTATTTTTCATATTTCTGTTTTTTTTTTTTTTTTTTTTTGATAGACTATTTTTCATATTCCTCATGAATTGAATTGTTGCTTGATTTTGGGCTAATTTATTAAAATATTATTTTGAATTTAATTTTATAAATATAGTGACTTTTTAAATTGTTAAAAAATAAATGGAATCGTGTGGACAAATGTGATATGTTTACAAAACTTTACTTTTTTAAATCGGATTTTCAGTCGAGGGTTGTTAAAATATAAAATTGATTTGAATCAACGTTATTTAATTATTATAAAAAAAATAATTTTTTGGATTTTTTTATTTATCAAAATGAATCAATTTAAATTTTCTCAAACTGAGCCAATTTGATATTTAAATTATATTTTTCTCTTCAAAACTAATAAATCATAAATTATGTTGTATTGCAAACAATTGAATATGATTAATGCGGTAGTGTCACCCAGATGGAAATGCATTTTAGGTTCAATGAAACTGAAGAAATTTTAAATTTAAAAGAGTTTAAGCGGAAGACTACAAAAATACGGTAAATTTTTTATTTATTTTTTATCTTGTCATGCTTGTGTCCAACTCGTATTTAATCTGCATGTGGAACAAAAGAGTTATAACTATTTTATCATAGTAGGAAATGATATTTAGAAATTGACCAGTCATGCATGCAATTTAACCATCCAAAAGATCGACATGACATCCTAGTATTTTGCAAAAGGTACAACTACTTGACCTATAAAAATTCATACACACTTACGAAATTAAACATTAAAAAGGATATATTAAGTCACACTACTACTTGTATCTTTTCTTAATTACGAGAAATAACATATTAAATAAGTTTAATAGAGTTTGCCTGATCAGTCACACATTCTCCTCGTCGTCAACAGGACCTGAAAAATTTAAAGTAGCATCATGAGTCTTCCCCTGGAGAAGAAGTCCAATGAGATAACATTTAATATACAATTGCATTAAAAAGACTAATAAGCATGTCAACCGAGTACACGTCAGGCTCGTAGACCCGACTCATTTCACACAGATATAGTCCGTAGACCTGTCTTGATTCACATAGAGTATAGTCCGTCGACTAGCTTTATCACATAGAGCATAGTCCGTCGACTAGCTAAAATTCACACAGAGCATAATCCGAAAATCTGTCTGCTCCTACACACACAGATTACTCTAAATATTGCGTTGACTGTAGTGCTGGGATAGTTTTCAGGAAGTTCAACTGTCTCGCACTGCACTCGACACATTCATCTATCTCTTAGTCTTTTAATCATTAAGTTATATTCATGCATACATAGAGCTTTCATTATCTTTAGGTCTATATATATATATATAACTTATACATATGTGTTATTCATGATAAAGTCTAGTTATTACTTTACAATTTTAATCATAATTTAAGTAAGAATTCTAGTTGCTAAAACTAGTCAAATTCACACAAAAAAAAAAAAAACATATTGAGGCATAACATTCGAGTAAATTTTCCTCATACTTGTTAAAGAATCATAACGTATTTTATCATGCTCATATGTATAAGTAAAATTTGACTTCAAAAATCGAAAATCAACTTCAAATTCGAAGTGATATATTGAGAGAAATTCTATAATGACAACCTAAAAACAGGGTAGTTTTATCTCGGTACAACACTTTAATAGAAAAATCATATTAAATTGAAAACTACTCCAAAAATTCTGAAATTTTTATTGTTGATGTTAGTAACAAGTGTTACTCTGAATGTGCCAACATTCAAGTCACAACATCAAAATTCGTCCTTCCATTTCCACTAACCCGTAACCCACAAAATGTCTTGTTCAATGTCTTGGTTTTACAGATTGAAGACTTATAACAGTTACTATAAGTCATGCGGTTGAAAAAGTAAGAGTGATGAGTTGAAAAGATCATGGAAAGTTATGAGAAGTTACCTACTTTTAAGGGAGATGTAGAAGTTATCTTCAAGGACACTTGATGTCCAGAATATCTATAAATACACGGCTGCTATGAAAATAAAACTTGAAGTTTGAGGGAAACACAATCTAGCATAGTCTATTGGCATAGATTATAGAATTTATTGTACGTTTTGTACTTGTTATTTCCGTTTGTGAATGTTCCAACATTTCACTCAACATTGTATCTGTAATTGTATTAGGTGATATGTTAGTTGATTAACATTTATTCACTAGATACGTAGATCTATTCACAGTGTGACTTATGCTTTCACTGATTGTATCACTCGACAATTGATAGTGATATTTCGCCGATTGACAGTATAGACTTATTTACAGTCTATACAAAATAGTGATATCCATCTTGCAAAGTGTTTAAGACTTCTGTTGTGTGTGTTTCGGTATCTTTTTGCGTTTGTGTTGGTCTACGAATGTGTCAACATTCGTGAAAACATTCTGTCAAACACTCACACACACCTTCAATTGGCACCAGAGCCATTAAACTCATTATCCTAAGTTTTGATCCTGTTTGGTGTGTGGTATTGCAATGGATTATGCAATGACTGCTCCAATTAGGCCACCGGTTCTTGATGGAACGAATTATGCTATTTGGAAGCCTAAGATGCACATGTACATCAAATTCATTAATGAACGTGCATGGAGGAGTATTCTGACAGGATGGACTGCACCTTTAATTCCAGCAGATGATGATAATGAAGCCCGAGAGAAGAGAGAACTTGATTGAACATATGATGAAGTAACTACGGCCAGTTTCAACTCAAAGGCACTCAATGCCATATTCACTTCTACGGATGTTTTCATGTCCAAAATAATCTCTAATTGTGTTTCTGCAAAAGAAGCATGGGGGAGATTACAAGAACATTGTGAAGGATCTGAGAGTGTTAGAAGGACAAAGTTGCGGATGTTTGGAACCAAGTTTGAAAATCTAAGAATGTGGGAAGATAAGACCATATCCTCCTACAATGAAAGAATCACTGAGATTTCGAATGAATCTCAAGCACTTGGTGATCCTATATCCAATATAAGGTTAGTACATAAAATCTTAAGAACTGTTCCTAAACGTTTTGATGCTAAAATATGTGCTATTGAGGAAGCAAAAAATATTGATGCTATTACACAAAATATGTTGGTTTGTATTTTGAAAACGTATGAAATGAATTTTCTCAAAGGGATAATGAAAAATCCGAAAAGAAAATTTATGTTTTCAAAGGAGAAACATCTATAAGTTTTGATAAACAACCTTTTGTTATTGAAATTGATTCTGATGAAGATTTTGTTGATGATTGTGTCGACACTGCTGAAAATATTGCTTTCTTAACTAAACAATTTAATTCATTTTTGAAAAAGAGAGCAAATAGACTTAGAAATAATCTGCAAATTAAAAATCAAGATAGAGATCAGACTGGAAGCTCCCGCCAATTGCCTGATAAGAATAGGAATTTTAATCAATCTAAGCAATTTGATAGAGGTAACAAGATCAAGTATGATCCAGAATATAGGAAAAATGTTAATTGTGATGTTTGTTCTGATTTTGGTCATTATGCTAATGAATGTGCAAATACTCTTTTGAAAAAATGGTAAATTTTAATGCTACCTTAAGTGATGAGTCTGATTGTGAAGATAAAAATGAAGAATATTTTTTTTCTGCAAAAATTGTATTTAATGATACTCTTGATGATTTACTGGATGATTCTGATGTTGAGTCAAATGTGCCAACATTTGAGGAAACATTGGAAATTCTAGAAGTTAATTGTTTTTCAAGTTCTTATGTAGAAAAAGCAGGTACATCTAACAATGTTTGCAAAGATTGTAAGTTCAGTTATCTTAAGCTTGAAAAGGAGTTCGAATCCACACAGAAAGCTTTGAAAGATATGACTATTGAGGAGTCATACCAAAAGGATTTGGTGACAAAGCTTGAGGTCATATTGACAAGGAAAGATCTGGAAATATGCAACCTTATTGAAGAGCTTAAAGGCACAACACTGAATTTCAAAAGATATTCAGAAAGTTCAGCAAATCTTGATGATGCACTAACAATTGAAAGTACTAGTAAACATGGTCGTGGTTATAATGGTAACATTACTCAATTTTAAGCAATAATAAACATGTTGTGTTTACAAAACCTTCTGATGAACCTGAAAAACTGAAATATAATTCTGAAAAGAAGATTGTTTGTTTTTATTGCTTTACTGAAGGTCATAAGAGACCAAATTGTTTGAGAATGAAATGGGACAAGAAATTTGCTAAAATGTCTTTGAAAATGTTGCCACATTCTGTCCAACACTCGAAACAGACAGTTCAATAATCTTCTCAAAAGTCTGTTAAAAATTCTACCTGGGTGATGAAATCAAAATCTGTATGTAATGTTGTTTATACCTCTTTGAAAGCATGTGTTCCTGGACTTTGGTATTTTGATAGCGGTTGTTCTAGGCACATGACTGAAGGAAAGTTTTCTCACTGATTACAAAGTATATGATGATGGAAATGTGACATATGGAGGTGGTTCAAAAGGTATAATTGTTGGAATAGTTACATTGAATGTTTCTGGTTTTCCAAAATTGACAAAAGTCTAACATGTTAAGGGTTTACTTGCAAATTTGATTAGCATTAGTCAACTCTGTGATGATGGCTTGCATGTAAAGTTTGATAAAAGTTCATGCTATGTGTTACATAATGATAATGATTGTCTTATGGTTGGTAATAGATCTGTTGATAATTGTTATTTGATTTATTCAAATCAAGCATGCTTTAATGTTCAAACTGATGAAAGTACATTGTGGCATCAGAAACTTGGACATGCTCATTATAGAAATGTTGTCAAACTAATGAAATTTGATGATGTTAAAGGTCTCCCTAAGTTTCAAATGCGTATGCCAAACGTATGTGAACCTTGTCAAAGTGGTAAACAAGTCAAAATATCACATGAAATGTACTTGACACATTGTACTATGAAACATTGTTTTGAACTTTTACATATGGATTTAATGGGACCAATGGAAACTGAAAGCATTAGTGGTAAAAGGTATTCTTATGTCATTATTGATGATTATTCCAGGTTTACATGGATTGAATTTCTTAAAGAGAAATCAGATGTCTTTAATGTCTTCAAAATTCTTTATAAACGTTTTAAAAATATTTATAATTCTAAAGTAAAGAAGATAAGGTCTGATCATGGTAGGGAGTTTGAGAACAGCTTATTTACTAATTTTTGTGAAGATAAAGGTATAATTCAAGAGTTTTCTTCTCCCTAAACACCTCAGCAAAATGGTGTTGCTGAAAGAAAGAATAAAACTCTACAAGAAATGACTAGAGTAATGCTTATATCCAAGAAACTTTCAAAAAGGTTTTGGGTAGAAGCTTTGAACTGCTTGACATATATCAAATAGAGTTTATTTAAGACATAATTCCTCTAAAACACCTTATGAGTTTTTGAATAATAAAAAGCCTAATCTGAAATATATTCATGTCTTTGGATGTGTTTGTTACATACTGAATGATAGAGACCATCTTCATAAATTTGATTAAAAAAGTGATAAATGTTTCTTTATTGGTTATGCTAGAAACAGTAGAGCCTTTAGGATTTATAATCTAAGGACTGATACTGTTCAAGAGTCTATGAATGTTGTATATTAGATGATAATGCAAGTCTTGTAGATAACACTATTGAAGAAGATGTAACTGATCTTATTGAGTAGATGCAAGGTTCTGATATTTCTGAGCCAATTGAGAATGTTGCTACAAATGTGCCCACATCTGAGGCAACATCACCTCAACATCCAGAAATATAACAGAACTATGCCTTATCCTGCTACAATACCATCTTCCAGAATTCTCAAAAAATCATCCACAACAATAGATCATAGGTAAACCTAAGTCAGGTGTACAAACAAGAAGAAAATTGAGTTTTGATGCAAGGCATGTGGTAAGATCAATATGTATGTCATCTATGTGTAACAAGGTAAACTTTGAATGTTTTCATTCTCTCACTGAACCTAAAAATATTGATGAAGCAATGAAAGATGAAAATTGGATTAATGGTATGCATGAGGAATTAAATCAATTTGATAGAAATGATGTATGGATGCTTGTACCTAGGCCTAAAAATATGAATGTAATTGGTACCAAATGGATCTTCAAAAATAAAACTGATGAATCTGGTAATGTTGTGAGAAACAAAGCTAGATTAGTTGCACAAGGCTATACACAAGTAGAAGGTATTGCTTTTGATGAAACATTTGCTCCAGTGGCTAGAATTGAATCTATTAAGTTATTACTTGCTATTGCATGTTACATTGATATAAAGCAGCATCAAATGGATGGTAAGACTGCATTTCTAAATGAAATTCTTATGAAAGAAGCATATGTAGAACAACCTAAAGGGTTTGAAAATCATGAATATCCTGATCATGTTTATAAACTTAAGAAAACCTTATATGGTTTAAAGCAAGCACCTAGGGCATGGTATAGTAGATTAACTGATTTTCTTGTTGAATTCGGTTTCTATAGAGGTGAAGCTGATAGAACATTGTTTATTAAACATTCTGGAAATGATATCACGATTGCTCAAATATATGTTGATGACATTGTGTTTGGTTCTACATGTGAAAAGATGCTTGAATTATTTGTACATGAAATGACCTCTACCTTTGAAATGTCTATGGTCTAGGTCTTCAAATTAAACAATGCAAAGATGACATTTTCTTCTCACAAAGTAAATATGCAAAAAAATCTTGTGAAAATGTTTGGATTAGACAATGCCATACACATGAAGACACCTATGGGATCAATACAAGAAATTGTGTATAGACAATATTGGTCAGGATGTTGACTCAACATTATATAGATTTATATTTGGTAGTCTATTATATCTGACATCTAGTAGGCCAGACATCATGTTTAGTGTTTGTTTATGTGTTCGTTATCTAGCTAATCCAAAAGAATCTCATATGAATTCAGTTAAAAGGATCATTAGATATGTAGCAGATACATGTGATTATGGAATATGGTATAACAAAGACATTAATTGTTCTTTGACTGGCTATAGTGATGCAAATTGGGCAGGTGATAGTGATGATAGGAAGAGTGCAAGTGGAGGATGTTTCTACATGGGTAACAATCTTGTTTCATGGCATAGCCGTAAATAAAATTGTGTTCCCTTAGCAATAACAGAATCTTAATATATTGCTACAGGAAACTGTTGTACTCAGCTTCTTTAACTTAAGAAGATGTTCGATGATTACGCTTTGGAGAGCAATACTCTTACTTTTTATTGTGACAATACAAGTGAAATTAATATATCTAAAAATCCTGTGCAACATTCATTAACTAAACATATAAGTGCCCGTTTGGTAGGCATGTTTAGCAATAAGATAAGGACCTAATTTAGCCTAAATTATGTCCTTATCTTATTGCTAAACATGCCTATCAAACGAGCACTAAGTATAAGACACCATGTCATTAGGGACCTTGTAGAAAAAGAAGTTGTAAAGTTGGAATACATTCCTACTGAGAGGCAAATTGCATACATTTTTACTAAAGCCATTGATAATGAATGGTTTTCTTCACTTAGGGGTCGTTTGCTTCACGAGACGGGATTGATTAGATGAGATAGATTAAGTTGGATTGTATTGTTGGGATTAATATATTTGAAATAAATATATGTTTGGATTGTAGGATTGTTATTTTTTTATTTTCTAATGATAAAGGTAATTTTGTATTTGGATTGATGGATTAGGTGGGATTGATATTTAAATGACATAACTGCCCTCAACAATTAAAACAAGAATAGAAAATATAAGGATAATGTAGTAATTTTCAACTTGGGACAAGGTAATCCAAACTCCCCGGCCCGGATTAGTTTGTCCCAAGAGCATGGAATTAAGCTACTTTTGATCCCGGGCTCAATTTTAATCTTGGGCCAGAGTCCCTCCAAGCAAACACAATATTACTTAGGATTAAACAATCAATCAAGGCTATCCCGTGAAGCAAACACCCCCTTAGAAAATCTCTAGGTTTATGCACAAATTAGACTTGTTATTGCTGTGTGTTGTACCAAATATGCCCACATTTATAACAACACTAGAACAATTTATTTAAATTTTTCTAAGTGTTTTAGTATTTAGTATTTTCGAACTCTTCTGTGTAAATAGTATTAGAACCTTTGATTAATATAAATTGTCCTGGACACACTTCTCTTAAATGCAATTTAAATTACTAAAAATTAGATGCTATGTCACTGAGTAACTATGTGACACGGAGTTGACTACTACGATGTTCTCTTTTCAAAAGGTAACTTGAATGCATCAATACATTCATAAATCCATTGAGTAATTATGGGACATGGAGCTGACAACTACGATGATCTCTTCTGGAAAAATGGATCAATATGAATAAGTGAGAAAAGCAAAATATAGTGCAACATAAATGAATTAATTTCATATAAAAACTGTGTTGAGAAGTGTGTGTGCCAACATTCTGTAAAAAACATTCTGGTTCTCATACGTGTATTTACCTTTATGTGTTTGATTATTTCCGAATATTATTTTATGCAAATTTATTTGATTTAAATTGTTTCCAACAATATTATATAGTCTAATTTATTTAATTTGTGCGGTTTTTTATTTTAATTAAGCAGTTTTAGTATGTTCTTAATTTAAACTTCCACTCACTCGGTTGATCCCTATTTCTTAGGGATGTGATGAATCTTATTTTCTTAACACCGATGTTATAACAACTTCTACGTAATTTCTTTTCCCTATAAAAGGTCCTTAGTGTTCAGTATGTTTTACACATTATTTCATAAGTTTCGAATTAAGCACAGTGTTTGAAGGTATTATAATTCATACTTGTAGGTATTATCTTTTGATTAGCCACTTATTTTCAAATTGATTATTAAATTAATATTTTGAAAAGTGATTGCAGGGTATTAATTGGAATAGCTGATCGAAGAGGCTCCCCACCTTCACAACCCAAACCTTCGAATTCTTCAGTTTCATTGTCCTCTTCGAAAAACCTTGATGGAGATGAAGATTATTTATATTAGTATTATTTATATTTTATAGTTTTAGGATTTGTTTAAGTTTATTTAAATGTTAGTAGGTCGGGCATTTAGGTTTTAATGCCTAAACCCTAGTTTATGTATTATAAATAGGTTTAGCAGTAATCATTATTAGGAGTTGAATTATGAATTAAAAATATTGAGGTTAATCCTCTTTGAGACGTGCTCGTCTCTGTCTCATTTACATTCTCCTGGCATTCTCAGAATCAACGGAGTTTTGTTAACTATCCTTACGCTTGCGCTGCATCAATTGGTATCATGAGTCGGTCACAATTCCTATGATGCATCACGATTTTTCTCTCCTTCGGGAGAATTTCAATTGTTATTTACCACAATTTGGAGGTTCTTTTGGGTCCAAAAAATATTTTGCCTGGATTAATGCCTGCGAAGATTACTTGGTATTTAATTCGATTCCTACAGATCGATGGGTTAAGCTTGCCGGTATAAATAGCTTTTGATGAATTAAAATATTATTGAGAATGTTTTCTCTCTTATTTCCTCATTGCCGGTATTCGTAAGATTCAACGGAAATTGAGAAGGTGTTTATTCCAGTATTCATTTGAATCAACGGATTAGTCACGGTATTTCGTTAGTATCGTTACGCTTCTCGCTGCATCAAACCTTCACCTTCTTGCTCGAATGGCCGTTGACAACTCACCTAATGTTTCTGAGAATGTTGGCGCACCTCACCCAACATCGCCCTCTTCGATTAGGGTTGGGTCTATCGTTGTTCCTTTTCCACCTACTGAAACCCAAATTACAGAAACCAAAACCCTGAAGTTCCGATTTTTGGCGGAACGCCATAAAATCTCGATAGTGGCACAACCCATCAGGAAAATATTCTCGAAACATTTTCGATGACTGTTGAGCTCGCGGAGGGAACCACCACTGATCAAATTGTCTACGCCTTCAAGTATTTGGCGAAGCAAACTATCTATCTCATTTTGATGGTCGGAAATAAGGAGGTTGATTTCCAACAATACAAGCACCTGGTTTTTACGCCGCCTCAGTTGCAACAGGATGCTCCCATGGATGACCCTTCTTCAGACTCATCTGATACTGCTGCATTAAATGTCAAATCTTTTCTTTTTGCAGTTCAGTTTGTCTTAGGTTTAGTCTGTGTCAGAGCCTGCAGTCAACTGTGTCAGGTCCGTACATGACATGTCATCTTCTCATTGGTAGCCTGACTGACTTGTAGGTGTGTGTCTAAACGGCTCTTTAATGAAGATAGCTTGAATGGCTTATCAGCTGATGATTAGACTTTAATACCCTGACATTCCTTTTGCTGCAAACACTTGGTTTCCAACTCCAAAGATACCAAATAGTCATAAATTCCTGAGTCTTCAATACTCAAGGTTCATTTATTATAGTCTAGTCAAACTCAGGCGACTTAGACTTACTCACCTGAATCAGTGTCGCCTGATAGCTTAGAATACATGTGACTTGATTCAGTGATGTTCTCTTAGAGCAGGTCTTCTCATGAGTTAGGAGAGTCTTCAGGTGATCTTTACACAGATAGGTTCCCCCTCAACTGAATATCTATGAACTAAGCAAATAAGGGAGAGATAAGCCCGACTCTCTTGAGGATGTTAAGGAAGAAGCAATTTAAGGGGAAGGATGAAGAAGAGTGCCTTCATCAACACATGGCACAATTCCTAGAGATTTCCAATACTACAAAGTACAACGGGGTGTCCGAGGATGCTAAGAAGCTAAGGGTCTTTGCCTTCACTCTCAAGGGAAGAGCCAAGGCTTGGCTCAATTCTATCCCCCCCGGAACCGTACGTACTTGGGAGGACCTTAGCAAGAGATTTATCATGAAATTTTATCCGCCATCCAAGATAGTTCAAGCAAAAGAAGCCATCTCTCATTTCCGATAAAAAAATGGAGAGACGATACCGGAAGCTTGGGAGAGATATGGGACGTTGCTCATAGCATGCCCACAATATGGTTTTTCGGAGGAGCAAACTATCATGTATTTTTGCAATGGATGGAGATAGATTGTTTCTCAATGCATGTGCTAATGGATCCATTTGGTCAAAGTTGGTGGGACAAATGAATGAGATTATGGAGAATATTGCCCAAGACTCTTTCCAAATGACGGTGAATAGAGGAGCTCATCATAGGGTGTCTCATGTGGAGGAGATTGAATCTATAAAGGCCATGATGATGTCAATGATGGATCATTTTAGAGCACTCATGGCATCTCAAGACAAGGTGTAAATCCTCCACAAATGGCTCAAGTTGATGTTTGTCAAGACCAAGGGCCTATTGAAGAGGTGAATTTCATGGGAAGGCCCCCATACCAAGGGGGTTATCAAAACAATTACTAAGGGAATTTTCAAAATGCAAGGTCTTATCAAATGCCTTATCAAAATCGGCCTCAAGGTAATTTGCCTTCTCAAGATTCTTTCAATCCTCAACCTCAAGCATCTTATGTTCCTAATCAAGGAGGGCAAACTCCTAATAATTGGAGGAGAAATGAGAGTTTCTCATATGCTAATCCAAGGGCAGCGGTTCAATTTCCCCCCGGTTTTGATCTGGGTGCAAGAGCTCCAAATAATGAAGGGAAAACTAGTTTGGAAGATATCTTGGCCAAGTTTATGTGAAGCACTCAAGAGAAGTTTGAGAAGATTGACAATGTGATGACTTCTTTGACTACTCAAATGAAGAGTTTGGAGTTTCAAATTGGCCAAGTTGCATCTAAAACATCAACTTTGATTTGACATAAAGCTCCATCCACCCCTACTTTTCCATCCCTAACCAAACACAAATTTACTATTCACTGGATTACCCCCATCCTCATTTTCCATCTTCATCCTCCATCCCATCCACCACCATCTCTAACCAAACATACCCTATAAGTTTCTAACCTGAAAAACATCAGTTTCCTAACAAGTAAGCTGTCTAACCTGACTTACTAGCCTGAATTGAATATTACAATATCAATCAGGGGTTTTGAGATCTAATCAAAACATTTTTATAATTCATTTCATATCCCAACACAAATAATATTTTATCACACATCAAGTTTATAATGAAGACTCTGGTGCCAGGAGAGTATGCATATGGAGGTAATTCATACTACATTACTATTATCCTTTTTACCGAAGTATGACATATAAAACTAAATTGACACTAATATAATATATACCGTAACATAAATATAAACAAATAGTAACATAGTTTTTTCTAAACTGTAACATATATATGCATATATATTTAGCAAATTTTATACGCAACAAATACACATTTTAATGAATTATGCTAATTATAGTAATAGTGACACAATAAGATTGTGAATATAACATAGTTTTGATTAAACAGTAATACTGAAAGTAACATAAAAAAAATAATAACCAAAATAAAAAAATTAATAATAATGTGCAACAATGCCACATTCTTTTGAATTGATACAATTGAAAATTAAAATAAATGGGGGTTTGGTGTTGCAGTGCCAAATTCTTTTGTTATGGTTGTTGCTCTTTTCTTGCTTCTAGTGAAATGGTTCTTTACACATGCTTTTCTTCCCTTTGTGATTGATTGTTTAAGGTCCAATATAGTTATTCTATCTTCAATCTCAACAAATGTTTGAGGTTGCTCTCTAGAGACTAATGTCTTAATAACAAGTAAGTCCATTTCATAACTATCTTCGAGTATTTTCCTTGCATCTTCATTTTTCTCTGATTCTAAAATCAGATTGTAGCTCTTCCTTACCATATCATGTCTCCATGGAATTGTACTATGAAGTTGATTTATTGTTAGTCCCCTGTTTTTGTTCCAAGAAGCTGTTTTTGTATTTTTTTTGTCCACCTTCTACATATGTATTCATTTGGTATTGTCTGCACTGAGTTAATATGCAGTACTCATATTGAATGACAACGTAATACGTCACATTCCTCAAATTTCTTGCAGCTGCATTGCACACAAATCATATTTTTTTTTTCAAAGATCACCTTATTGACTATACCTTGTGTAGTAACATCATATATCAAAGTAGTATCCTCCCTTCCTATCTCCTGGAAAGTACATGATAGGCTCTTGAAAAACTCTTTTTCAAAAATATTGAAAATGGCAAGTGTGTAAACTTTTGAAGCATGCTTCACTATTCCATTAATTTCCAAAGAAGATCCTGACTTCTTACGTTAGGATTGGAATTCATCATTTCTCTGCCTTGTTCTCCATGCACTTACTGTGTTATTGAAAAATTTATAAAAATCTGTTAACCCAGTGCTCCTTGAATTGAATGAGATGACACTGTTTATGCTTTCACTTCTCTGTGAAGATAGTATTCCAGCAGAGAAAAAGTCTTTGTTCAATGCAGTGCACCACTTTTCCTTCAAACTGTAGAGCCTTTTAAACAAAGCATTATCTTGCAAGTTGTAGTCTGTGATCATCCCATTCCAATAGTTCTCAAACTCATCTCTATCTCACAGGCCGATAAGCACTTATTGAATGCATACTTGAATGCGTTATTCCCCTTGAGCTTTGCAAATCTGCTAACTGCATTTTGTTGGAGGTGCCACTGGCATAGCCTATGTCGTACTTCCGGGAAAACCTAAGGCATCACACACAATGAAATGAAATAGTAATAGTAACACATTTATATTTATAAAGTAACATAATATATTTTATATGGTAACACATGTGATAGTTATCAAAGTAAGTACTAATTATGTCAGTTGCAATGAATTAAATTCATACTTTCTCTATTGCTTTTGCAATTGCTAGATCCTGGTCAGTGAATATTGTCACTGGACATCTCCCACCTATTGGTTTCTTGAACACCATAAAAAGCCACGCAAACATGTATGGGCCCTTTTGGTAGGCCTGATAAGACTCTGAAAAAAACCGTTTCATGCCTTTCCTGATGTTTGGTAGCAAATAAACGGTTTCAGCGTGGCCCGAGAAAAGGTAAGGCCCGTTTAATAAAATCTGGAAAAACACTGTAGCCTTTTGAACAATGAATCGGCTCCTCCCCCATCGATGTATTTTCAGCATTGAACAGTAGCCATGAAAACGAGAAGCAAAGATCTAAAATGCCCCTCTTTCCCCTCGATTTAAATCAATTTCTCACCTATTTCAAAAAACCCTAGAATTTTTCTGCGCGACATTCATTTTCGCAGAACATATCTCGGAGCGACGGCAAACCCGTAATTTTTTCCGGTGGTTTAGAGCGAAGGAGTTTCGCGGTGGAGGTGACTCGTCCACGGCCGTTCAACGGTGGAAGACAGTGACTGGCGGAGGAAGCAGGTTACTCGTCCTCCTGCACCTTTCGTCTCCATTGTTTCAGTTAATTTATTTTACCATATTTTGTAACCCTAAAATATTTTGTACCTCAACTAAGAGGTATACTGCAGGTTTCGACCTTTCTAATATTCGCATCTTGAAGAAGCAGCACAAAAACACTTGTAGAGGTTAAGGTATGTTGTGGGTTTTCTTGGACAGGGGATGTTTGTGATTTTTTTTGTTAATTTTGAAGTTCATACTATTGCAATTGAGGATTAACGTGAAGTTGGTGATATTTTTCTCAATTAATTAACCATTTCCCTTTCATGCTTACCTTTGAAAATCCATTAGTTGATTTCCAGTACTAGATTACTATGCATATGCACCTTCTGTATGAAGAATTACAAGGATAGTACTGTTGGTTGAAGGAATGTTGATGTCTATATGAGATTACAATTGATATCTTTGAAAATATGCTATATTAAACTTAAAAATCGTGTGTTGTGTTGTAAGATTAAAATCAGATTACATATATAGCTAATTAAATAATTGCAAATAAAAACTGATTTCTGCATATATATATAAAAACTGATTTCTGCAAATAAAAACTGATTTCTGCATAATTGCTGGCAAAATACTGGAGAATATACAAGTTAGTACATTGTTGGGATAATTTAAACTGCGTAGATTATACATATCTAGGTTAATTTACTGATTTTTTGTGGAAGAAGAAGAACATTAGTAGGCAGTTTATAAAGTAATTCCTTTTAACTTTTCACTAATAATTGAAGAATTAATAGTGAAATAAGCTTAAACTTGGCTAATTGCTCACAAGAATTAATAACCACTTGTCATCTTCCAATATTGCAGAGAAAAATCAGCATTCAGACTAATTTATGAAGTAACTTCTAGCTTTGCAAAATCAAATTAAATTAAGTGCCTAATCATACATCAGTTTATATTTTATCCCATAAACATAATTTATGAAAAGAAAAGATTTTCACAAATTATTTGGAAAAACAGACATGAAAAGTTGTAACAATTACACATTCCACATGAGTTGAGATCCTGCCTCTGTTTGAAGAAAATAGCACGTGATGATGTTCCTCCCCTCTGCCTAATCCCAAACTCAAAAGCCTCACTCTCACTGGTATTATTATTATTATCACCTGCAGCCCTTTCTCTTTCTCTCTCATACTCCCTATACTTGTGCAAGAACCTCTCTCAGCCCATGAATTGTATGCTATTTTGGGTTCTTGATAGTTCCATTTCAATATTGTACGTCGTTGTATTTTCTTTTTCTTGCAAGTATATGGATTCCTCAAACTGCAAAACTTTGGACGTACATTTATTATCTATTGATATGATTTAATTTTGCAATGTTTTAGCTATTGTGATGGTTGATATATGGATTTTAGTGTGTTGACTGTTAAAAAAATTGGGGGTTATTTCTTTAATGTAAATGTCATATTAAAAGTTGACTAACACATTAGAAGAATAAAAAATACTAATATTCGTCTTTAGGTCTTCTTTGCTGATCCTCAGAGTCATTACTGTTGGATAATTATTTTTACTTAATATTTACTGATATTGGCCCCTTGTATGCGTTAAAGAGCTAATATGTTTATGTGTATTCTTGTGGACCCCTCGATGATTTATTGATGTCTATTTTTGTTGCTTCGGTATGCATTGGCTTCCTAAAAGTATTCAATTTCATTAAAACAATGCAGATAACATCTCAAAACCGTGCTGTTTCTTCTACAATGTTGACCCGAGCCTTGAGAAAACGCATACTAATATTCTTCCTTATTGAGGAGTTACTATTCGAAAGACAACTTCTTCGCATCATTATATCCGTCTTAGTAAACAATATAAACAATGTTAGGAAAAGAAGACGGGCAGAAAATGTTGAACCATATTCAATGATAGAACGCATTCCATGTCAACTAGATCATATGCATAGGTTACACGACCTTACTGATGCTCATTGTGTTAACAACTTAAGAATGGATCGAAATACTTTTGCACACCTTTGTTTTTTAATGAGGGAGTTGGGAGGCCTAGTTGACCATAAGTATGTGTGCGTTGAAGAACAAGTTTCAATGTTTTTATCTGTTTTGGCTCATCACAAAAAGAACAGTGTGGTCCAATTGGATTACAATAGGTCTGGTCAAACCGTTTCATATTACATTCACCTTGTGTTAAAAGCTGTTTTAAAACTACACCACCTTTTTTTGGTAACGCCCACACCCGTGCCCGAAGATTCAACAAATCAAAGATGGAAATGGTTTAAGGTACACCTAATAATAATTAACTTTTTTTTTTTTACAAATTGCAGCCTATCTGCTTGGCCTTATAATTATATTTTATCTGTTAATAGGGTTGTTTAGGGGCATTGGATGGTACATATATTGATGTACATGTCCCTACTACTGACACACCACGGTATAGAACGAGAAAGGGTCACATTTCTACTAACGTGCTAGGAGTCTGTGATCATGACATGAGATTCGTATATGTACTTCCGGGGTGGGAAGGGTCTGCAGCCGACTGTAGAATACTTCGTGACTCTGTTCGGAGACCCTATGGACTAAAGGTCCCAAAGGGTATTAACATTATCCCATTTATTTGAAATTACTCTTATTACTTGTATGTACAGTACATGATTTTTTTTTTATTTTAGGACATTACTACTTGTGTGACAACGGCTATGCAAATAGTGAGGGATTTCTTACCCCTTATCGAGGCTATAGATATCATCTAAAAGAGTGGGGTACATCATCACAACGTCCAAATAATCACCAAGAACACTTCAATATGAGACACACCAGAGCCCGCAATATTATAGAACGTGCTTTTGGAGTCGTGAAAATGCGTTTTGGGATACTTCGTAGTGCTTCATTCTATCCCATCAAGACTCAAGTTCGACTAATTATGGCTTGCTTTTTACTCCATAATTATGTTCGTTCCATGATGGCCGTCGATCCGGCTGAACGCCAGTTTGACGAGCTGCAAACGGATGAGGAATGGGTTGTTGGGGACAACAGCGAGTTCATAGATGGGGTGGAGACTACTCCTGAATGGAATAATATGCGTGACACATTATCTGTCGCAATGTACCATGAATACCAGACTCCAAATTAGAATGACTTTTGGATTGCAGTGTGCACAACTTAGGAACTTATTACTATGTTAATGTTATTTGTTTTACAAATTTGTAGTTTTTCTCATGATATTGTATTATGCCTCTCGGTTGTTATGGGATGCTCTTTATTAGAATTAAATAATGGTTGCTGAACAATATTATAATACATATAGATTGGAAATCTACTACTAACAGTTGACAAGTTTTCACATGCTCACCATTTTTTCCTTTTTTAAATATCATCTACTCTTCACTTTTTTGAGAACTTGACACGCAGCATGTTGTATCTCATACAACTTTGTTTGTGTTTACTATTCGCATGCAGCATGTTTTAATATGATATATACCATTTATTGATTATTTTTTTCTTTCATGTGTCACTCAATCACAATAATAAATAATATGTAACACGTGATCTTGTTTGTTTCTTTACATGCAAATTTTGTTGAACTGCTATTTTTTTTTCAGAATAAATTAACATTTTAACATGTTCATACTTATGTTAATTATCAATGATCCTTATTTTATACACCGTTTTCAGCAATGTCTACGTTATGGAATGGTCAGCTGCCTCCCGAATGTTCTTGTGGTAAAGGTAGTATGATTCGTAGATGCGCTGGACCAAATTCTACGAACCCGGGCAGGTACTACTACATATGTCCACAAAATGCAAAACATAAAAGGTATTTTATTTGGTGCGATGACGTTCACACCAATGATCTACCTGGTCGCATTCCGAGTTCGGTAAATCCTGGAAAATTCACATCGGAACCCGATACTATTGGCTCATTTTCAAGTAATTTCTCTGAAAAAAATAATAGCACCTTGCATCGTCGCATGACTGAACCCGAAAGTGTTACCCGTCACATGAATGAGGCAAAACAATTACCCGAGGCTTGTATCTTCGTTAATAGCAACGGGGCTCCAACTACGTTAATGTTTTGGTTCTTTGTTTGTATTATGCTAATTTTTGTATTTATGGTTCTCATTTTGTTAGGTGTGCTCTTGGGTAGGGCATTTTAGTAATGTTGTTTACTTGTTGTCAAGTATCAAAACAATATTGTTGCTTTTTATGTCAGCATGCATGCAATTGAAACTGATAGGACAATTCAAGCTTTTGCCCACGTGACTGCCCATTTCCTTGTAGATTGAAATGCTGCGTTGATTTAATGTGTCATATTTTTCCTATGCATCTTTAATGAATCAATTATTATTTTATTGTTTACTGATTTAAAGTAGCCCATTGATTTATTGGAGTTGTTGAGCGGAGTCGTGAGTCACCCATTCTACCACATGGTTTTACTGAATGTTGGTGTACTATGTGGCCCATGTGACTGCCTATACCGCTAGATTGCTTGACTAAAATTTTTAACAGTTTCCTATTACATCAATGAATTGAATACTACATCAATTTTTTATTGACTTCTTTTTCTCCCTTTACTGCTTTGCTTTTTCATGTTTTGTCTTCTAGCAAATTGAATGCACTTCCAAATGGTACACACATAATAAGTCTATAAATTAGAAGATATAGCGAACCACTTGAGTCTCCATCCATTCTCAAAAAAACGCACGCATATGCTTTATTAAAAAAAAAAAACCAAATGCCTCCCAAAAACATTCCTCCCCAGCACGAAATTTTCTACGATGACTTATGGACTTTTGAGATGGAATCATGCTTCGTGAATACTCTGTTGACTCAAAAAAATGAAGGTAATTGGGATGGTAAGGAAGCAGTCAACTATCACGCCACCGCAATGGCCATTGGCAACGTGAATAATGTATTCTGGAAGGCTTACACAGTTGACGAGGCTCAAGTTCATATGATGTTCCTAGTACAAAGATATGAGCTGTTCAATCTTCTTATGTCTACTGAGGGTTTCACTTTGGATGAAAGCACAAACAAGTTGCATGCATCGAAAAAAAATTGGCTTGCAATGATCAAGGTTTAAATACTTTTACTCATTACTTTTGTTTATTTCTGTAGTTCGTACAATATAATAAAATCGTATGCATGCTAAACTTACCCAAATTATTTGTAGCGTGACCGTCTTGCAATGGCTTACGTTCGCGAAGGCGAACCCTTCATTTCGGCATTAACAGTGTTGTTCAAGGATCCTGACCCACAGTGCGAGTTCCCTACACCTCGAAAACCAACTGAAATCATTGAGATAAGTGATGACACTGCGTCAGTGGAGGGGGGTCAACACGCAAACGCAGTGGAAACCATAGTAGTCTCCGACTCAGAGGACGAGGAAGTCATGTCTCCAAATGACATTAAAGGTGGTCGACCCAAGCGTAGATTGTTTGATTCTCCAGCACGTTCGTTTACTCCGCCTTTGCGTGCTCATGTTGACAAAACTAACAAACCAGCAGTACCACCAATGATGAATACTACCGGAAACTACCCATATTATCCTCCACGCAATGCCTTTCCACCAAAGCCAGCTACTAGTTTCAGCTCGACAAATGCCGAGTCTAGCAGCTCATGTGCGTCAACGAGCCCCTACAAATGGTTCTCGTTGTCTCGTGGAAATGAGTAATTTCAACTGTTGAGTAACTAAGTATTACTATCTATTGCTTAAAGTAGGTTCCTTTCTCGTTGTTTGTTGCTTGACTTTCTGTTGGCTTATTTCCGTATTAAAATAGGTGCTAGACCATATGTATCTCGGCTATGTATCGTTTATGTCCATGTTCTGAATGATTATTATGTACTTGTGTTTTTTTTAGTTTACAATGTTTTGCTACTCAAATAGTTATAAGTTATAAACGTAAAAAATATTTAGCAAACTTTATTTTTGTCGTAGATGAGATACAAAATATATTTAGTACTACCATTTTTAATAATTTTTTTCATCTTTAGTCATTACCAATCTTTATTTTTACATATACTCCTACAATATTTTTTAATCAATGAAAAAATAAGTTTATTGATCAGTAAAATAATCTAAGATTTATTAATATTAAAAGGTAAATTAATATTTTCAACTTTATTAGAGTTTAGAGAATGAAGAGATTTAATTATAGTGGAAAATTGAGTAACATAAATTTAAAAAAAAAACACTTATTACAATCCTTTAATTTAAAAGTGTCTGGTATTGTTAGTATATTTTTTTTACAGGATATGAAAAAATAAGTATATTGATCAGTAAAAAATATTGTTTATTGATATTAAAATAACATTGATATTTTCAAGTAATAAAAGCTCAACCGATGGACTATTCTATGATTCTCCCATTATTTTATCCGAGACACTAGTATTAAGAGCGATACTACAACAACCAAGACATTCAAACACCAGTATTGTGGAATATATATATATATATATAAACTTGCTACGGCTATGCAATAATGCAAAGTATTGTTCATCACAAAATAGCCGATTTTGTTCATCACAAAATAACCTGCATATTACATCACAGGATAAGCGACATAGTTCATCACAAAAAGATGTCAACATGGTTAACTAATAAAGCAACGGACCAGTGAGACTGACAATCACAATCTAAGATTATCAAACATGTAAAGTTGTGCACAATACTCCTTTCGGAATATGCCACACATCTCCGGGTCTATATCGAGTACTGATGCTCCAAAACAATGACATTCAAACATCTTTATACACATCACTCCGCAATCACTGTAGTTCCGCTGTTGTGGAGTTTTCTGAAACCTTTCTATCACCCATGCTGCCTCGTTTTTGTCGCCACAGATACTAGGAAGAACAGAGGCTAACTTACGGAATTGCAAATTTTGTCTTGCTGGAGGACGTCCTTGATATAGGGAATCATAAATCACGAGCTTCTTCTCTTGTATTCTCATTTCATAAAGCAACCAATGCGACCCCGAAACATTGGCAACACCAAATATAGAATCTGCTTCAGACCACGGAATACCACAACCTTCTATTGGGAGTCTTCCCTCCACATGAGCCATTACGGATTTTGCATGTGCTGACCATGACCAGCTTTCACCTGCTTTCTTTGCCTTTTGCCAACCCTCGTAAAGGCCCGAGGTTAGTTGCCCCTGGAAATTCAGTCCATTATATAAGTCATTAATTAAAAGAAAGTACCTGACCATAAATTCAGTATTGAAATGGCTCATAATGAAGAGCTTACCCAGAAAATCAAACTAACATAACTGCATTTTCTCATATTATCATGTGGCATCAAGTTCTTAGCCTTAAAAACAACCAAGTGCAACAAAGCATCAATATGCTGACAACGAAAAAGGAAAACAATTAATAATTTTGTAAGTTAAAAAAACTGAATTCATAGTGCACAAGATAAATTTTGTAGTAAAAAAATATTACCTCACTTGAAAGCCATCCATCGGGACTCCAAATGTCGTTAAACCATTGTGCATTAACACTTCCAATGACGCTGACCGTTGGACAGATTCGAGTGATCTTTTTTTGGTTCTTTTTCCACCATTCCTCAAACAAGCTTATACGGTCACTGGTAACGTGTGGATGACATGGGTTGTAAACGTCTGAGGAAGCTACTGCATATTGTTCTGCAGCTGGTTCTGACAATACGATAGCTAAAGCGTGGACATTGGCTGGTTGGTCAGAGTGGCCCGTTTCAGGTTGATCCACCACAGTTTGATCATGTAATTGATCCCCCGCCTTTACTTCATTACCACCATCACTGCCCATATCATTGCTTCGAACTGTTTCCTGATTTGGAGTCGTGCATTTATCAGTCTTTGACATACGTAACACCTCCAAAACTGAATGCATCAAGTTCTCCAGGCTTTCTTGTTTGTTGTGGATAACTGCAAATTGTTCCCGAACGTACTTCCTCCATTCACCTTCATCAACGGTATGATTTTGCTCAACCTGTACAAACTTTTTTTCCAAGCTGCCTTGGTTTTTGTTGATTGCTTTGAACTGATCTCGAATGTATGACCTCCATTCACCTTCTTCCCCGTTCGTGTAATCCACCTGTGTCTCCAAGCAAGAATTCTTCACCGAGTTTCTACGCTTGCGTTTTTTGCTTTGCTTTGAAGTACTGGGAGTGTTTTCATCCATGAGCAACTCTTCCCATTCTACCACGCTGATGTATGCCGAGGAATTCATCTCCGCTCTCGAAGCAATCAGTTTCTGCTTGACTTCCATCTTCATTCAAATTGAACAAGGAAAATAAAGTCATTACAGTAGATTCATAATAAATAAAAAAATTTCCTTGTAGTAAAAAGCTAACTTACGTGGTCGGCAGTTCGGTCTCCCTTTTTCAAGATAGGAAAACAGTTTGTTGTAAGGTCCTCGAACCGGATTATCCCCTTTGCTGTCCAGCGTAGCATACGAGGTATCGAGCTCCGTGACTTACCGAATTGGGTTGCACACAGCTTAGCTACGCAGGGCATCGCTTCGTAGGCCCAAATTTGTAAAGCAAACCCGAATCCGTAGACATCGATGTGCTTTACATTCGTGTTGTTTTGCTTTTTAGGTGACTTGTCACATTCCAAAGGATACTTGTAAAGTATTGCAGCCCGAAACTCTTGTATTAAAAACTCAAATGCAATACGACCCCACGGAAATTTATTGAACTCCTCAATGTTATCAGCAAGGTTGATGTATTGAACCTCAATTTTTTTGCAAGTATTAGCCCGAACCAGTAGAATCCCGTACAAAAACCACAAAAGTGCAAGTTTCAAGCTGAGGTCGCTTTCGCCTTTGTCCTTTGCATTCAAAAAAGCGGTTTCAACGTCCTTTACGGTAAGAATTACTCGTTCCTTGAATACTTGTTTGTACAACTTTGACTCTGGAGGGATTGATGATCGTTGGCCAAAGCGAAGTCCGGTGATTAAAGCGAACTCATTCGGCCCAAATTCAGCCTCTCGATTGTTAATCTGGAAAATAAGCTTATTGTCTATTTTCGACTTGTTCTGCTTGAACAGGAGGTGTAGATACAACTGGCCTTGAAATCGCATATCTTCTAGACCTACAAACTGGCCGAAGCACGACTGCGTGAAACGTGTTTTGTTGTTTTCGCCCAAATGATCCATTATTTTAGGAATAATGGTGAGGTCTGCACGTGAGCTGATTCGCGCTGCAAAATACTCATCGTATGGGACCATAGCCATTTCTTGATATGCTGCAATAACAACAAATATTCAAAAAAATTAGAGCAGTAGAAAAATTTAAATAAACCAGAGGTTATTGATTTGATCCCATATACTATATTTACTTGTGACATAATTACACAATATAGGGAAGTAAGTATGTAGTAGGTTTTGAACTGTTTCCGGAATCTTGCAGTGATGCAATCTCAGTGGCATTTAAGTTTTGCACACATTGGGTTAAAGGTCTAGAGATGTGTTTAAAGGTCTATGATTTAGTGTGATGTGTTCAAAGGTCTTGAGAAGAGGGAAAGAAGCGTAGATGAAAACTGAAAAGTAATGCTACGATTAACAGTGTTGTCAAATATTGTGATTAGCACATTAAAATTTGCTTCTTAATCCCAAACAAATTATCATGATTTAACACCTTTTTTTCTCACTTTTTTCCTAAAATCAACAACTTTGATACTGGCATCATTCATTCAAGTTACAAACAACCACACATTTCCATATGGGTATACCTTATTATACCCATGAAATTTGTATTTTAGAGTTCAAACGATCCTATTATATATACTAATATATATTTGTGGAATATAGCAATTCATATTTTGTCATCTCATTTTTAAATATAGCATGATGATGATTAGGGACCATTAATTTCCCATATCTGTATCTATCATCTCTAAAGGGATTGTTCACAAGTTGCAAGAAATACTTTTTGGTCAAATTTCAACCATAAAAACGAAAAAGAATTCGAACGTTGGGATTGTCAATGGCCTACCACAAATCCTCACACTAAAAAGGCCAACCCCATCATTTACTTCGTCAGAAATGCTCATTGTGGCCCCAATGCTTCTCTCCACAATCTCACTTCCATAGACTTAGGTATTTTAATTTAGTAAAGCTTACTGCATATTAGGTGCTTGTAAAAATTTCCAAGAGACATTTTAAGATACTGGCTATGAAGCCTGTCAAAAAAAAAAAATAAAAAATAAAAGAGATACTGGCTATGAATGAAGAGTTGGAACTTAGTTTGTCTATAATGTTTTTTCCAATTTTTTATGTCTCCACAAATCATGTGATTATAAATTGCAACCACGCCACATCACCAAGAAAGTTGCAGGTTCACTTCTGCTTTTTTCCTTACTCTCATACTTGTGTCTTGCCATTATATTAACAGGTGCAATAAACTATGAGAACAATCCACATTCAAATGAAAGAACTTTAAAGCAGCCGACTATACAGTGACTTATTAGGTAGGTGAAAAGTAAAAATACCTTATCGGATTTTTGAAGAGTGTCGAAGCACTAACGGCGACGTGGACGGCGAGTTCGACGGCTCCAACTACGGCCAATTGAAGGACTTACATTGAACACTATGTGAACGAAGACTTTAGGGCGACGGTAACAAGAGGGACGATTGATTGAGACGGGAATGGGTTCCTCTTGTGAGGTTTTGACAGAAAATTCAAAATTGGGGGAGAATCAAGTACATGAACAAAAATCCGTCGACCTAATATAATTCGGTATTCAAAAAATGAATTAGTAAGGCCATTAAGTGGGCCAAAAAATATATGTTATGGCCCAAATATATACCATAAATATTAATAAAGTTGTGGGTCAATTAGTAGGCAAATTCCTGGGCAAAAAAATAATAAGAAGAAATAAAATTAAAAAAATGATAATCGATACAGGCACCAGGTCTGCCTAAGTAGTGGGCAAAAATACATCTCATAAAAAATTAATTTAAATGCAATATCAATGAATTAGATCATTATGCAAATTATCATGAAATTTAATTAAGAAAAGTATTCAATTAGTTTTAATTTGTCCAACGGCCTTATAATTTATAAATAATTATTTATACAAAGCAAATAAAAAAATATATCTTCAATAATAAGAGTGGTATTAAGTAATGTCGCAATGTTATTCAATTTATTTGATAATTATAGCTAGTTTCGGTAATAATTGAATCTATAAAAATATTTTGATTATTATGTTTCGTATTAGTAATATAAAATAATAAGACCCAAATTCAAAATGCTTTTAGGGTGTATTTTGTTCTTGAGATGTTAGTTGAAAATTCATTTTGCTACTGATTGAATGTGTGACCATTAACCTTTGTTGTTGGACATTCTTCATTGAAAATTGATTTATATATATATTGATGATCACTGGACACTAGAAATTCGAAATATGATTAAAACATACTACTCAATACCAAAAGTCATTGTTTTGGCTGATACATATATAAACATTTAACCGTTTACAAATTTAATCCCAAAAGTAGTGGTGGGCATAAAAGTACCATAAGTTTTTGAAACTACGACATAATTTAATTTGTCCAACAACCCAAATTAATACTCTAAACTTTCAAGTAACCCGCTAGGACACGACGCACGTATCGCGATCGTTTTTCCTGAGGCATTCCCATGAACATTTCTAGACAATCAGCATTCTTTGCTAGCAAATGAGCAGCGTCGCACTTATCGTCTTCAGAGAGGTCAGGTATCGCTTCCAATATGTTGAACAAATCCCGTCTAACGGTTCCTAATTGAGTCTCATACCCAAGAACCCGAACAAGGTTGTCCATCCGAACATCTTGGGATTTGTTCATTTGTTCCAAAACATCGGCAAGTCTATCATTGGGATTTGATTCAGTATGCGCTCTTTTCTTACCAGATTTCTTAGATTGCTGTTTTTCCATAGGGGGGGCTTCACTGTTTACTTCCATGTCAACAACAGGACTTTCAGGACACACATATGAGGGATTTTGAGGATTATCAGCAATTTGAGTATGATCTTCGTTGACTAGTCCATTAACGGCTTCCATTACGTCTTCTGCAGTACCTCCATTTGCCCTATCCTTTCCGAAAATGTCATTCCAAGCTTCATATAATGGCCAAGATTTGTAGCGCATGTGCGTGGCATTAGGATCGTTCTTGCAAAGACAATAAAAGAAAAATAATTACAAATAGCTTGAAAATACAATGATGTCATGAAATAAGAAATCTTACAGCAGCAAATATAGATTATCAAGCTACACAAATATTCAAAGATTAACAACTATTTATAGCTAAACCTTACAGCTTCATATAAGTTACAAAACAACTATAAATCTCTGTTTAGCTAAACCTTACACTTACAAAACAGAGGTTACTTAACCTTATGAATACAATGATGAAAGGTTGATAATCTGTATTTGTTGTTTATCAAGCTGTTCTTTGAAAGCAATATTTTATGGATGGTACAAAAATATTTTTACAAATATATTGTTTACCCTTACGCTTACAGCTTCGACTAATGCATGCTAAACTTACAGCTTCATATAATACTTACAAATAAACAGAGATTATTTAAAGCAAAATTATAAAACATAGATTATTTGTAAGTAGTATCATTCAAAAGAAAATGCTTTCATCACATAATAAATCATATCACAAACAAAGTCTAGACATACGTTCCTACACAAAAATTAATCTTTCTTAATGTAAACATTGTTTCCCAGTTTCATATCAACAAACACCAGGCTCGAAAATGAAAGCAAACTAGAAAAAATAAAAACTAAACTAATCGGTGAATTTGCTTGGCCATTACAGTTCCATATCATCTAAACACAATTTATTTGAATAAGAATTTACAGAATAGACTCCACAGTATAAATAAAGCATTACAAACAAGAATAAAATATCAAATTAATTAGAAAAAATTGAAAGTTGAATTTTTTTATGCAGGAAAATTACCTTGACAATATTATCCCATGCTTCATTATGACAATCGATGAGACCAGTCTCAGAGTTGAAGCCTATACCAGAATTTCCATTTAGCATCGTAAGGAGGGAGGCATGTGCTTTCTTCCAAATGGTAATCCTCGAAGTTATGTGGGGATTAGCACGAATATCCGTACCACATAGCCTCTCTCGCATTCCATGCTCTAGCTTGATCAAATACCCAGGCTTAAATCCATTTTCACTCTTCCAGCCGGTACTAACTAGTTCCTTCATCAACTCCGCAAGAGTGGATTCTTCCACGGGAGTCCAGGACCGTCTTTGTCTATCAGTTTTTTTCCCATTGTTCTTAACACCGAAGCTACTACTGCCGCCACTCTCCATCCTACGACAATAACATAATATAAATAAACATCGTGCCTAAACCGCCAAAGGGGAGAAAACTAAAACTAAAATAAACAGAGAGAGAACTATACATCACTCACTAATTTTGGTGAATAGAGTAACGCCGCATATGAGAGTACGTCGGAGACGAAAGAAAATCAACCGGGGACACTATCTTGGATGCAGAACGGCGACGGCGGTAAAACCCTAGACAGCCTTCATTGTTTGCGAGAGAATTGCAGAAAGGAGAAATGAGGGAATGAGTATAATGTGTAAAGGGATTTTAACGGGGGTAATTTTGTCTTTTGGTTACTAATCTTATGACTTATCTTGTGTATCAAACATATGTAATAAAAGGTATCTCAATTCCTTAAAATTTATCAAGGCTACCAAATAACTTTTTTCTTTTCTTATGAGACCTACCAAACACCAATAAAATTACTTATCTAACCTAAATCCTTAAAAGGTATCTCAATTCTCTTTTCATGACACTAATTTTACAAGGCTACCAAATGGGCCCTGAGTAGATTGCTTCCTAATTGTGATTCTTCATTGTGCTTTGTGTAAAATTGTCTCTTTAGATTAATGGTTGATCACCCTAGCAATAGGCGAGAGTTGAGCTAACGTGATTAGGTGTTAATCGGGTTTCAATTTTTCATGATTGTATGAATTGGGGATTTCTACATTGAGAAATGGGAAAGACTAAGGATACTCACATTAGGCATTGTGATTTTAATGGAGTGATTAATTTCATGATGGTTTATGCTTTCTATCTTAGTTGATTTGCAATTTGATTCAATTGTAGCTTGTTGATTGATGATTCATTGATGGATGTTAATCCTAGCACCTCTATCCCACCATTTAGTGTTGTTTTTGTTATCGCATTCTAAGTGTTCGATCTATTGCTTGCTCCTTGTTGTTTTGTATTTTTGCTTGTGTTTTTGTTGTTTTTGTACCAAACCATTGTTGCAACTTTAGTCACTAATAACTTGTATTTCTAGGGCCTCATGTGCATACTTTTTCCCTTGGGTTCGATATTTTGTTGATTGGTCTTAATAACTCTTACCCTATACACTCCAATCAACTGGCGAAACCAAAGAGAAAAGCTGATGGAACCATCGACTTCAGCTGGATAAAAGGCATAGTCACAAAAGCTGAAGTCGAGTCAGGACTCAAGGATGAAGACGAGCTCAAGCCTTTAAGGAAAAGAGTCTTCAACTGACTGATGGTTCCAGAAGCAGATCAGTGGGGTGTTTAGATAAGATTGTTTTTCTCTCTTTATCTTCTATCTTATCTGCACTTGTAATTTGAAAAGGTGTCTATATGAATGAAATTTCGTGAACTTATCTGAATGACGTTGTTTTTTTTCAAGTTTAAGTTCCTTATTGCTTTCTAAGAAAATGTCAAGAAATTTTTCTAAGTGTTAATCATCTGAGAAAAACTTTATTCAAAACAAAAATTTCGTAAATATTTTTTAAGTATAAAAAAATTTCCAAGTATGGAAATTCTCTAAGTGTGAATATTTTCTTAAGTGTGAATAAGTGTTCTTATGTGAACTTGTCTGGTTGAGAAGTGCTTACGTGCTTAGTATGCTTATCTGATTTTCTTGAATAACCTTGACTAACATCAGCTGTGAGTTTGTTTCTTTCTTGTAGTTTTAACTTCATCAAAAAGGGGAAAATAGTTAGATCAAGTTTTAGTTTTGATGAGTTAAAATGTATAGGTTAGACAAGCTCATGTAAAATTAGGATGACCAGCTGAGATTGTATGGACCAGCTGAAGTAGTAAGCTTTGTACTAGGCTGATCAGACTAGGCAAGGTAAATGAAGTCAGCTGAGATCAGGATGCTACAAGGTCATCTAAAAACAGTCTTGAAGAATTCATCTATTGGACAGGATAATGAAGAGCTCAAGACAAGGTCAAGACCAGCTGAGTAGAATAAGAAAGACAGGTTTTCACCAAGTCAGCAACAGACAACTAACTCAAGATTAACTGAGGTCAGGGCAGTTATAAAGAAAAGTTTGTTAAGCGGTTTTAAGTTTGTTACAACAAACTAACCGTCTTACAGGCTTATAAATAGGATTAAGCACAGTTCTTAGAAGAACTCTTAGCACTCATTATTCTGAAATTCACATTTTCGAAAAACACTCACATATCTTCATAAGTTTTCATAATTTTCTAAGTGTTTAGAGAACACTTACTGTACATCTTCAAATCACTATCCGCACCGTATTTTCTAGTTTAGCTAGTTAGATTGATAGTTTGAAGGTGAATTGAAGACGAAGATTGTCAAAATCTGTAATTGTAATCATCAGTAAGTCAGAGAGTAAGTAAGTAGAGTCCCTTCTTCAAGTTGAAGAAGGAGAGTGGATGTAGGATCTTTTGATCTGAACCACTATAAATCGTGTGTCATTTACTTTCTGTTTTTATTTTTGTTGATTATCTGTAATTTGAATAAACTTGTTTCAGATTGCTTTTAGATCCAGCTTCATAGATTGAGTTTAAAATTGTTTCCGATGTTTAACTTTGATTTTGGGAATTTGCAATAATCATTTGAATTGATAATCTGATTTTTTATAAAAAGATTTAGATAATCTATTCAACCCCCCCCTCCCGTTCTAGATTATCTCTGGAGGGTTTGCTTGATTTCCTTTAAACTACTCAATCTCGGACCAACACACTTGTTGGTCCCGGGATTGAGTCAGATCTACTAGAAATAATCTAGAAGGGGGAGTTGAATAGATTATTTAAATTTCTCATGAAATTCATGAAATTCAGATTGTCTACTCAAACTGATCTTCCGAATTATTGCGAGTACCCAACGGAAATGAATTATACTAAATCCTTTAAGAATAGATCTAAAAGCTTCTTGATCGATTATTTAAATCACAAAGTAATAACATAAATTAAGAGCACAAAGTAAAGAACACAAGATTTATAGTGGTTCGGATTGAAAAATCCTACGTCCACTCTCCTTCTCCAACTCGAAGAAGGGTCTTTTCATACTTCCTTCTCGATTACAAATTACAGTGGTGAAGATTCAACTCTTCAAATCTTCAATCTTTCTTCTAATCTAAGATTACTGTGCATAAAACTATTGTGTAGAAGGAATTACAATGAAATGTTCTCTAAACACTTAGAAAAATATCAAATATAAAATGTGACTTGCTATAATTGCTCGTGAATTGTGTGAATCTCAGAATGTGCAAAAAGTCCCTCTAAGGAATGTGCTTAGGCCTATTTATAAACCTATGTTAGGGAAAGAAAAAAGTTGTATTTAGTTTTGATGTGTTAAAAAGTGTAATATAGGATGACCAGCTGGGGATTTTGTATAGACAGCTGAAGTAAGTTTGAAAATAAAACTAAGTATAAGAAGTCAGACGAGGTCAAGATATCAGACTAGGACAAACCTCAGATGAGGACAGGAAATCAGATGGGGACCAGATACCAGACTAGGACAATGCATAGAAGACAGTTTATATACAATATTATAAACAAACACCTAGACAAGGAATGAAGACGAGGACAAGGTGGAGTAAGTATCAGACGATGAAGTGTTAGAGAAATTTTACACAAGTTTCAAGAAGCAGTTACAACTGACCAAGAGGAAGTTACAAGATTCAGTTATACTGTTATAACTGATCAAAACAGAATTCAAGGAAGTTACAACTACCAAATGAAGATCTCTATAAATAGAGACAGAAATTAGTATAGAAATACTATTGATACTTTGCACTCATCGATATACACAATTTGTATTCACGAGCCACAAATATTATACACATTCACAAACGTTTTATACGTTTTCCAGTTTTAGTGTTTGTAGAACACTTTTCACACAACATCTTCAAGCCATAGATATCCAGAAATTAGAAAGAGATCATTGTAAGGCTGAAGATTCACGATTGTAAGTAAGTCAGCAAGAAGGAAGAAAGTAAGTAAGTAAAGACCCTTCTTCAAGGTTGAAGAAGGAGAGTGGATGTAGGATTGTTATAATCCGAACCACTATAAATCCTGTGTTCTTATTGCTTTGATTTACTTACTTGTTTCTTTTCAATTCTTAGTTTATCAATCACAGATTAATTTTAGGATTAAAGTTAAAACTAAAATATCAGTTTGCTTTTGATCTTATTGAAGTTGAGATTAGCAATCATTTTCCGCTGTGTACATCTGGTACTTTGAATCAGTTTTGGAAGATTTGAAAAATCTACAAAATCTATTCAACCCCCCTTCTAGATTTTGTTCTAGAAGGTTAATTCAAGTTTTATCAACTTAACCAATCGGGACCAACAAGTGGTATCTAAGCAGTGTTAAGCTGTTCTGATATTAATTTTAGGTCTTAACTAAGATCCTGAATTTTGTTCTTGATAATCTGTATTTTCTTTGTTTCACTAACAGTTCTACTAACAAAATCTTATGAGTATTGTGGTTTTTCTATTTCACCATGTCTTCTGTGAAGAGCAAGAAATCCAGGAGTTTGCCTGATTTTTCAATAGAAGAATATGATTACTGGAAGTTTAGAATGGAGAACCATCTTAAAGCAATTCATGATAGAATGGAGGAGGTTCTTGAGGAAGGACCTATCAAGTTTTATCATGGTGGCACAAGTGATGGTACTACAACAGCTGAAACAAGAGTGAGGCAAGAAAAGAAAAGCTCAGAACTCACTAGTGATGAAAGGAAGATTCACAATTTGGATCAAGTTGCAAGAACTGAAATTATTGAAACATTAAGCAAGGATTGGATAGAAAAGGTTAAAAGATGCAAGACTGTCAAGGAAATGTGGGAGACTCTTGCTGGAATCTGTGAAGGATCTGAACAGGTTAAAGAAAACAAGTTGCAGTCTGTTCTACACGCTTTTGACACTTTCAAGATGAAAGAAGGAGAGTCTGTTGATCAATTGGACGTTAGGCTGACCAATCTACTGAACAAGGCTGCTGATTTGGGAAAAACGTACACAGAAAAAAGAAATCAACAATAAAGTGCTGAGGTCATTGAGCAAAAGATGGAGAGAGAAAGCTAACATTCTGAAGGCTACTCAAAATCTATCCTCAATTTCTCATCACACTTTGTTTTCTCATCTGGAGGCGTTAGAATATGACATTCAAATTGAAGATGAAGAAGATGAAGAAGAATCTTCAACATCTGGAAAGACTGTAGCTTTTGTTCATCAAGATGAATCTGAAAAGATCTCTAAAGCATCTGATTTGTCCGTAAAAGAAGAAATGGCTCTTCTGTTGAAAAGGTATGAAAGATTGAAGATGAAGTACAAAAGAAACAAGAGAGACAGGTCAGGTCGAAGGAACTATAGATCAGACAGGGATGAAAAGAGTTCAGACAATGATAGAAAGAAGGATCAGTCAAGGAGTCATAAGTCACCTATCAGACGAGGAGATAGTAGTCCAAAAACAGACAGAGGAGATATATGTTATACATGCAACAAGCCTGGTCACTACAGTTATGATTGTCCTCAACTCACTCCCAGAGAGAGAGAAGAAAAGAGGAAGAAAAGAGATAGAAGGTATGCTGATCAGAGAGCTCTTCTAGCTGAGAAAGAAGAAGTTCATGAGACATCTTCATCCTCATCCTCATCTGGTTTTGGATCAGATGATGACATCTATCTGATGGCAAAAGAGGTACATCACTATACATCCTCAGATAGTGATTGTGATACCTTATCAGAAACTGATCCCAGTCTTGTTGATAAACTTTTGAAAGACTAGGAAACAGCTCCATCTGCTTATAAACAGATAGAGGCTGAAAATTTTAATTTAAAGAATCAAATTACTAATCTAACTAAGGTCAATCAAACTAAGGAAAGTGAGAAACCAGACTGTACATTCAAGGGGGAATGTCAGACTCAGATGATCACTAGTACCTTGTCTGATAAGACAGATAAGTTAGAACAAGAATTGAGTTCTTTGAAGATAAAATTTTCAAAATCTATTCTGAAAATGAGAATTATAAGAAAACTAACAGAGAATTAAATCTCAAGTTAGGACTTCTGAATAACTCTCAAACCACAATAGATAAAATTTTCAATTCTTCACAAAAGTCTAGTGATAAAACTGGATTAGGTTTCGATAGGAGTAAGAAAAATGATCCAATAAAATCAAGAGTCTTTGTCAAAGCAACTAAACTAAAGATAGACACTAGATTTAGTCCCTGGAAACCTAAGGAATTAATTACCTCATCTGATAATTCTGAAAAGAAGAAACAGATGAGGAAAGAAACTCCAAAGGTTAAACCCAAAACTAAATCAAAGTCGTATCCTAGGTATAATGGTTTTGACGGAAGAAGCAAGACATATCCATTCTTACCAAGATTCAAGACAGTTTCAAAAGATCAGTTAAATAAGATTGATCTTGAAAGTCTTATCTTAGTAGATAGATATGGGTGTAAACTGCAATCTATGGTTTTAAGGAACATTGATATTTTTGTCTGGATTCCTAAAAATCAACTTAACATGAAAGGACCCAAAGTACAAAGGGTACCTAAGCAATAAATTTGTGATTGCAGAAAGATAAGAAGATAGTCGATAGAGGAGACATTCTTGAGGTCATCTGGTACATTAACAGTGGCTGTTCCAAGCACATGACCTATGAAAGACGACTTCTCTCTAACTATCAAACCATTGATAGACCAAGAGTGATGTTTGGAGATAACAACTATGGACTTACTAAAGGTGTAGGAACACTAATGATTGGAGATGTTCAAGTTCATGAAGTTTACTACGTGGAAGGATTGAAGCACAATCTACTATCTGTTTCACAATTTTGTGATAAAGGATTTTGTGTCAAATTTACTCATAATGCATGCTATGTTCTAGATGGTACCAATGAAAATATTCTATTAGCTGGAGTAAGACAAGGTAACATTTATGTTGCCAATTTCAAAAGTTGTCCTAAAGATACTTGTCTTGTTGCTAAGAGTTCAGATGATTTAAGTTGGCTGTGGCACAAATGACTTAGTCACTTAAACTTCAAAACTCTTAACAAAATAGCAAGGAAATCTTTAGTTAAAGGACTTCCTGATAAAATATTTTCAAAGAACCATGTGTGTGATGCTTGTCAAAAAGGAAAACAGACCAAAGCTTCTTTTAAAACAATAAGTAATTCTTCTTCAGAAAGAATTCTGAAACTTCTTCACATGGATCTTTTTGGTCCAGTAACTCCTCTCAGCTTTAGTGGAAGAAAATATACCTTAGTAATTGTTGATGATTTTTCAAGATTTACTTGGGTTATTTTCTTGTACAAAAAGAATGAGACTATGACTAAGATTCCAGAATTTCTTAAAAAGATTCAAAATGAAAAAGGATTAAATATTGTTAAAATTAGAAGTGATAAAGGTACTAAATTCCTTAATAAATTTATCACTAACTACTGCATTGAGAATGACATAGCTCAAGAAACATCTGCAGCAAGGACTCCACAGCAAAATGGAGTGGTTGAAAGGAGAAATAGAACCTTTAAAGAGGCAGCTAGATCTATGTTATCTGAGTATAACACTTCACACAGGTTTTGGGCAGAAGCTGTTAATACAGCATGTTATGTTCAAAATAGAAGCTTGGTTGTTAAGGATAAGTGTAAAACTCCCTATGAAATTTGGAAGGGACGACCTCCCAAAATTTCATACTTTCATATATTTGGTTGTAAATGTTTCATACATAACAATGGAAAATCTCAATTAAAAACCTTTGATGCCAAGATAGCAGATGGGATATTCTTGGGATACTCATCTGTATCAAAGGCATATAGAGTTTTTAATAAGACAACCTTGTGTGTAGAAGAAACACCTCATGTGATATTTGATGAATCCTCTTTTGAGTTTGATAAGACAGGGAACATCACAAAGATATCAGACAATCTGGAACAGATGACTATCAAAGAATCAACCATAAAATTCTACAATCAAGAATCAGATTCAGATGAAGAGGAAGAATTGGACAAAGGAAAAGAACCTGAAAGATATACCTCACCAGCTAAGTTGCCAACTAATCAGACAACTAGCACATCTGATGTTCAGGGATAAGAAGGTAACATAGAATCATCTGAAATAATTGGAGATTTAGATTCTGGTGTCCAGACAAGGACTCAACTAAATCAAGATTGTATGTTCAGTTGCTATGTGTCATTACTTGAACCTAAATCAATTACAGAAGCTCTAACTGATTCCAACTGGATTAATGCCATGCAAGAAGAACTAAATCAGTTTCAAAGACAAGATGTGTGGGAGCTTGTTGAAAGGCTTCATCGTCAAAAAGTCATTGGAACTAAATGGGTCTTTAAAAACAAAAGGGATGAAAACAATATTGTGGTTAGAAATAAGGCCAGACTAGTTGCTCAAGGTTATTCACAATCAGAGGGTATTGATTATGATGACACCTTTGCACCAGTAGCTCGTCTGGAAGTGATTGGAGTGTATAGGGTAAGAGTTATTAAGACCAATCAACAAAAATATCGAACCCAAGGGAAAAAGTATGCACGTGAGGTCCTAGAAATACAAGTTCTTAGTGACTAAGGTTGCAACAATGGTTTGGAACAAAAACGACAAAACACAAGCAAAAATACAAAACAACAAGGAGCAAGCAAATGATCGAACACTTAAGATGCGAGAACAAATACAACAATAAATGGTGGGATAGGGGTGCTAGGATTAACATCCATCAATGAATCATCAATCAACAAGCTACAATTGAATCAAATTGCAAATCAACTAAGATAGAAAGCATAAACCATCATGAAATTAATCACTCCATTAAAATCACAATGCCTATTGTGAGTATCCTTAGTCTTTCCCATCTCTCAATGTAGAAATCCCCAATTCATACAATCATGCAAAATTGAAACTCGATCAACACCTAATCACGTTAGCTCAACTCTCGCCTATTGCTAGGGTGATCAACCATTAATCAAAAGAAACAATTTTACACAAAGCACAATTAAGAATCACAATTAGGTAGAAAACTAATGTGAGTATCCTTAGTGCAACTAATCTCTCGATTCCGAAGCACCCAATCCACGCATTCATACACAATTATCACCCGATTAATACCGGATCACGTTAGCGCAACTCTCGTCTATAGCTAGGGTGATCAAACACTAATCTAAAGAGATAATTATGCATGAAGCACAAATGAGAATCACAATTAGTAAGCAATCTACTTAATTGATCTCCAATCATCAACAATTATAGCATCATCAATCAATTCATCATCAATTTCAATTAACCCAAGCACAAGAGAGATTTAGCCCATGGTACCACAAACAATACCCATGGGGAGAAGATAGAATTGAACAAACATAAAGCAAATCACAACAATTAAGAAATTAAAGAGACAAAAGAGGAAAAACATCACCAAATGATCTTCAATCAACAAAAATAGAAATGCTTGAGTCTTCAACACCAATCTCCAAATGAAATACAAGCTTGAATTGAAAGAATTACAAGGATCAAAAGCTAATCTATGGCTAATCTAGCGACAATCAAAGGAAATCTACATCTAAATCTAACTTCTACTCTAACTACAAGGGAAATTGGCTTGGGGCCTGAGAATTCGCCCCAAAACCGCTACTAACTGCTCTTATGAAAGATTCTCCAAGTTATCTCTGAAATGCCCTGCTTCTCCTCTTAAATAGGCGAATTTCTGGAAAACTACCCCCTCGAGTCGAGGGTCAGGCCTCGACTCGAGGTCCCTGCCTTTTTCACCTCCCTCGACTCGAGGGTCATGCCTCGAGTCGAGACTGCTGCCATTTTTCGTTTTTGATCCTTTTCTGCATAGCCCTCGACTCGAGGCTCTTGCTCCTCGATCAGAGCTCGAGTCCAGGGCATTTTTCTCGCGCGGGGCTTCGACCCTGACCCCTGTTTTCGTCCCGGATGTCCGTCTCTTCATTATAAGCCTAATGGTACTCTCGGTTTGGCAAAATTCCACCGAATTACCTGCAAAATGGACGGAAAACATCAAAATCTCACAAATAATACTTTTAGGCAAAAGAGTGATACTTTTCACATTTAAGCACAAAAATCAACACCTTAGCTCACTTTTTGCACTAAAAATAGCCCTAAAAACATGTATCAATTCACTCCAATCAGGAAGCCATAAGATTGTTTTTAGCCTATGTTGCTTTTAAAAGGTTCATAGTTTTTCAAATGGATGTTAAGTCAGCATTTTTAAATGGAATCCTAGCTGAGGAAGTTTATTAGAGCAACCTCCTGGTTTTATCAAAGGAGACAAGGTTTATAAACTAAAGAAAGCTCTATATGGACTTAAACAAGCACCAAGAGCTTGGTATGACACCTTGTCTGAATATTTAATTCAAAATAGTTTTGTTAAAGGTAAAATTGATAGAACTCTTTTTAGAAAAGAGTTTGGTTGTGATCTTTTGTTAGTTCAAATTTATGTTGATGATATAATATTTGGATCAACTAACATATCTTTGTGTGAAGAATTTAGTTCTCTTATGAAAAGCAGATTTGAAATGTCCATGATGGGGGAGATGACTTATTTTCTTGGACTTCAAGTCAAACAGACAAAGATGGGAATATTCATCAACCAAGCCAAATATACAAAAGATCTTATTGATAAATTTGGAATAGGTACCAGCCGAGAAGCTAAGATACCTATGATGACAAATTTTTCAATGGATCCAGATGAGAAGGGAGAAGACACAAATCAAACTGAATATCGAGATCTTATATCTAAGTTCAATAGTTCAAATTTATTTCCCCGTGTTTAAGATATCGAATGTCCATAAATTAATTAAATTACTGACAACTTAATTAATTTATATCTAATTCCAAGAGTAGTACCACTCATCTTTATTATTATGTCGGATTAAATCCACCTGCAGGGTTTACATAATATTATGAGCTCCTCAAGGGGACATCATCATCCTAAATAATTAGGACACAGATTCCTTCTATAATCAACAGCACACCATATAAATAATGATATCTCCCAATTCACCGAGCCTATTGATTTAATAAATCTCACCCATTGGCAAATCAAAGAAACATACATCGAGTACACGTGCCCATTATTATATAGGGATTAAGAAGACGTACATCCATAACAACAGAGATCTTGTTCTTTTATATAGTCAGTACAAATTGAACAACCTCATATGGTCCTGCTCAATACATACAAAATGTACTAGTGTAACTTTATAGTCAAGATAGACTAATACCAAATTACACTACAACCGTTCCAATGGTTTGTCCAAATCCATCTTGGTTGTGAGCTATTATTTATAATCTATAAGGAACTGATAGCATAATCTTCTGTGTGACACCACACACCATGTTATCTACAGTATAGATTAACCCGGACAAAATAATGATATATATAACAATCATAAACAATAAGTATTTTGATCATAATGAATCTTATATTAAAAAGATGTTCATACTCAAAAAGATGTTCATACAAAAGCTAGGCTTATAGTATACATCCTAACAGAAAATTCTCAAGTATCTGAAAGGAACTATAAATGTTGGACTATGGTATCCAGCTGATGATAACTTTGAGCTGTCTGGATACTCAGATTCAGATTTTGGTGGGTGTAGGATAGATAGAAAATCTACATCTGGTACTGTTAGCACAAAATTGTTTTGATGAGTTGAAAGACTATTCCAGATGAGCAGACTATGATAAAGAACTGAAGACTAAGTTCTAGTACTAAGCTAAGCAGATTAGGTCAAGGGTAGCTCAAGTCAGCTGAAGACGAGAAATCACAAGTCATCTGGAGACAACCTCAATCCTAGTCATCTGCAGGAGACAAGTATAAAGAGCTCAGACGAGGTCAAGACAAGCTGAGTAGAATAAGAAAGGCGAGTTTTCACCAAGTCAGCTACAGACGAGTAGGAAGAATCAGCTGAGGTCTCAAGCAGTTTACAAGATTAAGTTTGTTAAGCATTTTCAAGTTTGTTAGAACTAACTAACAAACTAACTGTCTCTTCAGACTTATAAATAGGACTAGATTTTATTTTTTAATATACTTATGCATATTTGATTTTTCACATTATTCACTACTCAGATTTCAATCACAATCTTTTCATGAGTATTTCAAGAGAGTTCTCAAAAAGTTCTAAGGATTTTTAGAACACTTTTCTTGTAATCTTCAAAATTCGATATTCACTGTAATAGTTAGATTTTAGAGAAGGATTTAGGAGATTGAAGATTTGAAGATTTGTACAAGTTGTAAGCTGTAAGTTGAAAGTAAGAAAGTAAGTAGTAAGCAGAGTCCCTTCTTCAGATTGAAGAAGGAGAGTGGATGTAGGATTATTAAAATCCAAACCACTATAAATCTTGGTGTTATTTCTTGCTTTCTTTAATTTCTGTTCAAATTACAATATTGTTAATTCAAGATTAAAGTTCAGAATCTTAACTAAAATCTGAATATCAACCTTGCTTTTGATCTTGTTAAAAGTTGAGTTATCAATTATTTTCCGCTGTGTTTAATCTAATATTTTGAATTGATTTTGAAAGATTTAAAAATCTACAAAATCTATTCAAACCCCCCCTTTCTAGATTTTGTTCTAGGAAGCTAACTCAAGGTTATTAATCAACTCAACATTCCGGGACCAACAGGTACTTGTCAATTTTTGGGTAGTAAGCTGATTTCATGGTTGTCTAAGAAACAAACCTCGGTAGCTACTTCCACAACTGAAGCTGAGTATATGGCAGCTGGAAGTTGTTGTTCACAGCTGATCTGGATAAGTCAACAGCTAAGGGACTATAACATTATCACTAAAGAAGTACCTATCTTTTGTGATAGTAATAGTGCCATAGCTATTATTCAGAATCCTGTCCTATATACAAGATGCAAGCATGTAGATATAAGACACCATTTCATTCGAGACCATGTCGAAAAAGGGGATATCAGACTAGAGAAGATTCTTACTAATTTTCAAAGAGCAGACATCTTGACAAAGCCACTTGCAGAGACAAGGTTTAAAGAACTATCTGTAGAATTAGGATTATTAGATGCTTTTTTAGTTAATCTATAATCTAATTCCTTATTTTTACTATTAGTCTCTCTCAATTGGTTTGTTATGTCTAGAAAGAATTATCAGACTAGATATGAGTCAAAGGACAATCAGGTAGCTGATATCATTGATCTCCTATCTTGGGATCAAGAATCAAGGATTAGTCATATTGACCATATCTGACTTGATAGTTACTTGTCTGACATAGGTAAATCAGATAAGGACACAATAGTCAACTGACTTCTACAGAATCAGATGACTATTACACCTTATCTGACTTACTCTTGATACTAACGATTTGTCTAAGTGTCTGTGGTTTCAGCAAGAACAGAGTTTAGTACATATCTCTAAATACAAGACAAGGTCTAATTATCCAAATGTTCAGAAAACAGACAATGATGCTATCAATCCAGACGAGGTGAAAGTCCAGGAAGTTTCTCTTAAATACTCTTAATTATTAATATTGGGTTCATATAATTAATATATGAATTTAATATCATAATTTTCTTTAAACATTTATTCAAAAATGAAGTTACTCAGTTTGTTAAAATATTTTGTTTTACAAAATAAAAGGATAAGGGTTCAAATTTGTTTTCTAAAATCCATAATATTTTAGTTTATCTCTCCAATTAACTAAAAAGTAATTTCTTAAATAAGTAACTCTGTCAGGAGAGAAGTTACTACGGACCCGAAATTTTATCAAATCAACTTAGGAAATACGCTGAGTATGCTTCACGCGCCAGAAATGGAGGCGGTTTCTGAAATATGAACCGTCTCAATCTCACGCGCGACATATTAAATAATATTCTCTGCACTTTTCAAAATAAATGTCATAATTGCATTAATGGCGATTCGAAAGCCTACATTTACACTTTTGCAGGCAATTATTAATCTTATAATTGTTTATTATTATATTTGCCATATAAATAGACACTCGTGTGCATAATTCCATTTACGCACACATAAAACTCTTCATATTTTCTCAAAACCTCTCTTTTCCCTCCTAAAACCTTCTGCATTCATCAATGGCGGATTCTAAAAAGAAAATCAAGTTCGAATATGATCTGACTTCCATTCGAGACAGAATAAAGTCAGAAATGTATGTCGAATGGGATGTTTCAACCGATTCCGAAACCAGAGAAATATTGAATCTTCTCGAATCAAGAGGACTAAAGCAATATTGTACAATGAAACCTTCGAGAAATCTGACGGTGGATGATCTGTGTGCCGAGTTCTTAACCAGGGCGAAAGCAACAGACACAGGGTCAGAATCTCAAATCAGAACTAAAGAGAAGAAGAGAAGGATAGTTTTATCAATTTCTGAGATTGGAGCAATTTTTGGTCTAAGCACCACTGGCGAGAACCCATTCACATACAAATCATCGGAATATTTGGAGAGTTTCCGAATGATGGCCAGGAGAACCTACCAAAATACGACGGCGAATCTGAAGAGGCCAATGTTGAAAAGGAAATATAGACTTCTGATGTTGATCCTGACTAAGTGTATCTTAGGGGAACAATAGAGCCACGATGGGCTAACCAAGCCTAGGATATGCTGTCTGAGGGCTATCATAGACGGGGCTGAAATCAACTGGGCAAGGCTGGTCTACTCGAGGATAATGGAGGAGAAGAAAAAGTTTACAAAAACCCCAATATCAGACGAGCTGATGAGACGGTCTCTGACCAAACTTGCAAGTATGATGGCCAGGATCACCATCATACTTGAACACAAGGTGGGGACAGACAACCTTGACTGGAGTGTTGGTGTCAAGAAGTATACAAGACAGAAGGGACTCTTAATCAAAGACGAGAAGTTGTATGGGCCAACAGATTCAGAGGGAGATGAAGATGCTCCAGCTCCACCTCCAGCTCCAAAGAAAAGGGCTTCAAAATCCAAGGCAAAGGAGGTTAAGACAGTATTGGTAGATGAATCCTCATCTGCTGAGACAGAGGAAGCAGAGGAGGAAGAGGAGAGGACAGCTTCCCAAGGGGGAAGTGTCGCAGCTGAGGCGGTGAGAGTATCGGGGCAGACGGAGACTGTGGATGTCTCGTCTGAGGAGGAATCAAAAGAAGGAGAAGAAGCTAGATCTTCATCCTCATCTGAGGATGGAGTACCTAAACCCTCCACATCCCAACCTGGCGATGAAGGGGCAGATGAGACCGCTGCCTCTGAGCCTCTAAAACGGTCCACTCCCATAAGTCCAACACAAACCCAACCTTCATTCGATCCATTTTCTTTCCTACCCTCAACCTCATCTGAACCAAACCTATTCCTAAATCTACCCAACCCATATGGGGAAATGGGTCCAACTGAAACCTCACTGCGAATTCTTGGAAAGAAGTTCATCTTAAGACAAGAATCCACTCTCAAGGACGAGCCTGAGTTACTGAAAGAGCTGATAGACATATATCTGTTGAGAAGACTTAGGCTAGGTTCGTTTGAAGAGACGGCTATTTTGATAGCAGAAGCAGGAGGTAATAACCTAGCTATCTGGGAGAAAGAAGTCCTTAAGAAGGCAAAGCTCAAGTCATTCCAAGATATTCTAACAGAAAACACATTCATTGATTATATCCTACAAAGGGTATATCTTGGAGATGAGACCCCAGAAGAGGTGGAGAAAGCAGTTGAGAAGGGGGAAGAGCAGAAAAAGGATGAGATGGTTGATGTTGAGGAATAAAGGGTGGAGGAAGGAATTACTGGTGGAGCTGCCGATGAGCCAGCTGAGATGGATACAGCTGAGGAGGCACAAACAGCGCAGATTGTGGAGTAAGAAACAGCTGAGGTGGAAACAGACGTGCCAACTACATCGACTCACCTGGCAGATTCCCCTCCAGCTACTGTACGAACTGAAGCTGAAATTGAGGAAATAGATCTAACTCTATTTCCTCCCTCTGAAGAGCAGAGCTTGCCCACCACATCTGCGTCTGTATCCGACGTCGAAGCACTAAAGGCTGAAGTTGAAAATCTCAAGAATGCCTGTCTGAATGCCTTCCAGATGATTCCAAATGTCATAACCTCTTCACTAAAGGAGAATATAGAAGCCGCAGTTCATGAAAAGACCAAGATTGATCTATACTTCTCCGGAATCAGACATGAAGAAAATATGGTCAAAGTGAAGCAAAAAGTGGCTGAAGAAATGAACTCTCAAGACGCCTGGGTCAAACAATATGTAAGAGATGCATTTTGTCAAATAAGTGACAGTGTTGAAGACCAGGTGAGAGAGTCTTGGAGAGCAAAGGAAGCTTCATTTCTTCAAATTCTATCGATGCAGCTAGCCATGGAGAAAGACAGACAAACAGCTACTCTGAAACAGTTCATGGAAGATGAGTTCAGACGGACTGAGACAGCTCATAAGAAGCGCCTTGAACAGCTGGATCAGAAGATAGGGTTTGTAAGAGAAGAACTCATAGGGCAAATAAATCAAGTAGTCACTATCTGTAACACCCGTTTTGCTGATGCTAAAAAGGGGGAAGATAGTGAGCTCAAGAAAAGAGTTGAGTTGCAGGATGATCAGCTGAGGGCCCTGAATCTAAGGATAGATGAGTTGTCTGAGGAGCTGTTGAAAGATGAAGAAGAAAAGAAGAAGGCGGCTGAAGAGAAGTCTCAGAGAGCACTGAGAAGACTGAATAGGAGAACTGCAGCTGAGTCTACCGAGTCTGATCCTGAACCCGAACTTCCACCCACTGTTGATCCTGCTCCTATTTTTACAATCAAGTCTCCCTCATCCTCATCCAAAGCAGCTGGGAAAGCCAAGGCTTCAAGCCAAGTTCAGAAAACCCAGTCTGAGATAGAAGAAGAAGAAAGAATCTTAAAGAGGAAAAGGGAAGAAAAAGAGAAGTATAAAAGGAGAGAAGCCAAGAGGAGGAGGGAGCAAGAAAAAGCAGCCGGGAAGACTTATGATAGAAAGACAAGAAAGTGGGTTCAGAAGTCGAGGAATAAAGAAGGAGAAGAGATCTTTCGACCATTCCATAGAACGGAGGCTGTGCCCAAGGAAATCCTTCCCATTGACCAACAGGCCAAATGGAGAACGTATGAAGGGGAATGGATCTTCCTGTTCCATGTATGCAAGAAAATCTCTTGGGGCACAGACGAGAACATTGCGTTTCACGAATGGCTAGAGGCAAAAGATCCAAACTTCTATCAGTACTTGATCGATCTCGGGGACTCGGAGTTCAATATAGACATAGTCGCACCGCCATATGCAACCATGTCTGCTCCACTTACGCAAGATGGCCATCTGGATAGAGAAAAGGTGAAGCAGATGCTGATCCAAGCTGAGACGGTGGCTGATCTAGCTGAAGGCGGGGAGACATTGAGCTTGAAAAATCGTGTCTTCGATTGGATGGCTATTCCAGAAGAAGACAGGTGGTACGATTAAGTCTCTTTTACTCTTCTGATTGTCTGTTGTGAAAAATAAAAATGTGGAAAATGTGCAAGTTATGTGAATATCTGTGAAATATATTTTTTGAACTATTTTCACAAAACTTGGTTGTTTAACTATTTTTTTCTACTTCTTGGCTTAATTAACTGGCTTATGAATTTATAACACTGAATCATCTGAAATCTTATAAACTGTTTCAAAGTTTTTATTCCTGATTATCTGATTTCAAATCTTGATTAAAGTACTGCTCTGATCATCTGATTATTAAATCCATTACTCTGATTATCTGACTATGTGACTTAGTTGTATACTTTGCAGTATTTTTATCTTTTGAAGAGTTCTAACATTTTTTCTTTTCTTGAGCTGTGTTTTAACATCATCAAAAAGGGGGAAATTGTTAGGGAAAGAAAAAAGTTGTATTTAGTTTTGATGTGTTAAAAAGTGTAATATAGGATGACCAGCTGAGCATTTTGTATAGACAGCTGAAGTAAGTTTGAAAATAAAACTAAGTATAAGAAGTCAGACGAGGTCAAGATATCAGACTAGGACAAACCTCAGATGAGGACAGGAAATCAGATGGGGACCACATATCAGACTAGGACAATGCATAGAAGACAGTTAAGATACAATATTATAAACAAACATCTAGACAAGGAATGAAGACGAGGACAAGGTGGAGTAAGTATCAGACGATGAAGTGTTAGAGAAATTTTACACAAGTTTCAAGAAGCAGTTACAACTGACCAAGAGGAAGTTATAAGATTCAGTTATACTGTTATAACTAATCAAAACAGAATTCAAGGAAGTTACAACTACCAAATGAACATCTCTATAAATAGAGATAGAAATTAGTATAGAAATACTTTTGATACTTTGCACTCATCGATATACACAATTTGTATTCACGAGCCACAAATATTGTACACATTCACAAACGTTTTATACGTTTTCCAGTTTTAGTGTTTGTAGAACACTTTTCACACAACATCTTCAAGCCATAGATATCCAGAAATTAGAAAGAGTTCATTGTAAGGCTGAAGATTCACGATTGTAAGTAAGTCAGCAAGAAGGAAGAAAGTAAGTAAGTAAAGACCCTTCTTCAAGGTTGAAGAAGGAGAGTGGATGTAGGATTGTTATAATCCGAACCACTATAAATCCTGTGTTCTTATTGCTTTGATTTACTTACTTGTTTCTTTTCAATTCTTAGTTTATCAATCACAGATTAATTTCAGGATTAAAGTTAAAACTAAAATATCAGTTTGCTTTTGATCTTGTTGAAGTTGAGATTAACAATCATTTTCCGCTGTGTACATCTGGTACTTTGAATCAGTTTTGGAAGATTTGAAAAATCTACAAAATCTATTCAACCCCCCTTCTAGATTTTGTTCTAGAAGGTTAATTCAAGTTTAATCAACTCAACCAATCGGGACCAACAACCTATAAGGCAGATAGTTTGTTGTAACAAACTCTAACCGACTTAACAACCTATTCTTGAAAACTGACTTGACCTGAGCTGACCTTCTTGAGTTAGTAGTCTGATTGACTTAGTTGAAATCCGCCTTTCTTATTCTATTAAGTTGATTTCTACTTCGTTTCGAGCTCTTCATTATTCTCTCTATCAGATGACTTCTCAAAGGTTGTCTTTAGATGACCTTCGAACGTAAATCCTCAGCTGACTAGCCTAGCTCACCTAGTCTGAAATTCTAACCAGTGAAATAACTACTTCAGTTATTCTATAGATTTTCAGCTGATCATCCTACTTTACAAGAGCTCAACTAATCTATACATTTTAACTCATCAAAACTAATCTCTGATCTAACAGTTACTATTGGTGGAGTGGAAGGAACTTTGAGGCAAGTTACGAATCATGGAGGGGGTTCTGGAAAGATTAGAAGAAGGCATTCCTATAGATTTTCTAACAAAGAAAATGAGAAAAAGTGGGGGAAAGAGGTGCTTACCTGGAAACTTGAAGGAAGCAAAGTATGGGGATTAAGGACGTGGAGATGAACCGGCGGAAAAGAGGTGACGCTGTGGGGGGCAATTTCAAGATGACGTTGTGGCGAGATCTAGAAAAGAGCAAGTGGGGATGAGGAGGTGCATTCAATAGGGAATGCGGGAAGATAGGCATAAGGCAAGTAATGATTTGATAGGTCCGGGATACGAGGAGACGTCGCGGTTTTCAAGAATTTAAAAGAAAAACAAGGGGCGGTTAACAAACTAGAAGAAAAAATCACCCCGATGGGCCTGGAGGCAAGTGGGTAATCCTTTCTCTATTCTAGCTAGTCGGGATATGACTTGCCAGAGTAGGGGGGAGTGGTTAATGTAGTATTTTATAGCAGCCCAAGAAGGATGGGGCCGAAAGTGGGCCCAATCCTCTTTGTGTGGCTCAAGCCCGACATTTCAAGTAAAACTGGCCAAGTGGGCCATCGCTAAGCAAGGCCCAAAAATGAAGAATAAGTAACGTGGCCCAGCGAATAAGGAAAAAGAATGGATGGGCTCTTGTGAGATTAAGCCCAAAATCGAGAAACCCAGGAATATTCTTATTCCACGCAGGTTTTAACCGAAAAGAAGAGATAATTAAGGAGCAAGGTATTATCCCTTCTCCACGATATAGCCACTTCGGCCGTGGAAGGGAAATAACTGCCAACGGAAGCACCATGATGAGAGAACATGACATCATGTAGAATTGATAAACGACAGTAAGTAATATTTATAAATACCACTCTTTATTGGAGAAAAGGTACACATTACTTTTACACTCAAACTTACGTACTTTCAATAATACTATCTTTGGGTTTTCTCGGTATCTGACTTGAGCGTTGGAGTGCCTACGCCGGAGATCCCTCCAGCGTGTTTTGCAGGTCTTTTATTAAAACGAAGGTGAATCAAGGCGTATTGTTCTAATTACTCGCGTGAATTCCAGGCAGAAAAAATAGAGGTACTTTTTTTACGCATCAATAGTATAGTAAATGTGCATGTTATAACTAAATATGACAATGATAATAAATGTGCATGATAATGATAGTGATAGTGAATGTGCATGACATTCATAATAAAAATAAAATTTATCGTATGCACCCAATTCACACAAGTTTTTGCCAAAATATTTGGGGTTAGATTGCAGTGGCGGATCCAAAATTTTGAATTTGGGGGTATGGATAATAATAATAATAAGTGAGAGAAAAAAATATTGGGGGTACATAATAACTTTTTTTTTTAATTTACCTAAAAAAAATTTTTTAAAAAATATTTTGGGGGTACAACTGTACGCCCTTGTACTTAACTAGATACACTGATCGGATCATAAAGAAAGTAGTACTCCCCCGTTACATTCTTACTACTCAAAATACCAAAATGGATGTTATATATTTTATTTTTCCATACCCAAAATTGCAATAAAGTAATTCTACCATTTCAAACTAAACTCTTACAAACATTTCTTAAATCTCCTTCACTCAATTATTCACTCCAATATAGTTGAAAAAACTCATTTACCCTTTACATTACACTTTTTAACACTAATAAACAGGGGCGGAGCTAGACTAATTCCATTAGGGGGCTAAAAGTAAAAATTAAGCATAGTGATCATAATCAATACTCCCTCCGTCCCTCTTCAAGTTAAACATTTGAGAAACTGCACGTGTTTTAATGAATTTAATATTTTATCCTTAAAGTTATTGGCAAAGTGTAAGAAAAATAAAAAGGTGAAGAGAGTGTGTATAAAAAATAAAAATGTAGAGTATTTATTGTAAATGCGGAGCCATAACTTTCTAAAATAAAATATTAAACTTTAATAGGAATACATGAAATAACAAAATGTTAAATTTAAAAGGGACGGAGAGAGTATCATATATTTATACAAAATAATATGATATAACGTATAATTACAAAATAAAATGAATTTAACAATTTTTAATACTAATATTATCTAAACCTAAAAAAAATATGTGATATATTTTTATTGAATTAGAATCGGTGACTATAGGGTTTATGGAAAAAGTAGTGATAATTTCTTGTTAATAAAACTAATTGTTATCAATTAAATTTTAAGACACATATGAGTTATAAAAGACAAATTAAACAATTAGCTCGTTGTAAAAGTGAAGATTTTAGTATCAGAATTTAATGTGAACTAGAGATATTGAATAAAGTTAGTGATTTTAAAAGGAGGTGTAAAGCCTAGAAGGGAGGGGGGAGGTTTGAATAGACTTTATCACTCTAAAAAAAAAATTCTAACTTTTCGTTGAGTGTGCGGTCAGAAGACTTTGAAAGTCTTTTTTAGAGAAGTAATTAGAGTGTGCTAGTGATCAGCAGACTTCAGTAGATTGAAGTCTTCTGATGGTGCGAAAGCTTATCACGTGAGCGTGTTTTGAAAAACCTTTTATGACCAAAACTCTTTTTATCAAGACATAGAAGTTTCGATGTCAAACTAATCTTGAGAGTTTAATTAGGAATGGGCAGTTCTAAATAAGTATGCAGAAAGCTATAAAGAGACACAAAGTTTTATAGTGGTTAGGATATAACGATCCTACATCACAGGGACTTTACCACTTTTCCCTCCACTTGAGGACATCACAAGTTCTGGATGACTTTACTAATGATCACAACTCTTAGATCTATAGATAATCAACCTATTTTCTTACAGAGATAATGAAAGGTGATTTTACAATCTCCAACTAAGAATCAATTCTTATATGAAATGAGTATGAACAGATTCTTGAGATTATGATTTGCATGTATAGAAGATTTAATTTCAAGTTCCGCGCATAGATCTTATTTAAACAATAGATACTTATTTGAACTCTTGGAGTGACTATAATGCTTAATGATCACAACTCTTTGGAGATTTCAATAAATTAGTAGATTGATTGTCTATTGAGATAATCAACCTATTTTCTAATCATATAAAACCTTGCTATCTTCACCTTCAAGTGTTCTAGAGATAATGAAAGGTGATTTTACAATCTCCAACTAAGAATCAATTCTTATATGAAATGAAAAATGAGTATGAACAATGAACATTCTAAGGTCTTAATAAGAGGAGGTAGAGTCAAAGATTTGCCAGGTGTGAAATCCCATTAATCTTCAAAAGCCAAAATCCAGAAATTGTGAAAAGTGTAGAAGGCTTAAAGATTGTCACTGTACTTGTAAAACTATAAGTAAGTAAGAAAGTAAGTAGGCAAGTGGAGTCCCTTTCACAAGTTGTGAAGGAGAGTGGATGTAGAATTGTTCAAATTCGAATCACTATAAATCCGTGTGTTCTTTACTGCTTTTCTTTATCTTTCAGTTTTATTAATCGTTCATTCAATATCTGTTTAATCATTGTTCGTAATAAGGATTACTAAAGAATCAAGTATAAATTCTATTTTCGTTGTGTTTTTTATAAGTGTTGTGTAAATCACTTCTTTGATTAGAAAAAATTGAATAGATTGTGAAATATATTCAAACCCTCTTCCCCCTTTCTAGATTTCACTAGTCTAGAACTTGATTCTCTGGAACCAACATACTTTAAAGTCTTCTAAGTTTAACTTTGGGCCCTCTGTCTTCAATCTCAGTTGTTCTTCAAGTCTTCTAATCCTAGTCTAGCAAGATTCCTCCTTAACTAAATAGTAACCTAATTTAATCAATATCACTAGCTGACTAACAGGTTCAGATGGTCCTATTACACTTAGTTTTCAATACATCATCAAAACTCAACTAAAAATATATCCCAATAAAATCTCATGTAAAAGGTCTTCAAGACAAGGTATTTTCAAAAAGTCATATATATGTGATGCTTGCTAAAAAAGAAAACAGACGAAAGCTTCTTTCAAAACTATTAACAACTTTTCATCAGATAGTGTTCTTCAAATCTTGCATATGAACTTATTTGGTCCAGTGTCACCTCTAAGTTTTAGTGGCAGAAACTATACTTTAGTGATTATGGATGATTATTCTAGATTCACTTGGGTGATTTTCATATACAAGAAAAATGAGACGATGATCAAAATGCCTGAGTTGTTTAAAAGAATTCAAAATGAAAAAGGTGTTAATATTGTCAAGATAAGAAGTGACAAAGGTACTAAATTTCTAAATGCTCATATTGCTAACTATTGTCTTGCGTATAACATAGAACATGAAACATCATCTGCTAGAACACCAAAATAAAATGGTTTTGCCGAAAGAAGAAATAGAACTCTTAAGGAGGCTGCTAGAACCATGCTGTCTATATGGTACTCCTCATAGGTTCTGGGCTGAAGTCATTAACACTGCTTGCTACACACAAAACAAATGTCTACTAACCAAAGGTAAAGGTAAAACTCCATGTGAATTATGGAAAGGTAGATCCCCTCATGTCTCTTTCTTTCATATATTTGGTTGTAAGTGTTTCATTCACAACAATGGAATGTCACAATTAAAAACTTTCGATGCTAAGGTAATAGATGTAATATTTTTAGGATATTCCATCACATCCAAAATATTTAGAGTTTTTAATAAGAATACTCTTTGTGTGGAAAAAAAACCTCATGTGGTATTTAATAAATCTATTCTTGAGTCCAAGGAAGCAGACAATATCTCAAAAGAAGCAGACAATCTACAAAAACTAACCATAGATAAAGTATTATCTTCAGTTAAAGTCTATCTGTCTATTCTGGACTCTAAATCAGATGACGAGGAAGACAAACGCATCTCATCTAATGAGCCAAAGTCAACTGTTGAATCAACTGATTAGACGGTCTCATTTCAAGACAAGGTCCAACAGATAGAGTTATCAACTCAAGGGGGAACCTCCATACCAGACAATCATATTGATCAATCAGACGATGACAAATCAAATAAGCTTACACCTTAAGTAAGGAGTAGAGGTAAAAATGTCCTTCGCTATCATCCAACTAAACAAATAATTGGAGATTTAGAATCTGGTGTCCAGACTAGGACAAGACTAAATCTTGATTGTATGTTTAGTTGTTATGTATCCTTATTAGAACCAAAGTTTATTACTGAAGCTCTAACTGATTCCAATTGGATTAATGTTATGCAAGAAGAATTATATCAATTTGAAAGAAAACATGTTTGGGAGCTAGTGGATAGACCCCATCATAAAAAATTAATTGGTACAAAATGAATTCTAAAGAATAATAGAGATGAAAAACAACATTATAGTACACAATAAGGCCAGACTGGTAGTCCAAGGTTACCCATAGTCTGAAGGAATAGACTATGATGAAACCTTTGCACCAGTTGCAAGACTTGAGGCTATAAGATTATTCTTAACTTATGTGGCTTTCAATAGGTTCGCTGTCTTTCAGATGGATGTTAAATCAGCTTTTCTAAATGGAATCTTGGCCATAGAAGTCTATGTGGAGCAACCTCCAGGCTTTGTCAAAGGAGACAAGGTCTATAGGTTGAAAAAGACTCTATATTGACTAAAACAGGCCCCTAGGGCTTGGTATGATACCTTATCTGATTTCTTTGTCCAAAATGGTTTTGTTAAACACAGATGCAAGCGAATATACAGGACTTATTGACTCTTTATTATATCTAAGTGCTAGTACACCTGACATTTCGTTTGTTTTAGGTGTATGTGCCAGGTTTCAAGTATACCCTAAAAAGAGTCATTTTATAAGCAGCTAAGAAGATTCTAAAATTTCTTAATTTTGATTGTGGTATAATCGGGTAAGAGTTATTAAGACCAAATCAAGTATCGAACCCAAGGGATAATATATGCAGTGAGGCCCTAAGACATGAGTTTTCAATGACTATTATTGCAAGCACGGTTTTGGTTCCAATTACTCTACAACTTTGCAAGAATTAAAATCTATCAACAAGCAAGCAATGAATTAGGCAATGAATTAAGCTAGAACAAGTATCAAGTGATCAAATGAGGAAAGGGTACTAGGGATAATCTCCACTAAGGAATCAATGATCACAACTATAGTTGCATCAAATTGCTATTTAACCAAGATAGAAAGTATGAACATCATGCAATAATGTCTCCATTCATCACACAATGCCTAAATATGAGTATTCTTAGTGCAACTAATCTCTCAATTATGAAGCACCTAATTCATACAATCATACACAATTATAACTCGATTAATCTCTAATCACGTTAGCTCAACTTTCGTTTGTTGCTAGGGTGATCAAACACTAATCAAAGGAGATAAAAATGTATGAAGCACAATTAGCATCATCAATTAGGGAACTAACTATCTCAATTAAACAATAGTCATCAACAATTATAGCAAGAGCAATCAAATCATCCTCAATTTCAATTATCCCAAGCACAAGAGAATTAGCCCATGGAGCAAAGTGCAAAATCCATGGGTGAAAAATCTAATTGCATGATCATAATGAGGATCACAACAATTAAGCAATAGAAAATAGTAAAGAGGAAGAACATCACCAATTTGGTCAAATGAACAATGAATTGAATGCTTGATCTCCACAATTGTAATCTCTTCTTCAATGGAATTACAAAATTCAAGTATCTAATCTAGTGAATTAAAGGCTATTCTAATCAACAATCAATTGAAATCTAACTAGAAATGTAAATCTAATGATCGAGGAAGGAGAAATTGGCTTGGAAACTAGAAATTGCCCTAAAACGAGTAGTAACTTCCCTAAACTAACTTATGCTCTATTTTTCATCAAAGGGGGTTTAAAAAGAGAGAAATCTGGATTTTATGTGCCTCGAGTCGAGCTTGGGGACCTCGACTCGAGCTTGGGGCCTTTTTTTAAAAAAAATTAAAATTTTCACATATCCAAGGTTTGAACCTGGGTCTATGGGCAAACAAGGCAAGCCCCTTCCCATCTAGATAGCCATGATCTTGTTAACAAACTCGCTCTTTATGTATATATTCAGCATCTGAAGCGTGGCATGCCTTTTAAAAAAATCAGGATTAAACACCACTTGCAGGGTTCGAAACTAGGACAGCTCACGAATGGAGGGAGCACTTTACCATTTAGGCTTGCCACGATCTTGGCATTAAAGACATTTTTATAGTCTATATTCAGCTTGGTGATGTGAGGGCTCATTTAAAAAAAATCAAGAAAATTACCGCTAGCAAGGGTCAATCTCGGGTCTCACACGTGCGCATGAGAGGGCCTTACCGCCTAGGCTGGAGACGTTTTTTGTCATAATATCACCTTTTTTAATATGTATACCATTTGAGCGCGCCCAAAAATTCAACAATCATTCCCTAAGCTACAAGCTCAACCCGAGGCACCCCGGGCTCGACCAATGGTCGAGTCCTGGGAATTTTGTGGACCCGACCTTCACTTTTGACCCCCGTTTTCACCCCCACGTGTTCATCTCTTCACCGTATAAATCTCAATACTCTCGGTTCGGTCTAATTCCTCCCAAAACCCTGAAAATGAGATGAAACACTTCGAAAAACCATTAGTTTCCACATAATAATACTTTCCATGCAAAAGAGTGATACCTTACACCTTTAAGCTCAAAAACAGACTTTTCATCACTTTTTGCAATTAATTACCTAAAAAATCATGCATCAATTCACTCTCATCAAAGGCACTATTGGTCTGTGGTATCCAGCTGATGATAATTTTGAGTTGACTGGATATTTCGACTTAGACTTCGAAAGATGTAAGATTGACAGAAAGTCCACGTCTGGTACTTGTTAATTTCTTGGAAGTAAGTTGATTTCATGGTTTTCTAAAAAGCAAATCTCTGTAGCTACATCCACCACCGAGGCTGAATATATGGCAGCTAAAAGTTGTTTCTCTCAATTGGAAGTTTTCTAAAAAGCAAACCTCTGTAACACCAAAATGTTTAAATCGGTGATATCAACAGTACTTATCTTAACTTCATCAAAAACATTTCTCCTAATAATTCTTATCTTTCATATATTTATCTTCTCTCAGTTCTTAGAAGGTTTTAACATCATCAAAAATGAGAAATTTGTTAGGATTTATATTTGTTCGCTATGATGATGTCTTTAAAACCTAAGTGTAATAGTACCAGCTGAACTTGCTAGTCAATTAATGAGTTAGAACAAGTTAGGATAGTGTTTAGTTAAAGGGAAACCTTGCTATACTAGGCCTAGAAGACTTGAAGATTAGTTGAGAGAGAAGACAGAAGGCTTCATGTTTAGAAGATAAGAAGACTTATTGATGTTGGCCTAGAAGACCTTCTGATGATTGGAGATAAACTGATTGACATTCAGAAGATCAATTAGGTCATCCAAACAAGTGTCCCTAAGAAGAGTACGCATGTTAAGGGTAATGGTATTGTAGGCGACGATTCCCAACATAAACTTACTGATAAGGGAAAGAGGGTTGTTGATCAAGCAAATCAATTGAATGGGAAGAACAATGTTAATACTCAACAACCTAGACAGTAGATAAGGAATTCTAAGCAGAGGGAAACCCAGTTGAAGAAACCTCAGCAAGGTCAGCAGAGTTGACATCAGCCAAGACAATCTCGTAAGAGGCAGTCTTAGCTGAAGACTACTCAACCTCAGTAGACTTTCAAGTTTGCTAGATGTTCTACTAAGTCTTCTATGCCTGTAAGATATGAATCTTTTGACGGCTCAAGTAGAACGTATCCTTATCTACAGAACCCTCAAACCATTGCACAAAAGCTGATCACTCCATCTAGGGGACCTCAGAAGAGTCAGAAGTCTTCTAGAAGGAACACAACTAACAATCATAGACTTGCATCCAAGAAGGCACCAAAGGAAGAAGTTGTCTATGTTGATAAGTATAGGAGAAGGATGAGGTCTTCTAACCTTGATAAGAACACCTTATTCTTGTAGGGTATCTAAAACTTAATCATTTGTGCACGACTACGTGGGCTCAGACACGAGAAAAAGTGCTGGAAATATTGTCTGGTACATCGACAGTGGTTATTCAAAGCATAAGACTGGTGATAGGCATCTCTTGAGTTAAATCACAAGTTGGCACACGTGTATTTTTTTGTAACAACAACTATGGTTTTACCAAAGGAGCTGGTAACTTTATACATTGGAGATGTACAAGTAGAGGAAGTCTATACGTAGAAGGCTTAAAGCATAATTTACTATTTGTATCCCAATTTTGTGACAAAGGATACTCAGTTAAGTTTTCTAGTAACTCTTGTACTATTACTAATGACTTAAATGAACATATGCTTTTAACCAGCCTGAGAAAGTGAAATGTTTATATCACAGATTTTCAGACAGATCCCAGTAATACATGTCTTATGGCTAAAAGTACTCAAGAAGCTAGTTGTTTATGGCACGAGAGGTTAAATTATCTAAATTTCAAAACACTCAACAAGATAACAAGAAAGTCTCTTGTAGATAGCTTACCAAATGAAGTCTTCTCAAAGAATCAAACATGTGATTCATGCCAGAAAGGGAAGCAGAGTAGAGCAACTTTTAAAGATGTGTCAACATCAACAACAAGCAGAATACTTCAATTATGTCAGTTAGTGCTTTGAGTGTTAGCGGCATAAAATATACTTTAGTGGTAGTAGATGATTACTCAAGATTTACTTGGGTAATCTTTTTATTCAAAAAGAATGAAACTATCACAAAATTGCCAAAGCTTTTCTAAAGACTTCAGAATGAGAAAGGAGTCAGTATTGTGAAGACTGGAAGTGATAAAGGGACGAAAATTTTGAATGCTCATATAACAGAATACTATAAGGAATTAGGAATTCAACGTGAGACTTCAGCTGCTTAAACACCTCAACAAAATAGGGTTGTTGAACAAGGAATAGAACACTTAAGGAGGCAGTAAGAACTATGTTAGCAGAGTTTGACGTACCACATAGGTTTTGGGCAGAAGCTATCAACACAACATGCTATACTCAAAACTGAAGTTTGCTAACCAAATAACATGGAAAAACACCCTATGAATTATGGAAAAGTAGAGTACCTCGTGTTTCTTCTTTTCATATTTTTGGTTGCAGGTGTTTCCTTCATGGCAATGGGAAATCCAAATTAAAAACTTTTGATGCCAAAGTTGCTGATGGAATATTCTTAGGATATTCTAGCACAAGCAAGGCCAACAGAGTTTTTAACAGGAAATCTCTAGTCGTGGAAGAAACACTCCATGTTGTATTTAATGAGTCTCATGTTGAGTCTAAGTTAAAAGATCAAGAAGAGTCTCTAGTAGAGAGGTTGGAGAGCCTAGATATGGGAAATAAAGATAAATAAGATATGTCAAAGTGCACCTACCCATTCTTGACTCAGACTCAAACGATGAACAACATGGATCAAACTCTGCAGATAGAGACAAAGGATCTATTCCAATGGATCTTCTGGAATCAACACTTCCTGTAACAGAGTCTGCGACAAAACCCCCAAAACACCTAGTGTAGGACCATCACATCCAAGGGGAACATCTAATCTCGGTAATGATAATTTAAGTGCAGCACCAACAAAAGATATAAATCCCGACAGAGAAGCTCAAATGAGAACCTGGATGACAGATCACTCAACAGATCTAATAATAAGTGATCTTCAAGAAGGAGTTATAGCTAAATAAAAGATAAATCTTGATGGATTGTTTAGTTGTTATGTCTCTCTACAAGAACCGAGAACTGTAGAAGAAGCTCTTCAGGACACTAATTGGGCGGAGGCTATCCAAAAAGAGTTAAATCAGTTTATACGACAAGATGTCTGGGTGCTAGTTGATAGACTAAGATATCAGAAGGTTATAGGAACCAAGTGGGTTTTCAAGAACAAGAAAAACGAAAACAATGTGGTTACTAGAAACAAGGCACAACTTGTTGTAAAAGGATATTCACAATCAGAAGGTATTGTGAATATAAGGTTGTGCTTAGCATATGCAACTATTGACAGACTAGAAGCTATAAGGTTGTGCTTAGCATATGCAGCTCATATGAGATTTAAAGTTTATCAGATGGATATTAAATTAGCCTTTCTGAATGGAGTTCTTGTCAGAAGAAGTGTATGTAGAATAGCCACCAGGATTTGTACAAGAAAGCAAGGTATATCGACTTAAGAAGACTTCGTCTGGTTTAAAGCAAGCTCCCAGACCATGGTATGATACTCTCTTACAATTTCTACTATATCAAAGATTTAGCAAGGGCAAGATAGACAAAACATTATTCAGAATCGAATAAGGTCTAGACATCCTTCTTGTCCAGATATATGTGGATGATATCATCTTCGGGTCTCCAAACAAGAAACTTTGTGAGAAATTCAGTGATCTAATGCAGAGCAAGTTTGAGATGTCCATCATGGCGGAAATGAGTTATTTCATAGGTTTACAAGTCAAGTAAAGATCCAAAGTGTTGGCCCCACGGATTGAGTGAATATTAAAGAGCTTAGGTATCCTTCTAGTGAAAATCTGGAAGAGGGGGTTGAATAGATTTTCAAATCCTTTTTCAAAGACAAGATGATCTATTCAAAGTATCAAAGCTATGCAGCGGAAAATAGTTTTTAACTCAATCTTTAAGGATCAAAAGCAATCTGAATTACGAATCTGAAATTGAGTTTGTTTTGAATGTTTGATGAATAACAAGATAAGCAAAATAAGCAGTAAAGAACACCAAGAATTATAGTGGTTCGGATCAAACAGATCCTACATCCACTCTCTTTCTTCAACTTGAAGAAGGGCCTCGACTACTTACTATCTTACTTACTTACAAAGTTACAATTACAACTTGTGAAGATTTCTATCTTTAATCTGCCTAACTTTCTGGAAACTCGTAGATTACAGTGCAGAAGTATTGAAGATATACAAATAAGTGTTCTATAAACACTTAGAACTTTTGAATAATGCTTTGAAGACTTTTTGTATGATTTTAGAGAACTTGTGAGTAATGTGAATAAGAATGCTGAATAATAATTTTTGTAATTGTGCCTAAACTTATTTATAAGCCTGAGAAACGGTTAGTTTGTTGTAACAAACTGAAAACCACTTAACAAACTTATTCTTGGAAGCTGCCTCGACTTCAGTTGATCTTGGTCTAGTAGTCTGCCGCTGACTCGGTGAAGACTTGCCTTTCTTATTCTACTCGGCTTGTCTTGACCTCATCTTGAGCTCTTCATTATTATCCCCAACAGATGACTATCTCAAGCTCATCTTCAGATGACCTTCTCTTCTTCGACCTCATCTGACTTTTCTGGCTTTACCTAGTCTGGTCAGCCTAGTAGTAGACTTCTTCACCTCAGCTGGCCTATTCAATCAGTTGGTCGTCTTACTTTACATGAGTTGACTCTAATCTGACTACTTTTAACTTATCAAAACTTCTTCTGATCTAACAATTTCCCCCTTTTTGATAAAGTTAAAACTGCAAGAAAGAGACAAATTCACAGCTGATGTTAGTCATGGTTATTCAAGATAATCAGATAAGCACATTTCAGCACATAAGTATTTAGTTCAGATTTTATTCACATAAGAGCACGTAATTCACACTTAGAAATATTTTTAGAAAAGTTTTTAAGAAAAGATTTAAGTCATAAGACTTTATCAGATGATTAGTACTTAGAAAAATTTTAAGTCTTAGAACTTAGAAAAAAAAAATTTTCAGTCCTGACTCGACTTCGGCTTTGGCGACGATGCCTTTGACCCAGTCGAGGTCAATAGTTCCATCAGCATTGGTTTTGGGTCTGGCTATCTCATAAGCCTGGGCACAGAGATCAGCATTGAAAATCTTATATGCTTCATCAATCAGACGATGGTAAAGGTTGACATCTTCTTTTTCTATCCACTCGTGCCACCTTAGGTCTTCTTCTTCAGCCGATGAATCGGAACCTTTCAGGATATACCAGAAGTACATCCATCTAGCATCCAGATTATTTTCTTTATATTCCTTTGAATATTGGCCTGCGACCACTTTTGGCGGGTTGAGCGATCGATGATAAGGACGAAAATGTTCCTCGTCTGTTGTCTTCATGACCCACTTTCTTATATCTCTACTCCATTCCATCTGCAGACCCTTATTCTTTTTCTTCAGTTTCTTCCTCTCCCTTTCCCCGTACCAGGCCTTTTTCTGCCTTATTCTCCTTATCTGTTCCTCAGATAAGTTCGAGTAATCGGGTTCCCTTTTCCTTTTCTCAGCCTGGGTTGATCTTACAGCTAACGCCTTGGTTGGAGACTTTTCAAAAAAATTTCCTTTGCCCTTGCTTCTGACCTCAGCTGGCTTCTCAGATTCTTTCATACTGGCCATCAGCTGGGCAGACTTCTTTTCTTCTTCCTTTTTCCTCCTCAACTCATCTTCCCTCAGGGCATCTTCAAGTTGACTCACCCTCAGCAGGAGTGCAGCCAGCTCATCGGATTTGAGTCTGACATCCTCCTTAGCTGCTTCCAGTTTAGCTGTACTGGCCTTCGTGCCTACTTCTTTAAAAGTCTCCTCAATAGCAGCTAAGAGGGTTTGTCCCCTTTCTTGCTCTGTCCGTTCCCCCTTTTTAACTTCGTCAGCCAGGTCTGTCAGCCAGGTCTGTCAGCTTCTTTTCGAGATTGTTGCATTTTATCCTGAAGTCTGACTGGTCCATGGCCAATGTGTCTACCACTATTGCATTATATTCCTTCACCTGATTTTTCAATCCGAGCACCTCCTCGTCCAGTGCGTTAACCTTTTCAGCCAAGACAGAGTTAGTCAAAGTAGTAATCTTATCAATTAGATTTACCTCGACTTCTCTCATGCTTGCTATCATCATTTCCGTCACAGCTTTAACCATTTTTTTCGTCTTTTTCTTCATCTTTTTGGAGAAGGCACTTTTCCTCTTCCTTTCCATTTTCGATATAATCGAAGAGATGATTGTTGTTGGGCTGAGGTCACTGTCGTTGTCCTCAGATGAAGATTCAGATGAGGAGGAGGGGGTTTGGGGTTCTTTTGAAGGGGGTAAGGGGGAAGGAGATCGCATTTGGATGTCCTCCAGGAATGAGTACGAAGAGGTTTCAATTTCAGGAGGAGGGGTTGTTTGTGTTTGAGGAGGGAGAGAGGATTGGGTTTCGGGAGAGGGGATGGAAGATGATGATGGTTGTTCAGAGTGAATTATGGCTGGTAGGGTTTGTTCTGCTGGAGTGGGGATAGATTCAGATAGGGTTGTGATTTGGACTATTTGGATTGGACTGGGAGTTTGGAGCAACTGTGGCTGTTTCAGAGGCTCCAAGGTGCCAGCCGGGCACACCTCTTCATTGCCAGAAGGGGATTGAGAAAGAGACAGGGAAGAATTTATACCTTCTTCCTGAATGGGAGATAAGGCAGCTTCCTTGGTCGGGGAAGGAGGAACTTCGGTTTGGCCGACCTCGGCTGCAATCCGGAGCACAGGCACTTCTTCAGGCAGTAGAGTAGAGGATTCAGACTGCTGTCCCGAGCTTCCAGATGACTCAGACGCCTGGGGTTTGGTTCGAGGTCTCTTCTAAAGAATGAATTGGGTATCTTCATTGGATTCCTCGTCTGAAGGTTGGCTGGAATGGGCAGCTGAGGACTCCTCTGCTGCTTTCTTTTTTGAGGTCTTCACCAACCTACTTCTTGTTCTCCTTTGAGGAGAGCTTGCACCTACCACTGCCTCCTCAGCGGACACCACCATAACTGTAGGAGGATCAGCTGGTATTGTTAGACCAAGATTGTTTTGATGAGTTAAAAGACTGTTCCAGATGAGCAGACTATGATGTAGAACTGAAGACTAAGTTCTAGTACGAAGCTGATCAGACTAGGTCAGGATTAATTCAAGTCAGCTGAAGACGAGGAATGACAAGTCATCTGGAGACAAGCTCAAGTCTAGTCATCTGCAGGAGACAAATATGAAGAGCTCAGACGAGGTCAAGATAAGCTGAGTAGAATAAGAAAGGCTAATCTTCACCAAGTCAGCTGCAGACGAGTAGGAAGAATCAGCCGAGGTGTTAAGCAGTTTTCAAGATTAAGTTTGTTAAGCAGTTTCAAGTTTGTTAGAACTAACTAACAAACTAACTGTCTTTTCAGACTTATATATAGGTCTAGGTTTTTCATTTTTGAAGATATAGAGATCACTTATGCATATTAGATTTACACAATTCACTACTCAGATTTCACAATCTTTTCACAAGAGTTTCTAAAGAGTTTCAAAGAGTTCTAAGTGTTTTTAGAACACTTTTCCAGTAATCTTCAAAATCCAATATACACTGTAATAGCTAGATTTCTAGAAGGAGAGTCTAGGAGATTGAAGATTCGAAGAATTGTACCGATTGTAAGTTGTAAGTCAAAGTGAGAAAGTAAGCAGTAAGTAGAGTCCCTTCTTCAAATTGAAGGAGGAGAGTGGATGTAGGATTTTAAAATCCGAACCACTATAAATCCTGGTGTTATTTCTTGCTTTCTTTAATTTTCTGTCTATTTTACAACTGGGTTTTATCAAGAGTTAATTTCAGAATCATAACTAAAATCAGTATTTCAACCTTGCTTTTGATCTTATAAGAAGTTGAGAAGTTAATCTTAATCCATTGTGCTTAATCGATTCTTTGAATTAGTTTTGAAAGATTTGAAAAATCTACAAAATCTATTCAAACCCCCTTTCTAGATTTTGTTCTAGAAAGCTTACTCAAGGTATTAATCATCTCAACTCTCCGGGACCAACAAGTGGTATCGGAGCGGTGTTAAGTCAGTTTCGATATTGATTTTAGGTCTTGAACAAGATTCTGAAATAATCTTGATTTTCTTCATTTTCTTTCATTTTTAACAGTGCTACTAATAAGATTTTGTGGAGTATTTTGTTTTTGTTTCATCATGTCTTCAGTAAAAGTAATAAGTCCAGAATCACTGAATTTTCAATTGAAGAGTATGATTATTGGAAATTTAGGATGGAAAATCATCTAAAGGCCATTCATGATAGAATGGAAGAGGTTCTTGAGGAAGGTCCTATAAAGTTTTTCCATGGAGGCACCAAAGACCGGGCAGAGGGGCAAACAGTCAAGAACTAGGCAAGAGAAGAAGAGTTCTGAATTGACTAATGATGAAAGGAAGGTCCACAATCTTGACCAAGTAGCTAGAACAAAATCATAGAGACTCGAGTAAAGATTGGATAGAGAAGGTTAAGAGATGTAAAACAGCTAAAGAAATGTGGCAAACCTTAGCTAATGTTTGTGAAGGTTCTGACCAAGTTAAGGAGAACAAGCTACAGTCGATTGCATACATTTGAAACATTCAAGATGAAAGAAAATGAGTCTCGTGGATCGGTTTGATATGAGGTTGACCAATCTACTTAACAAAGCAAATGATCTTGGAAAGAATTATTCAGAAAAGGAGATTAACAACAAGATTTTGAGATCATTAACCAAGAGATGGAGGGAAAAATCCAATATCCTTAAAGCAACTCAAGATTTATCCTCTATTACTCACCATACTTTATTTTCTCATCTTAAAGCTTTAGAGTATGATATTCGGATAGAAGATGAGGAAGATGAGATGGAGTCAAGCACCTCATCCAAATCTGTTGCCTTTGTCAAGAAAGAAGACAAGGTGTCAACAGAGGTCAGGGAGCCGATCTATCCTTGAAAGAGCAGATGGCTTTACTTACAAAAAGGTATGATAAATTGAGAATGAAGTATAAGAGAAATAAATTGAGATTTGCAGGTAGAGATAGACAAAGATCCGAGATCGAGATAGGAAGGTAGACAAATCTTCGAGATGATGACAAAAACAAGAGTCGACAAGAAGATATAGATCACCTGTTAGAAGAAATACTTCTAGTCCCGATCGGATAGGAGTGATATTTGCTATACTTGCAACAAGCCAGACATTTCAAATTATGACTGTCCTCAATCGACTCCTAAAGAAAGGGAAGAGAAGAGAAAGAAAAGAGACAGAGATTTGCAGATCAAAGAGCTTTGTTGGCTGAAGAAAAAGAGCCAAAGAAATCATCATCATCTTCATCATCCTCATCTGATTTTGGATCGAGATGATGAGATCTGTCTCATGGCTAATGAGGTAATCTACTATTCATCTTCGATAATGATTCTTGTCGATCTGCATCTCATCATGACCAAAATCTGTTATACATGAATTATTGAGAGATTTAAAAACATCTTTAGCTGCTTATAAACAGTGGAGACAGAGAATTTAATTTTAAAAGATCGATTCAAATTCTAAATAAAGGCAAGAAGGTGATAAATGTAATTCGAGACCGAGGAAACATTCAAGGGGGAATGTTTTCATCGATCAAGCTAGTACATCAACCAAATTACCCGAAAGGTTAGAAAATGAACTGAAAATTTTAAAAGATAAATTTGAAGTAGTCTGTCTTGAAAATGAATTAATTAAGAAAAACAATGAGAAGCTTGTCTTCAAAATTAGTCACTTTAATAATTCACAATCAGTAATAGATCATATTTTTAATACTTCCCAGAAATCTCATGATAAGACAGGACTTGGTTATGATAGGAACAATAAATCAGATGTTCAAAAACCTAGGAAATTTGTAAAAGCATCTGTTCAATCAAAGGATATTAAAATTGGTCCATGGAAACCAACTAGTCGATAAGGACTACACTTCCCATCCTGAAACCAAGAATTCAAATGAAGAATCCCTATCAGACTAGAAGGAATTCAAGAACCAAAATAAGAAGATTTTCTTATTATAATTCTTTTGATGGAAGGAGCAAATGCTATCCTACATTTCCTAAGTTTAGGAAAATTACCCAATCTGAATACAACAAGTTGTCATTTAAAAATGATATTATTGTAGACAGATTTGGTAGAAAATCTGAGTCTAACTTATTGTCTACAGATGAGATGTTTGTTTGGATTCCTAAAGTGATTCTTGACCCAAAAGGACCCAAGATCACTAGGGTACCTCAAAACTAATCTGTTTTACAGGATTCACAGGGATCATCACTTAAGGAAGAGATCTTAGCTTCAATATGGTACATTGACAAAGGGGTCGTTCACAACATATGACCCATAACAAGAAGCTATTATCAAATTTTCAAAGTATTGATGGTCCAAGAGTTGTATTTGGTGATAATAATTGTGGTCAGACTAAAGGTATAGGTACTTTGATTATCAAGGATATTCAGGTATCTGAGGTATATTTTGTTGAAGGTTTGAAACATAATTTGTTATCTGTTTCTCAGCTTTGTGATAAAGGTTTTCTTGTAAAATTTTCAAGGGATAAATGTGATATTTTGGATAATTCCTCGAGATAAGGTACTATTAATCGGCTTCGACAGGTAATGTCTATGTGGCCAACTTTAATAGTTGTTCTCAAGATACTTGTCTGATGGCTAAGGGTGGAGAAAATATCACCGGCTATGGCATAAAAGGCTTAGTCATCTCGAATTTCAAGACCCTTAGTAAGTCAAGCTAAGAAGAACCTTGTTAAGGGATTACCTGAAAACTTTTATCAACTGATCTTAAATGTGATGCTTGTCAAAAAGGTAAACAGCCTAGACACTCATTTAAGAGTATTAACTCCTCCTCATCTGAAAGAGTGTTGCAACTCCTTCATCTGGATTTGTTTGGACCTGTTACACCTCTCGGCTTCAAAGTGGAAGGAAATATACTCTTGTTGTAGTAGATGACTTCTCTAGATACACTTGGGTTATATTTCTTTTCAAGAAAAATGAGATCAGAAAACAAGATTCCCGATCTGTTCGCACAAATTCGAATGAGAAGGGAGTTAATATTATTAAAATCGAAGTGATAAGGGTGCAGAATTTTTGAATTCTTGTTTATCTAATTTCTTCAATGAGTTTGGAATTATTCATGAGACATCTTCAGCAAGAACTCCTCAACAAAATGGAGTGGTTGAAAGAAGGAATAGAACTTTGAAGGAAGCAAATGAAAGCATGTTGGCTGAGTATAATACCCCTCATAGGTTCTCGGGTCAAGCTATCAACACAACTTTTGCTATACTCGAGCAGTGTGCTTAGTTGTCAAAGATAAGGGTAAGACTCCTTATGAGATTTGGAAGGGTAAGATTCCAAGGATCTCATACTTCAAAGCTTTTGGTTGTAAGTGTTTCATTCATAACAATGGGAAATCTAAGTTAAGAACTTTTGATGCTAAAGCAAAATGATGGAATATTCTTAGGATATTCTAATACTTCAAAGGCATTTAGAGTTTTTAACAAGACAACCCTTTGTGTGGAGGAAACTCCTCATGTTGTTTTTGATGAGTTGTATTCTTTCTCGAAAAAGTGAATCAAATTTCTGAAAATCTAGATAAAATTGAATTATCCAAGACTAAACATAGAACTATTTATCTACCTACTCTTGACTCGAGAATCGGATGAAGAAGAATCCCCATCCGATAATCAAAGACAACTTCGATCGAGACTCCTTCGAATCGACACCTTTGACATCACCGATCAAAGACGAGTCACCGATGAAGGGGGAATGTCACCGAGGTTGAGTCGGATGAGTTGCCGATCGAGACTCAAGATGAGGATACTTCTCCTCATATAGGCAAAAGGATGAGAAGCTATCATCCATCCGATCGATTATAGGAGACCCATCTAGTAGTGTGCGGACACGAATGATGTTAGACTATGAAAGTCTTTTCAGTTGTTATGTATCGCTTCTTGAACCCAAGTCTATTGAAGAAGCATTATCGCACTCCAAATCGGATAACAAACCATGCAGAAGAATCGCATCGGTTTGAAAGACAACATGTATGGGATCAAGTGGAAAGACCTTTACACGTAAAGATTATAGGCACCAAATGGGTGTTTAAAAATAAAATGATGAGAACAATATTATTGTTCGAAATAAGGCAAGACTGGTTGCACAAGGTTATTCACAGTCTGAGGGAATAGACTATGATGAAACCTATGCTCCAGTTGCCAGATTAGAGGCAATAAGATTGTTCTTGGCATTTGCTGCATATAAGTCTTTCAAAGTTTTTCAAATGGATGTTAAGTCTGCTTTTCTTAATGGTGTGTTACTTGAAGAGGTCTATGTAGAGCAGCCTCCTGGGTTTAAGATCAATAACAAGGTCTATAAACTCAACAAAGCTCTATATGGACTGAAACAAGCTCCCAGAGCTTGGTATGATACTCTATCTGATTTCTTGACTTCAAATGGTTTTTCTAAAGGTAAGATTAATAGAACATTGTTTAGAAAGGAAGTAGATGGCAACATCTTACTAGTTCAAATTTATGTAGATGACATAATTTTTGGTTCACCTAATCAAAATTATGTGAAGAGTTTAGCATTCTCATGAAGAATGTGTTTGAAATGTCAATGATGGGAGAATTGACATACTTTCTAGGCTTACAAATTAAACAGATGAGTAAGGGTATATTTATACATCAGTCTAAGTATGCTAAGGATCTGATTGAGAAATTTGGAATGATTACTAGCAGAGAAGTCAAAATACCTATGGCAACTAACTTCTCAATGGATTCAGATGAGCAGGGGATACCCACTGATGCAACGGAGTATCGTGGGACTGATTGGATCTCTTCTCTATCTCACCGCAAGTAGGCCGGACATAGCCTTTGCAGTTGGGGTATGTGCAAGATTCCAGTCTAATCCCAAGAAAACTCATCCGAGACTCGCTAAGAAAATTCTTAGATATCTCAAAGGAACTTTGCAAGTAGGGTTATGGTACCCGGTGATGACAACTTTGAGCTAACAGTTATTCAGATTCGGACTTTGGAGGATGTAAGATTGATAGGAAATCCACTTCTGAACTTGTCAATTTTTAGGCAACAAATTAATTTCTTGGTTATCTAAGAAATGACATCTGTTGCCACCTCCACAATCAAGCCGAGTACATGGCAGCACTGGAAGTTGTTGCTCTCAACTCCTCTGGATTAGTCAACAGACTTAGAGACTATAATATTCAAACATCACTGTTCCTATTTACTGTGATAGTAATAGTGCAATAGCAATGACTTACAACCCTGTTTTACATTCTAGATGCAAGCATATAGATATTAGGCATCATTTCATTAGAGATCATGTTGAAAAGAATGACATTAGAATTGAGAAAATTGCCACTGAATCACAAAAAGCTGACATTCTTACAAAACCATTAGCTGAGTCTAGGTTCAAAGAAATGTGTTTAGAATTAGGATTACTTGATGCATCTTTAGCTGATTTCTAATTATGTGCATTTGGTTTCTTACTTCTTTTCTTTATATTAATGTCTAGAAAGAATTATCAGACTAGATATGTGTCAAAGGGCAATCAGGTAGCTGATATCATTGATCTCCTTTTAGGAATCAAGAATCAAGGATTAGTCATATTGACCTTATCTGAATTGATAATTACTTGTCTGACATTTAGTAAATCAGACAAGGACATAATAGTCAGCTGAACTTCTGTAGAAAACAGATGACTATTAACATTCTATCTGATTTACCTTAAGCTTCTGATGGTTTCTTGTAAGTTTATATCTTTGCAGGAACAGGTCTCAGATAACACTGTTTCATTTCTTTATTCAAATTTCTTCATTCTTAAACCTGAGTCTATTTTTGTTTCTCAAAAATATGTTTTAGAAAAGTAATTCTGAATGTGTTTTGTTTAAACCTGGTTTGAAAAATGCTAAAAAGTTACATATAAATTGTTGGTTTTCAGAATCAGACAGGTTACTCTATCAGATGACTTTCTAAAACTTATCTGTTTTTAAGCTGATCTGTTTTTCAAATCCATCTGTTTAGGAAACCTTCAGTTGAAGTAAGATATCACATGGCTGACGTCACATATACTTACTTCTCTGAATAAAGTAACCTATATCGGTCAAATCAACAGTCTATAAAGTAACTATTTACGCATTCCGAAGGCGATTACAATTCACGCGCTGAAACCTAATCGTTTATCTTAGTTTTTAACCGTTGATTAAAACTCAGTAAAACCTTTTTGAATAAATGGCTGAGATTAATTCATATTTTCAAAAATGGCGGTTTCTCTTTCCAATCTTCCCCCCTATAAATACATCTTCTTCTTCCCTAAAACTTTTTCTTTCCTTACTCAGAAAACCTACATATTTTATCAAACCCTTTACAAATTTACAAAATTTCCAATGGCATCTTCTTCAAAAACTACCAAAACTTATAAACCCACATACATTTCCACAAATATTTCTCACTTCAAAATGAATGAGGAATATTTCAAAAACCGTTTGAAAGCGGAAATGTATGTTGATTTTGAAACCACCAATGATCCAGAATCTGCAGAGATTCTTCGCCTTCTTGAAGCCTCACAACTCGAGGTTTTCCTTTCAATGAAGTCTCCGCAGAGCGAGCAGTGGACAGATTTGTTAGGTGCAGAGTTTTGGCTAGAATGGAGGATACCCAGGATGGGTTTGATACATCTGTGGATGGGACAACATTGAGTTATTCCAGGCAAAACATTGCTAGGATATTCGACACGTCAATGGAGGGAGTAAATCCATTGACGTATAAGGAGGATAGTTGGGAAGAATCCTTCGATATGATGGCGAGGGTTAGTTACAGGGGAACTCGCAGAGACCTGAAGAAGAACCTGTTGAGAAGAAAATTTAGGCTGCTGATGACGGTAGTGACGAAAGCAGTCTTGGGTGAGCAAAGCTCACATGATGGGTTAACCAAACCTAGATTGTGCGTGATGCGAGCCATATTGGATGGTGTGGAAGTGAATTGGGTAGATTTGCTTCTGTTCAAGCTCAGGGAGGAGAAGAAGCGATTGACTTTCAAGTCAAATGCAGAGGGCTGGGTTCCTACTTCGACAGTCGATCTTTCAATAAAATCACTGTTTTAATGAAGGATTGAATAGGGAGGCTGACCGGAGAATAGGCACTAAAAAATATTCAAAGCGAAGGGCATCCTCACAAAGGATGACAGATCGAGGTGTTCCAGACTGGATGATGAGTCCGATGCAGCCAGAGCTCGAGGGTCATGCTGTGCCGCAGCTGCAGAGGGGTCGTGGTCCAGCAGCCGAACAAATTGAGGTGGCCCCGGTGGAGGTCGAAACAGAGGGACATGGAACAGCAAGCAGCAGGCCGAGGTCGCACCTCAAGTCCAACCTCGCCAAAAAACACTGTGGTCCCAAGGATGTTTCGAGGAGGAAGAGGAGGCCGGTGAAAGCCTCGGACAAGAAGAAGGAGGAAAGCTCATCTCGCTACTCCCGCCAAGGTTGCCTCGAGATGAAGAGGAAGAAGAGGAAGCGAAATTCCCTTGGTGAGGAGGCCAAGACGAGCAGCCCCGAGCTCTCAAGGATCCACCAAGTCTGGTAGCTCCGAACCACGAGATAGATCCATCAACCCCGCTACTGAGGAGGTTCCGGTCCTTCGATAGCAGCAGCCGAGGTTGATCAGCTGGAGGTTCCTCTCTCCCCAACCGATGAAGTCTGTTCTTTCCCCAATTCCGAGGCGGTACAAGTCTTTCCACATCTCCTTCCTTATCTTCCATTCCCGCAATGAAGAAATGCCTCAGGCTGGCATTTCGAGCCTTTGCCTCAGCCTCGATCTCCCACCCGGTCAAATAGGCGATGAAGGGGTATCCCAGCTGGTATCCCGAGCCTCTCCAACAGCCTCTACACCCAAATCCCTACAATCCAAATCCCAACAGTCCAAACCGATATCCCACCTCTACCATCATCACCACCACCTGAAATTCCACCCCCACCTTCATTTGAACAAATTCCTCTCCCCACACTCCAATCCTCTCCAATCCCAATAATATCTTACTCCTCTCTTCCAACTATTCAAACACAATCTATTCCTCTCCCATCTCCTCAACCAACAAATACATTCCTCGTCCGACTCCTCAACCGAGGATGAAGACGCCGATCTCGAGCCCCACCACAGCCATATCCTCTATTCTATCCCTCGCCGAGAAGAAAGTCAATGCTACATTCCGAAGGAAAATGGAAAGAAAGACGAGGAGGATGGTCAAAGTCAGAATCGACACTATGCTAGCCAAAGATGAAGGAAGTTGAGGTAACATTATCTCGATAAAATCATAAGTGTCACTAACTCGTGTCTTTGGCCGGGTAAAGTGAAATCAATGGAAGAGGAGCTAAGGGCGTTGAAGGAGGAGGTTATGGGGTACAATAAGCTGGTGGTTAATGAGTTGGTCAGAGACCACTCGGACTTCGTGGTCAAGTGCAACACTGATGCAAAACTTTCGACTTGGCTCTTTGAAGTTAAAAAGGGGGAAAAAGTCAAGAAGAGAAGAGACAAGCCCTCACAAATGGTGGTCGAGGAGACCGAGAAAGAAGTAGGCAGGGAAGGCCAACACACCTGATCTCGGGAGGCAGCCGGGAGGAAGCTCGGATAAAATCTGATGAGCTGGTTGCTCTCCAGCTGAGGGTGAGTCAACTGGAGGAAGCTTTGAAAGAGGATGAAGAGAAGAGGAGGAAAGAAGAGGAGGAAAGATCAGAGAAGCTCTTGGCTCAGTTTAAAGGATCTGAATCTGAAGGAGCCAAGGGGAAGGGAAAAGAAGTAGCGATCGAGCCCAGATCACCAAAATCATCCCTGTGGCTGCTGCTAAAGGAAAAGGTAAGAGGGAAGCTGATTATTCCAATCTCTCAGAAGAGCAGATCAAAAGGATTAAGAGAGAGATGGAATATTTTGGCAAGAAAGAAAAGAAGAAGCAGAGGAAGAAGAAAGACTCCAACGTCTTTTGGAGCACTGCTGAGCGCAAATGGTTAATCAAAGATCAAGGCAAGGGAAAGTTCAGGCCATTCCACAACACATCTCCTCCTCCTAAGTCAAGCTTGTGGGAAATATGCAAACAGTACAAAGACAAGAATCTGGAGGGTATGTGGATATACTTACAGTATATTCTCAAGGGCCCCGGAGCAACTCAGCAAGATCCAGATTTAGCTTGGCATGAGTGGATGGAGAAGGTAGATGCTGAGTTCTATCATCGTCTGCTAGAAGAAGCCGATGTAGAGTTCAACGTCAACCTGATCTCTCCAGCTTTTGAGTATGCCATCCCTGCCAGAAATCGAGATGGATCCCCGGACCTAGACTGGGTAAAGGGTATTTTGAAGAAGGCGGAGGCTGAATCTGGACTCACTCAAGAGGAGGATATAAAGCAGACTTAGGAGTCGGGTATTCAATTGGGCCGATGATTCCGGATGAAGACCAAAGGGAAGACTAATAGAAACAGGATTTTTCTTTTCCTTATTTCTACTTTTCTATTATCTTCTCATCTGTAATCTTTGTAAATCCAATGTGAATATACTTTGTTTGATTCATTTTATGTGTATTAATTTCTTAAAGTTTTATTTTCTGTTTTAAGAAAGATTTAAAATTTTCTTAAGAATAAGTCATCTGAGAATTTTATCTCTCAGACTTAAAAATATTTTCAAATTTTAACTAAGTCTTGAAGACTCATTTGGTTTTCTAAGTTTTTTTTGGGAGTCTAAAAGATCTAAAGTTTTTATATGTGAATAAATCTGTTGTAATGTGAAAAATGTACTTTGATACCTATCTATTGATCTTGATAAACTCTAAACTAACTTCAGCTGTGAGTATGTCTCTTTCTTGTAGGTTTTAACTTCATCAAAAAGGGGGAAATTGTTAGACCAAGATTGTTTTGATGAGTTAAAAGACTGTTCCAGATGAGCAGACTATGATGTAGAACTGAAGACTAAGTTCTAGTACGGGCGATCGAGACTAGGTCGATTAATTCAAGTCACCAAGACGAGGAATGACAAGTCATCCGAGACAAGCTCAAGTCTAGTCATCTGCAGGAGACAAATATGAAGAGCTCGAGACGAGGTCAAGATAAGCCGAGTAGAATAAGAAAGGCTAATCTTCACCAAGTCACCGCAGACGAGTAGGAAGAATCAGCCGAGGTGTTAAGCGATTTCAAGATTAAGTTTGTTAAGCGCTTTCAAGTTTGTTAGAACTAACTAACAAACTAACCTGTCTTTTCGACTTATATATAGGTCTAGGTTTTTCATTTTTGAAGATATAGAGATCACTTATGCATATTAGATTTACACAATTCACTACTCGATTTCACAATCTTTTCACAAGAGTTTCTAAAGAGTTTCAAAGAGTTCTAAGTGTTTTTAGAACACTTTTCCAAAGAATCTTCAAAATCCAATATACACCGTAATAGCTAGATTTCTAGAAGGAGAGTCTAGGAGATTGAAGATTCAAGAATTGTACCAGATTGTAAGTTGTAAGTGAAAGTGAGAAAGTAAGCAATAAGTAGAGTCCCTTCTTCAAATTGAAGGAGGAGAGTGGATGTAGGATTTTAAAATCCGAACCACTATAAATCCTGGTGTTATTTCTTGCTTTCTTTAATTTTCTGTCTATTTTACAACTGGGTTTTATCAAGAGTTAATTTCAGAATCATAACTAAAATCAGTATTTCAACCTTGCTTTTGATCTTATAAGAAGTTGAGAAGTTAATCTTAATCCGCTGTGCTTAATCTGATTCTTTGAATTAGTTTTGAAAGATTTGAAAAATCTACAAAATCTATTCAAACCCCCCCTTTCTAGATTTTGTTCTAGAAAGCTTACTCAAGGTATTAATCATCTCAACTCTCCGGGACCAACAGGTATCTCCTCAGCTGCAGGAACAACTTCTGGTTCCGCAACCTGTCTCCTTGCTTCTTCTTCTTCTGCTGCTGCTGCTCTCTGTTCCCGGGCAGCATCTGACTCATCATCAGAGTCTGGCACTCCCCCAAGTCTCTCATCCTTGGTCAGGATGCCCTTCTGTTTGGAGAACTTCTTGGCTCCCACTCTCCAGTCAGCTGTCTTGTTCAACCCTTCGATCAACACAGTAATTTTGTTAAACGAACTTACTGTGGTGGTCGAGATCCATCCTTCAGCAACTGATTTGAAGGTCAGCCTCTTCTTTTCTTCATTCAATCTGTTTATCAACAGCTGCACCCAATTAGCTTGAACACCATCCACGATTGCTCGCATACAACACAACCTGGGCTTAGACAGCCCATCATGAGAACTTGATCACCCAAAACTAATTTCGTCACAATCGTCATCAACAACCTATATTTCCTCCTTAGCAAATTCTTCTTCAACTCTCTTCGAGTCCCTCTGTATGTGGCTCTGGCCATCAAGTCAAAAGACTCTTCCCATTCATCTTCTTTGTACGGCAATGGATTTACTCTTTCCATTGATGTATTAAAGATTCGAGCGATGGTTTCCCTGGGATACGAAAGTATTGTGCCATCTACCTTCGTGTCGAATCCCTCTGGAGTATTCGCCATATTCGCCAGAAATTCCGCTCCCATTAGATCTATGGTTTTGTTCTGGGGTGACTTCATCGAACAAAAACCTCTCAAAACGGCTTTTTCCAATAGTTGGAGAATCTCAGAGGAGTCTCTGTCTCTCGTTGTCTCGAAGTCAACGTACATTTCTGCCTTCAGTTTGTTCTTGAAGGTTTCTTCATTCATCTTGAAGTTGGAAGAAGTGGATAAGTAAACAGGTTTGTGACATTTAGTGGTTTTTTAAGAAGAAGCCATTATATAAACTAGTAGTGAAAATATTGAGAGAGTTTGCAGTAAATTAGGGCTGGAATTTTGTAAAAGTGAATTTTGAAACGAAGAGGGTAAGTTTTTAAAACAGGAGGAGAGAGAGGGAAAATCGGAGAAGATGATACGTGGCAAAATCAGAATCGTTTTTTACCGTAGATTGACTCAAGCGCATGAAAATTATCAACATTTATGCAGAATAGTCGCTTCACATTCAGCGCGTGGCATTAACTCGCCTTGAAATGTGTAAAAAGTAATCGTCTAACCTACGGATTAGATTGCTAATAGGGTTGCTTTATGCAGAGGTAGTAAGTATACTTGACGTAAGCCGAAATATACATTTCTTTGCATAAAGGTTTCCTATTTCAAATTGGGTTTTATCAGACTTGGTCAAAAACGGCCTTGTCTTATCCTTTTGAAATTTATCCGAGTCTGATTATTTGAAAACAAAGAATTTTCTAGACAAAGTTTAATTAAATGCCATTATTTTAAATAAAAAAGTTTTCAAGGACACAACTCATCTGAAAAATTTGAAATAGATGAGCTGTGAGATTAATTTTGAAAACAAATTTTGAAGAAAACAAGGAAGGGGTGATCTATTGAGGAGGTTTATCAGTTTAGAAAACTCAAGTTGATCTAACAATGTTGATCTATTACCTGTTCCTGCAGATACATAAACTCAAGAAACCATTAGTAGCCAAAGTAAGTCAGATAGGATGCAATAAGTCATCTGTTTTGAAGAAATCAGTTGACTATCGTGTCCTTGTCTGATTTACTTGATGTCAGATATGCAATTGTCAAGTCAAATAAGGTCAATATGACTAATCCTTGATTCTTGATTCCTAAGAAGGAGATCAATGATATCAGCTCTGTGATTGTCCTTTGACACATATCAAGTCTGATAATTCTTTCTAGACAAGATTTAAAGAAAAGAAAGAGAGGAAATACAAGATACAAGCAATAGGAAGGATGCATCAAGTAATCCTAATTCTAAACACAATTCTTTAAATCTAGATTCAGCTTAGGGTTTTGTAAGTAAATTTGCTCTCTGAGACTCAGTTGCTATTTTTTTTATCCTAATGTCATTCTTTTGAACATGATCTCTGATGAAATGATGTCTTATATCTATATGCTTACACCTAGAATGGAAGACAGGGTTGTATGTCATAGCTATTGCACTATTACTAACAGTAAATAGGAATAGATGATGTTAGAATATTATAATCCCAAAGCTGCTGACTAATCCAGAGGAGCTGAGAGCAACAACTACCAGCTGTCATGTATTCAGCTTCAGTTGTGGAGGTTGCAACAGATGTCTGTTTCTTAGATAACCAAGAAATCAATTTGTTGCCCAAAAATTGACAAGTTCCAAAGGTGGATTTCCTATCAATTATACAGCCTCCAAAATCTGAGTCTGAATAATCTGATAGCTCGAAGTTGTCATCAGATGGGTACCACAACCCAACCTGCAAAGTCCCTTTAAGATATTTAAGAATTTTCTTAGCCGTCTCCAGATGAGTTTTATTGGGATTTGATTGGAATCTTGCACATACTCCAACTGCAAAGGCTATGTCTGGCCTACTTGTAGTGAGATATAGAAGGGATCCAATCAATCCACGATACTCCGTTGCATCTATGGGTATCCCCTGCTCATCTGAATCCATAGAGAATTTAGTTGCCATAGGTATTTTAACTTCCCTACTAGTAGTCATCCCAAATTTATCTATAAGGTCCTTAGCATACTTAGTCTGATGTATAAATATGCCCTTAGTCGTCTGTTTAATTTGCAAGTCTAGAAAGTATGTTAATTCTCCCATCATAGACATCTCAAACCTGTTTTTCATGAGAACACTAAACTCTTCACACAAGGTCAGATTAGGTGAACCAAATATGATATCATCTACATAAATTTGAACTAATAAGATGTTACCATTTATTTCCTTTCTAAACAAAGTTCTGTCTATCTTACCTTTTGAGAAACCACTTGATATCAAGAATTCAGACAGGGTATCATACCAAGCCCTGGGTGCTTGCTTTAGTCCGTATAGAGCCTTATGGAGTTTATAGACCTTATTATTGATCCTAAACCCAGGGGGTTGTTCAACATAGACCTCTTCAAGTAACACACCATTCAGAAAGGCAGACTTGACATCCATTTAAAAGACCTTGAAAGATTTAAAGGCAGCAAATGCTAGAAACAACCTTATTGCTTCTAATCTGGCAACTGGAGCATAGGTTTCATCATAGTCTATCCCCTCAGACTGTGAGTATCCCTGTGCTACCAATCTTTCCTTATTACGAACAATAATGTTGTTTTCATCAGTTTTATTCTTAAACACCCATTTGGTGCCTATAATCTTTCTATGTAAGGGTATGTCCACTAGTTCCCAAACATTTTGCCTTTCAAACTGATGCAGTTCTTCCTGCATGGTTGTTATCCAGTTTAGATCAGATAGATCCTCCTCAATAGACTTAGGTTCGAGAAGTGAAACATAGCAGCTAAACATACTTTGAGAATCTAACATCGTTCGTGTCTGAACACTACTAGATGGATTCCCAATGATCTGGTCAGTTGGATGATAACTACTCATCCTTTTGCCTACTTGAGTTGAAGTGCCCTCATCTGTAGACTCAGTAGGTAACTCAACTGATTCTTCCTGAGCAGACGTTCCACCTTCATCTATTGACCCTGGCTGATCAGGTGATGTCAAGGGTGTCTCCTCAGATGGAACCTGAAGAGGAGTTGTCTTCTGATTCTCAGATGGGGATTCTTCATCATCTGAATCTGAATCAAATCTAGGCAGATAGATTGTCTTATGTTTAGTTTTAGTTAGTTCAATTTTATCTAGATCATTTGTAATTTGATTCACTTTATCTGAGAAAGTATGCAATTCATCAAATACCACATGAGGAGTCTCCTCCACACAAAGAGTTGTCTTGTTGAAGACTCTGAAAGCTTTGGAAGAGTTGGAATATCCCAAGAATATCCCATCAGCTGTGTTAGCATCAAAAGTCCTCAGCTTAGACTTCCCATTGTTACGGATGAAGCATTTACACCCAAAAGCATGAAAGTATGAGATTCTTGGAACCTTACCTTTCCAAAGCTCATAAGGTGTCTTATCCTTGCTCTTGACTGGTAAGCATCTGTTCTGAGTGTGGCAAGCAGTCTTGATAGCCTCAGCCCAGAACCTATGAGGTGTTCCATACTCAGCTAGCATACTTCTGACTGCTTCTTTGAGAGTTCTATTTCTTCTCTCCACAACTCCATTCTGCTGTGGTGTTCTAGCTGAAGAAGTCTTATGAACTATACCATTCTCATTCAGATAGTTAGACAAACAAGAATTCAAGAATTCAGTTCCCTTATCACTCCTAATTTTAATAATATTAACACCCTTCTCATTTTGAATTTGTCTGAACAGATCAGGGATCTTGTTCACTGTCTCATTCTTTTTGAAAAGAAATATTACCCAAGTATATCTAGAAAAGTCATCAACAACTACAAGGGTATACTTCCTTCCACTAAAGCTGAGTGGTGTAACAAGTCCAAACAAATCAAGATGAAGGAGTTGTAAAACTCTTTCAGATGAGGATGTGTTAATACTTTTAAAAGAGTGCCTGGGTTGTTTACCTTTTTGGCAAGCATCACATTTCAGATCAGTTGAACAAAGCTTCTCAGGTAGTTCTTTGACAAGATTCTTCTTAGCTAACTTGCTAAGGGTTTTGAAATTCAGATGACTAAGCCTTTTATGCCATAGCCAACTGAGATCATCTCCACCTTTAGCTACAAGATATGTATCTTTGGGGCAACTATTAAAATTAGCCACATAGACATTACCATGTCTGAAGCCAGTTAAGAGTACCTTGTCTGAGGAACTATCTAAGATATCACACTTATCTTTAGAAAATTTAACAAGAAAACCTTTATCACAGAGTTGGGAAACAGATAACAAGTTATGCTTTAAACCTTCTACAAAACAAACCTCAGATACCTGGACATCCTTTATAATTAATGTACCAACTCCCTTAGTCTGTCCATAATTATTATCTCCAAACAAGACTCTAGAACCATCAATGTTCTGAAAATTTGATAATAGCTTCTTATCACAAGTCATGTGCTGTGAACAGCCACTGTCTATGTACCAGATGGAAGCTAGAATCTCCTCTTTTAATGATAGTCCCTAGGATTCCTGCAAGACAGATTAAGTATGAGGTACCCTAGTGATCTTGGGTCCTTTGAGGTCAATGATCACTTTAGGTATCCAGACAAACATCTCATTCTTTAATAACAAATCAGATTGAAGTTGTCTACCAAATCTATCCACAAATATATCACATTTGAATGAGAATTTATTGAAGTCAGATTTGGTGAATTTTTAAAACTTTGGAAATGAGGGATAGCATCTTCTTCTCCCATCAAAAGAGCTATAATAAGAATTCCTCTTATTCTTTGTTCTTGGAACCCTCTTTGTCAGATTTGGATTCCTCATCTGATTTTTATTTTTCAGATTAGGAGGTGCAGTCCTCTTCTGACTCTGTGGTTTCCAAGGTCCAATTTTAACTTCTTTTGATGTTTCGGCAGCCTTCACAAATTTCCTTGGTTTTGAAACTTCTGATTTATTATTCCTATCATAACCAAGTCCTGTCTTATCATGGGATTTTTGAGAAGTTCTAAAGATGTGGTCTATGGCTGATTATGAGTTATTAAGCTGACTCATTTTGAAGACAAGCTTCTCATTGGCCTTCTTAATTAGCTCATTTTCATTATAAACCACTTCAAATTTATCTTTTAAAGATTTCAATTCATTTACTAATCTTTCAGGCAGACTAGCGATGTACTAGCCTCAGCCTGGGGTAAACATTCCCCCTTGAATGTTTCTCCAGACTCAGAATAGTTTACAACTTGTTTGCCTTTAATTAGAGTCTGAATCTGATCTTTTAAAGTTAAATTTTCAGTCTCTAATTGTTTATAAGCACTCAAAGACATCTTTAAATCTTTCAAAAGTCCCTTGATCACAGTTTGATCATTGTCTGAGACAGATTTGTAGGAATCATTATGAGATGAGGAATAGTAGTCTACCTCTTTGGCCATCAGACAAACTTCATCGTCTGATCCAAAATCAGATGAAGATGATGATGATGATGATTTTCTTGAATCTTTCTCCTCAGCAAGAAGAGCTCTCCAGTCTGCAAAACACCTATCTCTCTTCTTCCTTTTCTCCTCTCTTTCTTTAGAAGTCAGCTGGGGACAGTCATAGCTGAAGTGCCCTGGCTTATTACAGGTGTAATAAGTATCTCCCCGGTTTGATTTAAGACTGGTAGGATTCTTCTTTGCAGGAGATTTATATCTTCTTGTCTGATTTCTTCTTTTGTCATCATCTGTAGATTCATCATCTTTTCTCTTGGATCTGGATCAGGATTTGTCCTTCTCTGCAAATTTCAACTTATTACGCTTATATTTCATCCTTAATCGATCATACCTTTTTGTTAGCAAAGCCATCTGTTCCTTCAAGGATAGGTCAGCTCCTTTAGACTCAGCTACAGTCTTGTCTTCTTTCTTGACAAAGGCAACAGTCTTAGACGAGGTGCTTGACTCCATCTCATCTTCTTCATCTTCAATTTGAATATCATATTCTAGAGCTTTAAGATGTGAAAATAAGGTATGATGAGAGATTGAGGACAAATTCTGAGTCGCTTTGAGGATATTGGTCTTTTCTCTCCATCTTTTACTCAAAGATCTGAGTATCTTGTTAATGATTTCCTTTTCTGTATAAGTCTTTCCCAAATCTGCAGCTTTGTTGAGAAGATTTGTCAATCTGACATCCAGTTGGTCAACAGTTTCACTTTCTTTCATCTTGAAAGTATCAAATGCATGCAATACTGTCTGTAACTTATTCTCTTTTACTTGATCAGATCCCTCGCACACATTAGCAAGTATTTCCCACATTTCCTTCGCAGTTTTGCATCTTTTAACTTTTTCAATCCAATTTTTACTGAGCGTCTCGATAATCTCAGTTCTTGCCACTTGTTCTAGATTGTGGATCTTCCTCTCATCATTTGTCAACTCAGCACTTTTTTTTCTTGCCTAACCCTTGTTTCTACAGCTCCAGTTCCATCACTTGTACCTTCATGATAGAATTTTATTGGATCTTCCTCTAGAACTTCCTCCATACGATCATGGATTGCCTTCAGGTGATTTTCCATTCTAAATTTTCAATAATCGTACTCTTCAATAGAAAACTCTTGTAGGCTCCTGGTTTTCTTACTCTTAACAGTTGACATAATGAATTAAGAAACTCAACAAAAGCTTGTTAGCAAGGTTAGTGAATCGAAAATTATGGACAAAAATAATTCCAGAAACTTTCAAGACCACAAATATTATAAACAGCTTAACACTGCTCTGATACCACTTGTTAGCCCCACGGATTGAGTGAATATTAAAGAGCTTAGATATCCTTCTAGTGAAAATCTAGAGGGGGGGTTGAATAGATTTTCAAATCCTTTTTCAAAGAAAAGATGATCTATTCAAAGTATCAAAGCTATGCAGTGGAAAACAGTTTTTAATTCAATCTTTAAGGATCAAAAGCAATCTGAATTACGAATCTGAAGTTGAGTTTGTTTTGAATGTTTGATGAATAACAAGATAAGCAGTAAAGAACACCAAGAATTATAGTGGTTCGGATCAAACAGATCCTACATCCACTCTCCTTCTTCAACTTGAAGAAGGGCCTCGACTACTTACTATCTTACTTACTTACAAAGTTACAATTACAACTTGTGAAGATTCCTATCTTCGATCCTATCTTCAATCTGCCTAACTTTCTGGAAACTCATAGATTACAGTGCAGAAGTATTGAAGATATACAAATAAGTGTTCTATAAGCACTTAGAACTTTTGAATAATGCTTTGAAGACTTTTTGTGTGATTTTAGAGAACTTGTGAGTAATGTGAATAAGAATGCTGAATAATAATTTTTGTAATTGTGCCTAAGCTTATTTATAAGCCTGAGAAATGGTTAGTTTGTTATAACAAACTAAAAACCGCTTAACAAACTTATTCATGAAAGCTGCCTCGACCTCAGCTGATCTTGGTCTGCCGTTGACTCGGTGAAGACTTGCCTTTCTTATTCTACTCAACTTGTCTTGACCTCGTCTTGAGCTCTTCATTATTGTCTCCAACAGATGACTATCTCAAGCTCGTCTTCAGATGACCTTCTCTTCTTCGACCTCAGCTGACTTTTCTGGCTTTACCTAGTCTGGTCAGCCTAGTAGTAGACTTCTTCACCTCAGTTGTCCTATTCAATCAGTTAGTCGTCTTACTTTACATGAGTTAACTCTAATCTGACTACTTTTAACTTATCAAAACTTCTTCTGATCTAACACAAAGGCATCTTTATAAATCAAGCTAAGTATACTAAGAATATGTTGGAAAAGTTTGGTATGGAAACAAGCAAGGATGCTAAAATTCCTATGATGACCTGCTACAAAATGGATCCAGATGAAGCTGGACAAAGTGTGGATCAAACCAAATATAAAGGATTATTTGGGTCTTTACTATATCTTACTATTAGCGGACCTGATATATCATTTGCCAAAAGAGTGTGTGCTAGGTTTCTAGCTAACCATAAGAAGAGTCACATGGAAGCAGCAAAGAATATACTAAAGTATCTAAAAGGTACAGTCAATTTAGGGTTATGATACCCTGTTGATGACAACTTGGAACTTAGTGGTTATTAAGATTCAGACTATGGTGGAATAAATAGGAAATCAGCTACAGGAGCATGTCAATTTCATGGTTCAAAGAAGCAAACTTCAGTTGCTACACCAATCACAGAAGTAGAGTATATACAACTTGTAGTTGTTGCTCTCAGTTGTTATGGATTAGTCAACAAGTAAGAGACTATCAAATAATCACTAAGGAGATTCCAATCTTCTGTGGTAGCAATAGTGTCATTGCCATAACTCTGAATCATGTTCTTCATACAAGGTGTAAACATGTGGATATCAGACATCATTTCATCAAAGACCATGTTGAGAAGAAGAACAAAAGGATGGAGAAGATTCACATTGATAGACAACAAGTGGATATTCTAGCGAAACCCTTAGCAGAGGCTAGATTCAGAGGCTTATCAATTGAATTAGGTTTGTTAGACCCAGGTGATGCAAGCTGAGGCAGAATGGTTTGCAGATTTTGTTAGAAGACAATATCATATCTTCTATTACTTAATTCTTTCTCTTTTTCTATTTGTCTATTGCTCTACTAATCTTGTAGGGTTAGAAAGATTCTGGTAAATCTTCTATACAGAGTATTCAAAGAAAGAAGATTTAGTAGGGTTGCACAACCTATCGAAGTTTTAAGTTAGAATATGCAAATATGCAAACCTAAGTCCACGAACAGACGGCGACACAATGCAATAAACACGCGATGATGGCCGATGGAGCAGATCGTCGATGGGTTGGTTCTCGAATGTCGGCAACGATCCTCCACCCACGGCAGCAACGCCTGCAACAGTCCGGCGGCGGCGGCGACGATCAGCGACTGACCAACGGTGGCAATGTAAACCAACAACAGGAAGAAAGAGAGTAAGGGAAGTAATTTTAAAATTTGGGTATGGGAAAAAGATATTTGAATTGAGGAGAGAGAGGGGGGAATGAGACGTAAGATCAGTAGGGATGAGATGTGAGATCAGTGGGGAAAAGAGGCGAGAGAGTGCAGTTAAAATATTGGTAGAGAATTAAGGGTATTATTGTCAAATTACGCCTCCCTCAAAAAGTGTTGAACCTCTTTGTAAATAGGGGGAGTGGATTGCACCTCCTTGTCATTATTTCAAAAAATTATTATTTTTAATGAATGACAACATAAAATGAAAGAAGAAGAGAAGAAGAAATTTAGGGTTTGTAGTGAAAAAAAATAGTGATTATGAATTTATAAAAAATATGAAATGGGATGAATGATTGAGATTAAAAGTTACAACTAAATGGTTGAGATCAATACTTAAGGAAAAACTTGTATGAGACGGTCTCATGCATGAGACTTTTTAATAAATTGTTATCACTTTTTGATAAGTGAAAATTTGTGCGTAAATTACGTGCTATTGTTGGTTATTTTATTATCAATTTTTGGCACAGTTTTAGTAATTCCGCTTATTATTTATTTTGTCGCCAGTTTGCTTTGATTTGTTATTTTTATATTAATTACAGGTAAATTGGATGACGTTGGGAAATCGGGAGGCAAGATGAGTGTCAAGGTCAAACATACCAAATTTGAAAGAGCAAATCAGCGATTTAAATTGAGTGATATAAGGAAAAAATTTATGACTTTCTTATTAAGAATAGGAAAAGGGAGAACAGAAAAAAAGTTACGCAGTAGTTTTTGGGGAGAATTCTGTGAAGGAGATTTAAGGAGTTTTGTATTTTGTGAAGACAAGTTGTAAGGATTCAATATTTCTATTATTTTTTTGGTTGTCGATTAATCATGTTTAGTAGCTAAATTTTCATATTATAGTCCGAGGATGCGGAACTTTGAACGGTTTGATTTTCTTGCGAAATAGTATAAATGATTTTATTTTAATTCTTGTCTCGATTTTATTATTATTTGATCATGTGTTTTGCATGTTTTTTAATAATATATTAATTAGGATTGGTCACCCTAATTTGTTTATTATTCATCTCTAGCTAATTCACATATTGTAATTCGTAACTGTATAATTTTGTGATATTGTATCAACTAGGGCAGATAACTCTAGGGAATAATAATATTTAAGTTATATGATTCGAACCTTTGGTTTTCATAGCTTAATTTTTCCTATCGTTTTAGGGCAAATGCATTCTAGGAATTAAATCCCGAATACATGTTTTAGGATTGTTCCTGGGATAGATTAATCAGGGGTCGTACTACCTGACTAATTAAACTTAAGAAGCGATTCGAACAAGTTTGGTCGTACTACTAGTTTAGGGAAGAGATTCAAATAAGAATTTAAAGGAAAATAGTTCAAAGGGAAGCTATCCGAGGGCTAGATTGTTTTTACATATTATTTACTCATACCATGTGATTCGTTATAATTTAATTTGTTGAATATTTATTATAGTGAAATACTAGAATCAAAAATCAATCCCCCCTATTTTTACCGCTTTATTCACACGAATTAATTCAATTGAATTACTCCGTTCCTTATGGGATCGACCCCATACTTGTCCTACTACATTAGTAGGTTGATTTGGAAAACTATTTAATTTTTTGGTGCCTGCGATAGCACACCAAATTTTGACCCATTGCCAGGAAACTGTTGTTAATTTTGTTGAATTTTTTGTATTTTAATTTGTGTTGAAAAATTCTGAAAAAATTGAATGCTATGACACGAAAGGATCATTTTCCTTTACCATTCATTGATCAGATGTTAGAAAGACTTGCAGGTCATTCTTATGATTGCTTTCTTGATGGATTATCTGGTTATTTTCAGCTTGCTATAGCCTCTGAGGACAAGGAGAAGACGACGTTTACGTGTCCATTTGGCACCTTTGCGTATCGAAGATTACCATTCGGGCCATATTCCAAAGATGTATGGTGAGCATTTTTTCTGAATTCGTTGGTCATATAATTGAGGTTTTCATGGATGATTTTAGTGTCTATGGTGGGTCATTCGAAATCTGTCTTGAAAATCTTGGTTTAGTTCTTAAACGTTGCATTGAAACGAATTTAGTTTAAAATTGGGAAAAATGTCATTTTATGGTTTACAAGGGAATTGTGTTAGGGCATATTGTCTCTGAAAAAGGCATAGAAGTAGATAAGTCGAAGATAGAACTCATTGATGCTTTGCCTTACCCCGCAACCGTGCGGGAAGTTTATTCTTTTCTTGGCCATGCAAGTTTTTACAAGAGGATTATCAAAGACTTTTCTAAAATAGCATCATGTCTTTGTAAACTTTTGCAAAAGGATGTGGAATTCAAGCTTGATGAGGCGTGTAAAGAGGCTTTTGACATGCTGAAGAAGTTGTTCACTACCCCACCCATCATACAACCCCTGAATTGGAACTTACCGTTTGAGATCATGTGTGACGCTAGTGACTACGTTGTAGGGGCTATTCTTGGGCAGCGTGTGGAAAAAAAATCTCATGTGATTTATTATGCATCACGCACTTTGGATCATGCTCAAGCTAACTATTCCACTACAAAAAAAAAAAAAAAAAAAAAAAAAAAAGAACTTCTTGCTGTAGTTTTTGCTTTAGATAAATTTTGCTCATATTTACTTGGCACTAAAGTAATTGTTTTCTCTGATCATGCAGCATTGAAGTATTTGATGGCAAAGAAAGTGGCCAAACCGAGACTTATTCGGCGGATTATATTGCTTCAAGAGTTCGATCCTGAGATTAAGAATAAAAAGGGGACGGAGAATTTAATGGCTGACCATCTTAATCGCTTGGAGAGACCTCAGGATGTTAAATCACTACTGGATAAATTTTCGGACGAGCAGCTGCTCATAATTTCAAAAAAAAAATCATAATTTAGCAACGTTGACCCCTTCAGAGTCAGTGCAGTTTGTTCCTTAGTATGTAAATTTGGTGAATTTTCTTGTTGGCCGAATTTATCCAAAAGATATGAGCAAGGCTCAAAAGAGATAATCTGCGTAGTGATGCCAAATATTACGTCTGGGATGATCCATATCTATGAAAGCACTGTGCTGATCAGGTAATACGAAGGTGTGTACCCGACTCTGAATTCCTTTCTATTTTCACATTTTGTCATACGTATGCTTGTGGGGGACATTTTGGGTCGAAGCCTACTACTTTTAAAGTTCTTGAGTGTGGTTTTTATTGGCCTTCATTGTTTCGAGATGCATATAATTTTTGCAAGGCTTGTGATGGTTGTCAAAGAACGGGAAATATTTCTCAAGGAAATGAAATGCCCCAAAATCCTATATTTGTGTGAGAAATTTTTGGTGTGTGGGGTATGGATTTTATGGGTCCTTTTCCCTCTTCTTTTGGCAATTTATACATTCTGCTTCTCGTTGATTATGTCTCGAAATGGGTGGAAGCAAAAGCCACTCGTACTAATGATTCTAAAGTGGTTGCAGGATTCTTGCGTTCTAATATTTTCTCTAGGTTTGGTATCCCAAGAGCGATCATAAGTGATAAGGGGACATATTTTCACAATCGAATAATTGAAGCTTTATTGCAGAAATATTCGGTTGTGCATAGAATGTCAACAGCATATCACCCTCAAACTAGTGGCCAAGCGGAAGTATCGAACCGAGAAATCAAGACAATTCTGGAGAAAACGGTACAACCCAACCGAAAGGAATGGAGTTTGAGACTAGATGATGCACTATGGGCATATCGTACAGCCTACAAGATACCCATATGGATGTCTTCATATAGGCTCGTTTACTGTAAGCCATGCTATTTACCAATTGAACTCGAACATAAGACCTATTGGGCGGTTAAGAAGTGTAACATGAACTTCGATGAGGCGGGAATTGGTAGAAAGCTGCAGCTGCAAGAGATAGAGGAGTTGAGAAATGAGGCTTTATGAGAATTTGGTAATTTACAAGATGAAAACCAAAGCATTCCATGATGCTCGAATTTCACGAAAAAATTTCACTGTTGGGCAAAAAGTGCTACTCTATCACTCCAAGTAGAAATTATTCTTGGTAAGTTACGTTCTCGTTGGATTGAGCCATTTGTGATTACTAAAATTTATTCTCATGGTGCAGTTGAAATTCAAAGCTTACGAACGAGCAAAATTTTCAAAGTAAGCGGGCATCAATTGAAGGAATATTGGGAGGGATTTTAAGGAGAGCACGTTGAATACGTGGATTTGGATTTTTCATGTTCTTGATGAGTTGGTGAATTAATTAAGTCGAGTCAACGACAACAAAGAAAAGACGCTTGTTGGGAGACAACCCAATATTTTATTTTAATATTGCTTATTTTAATTTTCTGCAATTTTATTTTTATTTGTGAGTTTAATTATTTTTCTTGCTTTTTTTTTTTTTTTTTTTTTTGTGTTCTCAAGATCCTACTTAGAGCCCAAATTAAAAGAGGGAGTACAAAGGTCCAGGTCAATTGTGAAGGCCCAATTCCAATTAAGGATGTCAATTCAAATGGATAAGGCCCATGAGTTAATTTAAGAAAAAAGGAGCCTGCAAACAAACCCTCTGATTTTATTTCCCTCTGTCGACCGAAACCCCACTGCCACCAGTGCCGCTCTCCATGACCGCCACGCCAGGCTACACCCGGTAACCCCGTTCCACTTACTTTGTCTTTCTTTATGGTGCAGGTTATGTTGTTTGTACATTTGTGCTAGGGACAAACACCTATTTAAGTGGGGGAAGGGGGGGGGGATTTGCTAGCTTTGAATTTTGTTGTCTGTTTATTTTGTTGTTTCTTATGTCTTGTTGTTGTGTAGTTTTATTGTGGCTCTGTTGTGGTATTTTGGTGTGCGTTCAAGCATGATAGTTGAGCATTTAACTATTGAACTAGTTGCTCATTTTTTCTATTAATATGTTGAACACATGAGTGGTATGTCTTGATTAGTGATTGAACTTGAATTCATGCGTTAATCATAGAAATGAATCGATTATTAGTTGCTTGATTTTGAAATAAAGACTTGATTACTTGTTCGTAATAGTCATTTTGGTTTTTTAAATATATGATCTTCTCAAATATATTGAGATAAAACAAAATTTGATACAATCACAAATTTTCTTATATACATTTATAAGTTTAAGTTAAATATAATATTATATTTAAAAATTATCATATGATAAAATATTAGATATAAAATAATGGATATGACGTACCCTCTATATACTAATAAGGAGTTTGATTTTGCTTATGTGTAGACTTGTGGTGAATTCAGCTTATGTGTCATTTTTTTATATCTTCACTGCCACATATCGTTTTATTGTGAAGTATCGATTTATGGTAAGTTTACTTATGTGTCAATCTTGTGTCGATTTATGGTAAGTTTACTTATGTGTCAATTTTCTGTAAAGTTTTAAAAAATATTCATAAGGGTTTGAACCTAGCACCTCTCACGCATTTATTTTAATGCTTACCAACTAAATCAATTTATACACATTTATATGTTTTGAAACTTATTTTATATAACTCCAGCCTATAAAAGTGTATTAGATATTTTGCTGAAAAAGTTCAATATTTATAAAAAACTAATTATGAGTATTTCAAACAAGTGAATCTCATTATATATTAATATGGAGTTTATAATATTTATGTGTATATTTTTTGTGAATTCTGATGATATGTCATTGAATTGGAAAAATAATTTATGTGTGTGATTAGGAGTCAATAATATAAAGAGTTGTATATTAGTAATGATTATGTGTCAATGTATAATTAGTCACCTATACAATAGTATTAACATATTGAGTAAAATTATTAAAAAAGACCGACTCAATTAATTTACTTCATTTCATCCTAATGAATATATGTATAAATATAAGTATTATTAAAAAAAATTAAATATAATCATATATGATATTTATTGTTAATATATGATATATATACTATTCGGAGTAATATTTATGCATCGATTATAAAAGATTTTTTTTCTATTAATTATTTTTTTAGTAATTGTAAAATAAATTTGAAACAAATCTTATAGTAAATTTTCACATAATTATAATAATTCTAATACCTAGCATGAATTATTATATAATTAATATTACCATTACTTAAATTTAATATTATAATTAGACAAAATTTTATACATATATATTGTTATTTGATGAAAAATATTATATGTATAATATATTATATTATAAAATTTATTTAACGAATATACCGCGTAATACGCGGGAGCTCATCTAGTATTTAATAAAACAGAGATTCAAAGTATTTAAAAATTTATAAATTAGTTTAATTATTAAACAACATAAAAATTATGAAAGAGGTCTAGGGTTCAAACCTTCTTAGCATTTTTTTTTTAATTAAACTCTATATTAAGATGTCACATGGATGCCATATGGATGCCACAAATAAAGTACAAATCAATAGAAATATGACACATCAATACAACAAATTATTATACATATATATGCACTTAATGAGAATATGACATCTCATCCAAATTAACCTAGAGACGACACACCATCCAAATTGAACCCCCTATTAGTATAATAGAGATTTCTAGCACAATTTTAGTAATTCCGCTTATTATTTATTTTGTCGACAGTTTACTTTGATTTGTAATTTTTATATCAATTACAGGTAAATTGGATGACGTTGGGAAACCGGGAGACAAGATGAGTGTCAAGGTCAAATATACCATATTTGGAAGAGCAAATCAGCGATTTAAATTAAGTGATATAAGGAAAAAATTTATGACTTCCTTATTAAGAAAGTCAAAGAAAAGGGGGATGAACCTGAACGAGAAGAGGAGGAGAGAAAAGAATAGGAAAATGGAGAAAAGAAAAAAAGTTGAGCAATAGTTTTTGGGGATAATTCTGAGAAGGAGAATTGAGAAGTTTTGTATTTTGTGAAGACAAGTTGTAAGGATCCTAGATTTCTATAATTTTTTTGGTTGTCAATTAATCATGTTTAGTAGCTAAATTTTCGTATTCTAGTCCGAGGATGCGGAATTTTGAACTGTTTGATTTTCTTGCGAATTAGTATAAACGATTTTATTTTAATTCCTGTCTCGATTTTATTATTATTTGATCATATGCTTTACATGTTTTGAATAATAGATTAATTAGGATTGATCACCCCAATTTATTTATTATTCATCTCTAGCTAATTCATATATTGTAATTCGCAATTGTACAATTTTGTGATATTGTAGCAACTATGGCAGATCACTCTGGGGAATAATAATATTTTAGTTATATGATTCGAACGTTTCATTTTCATAGCTTAATTTTTCCTATCGTTTCAGGGTGAATGCATTCTAGGAATTAAATCCCGAATACATGTTTTAGGATTGTTCCTGGGATAGATTAATCAGGGGTCGTACAACCTGACTAATTAAATTTAAGAAGTGATTCAAACTAGTTTGGTCGTACCACTAGTTTAGGGAAAAGATTCGAGTAAGAATTTAAATAGTCGTGGTTATTAATTTAAGTTAGGAAAACAGTTCAAAGGGAAGCTATCCGAGGGCTAAATTGTTTTACATATTATTTACTTATACCATCATGATTTATTACAATTTAATTTGTTGCATATTTATTTTAGTGAATACTAGAATAAAAAACCAATCCCCCCTATTTTTACTGTTTTATTCACACGAACTAATTCAATTAAATTATTTTGTTCCTCGTGGGATTGACCCCATACTTGTCCTACTACATTAGTAGGTTGGTTTGAGAAACTATTTAATTTTTGTGTGTCTGCGGCAGCACACCACTTTTTAAAAAAGTGATATAAATTAGTATGAAAGTGATAACAAATTGAAAAGTGATAATAATTTATGAAAAAGTGATAACAATTTATGAAAAAATGATAACAATTTATGAAAAACTGATAACAATTTATTAAAAAGTGACTCCGTTTTATGATGGTCTCATGCATGAGACAGTCTCACACAAGTGTGCCCCTTGAATGAATGAGAGGAAAGAGATTTTGAAATAGAAGAATGTGATTTGCCACATAAGTGTTTAGCTTTATAAGGTTTTTCTTTTATATATATATATATATATATATATATATATATATATATATATATATATATATATAATCTATAATATCTATAATATATATAAATCTATAATATATATATAAAAGTGACTAAGAGTGTGAATTATTTTTGGACCATTTTACCCACCCACCTTTTATTTCATACACATTCGTCCTTTTCTTGGTTTCATTTGTAACATAATTTTTACTTGTCTTTTTTATTTATCTACTGCTTTATCCATATTTACTACTTCATTTATCAATATTACATTTACCATTTTTAAATTAAATTGTATTATTAACTTAGGAACGTAAAATCATATATCCAGTTACAAACACTACTTTTTCTATTTTCTTTTTATTAGTTTCCACTTTTAACAATAAACAAAAATTATTTTAACGTAATGGTATTGTTTTTAATTCTTAGGTGTTTGAAGGGTATATACGATGATGGTTAGCCGCCCGAATGTCACACTTTTATACATATTATTTTAATATTATTTTTTATTTTAACTATTTTATTTAGTATTTTAAAATATTTCTAACACCTTTAAATAGTACAAACTTTTGATCCATCATTTTCTATTATTGATCTAAATCATTCAAGTTATTTTTCAAACTCCTAAAATTATTCTCTTCTATTATTTTTTGTATTTGTAATTTAATATTTCATACATCTATTTATAATTTAATTTATTTCTATTCAATTTCGCATTCCAGTACTTATAACATTAATTTTGTTATTGAGTTATAATTTATTTTAAGTGTATAGTAATTTTATTTCCTATTATAGTTATAAAGTTAGAATGTCAAATAATTTCTATATACTTTTTTACATATTAAAATATAACAAAAATTGATTATACATAATATATATTTAAATAATATTAAATAAAAAATAATTGCTTTAGGTTGGGTTGGTGTCACTTATAAAACATGAAAAAGTTAAATTTGGATTGAATTGTAGATTGTATATGTGAATGAGAGAGAAATTAATATTATATTTGAAAGTTGGGTTGGATTAGTGTTATTGATAAATAAAGTGTAAGAGTTCATGCCCCCTTTCCCGTATAATGCATAATGGAGATAATTATTCATTGCATTGGCTTCCGTTTCGTTGTGGTTCTTTATCTTGTGGGTAGAGATGTTAAACGGGTTGGCCCTAACCCATTAGGGCCAGCCCTACAGGGCCACGGGCCTAAACGGTTCACTCTTAGCGGGCTGACAATTATTGGAACCTAACCCTAACCCTAGCGGTTTACGGGCTTAACGGGCTAGTAACGGGCTCCGAAGAAAAAAGATTAATTTTTAATATAAAATCTTAAATTATAATTATAATATAACACAATGCAAACTTAAAACATAAATATTGTTCATAAATTCATTAGAAATACATCAAAATAGTTAAACAATAAGGAATTACAACAAAATAGATTGTCAAATGCATTTTACATTTCCAAAAAAAAATCGTCAGGAACAAACTCAACTTATTTGCTAAAATTCTATTTTTTTTTCTTGAAATATCTCAAACCCTTTAGTAATATTTTGTTCCTTATTAACTTTTATTTCCAAGAATTTTCAACTCCAATTTTCTTCTTATTAAATAACTAATAGACATGAGGTTAGTAAATTAAAATAATAATAATAATAATAATAATAATAATAACCGGGCTGACGGGCTGGCTCGGAAAATTGACGGGCTAGCCCGTTTACCCCGCGAGCTAATCGGTCCGGGCCAAAAAGACCCAGTTTTAAACGGGCCATTAAACCCCTGACCCTAACCCTGCATTTTTAGGGTTAAACGGGCTGGCCTGCCAGCCCGCGACCCTTTTAACATCTCTACTTGTGGGTTATTTTTATAACTAAAAAAATAATGGCTTTTGTATATTGTTAGTCTTCCAGGATAAGGATTAAATATTTAGAGCATTTAATAAAACTTATATATTTTTTTCTCTGAATAATTTTTTGTAAATTAAATAATGTGTAACTTGTACTCTCTTCGTCCCGTGACAATCTTCACAGTAGGCTGGACACACATATTAAGAAAATTTATTTTTTGTCTGAAATAGTGTAGAAGAGAGAATAAAGTATAAGAGTATATTGAGTGATTAAATGAGATAAAATATAGGAGAGTGAATAAAGTAAAGAAAAACAAGAGTGATATTTTTTAATTTAAAGTGATGTTATGAGGGTGTTAATATTGTGTTGACTTTCTTTATTTGGGTGTAAAGATTATGTTGGAATGTCCGAATAAGGAAAATGTGAAGATTATTACAGGACGGATGGAGTATTTTTTTTTTCATATTAATTCTTAACTAATTTTTTAGTAAATTAAATTATGTATAAATATGTGGTATTTTCGGTATCAATTTTGAATATTTTGAGCATTTGATATAATTTATATTTTTTTATCCATTATCCGAGAACAATCCTGAGCCGAAGGATCATTTATTTTTTCGATATATGAAAAAGTTGATTTTAGTAGGTCGATTCTTAATAAATGTCAAATCAAACCCTTTATCCTTATTTCAACAAAGGAAGCACGGGCTTCTTGTCTTGAACAATTTTTTGGTAAATTAAACGATGTATAAATATGTTGTATTTTTCTGTATAAGGTTTTAAAGCGCACTACGCTATAGCAATATGCATCTATTTGATGTCATCATAGTAATATTACGTATATGTTTGTCTTATCTATATAATTGAATCATTTAGCACAATTATCCACAAATTTTTTTATTTATCATCTTTTCATGCACTACTTATGTGCTTTTACGATTTTTTCAATAATATTTGTTTGTTGTTTTTTCATGTAATATTATATTTTTTACAATTGTTATCATTAATAAAAATTTGGGCATCATAAATTATATGTACATGTAAAAAGAAAAAAAATGATTAATTTTTAACAATTGTTTAGATATGACGTGCGAAGCACGTGCTAAAAATCTAGTATATATAAAAGAGGATTCACTTGTTTGAAATACTCAAAATTTAATATTTCATAATTATTAAACTTTCTCAAATATAATAAAGATAAAACATAACTTGATACAATTAGAACAGAAATCCTATATACTTTTATAGATCAAAGTAAAATTTATATTTTTTTTTTTCAAAATACATATATATTTTTGGATTGGTTTAGTAATAAGCATCATAATCATTCAACAAAGGTACCGATCAAAAAAAAAAAAAAAATCATTCAACAAAGGTTTAAAGTTCAAATGCTTGCTCTACTAATTTTTATAAACTCAATATATAATTGTTATATCTACACAAACATACATAGACTTTATAAAGAGACGACACATAAAAATAAAAACATATAAAATTGACCCATGAAATTAAAAGGAATGGTTTTTTCTTTTTCCAAAAAAAAAAATTAAAAAAAGAGAGATGAGAGAGCGTAGAGAGAGATAACGTAGAGAAAGCGTGAGAGTCTTCCGGGGGGGTTGGGTCGAGCGTAGCCTTGCCGAGAGACCACCAGTGAGGCAAAAACCGTTACCTTCGAACCGTAAGCCTCCAGAGTTCAGTACTAGGGATAAGGATTTATTGGTTGGCAGGAGAAAATTTACAGATAGATATGATGCGGCTTCAAACTCCGTTGTGACGTTCTACATTTGGAATATTCCTATGATTGGAAACGATCAGTTCCTAAAGCAACTTTTTGCAGAGAAAGACATTCTGGTAGATTTTTTCATCCCGACAAAAACAAACAAATCGGGGGGGGGGGGGGGGAATTTGGCTTTGTACGTTTCCAAAAACCTTCGAACCTGGAGGGGCTGATGTCTAAGTTAGACAACATCTGGGTGGGCTCGTACAAAATAAGAGTTAAATTAACGCGGTTTGATAGAAGTGAAAAGGAGCGTGGAAATTTTGGTCCAACTTCCAGGAACCAGTTTATTCGCAGAGCAGGATGGAGAGAGGAAAACAAAACATATGCGGAGGCAGTCAATCCTAAGGCAGTTGATCGGCAATTCGTAGCAAGGGATTCTCGTTGTAAACAGAATGAACCCAAACTTTCCTTCTCCACGTCGGAGGAAGAATGTGAGTGGTTGAAAGACTGCATAGTCGGAAATCTGAAAGAGAAGTTTTCGTGGAAATCGCATGTGAAGGAGATTCTTAAAGAGGGCCCGAGCTCACTAGCAATTTCTTATTTGGGGGGTGATCTACTACTTCTAAAAAATCATAAGGGGGATAATTGTTCAGACATCGTTCGAAATTACTCGGAATGGCTCAACAAAGGGTTTAACTTCACAGTTGATTGGGATGATAATATTGTACACAGGAAACGGGTTGTTTGGATGCACTGGTTTGGAATTCCATTGAAGGCATGGTGCCCAAGATTTTTTAGGTTAATTGCGACAAAGTTTGGTTCCCTTATTCAGATTGATGAGTGCACCTCCTCAAGATCCGACCTCAGCAAAGCAAGAATTCTTATAAAGACTCCTCTTGAAACTATTTCGGGTTCTATCGTCGAGGTTAAAATTGATGATAAAACTCATCGAATTCGAATTCAAGAAGAAGTGGAGTGTCCTATCTCAGATGGTTTATTGCTCAAAAACCGCTTTGATCTTCTTTCCGATCAAGACATAGCTGTTCAGCCTCCCTCGCCGGAATTTGTTGAGGAAACTGAAGAGACGGGAAATTCAAATTCTCCTCGAATACCGATGGCGGCTCATGTTGCGAACCCCCATTTTTCCCCTCCACGTGCCCACTTTCACCCCCAATCCAGCGCTACGGATCAGCGGCTAGTGGACCCCACAAGCAACAAAATTCAGATCTTAAAGCGAGGAAATAATAACTGTAAGCACGCGGAGTCCCCGAATGGGCCGGTTAATGGCCCATCTCTAGACCTCAATAGGCCCATTCTTGAATCATATGCCGATTGCGAGAACTTATCTCAACCCAATAATGGGTCTGGTAACCCTGTTTTAAGCCCAAACAACTCAGACAACAGCTCTTGCTCACAACAAGCCCATTCGATTGAGCCCAGAAGGACAGGTGTCAAGAAGAAATTAAAGAAAAGTATCCACTCAGTTTCACCTATTTCGGAGAACCCAGAAGATATCAGCTTGGAGGCGGCGAAGACCTGGGAAATGGGACGCAAACTTGGTATCACCTCAGAAGAAAGTCCTGTGACAATCCACAATGAAATTGCAAAGTTGATCCGGAAGGAGTCTACTGCAACAAAAAAAGGAAAGAAGGAAAGGAAAAGAACAGAGAAAAGGGGATCCGGTAAGATGTCAAAATGATTTTAATCAGTTACAATATAAGAGGGCTTGGGAAAAAGGAGAAAAGGAGAGATGTAAGAGACTTACTAAGGAAAGTGAGGGCTGATGTCTATTGTTTGCAAGAGTCGAAGCTTGAAGAGGTCACAAACCGTACGGTAAGAGCTATCTGGGGAAATTCTAAATATGATTGGGAGTTTGCAAAGTCTGAAGGTAATTCAGGAGGTATAATCACGATCTGGAATCCTTCTTTATTTCAAAAAATGAGCTCTTGGAGTATTAAAGAAATGCTTGTAGTAAACGGGTTCCTAATAGAGGATGGCAAGAATTGCTCGATCATCAATGTGTACGCCCCTAGCTGCCCTTCTCTTAGATTGGCTCTTTGGGACAAAATTAGTATTCTTGCTGAACAATGTAAGGATGACTATCTTTGTGTAATTGGTGACTTCAATTCAATCAGAACCGAGCAGGAAAGGGTGGGCAGAAACTCCACATGGGACAGGAACGATATGGACAAATTCAAAAATTTCATTGTTAGCAACAGTTTGCTGGACCTGCAGTTATCTGGGAGATCATTCACTTGGTACCGGCCCGATGGCACGTGCAAGAGTAGACTCGATCGAATGCTCGTGAATGGGGAATGGATAAGTAAATGGCCAAACTCAATTTTGAAAAGGGGTGGCAGGACCATTTCTGATCACTGTCCAATCTTTATTGAAGCATGCCTAAAGGATTGGGGCCCAAAGCCCTTTCGCTTTTTTAACTACTGGATGCAACACCATTCATATGAATCATTCGTGGAAGAGAAATGGAGATCCTTCAGTATCCATGGTTGGGGCGGATACATCCTAAACGAGAAGCTGAAGTTGCTTAAAGGCGAACTCAAATCCTGGAAAGAGAAATCATTGGGTAAACTTGATTCTTCTATTGAAGATAAGAAGGAGGAAATTGAGAAATGGGACATCCTGGATGATGCTTTCGGACTTGATAGTGAAGAAGCAGAGAAACGGGCCTCTGCAATGACCGATCTATTAAAAGAGATGGGCTGGCGTGAGGCCCAACTATTTCAAAAAGCTAGAATCAAATGGACTCTTGAAGGGGATCTCAACTCCCGTTTCTTTCACAAATGGATTAACTCGCGCACCAAACACAATGAAATTGATGGCATTCGGGTGAACGGATCCTGGATTGACTCGGTCCAAGAAGTTAAATTGGCAATATACAACCACTTCCGGTCCCACTTTGATTCGCCCCAGGCCTCAAGACCCTCTTTGGATCCAGGTATCTTTCCTCGTAAGTTAGATTCATCTGATAACAGTTTCTTGACCGCTCCCTTCTCCGAAGAGGAAATCAAACAAGCTATTTGGAGTGTCGATTCGAATTGTAGTCCTGGCCCTGATGGCTTCTCTTTTGGTTTCTTCAAATTTCACTGGGACCTCATTAAAAGTGATATCCTCCAAATGATGAACGAATATCACACGCATGGAAAATTGGTCAGGGGCAGTAACCCATCTTTTATTGCCTTAATTCCGAAGATCCCTACACCTCAATGCATCGAGGATTATCGACCTATCTCGCTTATTGGAGGGACTTACAAAATTCTCGCAAAAGTCCTAGCATGTCGTCTGAGCAGGGTAATTGGTTCGGTGATTGCTGACAATCAATATGCTTTTATTAAGGGTCGTCAAATTTTAGACGGCATTGTGATCCTCAACGAAGCACTGGACGAAGCTAAGAAGAATAAAATCTCTCGTGTCTTCATCAAGGTTGACTTTGCAAAAGCATTCGACTCTGTAGAATGGAAATATCTGGACAACATTATGCTGGGTCTAAACTTTTGTGCGAAATGGAGATTGTGGATCAGAGGGTGCTTCGAATCGGCCACTGCCTCAGTCTTGGTAAATGGGAGTCCTAGCGGGGATTTCCCGCTCAAACGAGGTCTTAGGCAAGGAGACCCGCTTTCTCCTTTCTTATTTCTTTTGGCGGCGGAGGGATTGAGTCTGCTTACCCACAAAGCCTGTGAATTGGGGCTTCTGCAACCAGCTTTAATTGGTAAAGATAAGGTGCCAATTTCGCTTCTTTAGTACGCTGATGACGCGGTTTTTGTGTGCAACAAAGGGACCGAAAATCTCCTGACCATTAAACGGATTCTCAGATTATTCGAACTCATCTCGGGGCTTAGAGTTAATTTTGCAAAATGCAAGTTATACGGTCAGAACCTGATGGAAGCAAAACTTGTGAATTATGCAGCCTCTTTGGGCTGCGAAATTGAAAGAGGTGTTTTCAACTATCTTGGGTTGAGAATTGGGATAAACTCTCACCGCAAACAATCTTGGGATTGACTTGTCCAGAAAATTAAGAATCGCATTGCTAGATGGGGCGGCTCAAACATCTCAATTGGGGGAAGAGCTACACTTATCCAATCTGATCTCTCCTCGATACCAATATATTCATTATCTCTCTTCCTACTTCCGAAAAGTGTCATCCTTGATTTAATAAAGGTTCAGCAGGGCTACCTTTGGGGAGGAAATCTAGAAAACACAAAAATTTCCTGGGTGAGTTGGGATGATATTTGTAAACCAAAAAAGGAGGGAGGTTTAGGAATTAGGGACTTGGGAGTTTTTAACATTGCTTTAGTAGGGAAGTGGATTTGGCGTCTGCTAGATGAAAAAAATAGGTTATGGGCTAAAATCATTTATTCAAAATATGGAGGTCTATAAGAGTCATGGTGTCTAATTAGAAACGACAGGGGGGCCTCAAAAGCATCTATTTGGTGGAAAGATTTGTGTCATATTTATTGGGGTTTAGATGAGGAGGGCTTGAGAGGTAGTTTCATTAAAAAACTAGGGACGTGGGATGAAACAAGCTTCTGGGGGGACATCTGGATAGGTGATAAGAGTCTCAAAGAAACTTTTCCTAGATTATTTAGGTTGAGTTGTCAAAAAGAAAAGAGTGTGAGTGAGATGGGGATTTGGGTAGATAGAGTTTGGGAGTGGAATTTTTCCTGGGCTAGGGTCCTTTCTACTAGAAATAAAGAAGCTTTTGATACACTTTTACATCACATTGGCAGGAACACTCCATCACGTGCAGGAACTGATACCTGGAACTGGAAGTATGCCAAACTCGGAGTCTACTCCGTCGCGGCAGCTTACTCAAGGATGCAAGGACAGCAGCAGCAGGTCTCTTCTACTTCAATTCCTGAAAATCTTGCTTTTTGTAGACTATGGAAAAGTTGGGCGATACGATAAGCCATCTTCACGGCTTGGAAAATCCTCAAGGGGCGCATGGCAACAACAGACAACCTAAGCAGGCGTGGTATCTCGTTTGGATCTAATCCTCCACTTTGTAAACTGTGTTCGGAAGCAGAGGAATCCATTTCACACCTTTTCATTACCTGTAAGGTGGCCTCTCAAATCTGGTCCCTTATCTTGCAATGGTTAGGTGTGTCAATGGCTCTTCACTCCAACCCAAGGTACCATTTTCTTCAAATCTGCGATAGCTTGGGTAAAGGGAAGCTCAAGAAAGCGGCTTCAACCTTATGGATTGCTACAGTTTGGATGATTTGGAACATGAGGAATAACCTTATTTTTAGAGATGTTCCCTGCAACATTGATATGGTGTTCTTTCATATTAAAATTAGAACATGGAATTGGATCTCTTGTAGGGAGAAGGTGTTATCAAACTTGAATTTAACTTCTTGGCTTGGTGATCCCTGGGTGTGCCTCAACTTGTTGAGATAACTTGTTGATACAAGACCTTCTATTTTGTTTCATTTGTTAATGGGTTGAGTATTCCTTGTACTCACTATTAATGAAATTTTTCTTGCCCGTTCAAAAAAAAAAAAAGAAATTAAAAAAAATATACTGGGAGAAATTTATTTCATTTGGTGTGGTGCAGAATATCTCACACATTTTCACGCACACAGTTTTCTTTATGTCTTTTCGTCGGATAAGAATGCTATACTAAACATGGTTTTTTTCCAATGATTGTTTATTCCAACAAATGGTGCACAAATCATATCGTACTTGTTATTTTTATAAGTGGTGTCAAACACAAGAACATCCCCATATATTCCATAATCTTCCTTCATCATTGAGTCCCTCCAATAAACATTACCCATCCTGCCCTCATCATTCATTTGTACCTTGTAAAAGAACTCACTTTCCTCATCTGACTGATTTTGTATTTGTTCCATGAATATTTTTGCATCACCACCTTCTATGTTGCTTCTCTTGTGACGATCGACAAAGTTCATGTGGTCCTTCAATGTATGCCCAACTTGGTCTTCCCCCCCGGCACTGTAAGCTAGATACCTGAAAGAATCGGCTGGTCTTATACCAGATGTTACTATCTCCTTGATAGCATCAGCCTTCCTACCTGTAATTGCACTTTTTGAACGATGCAAATGATTCCATTCTTTTCTTGTTAATGGATGATTGTGCTCTGATATGTGCTTTGCTACCTCATATCTCCCATCTTCAGTAATTCTTGCTCTCATTTGCGCCTTGCAATTCTCGTTTCCCCTCATCTTTTGTCTCTTGTAGACTTTCGTAGAAGTAAGTCATCATTTTTGTTCTTTAATCCGCTGGAAGAACACAAGTACAATTTAGATGTTATTGTGTTGCTTCCATTAGTAGAAATAATGCCTGTTGACTTACAAACATTAAACCCCCAAAGAACGGGCATGTGCATAGTATAGATCATACATCTGATCTATTGTATTTTTCCTAATTTTAATCAGTGAACCATCATATTCATCATTGTGTAAGTTATGTTCACTGGTCTGAGTGTTCGAATCATCCAACATATTTGTTGGCTCCACACTGATCATCCCTACAAGGCACCAAAATTTATAGTAACACTATTTTGGTGTATGTAGTGACACATCTCATTATTAAACTATATAGTAACACCAGTTAGTGAATATAGTAACACATGTCATATTTAAAAATAACACAAAAATATTTTATTCGAAGTAGTAATCATGTGCATCCCATGCAGTAACAAACATATATCTAATAAGAAACATAATTGTTTTTAATAAGCAATTTAATACTGAATTCGTGGTTTTGTCATTTTTTGTTGTATAATGAAATCACACAGCGTCGCATGTGAGAATTTCATTATATGAGAATTAACACAATTACCTAGTGTTGAAGAACTCATAGAATTATTAGCTGCGATTATCTGATAATTTTTAAAAAAATCATCCATGGCTATTTCTTTTTTTTTCTGTGCGTTTACTCGACTCGATCTTTTGGTTGAATCTTCGCTGCTGTTTTCGTCAGTCTTTAGTGTCTGAGCGCCTCATCGCCGTCGCTGCATCTGCATCATTTTCTTTGTGCTGCGATTTTTTGACCAAGCTTGCATGAATATTTCATTTTTGACCCATTTCTGGCCTGCGACCCGCGAGATTTGAAAACTTCCTTTTTTAACTGATATTGTACGAAAAAGTATTTCACAAGAGACTTGCTCTTTTTCTTTTTTCTTTCGTCTCAAGTCAAGATCTAATCAATTTGACTTTCGTTCAATCTTTTATATAAAATACTCAAAGTATAATAATTTTTTTTTCTAATCAATTTTTTAAATATAATACATTATTTTTTTTTGAAAAAATATATAATACATTAAATTAAAAATTTATAATTTTTATTTGACACTTGCATTAGATTTATTTAAAAATAAAATTTCAAGTTTTTTATTTTTTAATCTAGGTAATTGATACGTAAAAAAATGTACCTTCGTATTGGGCCGAATTCCCCACCTAGATTTTTACATGTGAAGGCCCGATTAAGTTATAATGAGCTGACTTCCGTCCACGTAAACAACCTGCAAAAACACGCCGGAGGGTTCTCCAGCATAGGCACTCCGATGCTCAAGTCTGAAACCAAGCAAACCCAAGGATATTCAGTGAGGTGGGTAATTCGTAAGTGTCAGAATCAGTTACCTTTTCCTCTATGTTAAGTCATAATATATAGATGATAATTTACATACCATGTACATCAGTTTTCTCCATGTTCCAGCCATGTTCTCATCGTGGGAGAACATGTTTTCTGTTTCTTGTGGAAAACAGTTACCCACCTCCGGTGCCTGAGGGAGATTCTGGAGGCACAATTATCTCATTCGGTTAGAATTTTCCCTTTCTTGAGGCACAATTATCTCATTCGGTTAGAATTTTCCCTATTTGACCAAGTAAAATGATATCTTCATGAGGAGGTGGGCCGAAGTGGGCCAGCCTCTCATTTCGGTTATTCATCCTAAGTGGGCTTAAGCCCACTCAATATTATTCACATTCGTGGGTTAATCTCGGGATTGGGCCGGAGGCCCAACCCTCGCTCCAGGTTAGTCCGTAATCAAAAGGATTTGGGCCGTGAGCCATACCTCTCTTCTGGATTATCCCTAATAAAGGGAACTTGGGCCGAGGACCCAATAATCAATTTGTCCTATGCCCATTAATCAAATGGGCTAGACTCGTGTGAAGTGGACTATGCCACAAAATGCCATATCATCTGCCCCCTTGATTGCTGTAATCGGGCAAGCGATATTAAGACAATCAAGTTTATCGAACCCAAGGGAAAAGTATGGTCGTGAGTCCCTAGAAATGCAAGTTCTCAATGACTATTGTTGCAATTACGGTTTTGGCTCCAAAAACACAATACAAATGCTAGAATTAAAATCAAACAACACAACAAGCAATTAATCAAACAAGTGGTAGGCTAGAACAAATAGCAAAAATCAATTGGGGATAGGGGTGCTAGGGATAATCTCCATCAAAGAATCAATGATCAACAAGCTATGATTGAATCAAATTGCTAATCAACCAAGATATAAAGCATAGAACCATCATGCAATTAAGTCTCCATTAATCACACAATGCCTACTGTGAGTATCCTTTGTGCAACTAATCTCTCAATTAAGAAGCACCCAATTCATACAATCATACACAATTATAACCCGATTAATCCCTAATGTTGGTCCCCCTTAGTTGAGTATATTAAAGAAAACTTGAATCAACCTTCTAGAAAAAATCTTGAAGGGGGTTGAATAGATTTTTTAGATTTTACAAATCTTTTAAAACTTATTCAAAACACCAAAGTTACACAACGGAATTTATTTTAAACTCAACTTTATTCGGATCAAAAGTACACTGATAATTTGTCTAACTTTAATTCTGAAATTGAACTTTGATTATAAACTGAAATTGATATGAACAGATAAGTAAATGAAAGCAATAAAGAACACAAAGATTTATAGTGGTTCGGATCAAACTGATCCTACATCCACTCTCCTTCTTCAACATGAAGAAGGGTCTCTTCTTACCACTTACTTACTTACTTACTATCCAACTTACAGTTTACAACTTATAAAAATCTTCAAATCTTTAAACTCCTAGACTCTTCACTAAAATCTAACTTTTACAGTGATAGGTAAGCTTTGAAGATATACAATAAAGTGTTCTACAAACACTTAGAATTTTGAAAACTTTCTTTGAAAAACTTTGTGAATTGATGTGAGAGTGTAAATCTGAGTATTGTGAACAATGTGTTATATTATATTGTGTAGAATGAAAAACCTAGACCTATTTATAAGCCTGAAACGACAGTTAGTTTGTTAGTCAGTTCTAACAAACTAAAACTGCGTAACAAACTTAATCTTGATAACTGCTCTTATCTTCAGCTGATCTTTCGCACCTCGTCTGTAGCTGACTTGGTGAAGACTCGCTTTTCGTATTCTACTCGGCATGCCTAGACCTTGTCTGAGCTCTTTATAATTGTCTCTTGCAGATGACTTGACTTGTGCTTGTCACCAGACGACTTGTAACTTTCCAGACTTCAGCTGACTTGTCCAGTTCCTCCTAGTCTGATCAGCTTAGTACTGGAACTTGTCTTCAGCTGTTCTTCGAAGTCGTCTGATCATCTGAATTGATCTTTTTAACTCATCAAAACTTCTTCTGATCTAACACCTAAGCACGTTAGCTCAACTCTCGCCCATTGCTAGGGTGATCAAACATTAATCTAAAGAGATAAAAATGCATGAAGCACAATTAGAATCACAATTTGGGCACTAACTATCTCAATTGATCAACAATCATCAACAATCATCAACAATCATAGCACAAGACAATCAAATCATCCTCAATTTCAATTATCCCAAGCACAAGTCAATTAGCCCATACAACAAAGTGCAAAATCCATGGGTACAAAATCTAATTGCATAATCAAAAATCTAATCACAACAATTAAGGAATTGAAATGAGTAGAGAGGAAGAACATCACCAATTAAGCCAAAATGATCACTATATTGAATGCTTGAATCTTCAAATGGAATCTCCACTACACTTGAATTAAAACTTGGAATGAGAAAACTAATGGATCAAAGTCTAATCTAGTCAACAATTAATGGAAATCTATCTAAAACTATCAATCTAATCAACCTAGAAGGAGAATTAAGCTATGAAACTCAGAAATCGCCCTAAAAGCCGTAAGTAACTGCTATGGGGAAGGTTATGCTCTGTTTTCCGCTCAAATGGATTAAAAACGCAAATTTTCGAAAATCTGCACCCTCGACTCGAGGTTGGGGCCCTCGAGTCGAGCTTCCTTAAATCGTGCCCACGCTTTTCCTAAAAACACCCAGCCTCGACTCGAGCTTCAGCCCCTCGAGTCGAGCTTACCGAATTTTCCTAACCCTCGACTCGAGCTTCCAGCCCTCGAGTCGAGGCTTCCCTAATTTTTGAAAATCTCTTGCTTGGCTGCACCCTCGGGTCGATCTTCCTGGACCTCGACCAGAGGTCGAGTCCAAGGAATTTTCTCGACCCGATTTCCACCTCTGACCCCCATTTTTGCCCGTCTCGTTTGTCTCTTCACTGTATGAATGCCAGTACTCTCGGTTTGGTCAAATTCCACCGATTTACCTAAAAACGGGACAAAAAACATCAAAATCTACACAAATGATACTTTTCATGCAAATGAGTGATACTTTACACTTTTAAGCACAAAAACTAAGACTTTTCACTACTTTTTGCACAAAAATATCCCATCAAATCTTGCATCAATTCACTCTCATCATAATACCCCCAAACTTAAAGTGTTGCTCGTCCTCGAGCAACGAAACAAATAAGCACAAAAGAGTGAATTGATTGCAATTATGTCGCATGACACCATAAAAGAAAACTAAGACAATTGAACTCATCAATGAACCCAAGTATCAATGCCAACTCTCAACTAGCAATCAAGATGAATCATGCTCAAACAAATGCAACATCAAATACTCAAATCATTGCTCCTTCCATGGAGTGTTTCTCTCATCTCTCAAGTGTATCAAGGTAAAATGCACTCAATCATCAAATTCACAAACATGCATTCCATAAGCTTGCCAAAGGACTCAATCTGAATCATTTTCTTTTGTGTTTCAATAAAGAATCAAAGAGGTCTTTCGTCAAGGTTGTAATGTAGGCTCTTTGGAATGGGTAGGTGACTTTAGGTAAGAGTGACTCATATTAGCAGTAACTTGAAAGTTAGCTCAGCAATACAATAAACTTCTCTTCTAATTCTTTTCATCAATCAACACTCTTTCTCATGCCTTTCAAAGTTCTATCACCACCCTTCTTTTGAGCTTTCTTTCACATCTAGCTCTTCAAATTGAATTTTTTCTTTCATTTTTTTATTTCCACAATTTCTCCAATTCAATTCACATCTCAACCTTTCTTTCATCTTTTTTTCTCAATCATCAACTTAGCACATACACTTTCCTCCACACTTTACAAGCAATGCACCATCTATTTAGCCAACAATCAAGATCTACTAAACATAGGATAATAAGGCTCATAAGAATAGGCAAATGACTTCAATTTCACTTGGCTTGCCAAAGAATAAGGACATTAGGCTCAAAATGGCTTAATAAGGAAATTAAATATTTTTGGTAGGAAAAAATTTGGCTAAGTGGCTTATCATATCAAACATGGCCTCTTATCATGTTCATGAAATCACACAAAGATCAATTTCAATAAGTCCAAAGGCAAGTTCTAGCATATATATCCATGAATGATGCACTCACAAAGAAATTAATTCAACCTTATAAGATGTACGATTCTTAAGGCACAAAACCTCACGGGCTTAAATTGAGCAATGAATCAAGCATTTTCAATCACATTCATCATCACACAATCATCAATCATGCTAACTTCAAGCCACATATCAACTCATGATCACTTCAAAATTCAATATATCTTTCAAATCAAGCACAAGTGCACATGTACATAATCTCAAGCACACTCACTTTATCAACAATTATCACTCAAAGATATGCAATAAATCCACAATTAAAGCTCAATGATGAATCACTCTCCAAAAATATGCAAGAACTCCAAAACACAATTATATAACATAATCATCCACATCATACCATAAGCAATGAAACTCAACAAATCCAAATCTCATCAAAATCATCCATACCAATCAAGTACCCAAATCCATAAAAAGTCAAGCCATTAAGTACAACCCAATTGACACAACAATTCATAACAAATCAACCAAGAGGAATAACAAAGAGATAGCTAAGTAGGACTAAAGGAGAGGGAGAGTGAAACTTCCTAATCATCAGTAGGAGGCGGCGGAGGAGGGCAATAACCCGGCCCTAGGTTCCACGAGCTCATGTGCTGGAGGAGAGAGTACATGTCCTGCTGGTTCTTCAGGTACTCTTCTTGCATCCTCCGAGTCTCTTCGTTAAATCTCCGAGTCTCCTCCATGACTCTGAAGCACTCATCCTGTCGCGTGAGGCACTCAAGCTGCATACGCTGACTATCAGCCCACATCTCCTCTGTAAGTGTCCATGGCCTTTGCGATGAGCTCTCAGCCTCGTACTGTCTGCTCCTCATCTCGTCCTGCCAGTAGTAGTTGATCTCTGGCGTATACTTCTCATCTTCCTCCATCCTAACCGGCTCCTCAACCGGCTCATCCTCTGCTTCCTCTTTCTCTTCATTCTCCTCGTCTTCTGCCTCTGCCTCTTCATTCTCTGATTCGGATCCTCCCTGCTCTTCTTCTTCTTCTTCCTCATCCCAGAAGTTGACTTCGTGCTCTCTAGTATAGGCATCTATCGCCTCTGTGTGCCGCTGAGACCACATCCGGAGATTAATCGTCACCTGCCCCGCAGCTCCAAACACTGTAGTAAGCCTCTTATTAGGAAGAGGAAATCGGCCTCGGAGGTGCTGTTGAAAACACCAAGTCCTCCCGATGAGGTCTAACGTCTTCATCCTCCTCATCGTATCAGTAGTCAAATCCAGCCCCTCTAGAGCTCTCATATTATGCGTCGGAATGCCGAAGTGCTCCGCTATCAGCGTGATCAAACCTCCGAACTGAATCTTCGCAAATCGGGTGCTCTTCACCCTCTCAAACAGATAGCGCAAATAAGCGGTAGCATTGAACCGAACCCCGTGGAGGAAGCACCACATCACGTACAACTCCTCAGAAATTACTGCTCCTCCCTCAGATCGGGCAAAAATAGTGCAGGATAGGATCTTCTCCAAATATCTCATCACTAGGTTGTGGATCCGGGTACTCTTAGACTTCGCCGGTGTAAACTGCGGCTGCTCTGGTGCCCCCGAGTCCAAAATCCATCTCCAAAACTTCTTCGCGTTATACTCCCATCTCATCTTCAGTAATGAGCCGTCCGGATCGGTCGGTGCACCCAGAATCTCGTTAATCTTGTTCACAGACAATGTGTATTCGTTCCCTAGTAGCTCAAATGTGATCGCCCTTGGGAACTTGACCTTCCTCGCCTTGTCGAAGGTCACAGTGCATAGAAACTCTAGAGTAAGGCCCAAATAAGTCCGTGGCCTCTTCGCCAAAAATCCGGACATGCCAACCTGGTCAAACAGTCGGGGGATATCATCCTCGATCCCTATCGAGACCCTACAGTCGTGATCTACAAGGCGAGTCTTCACCACCTTGATGTAGAGATCGCCATAAAAAATGGAGTGCTTCCTCCACTTGTAGTCATCCCAAATAATACCGAGTTGAGTTGACATCTTATTAGCAAACCTCACGGCTCTCTCTCTCTCTTCCGAAAATCCTCATCAGAGTAATCGTGACCATCGGCTCCGCGAAATATTTTCCTGCAAAATTCCTAGGGCAAAAATTTAGCATATATAGTAGCAACAAAGGCAACATATGATAACAATTTAAGCATGAACGAGACAAACATCACAACTTCAACCACCAATAATTCCTAAGTGAATAATCAAATAGCTCAAATAATTTGGTCCAAAGTCACAACTCAAGCAATTATCCTCTAGAAATGCTCAATGAATCCCAACAAATATGCATACTCAACAAAATGGCCTTAACAATCCAATATCATCAATTATGCTCACAAAGATATGCAATTAGGTTCAACAAAATTATCCAAAAATCATATGCCATCTAATCGAGTAATTAATCAATAACAATCAACTATCATGCACTCCTATCATCTAACAAGCAAACTTGACCAAATAACCCTATGTACTCACTTGGAATTCCCAAAACAATTAGGCAAAACTCATCCTCATGGCCAAAAATTCACAATGGCATTCACCAAATATCTCAAATATTCCTAAATATGCCTCCTAATTCAACAAGCAATCCAAATTAACCAACAAATTCCCTAAATTTGTCCAAAATCATACGCATCCAAGGTGTTCGTAAAAATGCCACAATGAAATTCAAACTCAAAGTATAAAATTAGAACAATTCGTCCACACCCATGCATCAATCACATTAAGAACGAAATTATAAGGGCTAGAGATGAGAATTACATACCTTGTTCAATGGAAATCGGACTTGGAATGATATGGAAGACACCCACTCTCAAAACACCAAAAATCCCCAAAATATGTTTCAAAAAGCCTCCAAGCTTTGATTTTTATGGAATGGATGAATGTAATGTGATGGAATAAGTGTATGAGTGGTGAATTTTGTGTGAAAAGGCCGAACACGGTGAAAATCGCGAATAGATTGGGGTCAAGGGCATGAGTCGAGAATGAAAATCTGAAATTGTTGCCTTTTATTAAAAAATGGCACCAGCCTCGAGTCGTGCTTCACACCCTCGACTCGAGGCATTTGAAATTAAGCCCTCCTCGACTCGAGGCTCAGCCCTCGAGTCGATCTGTCAATTTAAATTTTTGCCTCGACTCGAGGCTCAGACCTCGACTCGAGAGTGAAGTGATTTTTGTGAAATTTTTCTAAGTGTGGATCCCTCGACCCGGGGCTCGGCCACCTCGACCAGAGGTCGAGTCCAGGGAATTTTTACGGATTTCCGGATCCAGTCCAACCCCCGAAACTCCTAAAATCGACCCTATCGACCCCAACGAACCCAAATATGCACATGCTAACCTTTTTGATCCCTCGATTTAAGCCCGGTCGCTCATTCGATCGAGGAGACCGGGGTCTCTTCCTTTTTGCTCAATTTTCACAGACTTTTATGCACTTTCCTTCTTCTTGAATTTCCTTGCAATTTCACTCACTTTCCAATCAAATGTGGCAAGTGTACCTACAATTGAGCACAAGTTCATTAAATCATTACCAAAACAAGTTGCAAATTAGCCAATAAAACGATCATCACCCCCAAACTTGAATGTTAGCATGATTTCAAAATTTAGCACAAGAGTGATACAAATATACATGCAACTCTCAATGGTATCAAATAAGCTCAATCATTCCAAATAATCCCATAGCAATATATCACACTCCCCTAAGCATGATCAATAAATTTCCAAGCCAATTCTCCAACAAAAACAAAGACCAAAAACACAAAAGCACACAAACACACAAAAGCAACAAAAAGGATGGGTTGCCTCCCATCTAGCGCTATTTTTAATGTCCTTTGCCGGACGGAACTCAAGGAGTTCATACTTCCCTTTCGATGAAGACATGAGGTTCATCCTTGTGCCTTACTAAATTTTCCTTTGCAAAAAGGCAACATCCCAATTTGTCTTCCAATAGGAGCTTTCCTCCTTCCTTGATCTCTTTCACCGTCAAGACTTCTTTGAGTCTTTCCACTCCTAACATTCGACTCCAATTTGATTCGCTCCATACCACTTGATCACCTACTACGAAACTTGCTTCTTTCTCCTCAAGTGGTATCTTTCTCTCATCGCGATTGTCTTCCTTTTCGACATTTTCACAAGGGATAATAAAACTACCCGGATCCTTAAGCTTTTTAGGTAGATGTCTCTCAAGAATCTCCTTGCATTCTTCCACCAATTTGATTATTCCTTTCTCATTCCATCTTCTCTTCTTTGACATTATTTCCCTAAAAAATTTCTTGTAATGGAGAATTTGCTCAAGGGCATCTAAAAGTGGAATATCAACATGTAAGCTTTTAAAACCCTCCAAAAACTTACCAAACTCCTCATCAAGCTTTTTCCTCCTAAGTCTTTGAGGATAGGGAACCGGAGTGGGTTTCATGGGAACCCCCCATGCATCTTTGGACTTCTCTTCTTTCTTTGATTCTTCCTTTGCTTTGATCTCTTCACTTTCCTTCTCAACAACCACACTTTCTTCAATCACTTCTTCTTTCTCCACCTCTTTCTCAACTTCAACTTCCTTGGGCATTTGAGGGCCTTCATATCTAGCACCACTCCTTAATTGTATAGCATTACAAAACACCTTTAGATTAGGCTCGGTGGTAGATGGATACTTCCCCTTATTTTGTAAATGATCCACCATAGATGAAAACTTTCCAACCGTTGTGGCCAATTGCCCCACTTGGTGCTCAATGGTCTTGAATCTTGTGTCCATTTACTTCCCAATATCATCCAATCTTGAATCATTAGCCTCTAACCTCTTCACAATCATCCCAAGTAGCTCCTCAGTAGTTGTTTTCCCTTCATTATTAGGAGCTTTGGCACCCGGATCAAAACCAGGAGGATATTGAACGGCGGCTCTTGGATTAGCATATGAGAAATTTTCATGTCTCCTCCAATTGTTGGCATTAAATGGAGCTTGAGGTTGAGGTTGAAAATTACCTTGAGGCCTATTTTGATAAGGCACTTGATAGGGTCTTCCAACTTGGAAATTGCCTTGATAATTGCTTTGATATCCTCCTTGGTATGGAGGCCTTCCCATGTAATTCACTTCTTCAATAGACATTGGGCTTTGACACAAATCCACTTGAGGAACAGATGGACTCACATTTTGTTGAGCTTGAGAAGTAGTAAGGGCTCATAAACGGTCCATCATCGTCATCATCATCGTCTTCATAGACTCAATTTCCTCGACATGGGACACTCTATGATGAGCTCCTCGATTCACCGACACTTGGAAAGAATTTTGGGCAATATTCTCCATAATCTCATTCATTTGCCCCACCGTCTTTGACCAAATCAAACCATTAGCGCATGCATTAAGAAAAGATATATCACTATCCGTCAAGCCATTACAAAATACATGATAGTTTGCTCCTCCGGAAAGCCATGTTGTGGACAATTAATGAGAAACATCTCATATCTCTCCCATGCTTCCGGAATAGTCTCTCCATTCTTTTGACGAAAGTGAGAAATAGCCTCCTTGGCTTGCACCGTCATTGATGGTGGATAGAATTTCATCAAGAATCACTTGCTAAGGTCCTCCCAAGTACGAACGGTTCCGGGAGGGATAGAATTGAGTCAAGCTTTGGCTCTCCCCTTAAGAGTGATGGCAAATAGCCTTAGCTTCTTCGCATCCTCGGACACTCCATTGTATTTTGTGGTGTCAGAAATCTCCAAAAATTGTGCCATGTGTTGATGAGGGCACTCTTCTTCATCTTTCCCTTCAAATTGCTTCTCTCTTAACATCCTCACAAGTGCGGGACTTATCTCAAAATTGTTTGCTTCAATCCCAGGCCTTGCAATACCATCATAATGCTCATGAAGTTGAGGCTCAAAGAATTCCCTTAATGGCTACCTTGAGGTGGAGGCTCTTGCATAGGTTGTGGTTGGGCTTGTGGTATATGAGGTAGCATGTGGGTATGACATATGAGGATAATATGGTGGGAATTGTTGTGGATGAGGTGGATAATATGAATATTGGTGAGCTTGTGGAGGATAGGGGTATGGATTTTGGTAGGAAAATTGATGTGGTGGCATCCCTTGAGGGAAAGGGCCAACTTGAACATTGTAAGACAAATTGTGTCCATTACCTCCTCCATTCTCTTGCACTCTCCCTTCTCAATTGCCATTAACCTCCTCAACATGAGGTTCACCAACTCTTTCTTCATTCATCAACTCTTCACCTTCCATCATTTCTCTTCTCCTTCTCCCACGATTTCGACGAATTGTAGCTTCAATTTCCGGATTAAGTGGCAAGGGTGGAATACCACTAGATCTTGTAATCATGCACCTACAAACCACCAATCCAAGTATCAAAATCTCACAAAAACAAATAACAAAACAAAAATACAAAATAACAAGTAGCCACTTCAAACAAATTCCTAAGTCTCACTTAAGGCGCAAAAACTAGTCCCCAGCAACGGCGCCATTTTGATTGCAGTAATCGGGCAAGCGATATTAAGACAACCAAGTTTATCGAAACCAAGGGAAAAGTATGGCTGTGAGTCCCTAGAAATGCAAGTTCTCAATGATTATTGTTGCAATTACGGTTTTGTCTCTAAAAACACAATACAAATGCTAGAATTAAAATCAAACAACACAATAAGCAATTAATCAAATAAGTGGTAGGCTAGAACAAATAGCAAAAATCAATTGGGGATAGGGGTGCTAGGGATAATCTCCATCAAGGAATCAATGATCAACAAGCTATGATTGAATCAAATTGCTAATCAACCAAGATAGAAAGCATAGAACCATCATGCAATTAAGTCTCCATTAATCACACAATGCCTAATGTGAGTATCCTTAGTGCAACTAATCTCTCAATTAAGAAGCACTCAATTCATACAATCATACACAATTATAACCCAATTTAATCCCTAATCACGTTAGCTCAACTCTCGCCTGTTGCTAGGGTGATCAAACATTAATCCAAAGAGATAAAAATGCATGAAGCACAATTAGAATCACAATTTGGGCACTAACTATCTCAATTGATCAACAATCATCAACAATAATAGCACAAGGCAATCAAATCATCCTCAATTTCAATTATCCCAAGCACAAGTGAATTAGCCCATGGAGCAAAGTGCAAAATCCATGGGTACAAAATCTAATTACATAATCAAAAATCTAATCACAACAATTAAGGAATTGAAATGGGTAGAGAGGAAGAACATCATCAATTAAGCCAAAATGATCACTATATTGAATGTTTGAATCTTCAAATGGAATCTCCACTTCACTTGAATTACAACTTGGAATGAGAAAACTAATGGATCAAAGTCTAATCTAATCAACAATTAATGGAAATCTATCTAAAACTATCAATCTAATCAACCTAGAAGTAGAATTAAGCTACGAAACTCAGAAATCGCCCTAAAAACCGTAAGTAACTGCTATGGGGAAGGTTATGCTTTGTTTTCCGCTCAAATGAATTAAAAAGGCAAATTTTCGAAAATCTGCACCCTCAACTCGAGGTTGGGGCCCTTGAGTTCAGCTTCCTTAAATTGTGCCCACGCTTTTCCTAAAAAGCCCTAGCCTCGACTCGAGCTTCAGCCCCTCGAGTCGAGCTTGCCGAATTTTCCTAACCCTTGACTCGAGCTTTCAGCCCTCGAGTCGAGGCTTCTCTAATTTTTGAAAATCTCTTGCTTGGTTGCACCCTCGGGTCGAGCTTCCTGGACCTCGACCAGAGGTCGAGTCCAGGAAATTTTCTCGACCCGACTTCCACCTCTGACCCTCATTTTCACCCGTCTTGTTCGTCTCTTCGCTGTATGAATGTCGATACTCTCGGTTTGGTCAAATTCCACCGATTTACCTGAAAATGGGATGAAAAACATCAAAATCTACACAAATGATACTTTTCATGCAAAAGAGTGATACTCTACACTTTAAAGCACGAAAACTAACACTTTTCACTACTTTTTGCACAAAAATACCCCCATCAAATCATGCATCAATTCACTCTCATCACCCCTCTACTTAGTTGAATATCTCTTAGCTCACATGAGTAGAAGATAAGCTTCATTCTTCCCATATCACTGGAGGTTAGTCATCCTGAAGTTTCTGCTCAAAATTTAAAATTTCCGAAAAATGGCTCAGGGGAGTCTAATGACTCCTCGTCCACCGCGCCGAACAGGTAAACATCAGTTCTTCTCTTTTAGTTCAATCACGTACCAGACCTTATTTCTTCCTCTTCCATATCCATTTTCAATTTCTTCCTCTCACTCTATTTTGCTTCTAGGCTCAAGACTCCTCCGTTATCGTGAAGAGGGGATAGTCCCTAGTTCTTACAAACTCTCTATTCCTGGTAGGGGTGATAGACCTAATCTTGCCGACCCCCTACCTTAACCTTCTGGCATGCCCAAATCGAGGCAGGTCTTCGATTTCTCCCACCCAAATATCTATGTCGTATTTCCAATCTCTACCAGGTTTCTCTTAATCAATTCGTTCCCAATGCCCTTCGCATGATGATCTCCTTCTATGTTCTCTTGAAAGGGAACGGGGGTAAACCCTCTCCCGAGCTTTTCTTCTCCCAATTCAATTGTAAGGCCACCGGGCCTTTTCTCTATGTTTGTGCTTGAATAAAAAGTCAGTACACCAAATATCAGCAAAGATTGGAGTAACCAATACTTTTTGGTAACCCCTTCAAATCCTTGGTTCTTTTCTTATCAAACATGGGATTACAAGAATCATCATCCTCCAGCTCCAGCTCCTGATCCTAAAATCCACTCTGCCACAAATCGTCATGTGATCAGAGTCTTAAATTCTCATGTGCATGTTTTTGGTTTTTTCTATCTCCCTGATATCTTCTCAAATCCTCGTTTATTATCTCATTTCAAGTTTGGCTCCGTAAAAATCCCGCTTGAGTCGGGTGATGGTAATTGTCTTACCCTCATGATTAATGCATACTTTTCTTTTATGCACTGCTAATACTTTGTTTGTTGTCTGTTTCATCAGAAATAATGTGGTTATCAAAAGTTCTGGAAGACCCTGTTGGCTCCCATGATTCTGCTCCTCTTGTCCCCAGCTCAAAGGTGGCGGGAAATGACCCATCTCCTGCCTCACCAGCTCCTTCTCTGGGCGAGAAAGTACTTGATCAGGCTCCACTCAAGAAAGCTAAATCCGGTAAGGGTAAAGCTTCTGTTAGCCAAGTATCCTGGCTTCCTGAAGAAACCATCCATCGCAAGTATCCTACCAAGCGTAGCCAAGGTGCCTCATCCACTCCGATTGATGTCGATTCTTATCCCACTTGCTCCTCTACCACCAAGCTTTTTGGAGAGTTAATTTCCCCCAAAGAATGCAAGAAGCTTCTCAGTCTTCCTCCTGATCAGCAGCAACATTAGGCTGCAAATCATTTTGCCCAGGTATGTTCCTCTTTTAATTACCCTGGCATCTATTAAGTATTAGGATTCATCTAATCCTTGTTTGTTGTTATCTTCCAGCTGTGAGTCTTACTCTCAGGCTTATGGAATCCTTCCAATCTTCTCCCTTTCTCCCAACTCCAAGACCTTGAAGAGTCCCTTTTATCTGAGAAAAATAAGAATGCCACTGCCACAACTCGTGTGAAGAAGCAAGAGTCCAATTTATCCTCCATAAAGGAGGTTTTGAAACAAGAGTAGTCAGCTCGTCAACAGGCCGAAGCAGAGATGAACGACTTGTCCATGCATTGTGAACTTGAAGATGCCAAGATTCATCAGGAGGACCTTCTGGAAGGAATCAAGATGTGCAAGGACTCGCTTTTCAAAGCTGAGTCCCATCAGAAACTTTTACAGTCCCTATGCTCATCAGTGAGGAAAATGTACCTCATATCCAGTTCTATTATGAATTCGGCTTTGATGCAACCGTTCATCAACATTCTGATCCAGGTTTCTCGGGATCCTTTGACAAGGAAGGTCCGCTGAAAGACTTGCCCCCTACTCTAGGTTTTACTAGGGATCCCACCAGACCCATCACTGAGGCTTGGTGGCTTCCCCTCATGAGTCCTGTTGTTTTCGAGTTGCAAAAGATGGATCTCAAGCCAGCTGACCTGAGCCGTATGATCAAGCCTCCTTGCCCCCTTTCCCTGGACCACCCCCACTCGAATGAGGAAGCTTGCATCGCCCAGGCACTAGAGGGTGATAATCTGGATGCTAAGGTTGAAGAGTCGGTTAACTCCCCTACCCCCTGATCCTTTATCTAGAGAACTCTTCCTAATTTTTGTTTGTTTTGATATGAACTCTATGGGTGTTTACCCACAACTTTTGTTTTTGTTGGCCGGGCTGTGTCCCAAGGAACTTATTTTATCCTGGGTTGTATCCCAGATGAATATTTGATGGCCTAGGCTGGGCCCCAGTTGTTTTTAACTCATTTTGCTCTACCAGCTTTCAATCTCGCATGATCCTTTGATGCTCCTTATATCTTGCTAGGAACTTATGATGCATGCTATCTGTCTTATCTAATCATGTATGTCAATCCTATTCCCTCTTTTCAAGGGGGAATATATCTTATAATCTGATGTATTGATGACTAAACTAGTAAACTGTTTTTAGCCTTTAGATTTAGTCTTAGTAAATCCAGGAGTTTATCCTTTATTGTTTATGACCCTACTTAAGCCTCGAGGGGGCTATAAGTGGGTCTAAAAAGTATTTTTGTTGCTCTACACTTAGGGGTTTCCAGCCTCCTGTATATCTTAAGGAGTCCCTATGTTCTGCATAGGTTTTCTTATCTATGATTTCATATCTTTCTCAGTACTTAGGCCTAATTAGGGCTTAAGAATTTATTCTAAGCTTCGAAAAGCATCAACATGTTAATAGACTTGTTTTGTCTAAGTAGTCTAAGTATCGTTTTTTCCCTTAGTTCAGCTTTGCTGTCTTCTGGGTAATTTCTTCCCTCTAGCCTAATTAGGCCTTCGAGAATCTAGGATCCTTTTTACGAATCCGAGTTTAGCCTTTCGGATAGTCTTGTCCAAGACCAGCAATCTTGAGGTTCTAAGCCTTACTAGGCCTCTTAGAATCTGAGTAACCTTTATTATTTTAGGGCCCGTTTACTTTGAGGGTTATCTATGGATAACCCGGGATAAGAAATCATTTCCAGCTTTTGCTGGTCTCAAATTCATGATGTAAGAGCTATTCTCAATAGATCTCATCAAATTTTTTTTAATTTCACAGATTTTCCATCTGAGAAACTCACAAGTCTTCCTAGTTTAAGCCTTGTTAGACTTAGAATTTGGTTCAAGTCTTTACAAACTTACGAACCTTTTTCTTGCAGGCTTATCCAACCTTACTTGCATCACGCCTTAGAAGGCCTCATCCAGCTTGACAAACTTCACTGTCTAAAGCTTATCGATTTTCAGCCTTATTAGGCACTCAAAATTTTGACGTTTAAAACTTCGCCAATTTCACATATTTAAGCCTCTCTAGGTCTTTGTAATACAATCCCCATCAAAACCTTGTTAGGTTCGTGTGAATCTTAATCAAGCCCGACTTTGTTCTTAAGACTAAGTTCAGCCTTATCAGAGCTTATCTCAAGCATTACTCTATCTTTTTGAGCCATAATTAGCCTCTGCAATCAAATCTCAAGCCTTAGTTGGTCTCTGAATCTCGTCCAGGTCTGAATTGACCTTGAAATCCAAGCCTTAATAGGCCTCTGCATTCAAGCCATAATTGGCCTCTAAACTCAAGCCATGATAGGCTTTTCAGTCCAAGCCATAGTAGGCCTCCAAATCTAAGCCGTGATAGGCCTCCAAATCTAAATTAAGCCTTCATAGGCTTTTGGATTTTAAATCTTAAGCCTTAGTAGGCCTCCTCTTTTAGTTCGTAACAGACTTCTAAACTCAAGCTAGGGTAGGCTTCTGAACGCAAGCCAGGGTAGGCTGATACTTCTGATCACGACCATGATAGGCCCTTACTTGTGATGTTTGAGCCCTGGTTAGAACTCTCAATTCTGTTTAAAGCTTTGATCAGCTTTTGTAATCAATCATCGATTTCTTCGACTCAAGCTTTGTTAAGCTTAGTTCATGCTTCTCAAATTCAGTAAATATCTCATTACAAAGTTAGTTCAAATTCAGATTTACTGAAAATAACTTCATCTAAAATGTGGAAGTAAATGTATACTTATTGACAAAATAAAACTTCATAAAGTAAATTTGCTCATAATTGAGTTAATCAAACTCCAAATCTTTCATAATCAAATTCTCATAATCGACATGAATCGAATTCTCATAATCCATGAATATTAAATTCTCATAATCAATTCCAATGATCGCCAAGTTCTCATAATCAATTAGAATCGAATTCTCAATTCCAATGAATATCAGTTCAAATCAGATTCTCATCATCAATTCAACTGAACATCAAGTTCTCATAATCAATTCAAATTAGATTCTCATAATCAATTCAAATGAACATCAAGTTCCCATAATCAATTAGAATCAAATTCTCATAATCAATTCAGATGAACATCAAGTTCTCATAATCAATTCAGATCAGATTCTCATAATTAATTCAGATGAACATCATAATCACACTAACAATGCTTCATTGACCATAATCCATCAACATAGGTTACAAGTAGGCTATAAGCAACCTAACCTGCCTCTTTAAAAAATCTCCCTATAGTAAAACCCAATGGAAAAAACCTATAGACAGGGGAAAAAAGAGTACCAGTGGGACTACATCACACTCAAAGAAAACAATCGAACCAATAAACTAACCTATCTCTAAACAGGTAGGGCAGTCTAGACATAGAATCTCTTCAAGTGACACACGTTCTATGGTCGAGGGATCAGGTTCCCCTCCATATCTTCCAGCATATAAGCTCCTCTCAAGACCCGGGCCACCTTGTAGGGGCCCTCCCAGCTCGGGTCTAGTTTACCTAAATTTTTGAATGTATCAACTTGACGGAGCATAAGGTCTCCCTCTTCGAATTTTCTGCCTATCACTTTCATGTCGTAGGCTGCCTTGATCCTCCCTTTGTACTTGATTGCTTTCAACGTTCCTCTTCCAGCATGTCAAGATTTTCTCTGAGCAGTTCCTTATTCCTCCCTTCCTAGAAGTGGGTAATACAGTGCGTTTGCATCCCTATCTCAGCTGGGATGACAGCCGCAGACCCGTATACCAATTGGAAAGGAGATTCTTCAGTAACCTCCCTGGGGGTAGTTCGATAGGCCCACAACACTGACTCCAGCTCATCAACCCATCCTCCCCCAGCTCGATCAAGTCTAGCATGGATACCATTAACAATGGTCCTATTTGTTACTTCCACCTGCCTATTTGCTTGCGGATGGGCTACGGATGCAAATTTCTGGACAATTTTCAGATTGTCACACCAAGCTTTGACTAAAGCTCCAGTGAACTGGGTTCCATTGTCAGACACCAGTATTCTGGGGATGCCAAACCTGCAACAAATATTTTTCCACAAAAACATGATAATGTTAATTTCATCAATCCAAGCTAGGGGTACTACCTCTACCCACTTGCTAAAATAGTCCACAGCCACTAGAAGGAACTTTCTTTGTCCCGTAGCTATCGAAAATGGTCCCACTAGATCCATTCCCCACTTAGCAAAAGGACAAGGGGAATACATCACCCCCATCTCCTCTGCAGGTAGGTGGATTAGGGGTCCATGCTTTTGGCACTTCTCACATCGTTTGATAAACTCCTTGGCATCCCTGTTCATGGTAGGCTAGAAGTATCCAGCCCTTAAAGCCTTTCGGACGACTGCCCTAAAACCTGCATGGTCAGCACAACATCTTTCATGAATATCTTTAATCACATACCTCCCTTCAGCGGTGGATAAGCACCTCAAGTATGGTTGGGTGAAAGCCCTCTTATACATCTGATCCCCGATCATCACGAACTGGGATCTCCATCTCAGCACCTTTCTCCTATCTGGGCACGAGCTGGGATCCTGCAATGTATTAAAAATGGCAATCCTCCAGTCGTCTGCTGCTCCCATAACTCCAACTAAGGGGGCTATCAACTCACTTTCTGCAGTTACGACGGTAACTTTCCCACCTCCCTCTAGTGAGGCGGAACTGGCCAATTTGGGAAGGCTATCTGCCTCACCATTCTCCTCCCGGGGTATTTGTATCACTTCAAAGGATTCAAATTTATCTCGTAATCCGGTTACCTGCTGCAAGAAGGCAATCATTCTTTCATCTTTTGCCTCGTACTCTCCTTTGATTTGCTGCACGATGAGCTGGGAATCCTAGTGTATGATTACTCTTTGTGCCCCCAACTCTGCTGCCATCTCTGCCCCCCTGATCAAGGCTTCATATTCTGCTCCATTGTTCGAGGTAAGAAATTCAAACCTCACAGCGAACCGAATCTCCTGTCCTGCTAGGTCTATTATCACGATCCCAGCTCCACATCCTTGTATGGTCACAGACCTATCTACAAAGATCTTCCATTCCTCTCCTTCTTGTATAACTCGAGTTCCTTCTTGGATAAAATCTGACAAAGCTTGACCCTTGATAGACTTTCTAGGTTCGAATTCCACATCATACTCTCTCAGCTCTACGACCCACTTGGCCATCCTGCCTGAAAGGTTAGCCCTACCAGTTACCTGTTTCAGAAGATAATTAGTTCGAACTATAACCCTATGTAAAAGGAAATAAGGTCGTAACCTCCTGGCTATGACCATGATAGTCAGAGCCGCTTTCTCAATCTCGGAGTATCTCTCCTCGGCTCCTTAGATGAGCTTGCTTACATAATAAATTGGTTTCTGGGTGATACCCTCCTCCCTCACTAGTACCAAGCTGAGTGAAACCATAATAACAGAGAGGTACAGGTAAAGAGTTTCCCTAGGTACCGGCTTGGTCAAGGTGGGTAATTGGGAAATGTGTTGCTTGATTACTTCAAAAGCTAGCTGGCATCGATCGTCCCATCTGAACTCCGTCCCTTTCCTCAGTATCTTGAAGAAAGGGTGTATCTTCTCCGCAAATCTTGCAATGAATCGGCTCAGTGCAACAATCTTCCCGTTTAATCTCTGCAACTCTTTAATGTTAGTGGAAGGCTGCATATCCAACACTGCCTTCACCTTAGCGGGGTTTACCTCGATGCCTCGCTGGGTCACCATGTACCTCAAAAACTTCCCGACTCGAACTCCGAACGAGCATTTGGTCGGTTTGAGCTTCATTCCATTTTGTCTTATCACCATGAAGGTTCTTCTAGTTCAGCTACGTGCTCGGCAGCTTTTATGCTTTTAACAAGCATATCATCTACATAAACTTCCATGTTTCATCCCAACTAGTTTTTAAACATCTTATCAACCATCCGTTGATAAGTAGCTCCTGCATTGTTTAGTCCAAATAAAATTCTAATATAACAGAATGTGCCACAAGAAATGATAAAACTAACCTTCGGGATATCATCAGGAAAGAGTTGTATCTGATGGTACCCTTGGTAGGCATCCATCACGCTTAGCAATTCAAAACCCGAGGTAGAATCCACCATCTGATCAATCCGGGAAGAGGGTAGTGGTCCTTTGGACTAGCCTTATTCAAGTCTAAAAAATCTATACACATCCGCCACTTCTCTCTAGGTTTAGCTACAAGGACTGCATTGGACAACCAGGGAGGGAATTGTATCCTCTTTACGTGTGATTGGAGTGAATTGTTGCATGTTTTTAGGGCCTATTTTAGTGCAAAAAGTGAGCTAAAGTGTTAGTTTTTGTGCCTAAATGTTAAAAGTATCACTCTTTTGCTTAAAAAGTATTATTTGTGAGATTTTGATGTTTTTTGTCCATTTTACAGGTAATTCGGTGGAATTTTGCCAATCCGAGAGTACCATTGGACTTAGAATGAAGAGACGATCATATTGGACGAAAACGGGGGTCGGGGCCGAAGCCCCGCGCGAGAAAAGTGCCCTGGACTCGAGCTTTGGTCGAGGACCATGAGCCTCGAGTTGAGGGACATGCAGAAAAGGATCAAAATCGAAAAATGGCAGCAGCCTCGACTCGAGGCATGACCCTCGAGTTGAGGGATGGGACAAAAGCAGAAGCCTCGAGTCGAGGCCTGACCCTCGACTCGAGGGGGCAGTTTTTCTGAAAATTCATATTTAAAGGGGGAGAAGCAGAGCAATAGAGAAGCTATTTCATAATAGCAGTTAGTAGCGGTTTTGGGGCGATTTCTCAGGCCCCAAGCCAATTTCTTCCTTAGGTAGTGTAGATTGGTAGAATTGGGATTAGATTTTAATTGATTGTTGGTAGATTAGCATTAGATTAACATTTGATCTTGTAATTCCATTCAATTCAAGCTTGTAATTCATTTGAAGATTGTTGTTGAAGACTCAAGCATTCCTATTGTTGTTGATTGAAGATCATTTGGTGATGTTTTTCCTCTTTTGTCTCTTTAATTTCTTAATTGTTGTGATTTGCTTTGTGTTTGATCAATTCTATCTTCTTCCCATGAATTTCACCATGGGCTAACTCTCTTGTGCTTGGGTTAATTGAAATTGATGATGATTTGATTGATGATGCTATAATTGTTGATGATTGGAGATCAATTGAGTAGATTGCTTACTAATTGTGATTCTCAATTGTGATTCATGCATAATTATCTCTTTAGATTAGTGTTTGATCACCCTAGCTATGGACGAGAGTTGCGCTAACGTGATCCGGGATTAATCGGGTGATAATTGTGTATGAATGTGTGGATTGGGTGCTTCGGAATTGAGAGATTAGTTGCTCTAAGGATACTCACATTTGTTTTCTACCTAATTGTGATTCTTCATTGTGCTTCATGTGAAATTGTTTCTTTTGATTAATGGTTGATCACCCTAGCAAGAGGCGAGAGTTGAGCTAACGTGATTAGGTGTTGATCGAGTTTTAATTTTGCATGATTGTATGAATTGGGGATTTCTACATTGAGAAATGGGAAAGACTAGGGATACTCACATTAGGCATTCTGATATTAATGGATTAATGGATGTTAATCCTAGCACCTCTATCCCACCATTTATTGTTGTTTTTGTTATCACATTCTTAGTGTTCGATCATTTGTTTGCTTGTTTTAGTTTGTGTTTTACAAGTGCTTGGTAGTGTTAGTGCCATCCCTTGTTGCAACTCTAGTCACTAAGAACTCGTATTTCTAGGGCCTCATGTGCATACTTTTTCCCATGGGTTCGATATTTTGTTGATTGGTCTTAATAACACTTACCCAAAAAACTACTCCAATCAAATGGCGCCGTTGCCGGGGAATTAGTTTTTGCGCCTTAAGTGAGACCTATGAATTGTTTAAAGTGGCTACTTGTTGCCTTTGTATTTTTGTTTGTTTTGTTATTTTTGTTGAAATTTGATACTTGCTTATCTTATCTAGATGGAAGGATACAACTCATACATGTGGAATCAAGAGTATTATCAAGATAGTAGAGTGTATCCACCACACTATGAAGAATTTGGATACAATGATTGGAGGAACTATGAAGATACTTCTCATTTGCAACAAGTTCCTTCCAATTATGAAGATTGGATATGTGAAGAAATTTTTCCCCAACCTCAAGAGATGTTTCCATACTATGAGCATTATGATCAACTCAATCCATGTTGTGGATACGAATTGCAAGGAGCATCGGGAGGTGATTACTATGATGATAGGAGAAACCATGAGTACGATTATCCAATGCCACAAGCTTCTCCTCAATTTGAAGAATGGAGACTCCATGATATGAGAGCCATATTGTTAGAGATGCTTGGATTTTTGTTGGAAATATTTAAGGAAGATGATGTTAGATGTGATCAAATGCTTCCCTTGTATGAAGAAATGTATGAGACCAAAGAAAAGGTTAATTCATGGATAGAGGGGAACATGGAGATCACCGAAGTTCATTTCATGTTTATAAAGAGTCAACCCATAAATTTCCTACGCCAAGTAAAGAACATGACTATCATGGAGAATCAAGAAGAAGAAGGGGAAGAAGAAAGTGAAATAGATGATGTAGAAAAGGGTCCAAGCAATGAGGATGAAAGGAAGAATTCCCTTGTCAAAAATGAGGAAGAGGAGTGTCCATTAATGGACATGAGCTATAATGAGGAAGAAAATCTAGAAGCATCTAAGGAAGAATTAAAGATTGAAATGAGAATTACTATACCCTCTAACTCTTTAATTTGTGATTTAATTGAAATTGATGCTTCTAATGATTTAATTTTGCCTCTTGTGAATTTTTATTATAGGGAAGAGTTGAAGAAACACTTGGGCATCCTTGAAGAAAAAGATTGGAAAAGAAGGATGGCAAGAGAGATAAGGGGACAACCATGGACATTAAGCATATCTATATGTGGTTGTCCTATCTATTCGGTGAACCTCCTTGATTTTGAAGCACAAAGATCGAGATACAATGGGAAGGAGGATCGTTACCCTTGGCCATTCTGATGAAAGACGTTTGGAAGTGAAGAAATAAGTCCGGTAAAGGACAATAAAAATAGGGCTCGATGGGAGGCAACCCATCCTTTTTATTTATTTTCTTGTGTGCTTTTTGGTAGATTAGTGTTTTTGTTCGTTTTTGGGAGATTTAGCTTGCTACTTAATTGCTCGTTCTTAGGAAATTATGCTCTTTGCTTTGGGTATAGATGATAGTAATGAGCTTACTTGTTGATATCATTATGAGTTGCATGTATTTTGAGCCAAATTTGAATGCATGTCATCATTCAAGTTTGGGGGTGTTTGTCGTTTATGGTATAATTGCATCTCTTGGTGATGATTATTTGGTGACTATTTTTGCCCGTTTGTAGGTATACTCACTACTTGGATTGAAAAAGGATCGAATTGGCAAAGGAATCAAGGAATCGAGAAGGAAAGGAGAGCTTAAAAGTTGGTGAAAATGAGCATAAAGGAAGAGAACCCGGTCTCCTCGATCGAATGAGCGACCGGGCTTAAGTCGAGGGATCAAAATGGTAATTTCTTGTATATTTGGGTTCGTTAGGGGCATAGAGGTCATTTTTAGGAGTTTTGGGGGTCGGGTCGGGCCCGGGAATTGTCAAAAATTCCCTGGACTCGACCCAGGGTCGAGATTGCATGGTCCCCGGGTCGAGGGATTTACACTTAGCTAAAATTCCAATTTTTGCATGTTCCTCGAGTCGAGGGTGGTACCTCGAGTCGAGGGGGTCAGTTTATCGCGTTCCTCGTGTCGTGCGTGAGACCTCGAGTCGAGGCATTTTAAAATTTCGGATCCCTACTCGAGGCTGGTGTTTTTTTATAAATACGCAGAAGTCAGATTTCAGAACCCCGACTCGAGGGTTTATCAGCAGTTCCAGTTTCCATCGACCCCACTCCTTTTCTGGCGATTCCTGTCGTTTTCACCATTCATTCGTCATCATTTCCTTATATTATCATCACATTGAATCAAAAGAATAGATTTTGAGGGTTTTGAAATCAATTTGGGGCTTTTGGGTGAAGAACAACGTGGGTCTCAATTGTTCGTTTCTAGTCCAAATTCATTCAATAAGGTACGTAATTCAGTGTCTATTGGCTTCCAATTTCATTGTTGTGATGAATTTATTGCATGGGTGTTGATAATTTTGCAAGATTTGGAGTGAATTGGAATTTTCATTTAGGCATTTATTCAAACACCCTATGTGTATGATTTATGTTGATGAATTGGAGCCTTTTATGAGCATATTTGAATTGTTGGATGAGAATAGGAGCATGCTTAGGATTGAATGTGATAACTTGCTTGTTGAGTTGTGGAATTTGGCTAGAGATTGGTATTTTTGGCATGATTGGAAATTCTTAGTGTAATTGTTGGTGAATTTGGTCAAGGTTGAGTCATGTTGTTGATAGAAGTGAATTAATTGATGATGCATATTTGTTTAATTACTTGCTAGTTGGCATATGATTTTTGGGAATTTTATGGAGCTTAATTGCATGATTTTTGATGAGCTTATTTGATGTTAATTAATTGTGGGGCCATTCTAGTAAGTTTACCTATGTTTGAGGATTATTTGAGCACTTTTATTGACCATACTTGCTTTGTTGACTCATTGACCATTGTTGAGGATTAGTTTCTAGTCACTAGGGGTTATTGTTGTGATTGGAGATATTATGGCTTGTTGACTCGTCCATGGTTAGATTGATATTTTTCTGAGCTTGTATTCTATGTGGGAGATTAATTTTGCTCTTTGGATTATTTTTGCAGGCACGATGTTTAGGGGAAGAGATGGACACAACCTCTCGGATGCAGAGATCCGTGAGATAGAGGAGGTCATCCGATTTGCACATAGGATGCCTGTCGAACTTGGGATTCAGTGGGATGACCATCAGTGGAGGACACACATTGGTCTCTACTCCGAGCTATATAATAGGGTGGTCAAGACCCGTTTGGTGGACCAGAATTGTATGGAGTCGATGGAGATCGAGGAGGATATTCCTCGGTTATTTGAGCAGATCGGCATGGGAGGCTTCCTGATGCAGAGGCCTCAGGCTTATCTCGGACTCACCCTAGAGTTCCTCCGCACTGTCAAGATTTATAAGGCCAGGAGGGCCAAATTTCCCAGGAGTATCACCTTTGAGTTGATGGGACGAGAGTATTCGTTGAAGGTGGACGAGGTCAACGAGATTATTGGAGCACCCACCGATCCCGATCGATCACTGCTTAATATGAGGAAAGAGTACAACGCCAAGAAGTTTTGGAGGCGTATTTCAAATTCAGGGGCACCGAGTCAGCTTGAGTTCATTCCAGGAAAGTCAAAGAGCACGCACATCTGGAACCCAGTAGTCCGATACTTGGAGAAGATTCTCGCGAGCACTATATTCGCGAGATCGGAGGGAGGAGCCATGGTTTCCAAGGAGTTATACGTCTTTTGGTGCTTTCTCCATGGAGTTCGATTCAATGCTGCCGCGTACCTCTGCTACCTATTCGAGAGAGCTATTAGTACGAAGTTTAAGAAGATCAATTTTGGAGGGATGATTACTTTGATTACCGAGCACCTCGGGATCCCTACTCACAACCTCAGAGCTTTAGCGGGCCCCGATCTTACTACTGATACCATGCGGCGCATGAGGACGCTCGACCGCATTGGTAGGACTTGGTGCCTCCAGCAGCACCATGGTGGCCGATTCCCTCTTCCTAATAAGAGGTTGACGACGGTGTTTGGATCTACTGCTTTTATGACCGTCAACCTCCGCATGTGGTCACAGCGTCACACGGAGGTGATAGATGCTTATACAAGAGAGCACGGGGATGTTCTCCGAGATGATGATGATGCTGGTCAGCAGTCGGGTTCAGATGAGGATCAGGGTGAGGGTGATGCAGAGGGAGCAGAGGCAGAGATAGGAGATGACGATGAGGAGGATGAGTACGAAGAGCCAGAGCAGGAGGAGCCGCCGGTACAGATGGATGAGGATTTCCAGCCTGAGATTAATATGTACTGGCAGGACGAGATGAGGAGTAGAGAGTATGAGGCTGGGAGCTCATCTCAGAGGCCGTGGGTATTGACTGAGCAGATGTGGGCGGATAGTCAAAGGAATCATATTGAGAGTCTGACTCGACAAGATGAGATGTATCGGATGATTGAGGAGTCCCGTAGATTCAATGAAGAGACTAGGAGGATGCAGGAAGAGTCTCTAAAGACTCAAAATGACATGTACGCCCTCCTACAGCAGATGAGCTCGTGGAATTTCGGGCCGGGACACTACCCTCCGCCGCCGCCACCGTCAGACTATTAGGGCTATCCCCTATTCCTCATTCCCTATCCTTAGTTTTTAGATTCCTATCTTCTTGATGATTTGTACTATGGTTGGTTATTGTACTCTTGATGATGTTTTGGATTGTTGGTTGATTTTATTGATGATGCATGATTATCTTGATTCTATTTGAGCTTATGGTCTATTGATGATTATACCTTGATGATTTCTTTGGATTCCTTATTCTTAGGCTTTTGAGATTAATTGGTTATGAGCTTAGTTGTGGATTTATTGCATATCTTTTAGTATCATTCTTGATAGAGTGAGTGTGCTTGAGATTGTGTACATGAGCACTTGTGTTTGATTTGTAAGATTTATTGATTTTGATTTGATCATTAGTTGATTTGTAGCTTGATGCTAGTATTCTTGATTAATTGTGTAAGGATGAATGTGATTGATAATGCTTGATTCATTGCTCAATTTAAGCCCGTGAGCTTTTGTGCCATAATAATCGTACATCTTATACGGTTGATGATTTCTTTGTGAGTGCATCATTCATGATTTGTATGCTAGAACTTGCCACTAGACTTGTTGATATTGATCTTTGTGTGATGTCTTGAAAGTGATAAGAGGCCATGTTTGATATGAGGAGTCACTTTGCCAAATTTTTCCCACCAAATCCATTTTATTTCCTTAGTAAGCCATGTTGAGCCTTATGATCCTTATTCTTTGGCAAGCCAAGTGAGATGGAAACCATTAGCCTATTTTTATGAGCCTTTCTTGTCCTATATTTAGTTGAGCTTGAAATGTTGGCTAATGATGGTGATTTGATTGCTAAGTGTGGGAAGATGATGAGCTAAGTGATGAATGAAGCATAAAAGAAAAGAAAGGTTGTGAAAAATTAAATTGTGAAAATGTGAACATGAAGTGAAGGAAAAGTTCAATTTGTGAGCTTAAAAAGAAAGAAGCTCAAGTGAATGGGGATTGATCATTGAAGTTAAAAAGGAAGAGAGTGCTTGATGAAAAGAGAAGAGATGTGTTTTGTATTGATTAGCTTACATTCAAGTCTCTACTACTTAGTCACTCTTATCCAAAAACATCCCACCTTTCCAAAGAGCCTACATTACAACCTATGAGAAAGACCTCTTTGATTCTTGATTGATCACAAGTGATTTTTATTGAGATTAAGTTTTTTGGCAAGCATATGGTGTACTTATTTGTGAATTTGATGAGTGAGTGCAATATACCTTGATACACTTGAGAGAAGAGTGAAACACTCCATGGAAGGAGCAATAAGTTAAGTGTTGGATTGAGCATTTGTTTGAACATGATTCATTTTGATGGCTAGTGGATAGTTGCATTGATACAAATGTCCATTGAAGAGTTCGGTTGTCTTACATTTCGTCTATAGTGCCATGTGACATAATTGCAATCAATTCACTCATTTGTTCTTAGTTTCTACGTTGCTCGAGGACGAGCAACAATTCAAGTTTGGGGGTATGTGATTGGAGTGAATTGATACATGTTTTTAGGGCCTATTTTAGTGCAAAAAGTGAGCTAAAGTGTGATTTTTTTGCCTAAATGTGAAAAGTAGCACTCTTTTGCCTAAAAAGTATTACTTTGTGAGATTTTGAGGTTTTTCGTCCATTTTGCAGGTAAATCGGTGGAATTTTACCAAACCGAGAGTACCGGTATTCTTAGAATGAAAAGACGAACATACGGGACGAAAACGGGGGTCGGGCCCGAAGCCCTTCTCGATAAAAATTCCCTGGTCTCGAGCACAGGTCAAGGGTGCACAGACCTCGACTCGAGGTTCAGGCTAGAGGGAAAAATTTTAAAAAAAATAGGAAGCTCGAGTCGAGGGAGGAACCTGGAGTCGAGGGATGGGAAATTGACAAGATCCTCGACTCGAGGGTTGAGCCTCGACTCGAGGTAGGCGATATTTTGAAGAAGCGTGTTAGCGACTCTCAGGCCTCGACTCGAGGGCCTGAATCTCGACTCGAGGAGTACCTAAAAACCGAAAAATTCAGTTTTAAAGCCATTTGAAGCCAAAACAGAGCATATCTTGATTCTAGCAGTTTAGAGCAGTTTCTAGGAAGTTCCTCAGGCAAATTTTGCATTTTGTAGCTTGAATTCAATTGTAATTGCCATTGATTGTTAGAATTAGATTAGATTCTACATTTAATTCATTAGATTAGTAGTTTGATTGATTGTAATTGAAGATTGCAGCTGTGATTTGGGAGTAGTGAAGTGGAATTGAAGCATTGTAGAAGAATAATCATTCCTATTTTTGTCTATTGAAGTTCAATTGGTGATGTTCTTACCCTTTGTTCTCTTTAATTCATTGCTTGTAGTGATTAGATTGTTAATTTCTTTCTTAGATTTTCTACCCATGGCTTTTGCTTGTAGCACCACGGGCTAATAGCTTTGTGCTTGGGATAATTGAAATTAGGGATGAAGTGATTGCCTTATGCTATGATTGTTGATAATTGTGATCAATTGAATTAGCTTGCTTCCTAATTGTGATTCTTAATTGTGCTTCATGAAAAATTATCTCTTTTGATTAATGGTTGATCACCCTAGCAATAGGCGAGAGTTGAGCTAACGTGATTAGGTGTTAATCGGGTTTTAATTTTGCATGATTGTATGAATTGGGGACTTCCACATTGAGAGATGGGAAGAACTAAGGATACTCACATTAGACATTGTGATATTAATGGAGTGATTAATTTCATGATGGTTTATGCTTTCTAATTTGATTGATTTGCATTCGGATACAATCATAGCTTGTTAATCATGGATTCCTTGATTGAGATTATCCCTTGCACCCAAATCCCCCATTGATTTTAGTATATTTGATCTTGCATATTAGGTGTTTGATAGATTGTTTGCATAATCTTGCCATTTAATTTCTTGCATTTTGTAGAGATTTTAGTCCAAAAACTTGTTGCAACTTTAGCCATTTAGAACTCTTATCCTTGAATTTCGTTTGCATACTTTCTCCCTTGGGTTCGATATTTTGTTGATTGGTCTTAATAACTCTTACCCTATACACTCCAATCAGTATGATTGGAGTGAATTGATGCATATTTTTAGGGCCTATTTTAATGCAAAAAGTGAGCTAAAGTGTTAGTTTTTGTGCCTAAATGAGAAGAAGAAGGGAAGCTATGGAAGGTGAAGATCTAAGGCATGAGGAGAGACTAGTGGGTGATCCTCAAGTAGAGGAGGTACATGGACAAGGAGAAGGAGGAGTAGAACATGGAGGTAATGGGAATTATTTCCATGCTCAAGTTGGCCCTTTCCCTCAAGGGATGCCACCACAAAATTACCCCTACCAAAATCCATATCCTTATTCTCCTCAAGCTCATCAATATCCCTACTATCCACCTTATCCATAACAATTTCCACCATACTATCCCCATATGCCGTATAATCAAGAGCCACGATATCATGAGCCACCTCACATACCAAATGCCCAACCACAACCCGTAAATGAGCCACCACCTCAAGGAAGGCCGTTGAGAGAATTCTTTGAACCACAACTTGGAGAGCATTATGATGGGATAGCAAGGCCGAGGATAGATGCTAATAACTTTGAGATAAGTCCCGCTTTGGTGAGAATGCTTAGGGAGAAGCAATTTGAAGGAAGAGATTAAAATGAGTGCCCACATCAACATATGGCACAATTTCTTAAGATTGCCGACACTACCAAATACCATGGAGTACCCAAAGATGCGAAGAAGTTGAGGCTTTTTGCCTTTACGTTGAAAGGAAGAGCAAAAGCATGGCTTAATTCATTACCGCCCGGGACCGTACGTACATGGGAGGAGTTGTCGAAGAAATTTTTGATGAAGTTTTACCCACCATCAAAGACCGTGCAAGCTAAGGAGGCTATTTCTCACTTCCGACAAAAGAATGGGGAGACGATACCGGAGGCGTGGGAGAGGTATGGCATGTTACTTATCAATTGTCCTCAACACGGTTTTCCGGAGGAGCAAACCATTATGTACTTTTGCAATGGTTTGACGGATGGGGATAGGTCGTTTTTGAATGCTTGTGCTAATGGATCGATTTGGTCTAAAACCGTGGGGTAAATGAATGAAATAATGGAGAACATAGCTCAAGATTCATTCCAAGTGTCGGTTAATAGGGGAGCACACCATAGGGTGTCACAAGTAGATGAGATCGAGTCTATGAAGAGTATGATGATGACTATGATGGACCGATTGGGAGCTCTTACTACTTCACAAGGCCAAGTAAGTGTGAGTCCATCCGTTCCTCATGGTGATATTTGTCCAAGTCCATTGCCGGTTGAAGAAGTGAGTTATATGGGTAGGCCTCCATTTCAAGGAGGCTATCAAGGAGGAAACTTTCAAGGGAATTATCAAGGAGGAAGGCCTTACTAAAATAGGCCACAAGGAAGCTATCAACCTCAACCGCAAGCTCAATTTAATGGGAATACATGGAGGAAACATGAAAAATTTTCATATGCCAATCCGAGAGCCGCCGTTCAATTTCCTCTCGGATTTGATCCGGGTGCAAAGACTCCTAACAATGAAGGAAAGGCTACCACGGAGGAGATTTTGGGGTTGATTGTGAAGAAATTGGAAGCTAATGACTCAAGGCTTGATGATATAGGGAAGCAAATGGACACTCATTTCAAGACGATCGAGCATCAAGTAGGGCAACTTGCTACTACGGTTGGAAAGCTCTCATCTACGGTGGACCATCTACAAAACAAAGGAAAGTATCCATCCACTACCGAGCCTAACCCTAAAGAGTTTTGTAGTGCAATCAAGCTAAGGAGTGGCACTAGCTATGAAGGTCCAAAAATGTCCAAAGAAGGGGAGTTTGAAGAAGAGGTGGTGAATGAAGAAGAAGAGAGACAAGAAAGAGTGGTTGTGGAAGAGAAGAAAAGTGAAGAAGAGGTGAAAGTGAGGGGAAATGCAAAGAAGGAAGAAAAATCGAAGAATGAATGGGGAGTTCCAATGAAGGCTAATCCGGTTCCGTTTCCAAAGAGACTAGAGAGGAAGAAACTTGATGAAGAGTTTTGGTAAGTTCTTAGAGATTTTCAAGAATTTGCATGTCGACATCCCACTTTTGGAGGCCCTTGAACAAGTTCCACATTATAAGAAGTTCTTGAGAGAAATTATGTCCAAGAAAAGGAGTTGGGATGAGAAGGGGATGCTCAAGCTAGTGGAAGAATGCAAAGACATCTTGAAGAGACACTTGCCACAAAATAAAAAGGATCCCGGAAGCTTCATTATCCCATGTGAGATTGGAGAGAAGGTAAACATTCAAGGCTTGTGTGATCTAGGAGCAAGTATTAATGTGATGCCATTGTCCGTGTTCAAGCAATTGGATTTAGGGGAGGTGATTCCTACGAACATCAATCTTCAATTAGCGGATCAATCATATGCTCAACCATTTGGTATTATTGAAGATGTGTTAGTAGGGGTTGGTAAACTCATATTTCCGGTGGAGTTAGAGTATAAAGCATTTTGGGCTCTAAAAAAGTTGAATTTTGATGAAGAGCTTGTAGGGGAGAAGAGGGCTCTACAATTGCATGAGTTGGACGAGTTTAGGATGAAAGCTTACGAGAGTTCAAAGATTTTCAAGGAAAAGACCAAGAAGTGGCATGATGCAAGGCTTAGAAGGAAGGAGTTCAAAGAAGGAGATCAAGTGCTACCATTCAATTCAAGGTTGAAGCTTTTTCCCGGTAAACTCAAATCAAGATGGAGTGGACCTTTTCGTGTTGTGAAGGTTTTTCCGAATGGATACTTTGAAGTGATGAATGACAAGGATGAAAGGTTTATAGTTAATGGGCATCGGTTGAAGCTTTATCATGTTCACTCACAAAAAGAGGTTTTGGATGCTCTTGATCTCAAGGATGTGCCCTACTTAGGTAGTGAAAGGGAAGTGTGAACTATGAGAGTTCCGTCCGGCAAAGGACGTTAAACCTAGCTAGATGGGAGGCAACCCATTCTTTGTTTTGTTGTCTTTGTTGTTTTTGTTGTTTTTGTTGTTTTGTGTGTTGCTTTATTTAATGTGTTTTTTTTTGTGATCCTTGTAGGTGTGATGAATTGCTAGGACTTGAGGAGCTCTAGGAGCCTTAAAGGAAGATGTAGATTGAAGGCTTATGGGTAAAACACTTCCTTTCAAACTTAGACTTGTCTAAGTTTGGGGGAGGTGTTTGGTGATTATACTTTTGATTGAATTGTTGATGACTTGATGATTTTGATGTTTTGGATGATTGATGATTTTATGGATGCTATGATTTTCTTGATCTTTTTGAGCTTATTGTTTATTGATGATTGTGATTTGATGATCCTTTGGATTCCTTATTCCTATGATTCTATATTCTTTGATTTGAGCTTAATTGTGGATTCATTGATATATTTTTTAGTATCATTCATGTGGTAGTGAGTATGATTGGACTTATGTACATGAGCACTTGAGTTTGATTTGCAAGATAATTGGATTTTGATATGATCATGAGTAGATTTGTAGCTTGAAGCTAGCATTCTTGATTTATTATGTGAAGATGAATGTGAATGATGATGCTTGATTCATTGCTCAATTTAAGCCAGTGAGCTTTTGTGCCTTAATAATCGTACATCTTATACAGTTGATACAATTTCTTTGTGAGTGCATCATTCATGATTTGTATGCTAGAACTTGCCACTAGACTTGTTGATATTGATCTTTGTGTGATGTCTTGAAAGTGATAAGAGGCCATGTTTGGAATGATGAGTCACTTTGCCAAATTTTTCCCCCTCCAAATACATTAGATTTCCTTAGTGAGCCAATTTGAGCCTTATGATCCATATTCTTTGGCAAGCCAAGTGAGATTGAAACCATTTTAGCCTATTTTGATGAGCCTTTCTTGTCCTATATTTAGTTGAGCTTGAATGTTGGCTAATGATGGTGATTTGATTGCTAAGTGTGGGAAGATGATGAGCTAAGTGATGATTGAAGCATAAAAGAAAAGTAAGGTTGTGAAAAGAAAGATTGAATTGTGAAAAAAAATGTGTGAAGTGAATGAAAGAAAAATTCAATTGGTGAGTTTAAAAAGAAAAGGCTCAAGTGAATGGTGGATTGAATTGAAGTTCAAAAGGAAGAGTGTTGCTTGATGAAAAGTGAAGAGATGTGCATTTGTATTGATTAGTTTACATTCAAGTCTCTAGTACTTAGTCACTGTTATCCATATACATCCCACCGTTCCAAAGAGCCTACATTACAACCTAGAGAAAGACCTCTTTGATTCTTGATTGATCACAAGTGATTTTGATTGAGATTAAGTCTTTTGGCAAGCATATGGTGTACTTATTTGTGAATTTGATGATTGAGTGCATCATACCTATATACACTTGAGTGAAGAGTGAAACACTCCATGGAAGGAGCAATGTGTTAAGTGTTTGATTGAGCATTTATTTGAGCATGATTCATCTTGATGGTTAGTGGATAGTTGCATTGATACTTATGTTCATTGATGAGTTCGATTGCCTTTTATTTCATCTATGGTGCCATGTGACATAATTGCAATCAATTCACTCCTTTGTTCTTAGTTTCTACGTTGCTTGAGGACGAGCAACAATTCAAGTTTGGGGGTATGATTGGAGTGAATTGATACATGTTTTTAGGGCCTATTTTAGTGCAAAAAGTGAGCTAAAGTGTGATTTTTGTGCCTAAATGCGAAAAGTAGCACTCTTTTGCCTAAAAAGTATTACTTTGTGAGATTTTGAGGTTTTTAGTCCGTTTTGCAGGTAAATCGGTGGAATTTTGCCAAACAGAGAGTACCGGTATTCTTAGAATGAAAAGACGAACATACGGGATGAAAACGGGGGTCGGGCCCGAAGCCCTTCTCGATAAAAATTCCCTGGTCTCGAGCACAGGTCGAGGGTGCACAGACCTTGACTCGAGGTTCAGGCTGGAGGGAAAATTTTTCAAAAAAATAGGAAGCTCGACTTGAGGGAGGAACCTCGAGTCGAGGGATGGGAAATTGATAAGATCCTCGACTCGAGGGCTGAGCCTCGACTCGAGGCAGGCAGTATTTTGAAGAAGCATGTTAGCGACTCTCAGGCCTCGACTCGAGAGCCTGAAGCTCGACTCGAGGAGTGCCTAAAAACCGAAAAATTTAGTTTTAAAGCCATTTGAAGCCAAAGCAGAGCATATCTTGATTCTAGCAGTTTAGAGCAGTTTCTAGGAGGTTCCTCAGGCGAATTTTGCATTTTGTAGAATGAATTCAATTGTAATTGCCATAGATTGTTAGAATTATATTAGATTCTACATTTAATTCACTAGATTAGTAGTTTGATTGATTGTAATTGAAGATTGCAGCTGTGATTTGGGAGTAGTGAAGTGGAATTGAAGCATTGTAGAAGAATAATCATTCCTATTTTTGTCTATTGCAGTTCAATTGGTGATGTTCTTACCCTTTGTTCTCTTTAATTCATTGCTTGTAGTGATTAGATTGTTAATTGCTTTCTTAGATTTTCTACCCATGGCTTTTGCTTGTAGCACCACGGGCTAATAGCTTTGTGCTTGGGATAATTGAAATTAGGGATGAAGTGATTGCCTCATGCTATGATTGTTGATAATTGTGATCAATTGAATTAGCTTGCTTCCTAATTGTGATTCTTAATTGTGCTTCATGAAAAATTGTCTCTTTTGATTAATGGTTGATCACCTTAGCAATAGGCGAGAGTTGAGCTAACGTGATTAGGTGTTAATCGGGTTTCAATTTTGCATGATTGTATGAATTGGGGACTTCTACATTGAGAGATGAGAAGAACTAAGGATACTCACATTAGGCATTGTGATATTAATGGATTGATTAATTTTATGATGGTTTATGCTTTCTAATTTGATTGATTTGCATTCGGATACAATCATTGCTTGTTAATCATGGATTCCTTGATTGAGATTATCCCTTGCACCCAAATCCCCCATTGATTTTAGTATATTTGATCTTGCATATTAGGTGTTTGATAGATTGTTTGCATAATCTTGCCATTTAATTTCTTGCATTTTGTAGAGATTTTAGTCCAAAAACTTGTTGCAACTTTAGCCATTTAGAACTCTTATCCTTGAATTTTGTTTGCATACTTTCTCCCTTGGGTTCGATAATTTGTTGATTGGTCTTAATAACTCTTACCCTATACACTCCAATCAGTATAATTGGAGTGAATTGATGCATGTTTTTAGGGCCTATTTTAATGCAAAAAGTGAGCTAAAGTGTTAGTTTTTGTGCCTAAATGTGAAAAGTATCACTCTTTTGCTTAAAAAGTATTATTTGTGAGATTTTGATGTTTTTCGTCCATTTTGCAGGTAATTCGGTGGAATTTTACCAATCCGAGAGTACCATTGGACTTAGAATGAAGAGATGATCATATTGGACGAAAATGGGGGTCGGGGCCCAAGCCCCGCGCGAGAAAAGTGCCCTGGACTCGAGCTTTGGTCGAGGACCATGAGCCTCGAGTCGAGGGACATGCAGAAAAGGATCAAAATCGGAAAATGGCAGCAGCCTCGACTCGAGGCATGACCCTCGAGTCGAGGGATGGGACAAAAGCAGAAGCCTCGAGTCGAGGCCTGACCCTCGACTCGAGGGGGCAGTTTTTCTGAAATTCGTATTTAAAGGGGGAGAAGCAAAGCAATAGAGAAGATCTTTCATAATAGCAGTTAGTAGCAGTTTTTGGGCGATTTCTCAGGCCCCAAGCCAATTTCTTCCTTATGTAGAGTAGATTGGTAGAATTAGGATTAGATTTTAATTGATTGTTGGTAGATTAGCATTTGATCTTGCAATTCCATTCAATTCAAGCTTGTAATTCATTTGGAGATTGGTGTTGAAGACTCAAGCATTCCTATTGTTGTTGATTGAAGATCATTTGGTGATGTTTTTCCTCTTTTGTCTCTTTAATTTCTTAATTGTTGTGATTTGCTTTGTGTTTGATCAATTCTATCTTCTTCCCATGAATTTCACCATGGGCTAACTCTCTTGTGCTTGGGTTAATTGAAATTGATGATGATTTGATTGATGATACTATAATTGTTGATGATTGGAGATCAATTGAGTAGATTGCTTACTAATTGTGATTCTCAATTGTGCTTCATGCATAATTATCTCTTTAGATTAGTGTTTGATCACCCTAGCTATAGACGCGAGTTGTTCTAACGTGATCCGGGATTAATCGGGTGATAATTGTGTATGAATGTGTGGATTGGGTGCTTCGGAATCGAGAGATTAGTTGCACTAAGGATACTCACATTAGTTTTCTACCTAATTGTGATTCGTCATTGTGCTTCATGTGAAATTGTTTCTTTTGATTAATGGTTGATCGCCCTAGCAAGAGGCGAGAGTTGAGCTAACGTGATTAGGTGTTGATCGAGTTTTAATTTTGCATGATTGTATGAATTGGGGATTTCTACATTGAGAAATGGGAAAGACTAAGGATACTCACATTAGGCATTGTGATATTAATGGAGTGATTAATTTCATGATGGTTTATGGTTTCTATCTTATTTGATTTGCAATTTGATTCAATTGTAGCTTGTTGATTGATGATTCATTGATGGATGTTAATCCTAGCACCTCTATCCCACCATTTATTGTTGTTTTTGTTATCGCATTCTTAGTGTTCGATCATTTGTTTGCTTGTTTTAGTTTGTGTTTTGCAAGTGCTTGGTAGTGTTAGTGCCATCCCTTGTTGCAACTCTAGTCACTAAGAACTCGTATTTCTAGGGCCTCATGTGCATACTTTTTCCCATGTGTTTGATATTTTGTTGATTGGTCTTAATAACACTTACCCGAAAAACTATTCCAATCAACGTGTCCTTCCTCCAATAGCTTTTGCACCTCAGCTTTAGTGATTGCATCTTTTTCAGGTTCAAACACGCGGAGCTTCTGTTTAATGGGTTGGCCTTCGGATCTATGTTGAGGTAGTGCATCGCCACTTCAGGTGGGATTCCTGTCATATCATTAGAGGAAAAAGCAAATATGTCTTCATTTCTTCTTAAGACTGCTATCAATTGTTCCTCCAGCTGGGGTTCCAGTTGAGCTCCGATCCTGGTGGTAAAACCTGTTTTCTCCAGAAACAGCTCCACCATCATCAGTTCCCCATCTGCCTCGATCTTAGTGGTATCAGCTTCTGCCGCCACTTTACACCTCTTGGCTTCGAGGTCTCCCTCCTTAGCTCTACCCAGGTTACGGTGGAGCTCCTTATCAACTATCTTAACTGCTTCAACATAGCACTTCCTCGATTGAATGTGGTCTCCCACCATCTCCTCCACATCATCATGCACTGGGAACTTCAATTTCATGTGAAAGGTAGAGATAACTTCCTGAAATAGGTTTAGTATAGGTCTGCCAAAAATCATATTGTATGATGAAGGTATATCTACGACTAGTAAATTAGCCATCATTACCCTTCTCGTTAGAGCTTCACCAAGCCCCACCTAGAGGGTTACCTGTCCTAGGGGGTGAATAGCTCCCCCTATAAATCCATATAAAGCTGTGTCCACCGGCTGCAACTGTACATTCAGGTTCATCTTCCTGAAACAATCAAGGAATATGATGTCCGCCGAGCTTCCCATATCTACAAATGTCCTTGCTACAGTATACCCTACTACATCAGTGGTGACCAGGGCATCGCTGTAAATGCGGGGAGTGGATCCGACATGACCCACCTCCCTCTGTTCAGCTTTCTGCGGGACTGCTTCTGTTTCCCTTCTCAAAGCCCTCTCTCCTGCCTTGCTGGCTCGGAATGAATCCCTTCGGCTGGGCCTCCTACAATCATTTGGATCAACCCTCTTTTCTGTGAGGGTCACTCCTCACGATTTTTCTCAGGTGCTTTCTCTTTATCTCCTGTAACAATCTAAAAAATATAATATAGTTGAACCACATGTGTTCAAGTATTCTGGTTATACTGTACCCCGCTACATCAATAGTGATGTCTAGAGCATAGCTATGAGTATTAGAGTATCTATCGGAGTTCCTCCTTCCTCAGGATCAAAATGTATGCCCGAGGCAGTGATCACATGACCCACCTCCTACGGTTCTTTCTCTGCTTCAATTCTTAGAGCTTGTTCTACTGCCTCCCTGGCTCGAGATGGGTCTCCTTGTAGTGATCCTCCAGCTATCGTCTAGATTAATATCATTTTAAGGGGATCTCTCTTTTTATCATCTCTCTTGTTCCCTGTATGTTTTCTCTTCTGCCCTCACGAGCTAGATCTTTCTCAATAAATAAATTCCTTGAGGTGACCCACTTGGATCACCCGCTTAATTTCATCATGTAAATAAGAATAATTGTTAATGTAATGATCATAATCGTCATAAAATTGACAAAACTTATCTGATTCTGAAGCTATGTCATTTCCAGCGGTTCTTAAGGTATTAGTGCTAATGGTTTTAGCATTGCTCTACTTCTTCGAGTATTTTCAGTTCAAGATTTCGACACCTAGCTATAGGTGGGATGCCTCAGATCCACCTAATATTTGATTGAACTTGTGGTCTCCGCTCCAAATCTAATGAGCTTTGTTTCTTGATAGGCCTCAACGTCCTTCTGCTAGTTCTCACGACAATACTAATGTAATATAATCATGAAATTTCAAAGGGACAACATGTCCACGGTATCAAAGTAATTAGAATATACTTAGAAAATAACACTTCATCAAATCTATAAAGAGCAAACACAAGTCGTACCTGATTAGTGTTGGCCTCGGTATCATTAAATCGACAGTAAAATTCATCTCAAATAATATTTCAAATTCTCAAGTCTTACCAAATTGTAATATAGATTGATAGTTGTATGATTTGAGTGAATTGATGCATGTTTTTAGGGCCTATTTTAGTGCAAAAAGTGAGCCAAGGTGTTAGATTTTGTGTTTAAAAGTGTAGAGTATCAATACTTTGCCTAAAAAGTATTATTTGTGAGTATTTGATGTTTTCCGTCCGTTTTATAGGTAAAACGGTGGAATTTAGCCAAACCGAGAGTATCGGGATGCTTAGGATGAAGAGACGAACAAGACGAACGAAAATGGGGGCCGAAGGTGGAGCCCCGACCGGAAAAATGCCCTGGTCTCGAGCTCTGGTCGAGGACCAAAAGCCTCGAGTCAAGGGCTGTGCTGAAAGGACCAAAATTAGAAAAGAGGCTCCAGCCTCGACCAGAGGGCTGACCCTCGACTCGAGGGATTTGAAAAATGCATCACCCTCGACTAGAGGGATTTGATTTTTCAGAAAATTCGTCTTTTTAAGGGCTGAAGAGGGGGAACTAATAATAGCAGTTGAGAGCGGTTTTGGGGCGATTTCTCAGGCCCCAAGCCAATTTTCCATTCTAGGTAGAGTAGATTGATAGATTTAGGATTAGATTTCCATTGATTGTTGGTAGATTAGCCATAGCTTAGCCTTAGATCTTGTAATTCCATTCAATTCAAGCTTGTAATTCATTTAGAGATTGGTGTTGAAGACTCAAGCATTCCTATTGTTGTTGATTGAAGATCATTTGGTGATGTTTTTCCTCTTTTGTCTCTTTAATTTCTTAATTGTAGTGATTTGCTTAGTGTTTGATCAATTTTATCTTCTTCCCATAGGTATTGTTTGTGGTACCATGGGCTAAATCTCTTGTGTTCGGGTTAATTGAAATTGATGATGATTTGATTAATGATGCTATAATTGTTGATGATTGGAGATCAATTGAGTAGATTGCTTACTAATTGTGATTCTCATTTGTGCTTCATGCATAATTATCTCTTTAGATTAGTGTTTGATCACCCTAGCTATAGACAAGAGTTGCGCTAACGTGATCCGGGATTAATCGGGTGATAATTGTGAATGAATGCGTGTATTGGGTGCATCGAAATCGAGAGATTAGTTGCACTAAGGATACTCACATTAGCTTGTTTCCTAATTGTGATTCTTCATTGTGCTTTGTGTAAAATTGTCTCTTTTGATTAATGGTTGATCACCCTAGCAATAGGCGAGAGTTGAGCTAACGTGATTAGGTGTTAATCGAGTTTTAATTTTGCATGATTGTATGAATTGGGGATTTCTACATTGAGAGATGGGAAAGACTAAGGATACTCACATTAGGCATTGTGATTTTAATGGAGTGATTAATTTCATGATGGTTTATGCTTTCTATCTTAGTTGATTTGCAATTTGATTCAATTGTAGCTTGTTGATTGATGATTCATTGATGGATGTTAATCCTAGCACCTCTATCCCACCATTTATTGTTGTTTTTGTTCTCGCATTCTAAGCATTCGATCATTTGCTTGCTCCTTGTTGTTTTTTATTTTTGCTTGTGTTCTGTTGTTTTTGTTCCAAACCATTGTTGCAACTCTAATCACTAAGAACTCGTATTTCTAGGGCCTCATGTGCATACTTTTTCCCTTGGGTTCGATATTTTGTTGATTGGTCTTAATAACACTTACCCTATACACTCCAATCAAATGGCACCGTTGCCGGGGAATTAGTTTTTGCGCCTTAAGTGAGACTTAGGAATTGTTTGAAGTGGCTACTTGTTGCCTTTGTATTTTTGTTTGTTTTGTTATTTTTTTTAGAATTTGATACTTTGATATCTTATCTAGATGGAAGGATACAACTCATACATGTGGAATCAAGAGTATTATCAAGATAGTAGGGTGTATTCTCCACATTTTGATGGATTTGGCTACAATGATTGGAGGAACTATGAAGATAATTCTCAATGGCAACAAGTTTCTTCAAATTATGAAGATTGGATATGTGATGAAATTTCTCCCCCACCTCAAGAGATGTTCCCATACTATGAGCCTTATGCTCAAACATTTGATCCATGTCTTGGATTTGAGTGTCAAGGAGCATTGGAAGGAGGTGATTGCTATGATGATAGGAGAAGCCATGAGTTCAATTTTCCAATGCCACAAGCTTCTCCTCAATTTGAAGAATGGGGACTCCATGATATGAGAGCCATATTGTTAGAGATGCTTGGATTTTTGTTGGAAAAATTTGAGGAAGATGATGTTAGATGTGATCAAATGCTTCCCTTGTATGAAGAAATGTATGAGACCAAGTCAAAGGTTAATTCATGGATAGAGGGGAACATGGAGATTGCCGAAGTTCATTTCACGTTTATTAAAAGTCAACTCAAATATTTCCTACTCCAAGTAAAGAACTTGACTATCATGGAGAATCAAGAAGAAGAAGGGGAGGAAAAAAGTGAAAGAGATGATGTAGAAAAGGGTCCAAGCAATGAGGATGAAGTACAAAATTTCCTTGTCAAAAGTGAGGAAGAAGAATGTCCATTGATGGACATGAGCTATAATGAGAGGGGAAATCTAGAAGCAACCAATGAAGCTTTGAAGATTGAAATGAGCATTTCTATACCCTCTAAATCTTCAATTTGTGTTTTAATTGAAAATCATGCTTCTAATGATTTAATTTTGCCTCTTGTTTATTTTGATTATAGGGAAGAGTTGATGAAACGCTTGGGCATCCTTGAAAGGAAGGAAGAATCGAGAAGGATGGCAAGAGAAAAATGGGAACAACCATGGACACTAAGCATATCTATATGTGGTTGTCCTATCTATCATGTGAACCTCCATGATTTTGAAGCTCAAAGGTTGAGATACAATGGCAAGGAGGACCGATATCCTTGGCCATTCCGATAAAGAAAGTGGGAAGTGAAAGAATAAGTCCGGCATTGGACAATAAAAATAGCGCTTGATGGGAGGCAACCCATCCTTTTTATTTCTTTTGTGTGCTTTTTGGTAGCTTTGTATTTTAGTTTCGTTTTTTGGAGAATTGGCTTGGGAATTTATTTGCTCATGCTCTAGGAGGTTGAATTGCATATTTTGCTATGGAGCTTATTTGGATTATTGAGCTTAATGTTGATACCATTAGGAGTTGCATGTATTTTTATCACTCTCATTCCAAACTTTGAATTTCATGCTATCATTCAAGTTTGGGGGTGTTGATTGTTATTGTTTACGTGCATCTCTTAGTGGTGATGATTTGATGATTCTTGTGCTCAATTGTAAGTACACTTGCTAGATGAATTGGGAAGGAGATCGAAATTGCATGGAAATGCAAGATCAAGTGGAAAGTGCATAAAAGCATGATAAGACCTACATGTTTGAAGGAAGATGGAGTTTAAAGGCTTATTGGTACAACACTTCCTTTCAAACTTAGATTTGTCTAAGTTTGGGGGAGGTGTTTTTCTTTTTTGCCTATCTTTTGTGCTCTTCTATGATTTTGAGGATGGATGAGCTTATTTCTTATTGATGATGATGCTCTAATTGTGTCTTGGTTTCCTTGTATATTTTGAGCTAATTTTGAGTTTGAGCTTAATTGTGGATTTAGTTGCATATCTTTTAGTATCATTCTTGATAGAGTGAGTGTGCTTGAGATTATGTACATGAGCACTTGTGTTTGATTTGCAAGACTAATTGGATTTTGATTTGATCATGAGTTGATGTGTAGCTTGAAGCTAGCATTCTTGATTAATTATGTAAAGATGAATGTGATTGATGATGCTTAATTCATTGCTCAACTGAAGCCCATGAGCTTTTGTGCCTTAATAATCGTGCATCTTATATGGTTGATTGATTTCTTTGTGAGTGCATCATTCATGATTTGTATGCTAGAACTTGCCACTAGACTTGTTGATATTGATCTTTGTGTGATTTCATTAATATGATAAGAGGCCATGTTTGATATGATGAGTCACTTTGCCAAATTTTTCCCTACCAAATACATTTGATTTCCTTAGTAAGCCAATTTGAGCTTTATTTCCTTATTCTTTGGCAAGCCAAGTTAAATTGAAACCATTTGCCTATTTTTACGAGCCTTATTGTCCTATGTTTAGTAGAGCTTGATTGTTGGCTAAAGAGGGTGATTTGATTGCTAAGTGTGGGAAGATGATGAGCGAAGTGATGAAAGCTTAAAAAAAGAAAGAAAGGTTGAAAAAAAATTGAATTGTGAAAAGAAAGTGGTGATCATGAAGAAGAAAAGAAAGATTCAATTTGTGAGCCTAAAAAGAAAGGAGCTCAAGTGAATGGTGGTGATTGATCTTTGAAGCGCAAAAGAAAGAGTGTGCTTGATGAAGATCGAAGAGATTGTGCATTTGTATTGATTAGCTTACATTCAAGTCTCTACTACTTAGTCACTCTTATCCAAAAACATTCCACCTTTCCAAAGAGCCTACATTACAACCTAGAGAAAGACCTCTTTGATTCTTGATTGGTTACAAGTGATTTTGATTGAGATTAAGTCTTTTGGCAAGCATATGGTGTGCAAGTTTGTGAATTTGATGATTGAGTGCTTTATACCTTTATACACTTGAGTGAAGAGTGAAACACTCCATGGAAGGAGCAATGTGTTAAGTGTTTGATTGAGCATTTGTTTGAGCATGATTCATCTTGATGGCTAGTGGATAGTTGCATTGATACTTATGTTCATTGATGAGTTCGATTGTCTTATTTTTCGTCTATGGTGCCATGTGATATAATTGCAATCAATTCACTCCTTTGTGCTTATTTCCTACGTTGCTCGAGGACGAGCAACACTTCAAGTTTGGGGGTATTATGATTGGAGTAAATTGATGCATGTTTTTAGGGCCTATTTTAGTGCAAAAAGTGAGTCAAGGTGTTAGATTTTGTGTTTAAAAGTGTAGAGTATCAATATTTTGCCTAAAAAGTATTATTTGTGAGTATTTGATGTTTTTCGTCCGTTTTATAGGTAAATCAGTAGAATTTGGCCAAACCGAGAGTATCGGGATGCTTAGGATGAAGAGACGAACGAGACGAACGAAAACGGGGGTCGAAGGTGGAGCCCCGACCGGAAAAATGCCCTGGTCTCGAGCTCTGGTCGAGGACCAAGAGCCTCGAGTCGAGGGCTGTGCTGAAAGGACCAAAATTAGAAAAAAGGCACCAGCCTAGACCAGAGGGCAGACCCTCGACTCGAGGGATTTGATTTTTCTAAAAATTCGTCTTTTTAAGGGCTGAAGCAGAGCATAACTAGGGGGAACTAATAATAGCAGTTGAGAGCGGTTTTGGGGCGATTTCTCAGGCCCAAGCCAATTTTCCATTCTAGGTAGAGTAGATTGATAGATTTAGGATTAGATTTCCATTGATTGTTGGTAGATTAGCCATAGATTAGCCTTAGATCTTGTAATTCCATTCAATTCAAGCTTGTAATTCATTTGGAGATTGGTGTTGAAGACTTAAGCATTCCTATTGTTGTTGATTGAAGATCATTTGGTGATGTTTTTCCTCTTTTGTCTCTTTAATTTCTTAATTGTAGTGATTTGCTTAATGTTTGATCAATTCTATCTTCTTCCCATGGGTATTGTTTGTGGTACCATGGGCTAAATCTCTTGTGCTTGGGTTAATTGAAATTGATGATGATTTGATTGATGATGCTATAATTGTTGATGATTGGAGATCAATTGAGTAGATTGCTTACTAATTGTGATTCTCATTTGTGCTTCATGCATAATTATCTCTTTAGATTAGTGTTTGATCACCCTAGCTATAGACGAGAGTTGCGCTAACGTGATCCGGGATTAATCGGGTGATAATTGTGTATGAATGCGTGGATTGGGTGCTTCGGAATCGAGAGATTAGTTGCACTAAGAATACTCACATTAGCTTGTTTTCTAATTGTGATTCTTCATTGTGCTTTGTGTAAAATTGTCTCTTTTGATTAATGGTTGATCACCCTAGCAATAGGCGAGAGTTGAGCTAACGTGATTAGGTGTTAATCGAGTTTCAATTTTGCATGATTGTATGAATTGGGGATTTCTACATTGAGAGATGAGAAAGACTAAGGATACTCACATTACGCATTGTTATTTTAATGGAGTGATTAATTTCATGATGGTTTATGCTTTCTATCTTAGTTGATTTGCAATTTGATTCAATTGTAGCTTGTTGATTGATGATTCATTGATGGATGTTAATCCTAGCACCTCTATCCCACCATTTATTGTTGTTTTTGTTCTCGCATTCTAAGCGTTCGATCATTTGCTTGCTCCTTGTTGTTTTGTGTTTTTGCTTGTGTGTTGTTGTTTTTGTTCCAAACCATTGTTGCAACTTTAGTCACTAAGAACTCGTATTTCTAGGGCCTCATGTGCATACTTTTTCTCTTGGGTTCGATATTTTGTTGATTGGTCTTAATAACACTTGCCCTATACACTCCAATCATTGTATCATACTCAATTATGTGTTTAACACTTCAGGATATTCGCATGTTTCTCCTCCCTCTAGGGAAGGTGTTTTTCTTTCCATCATCATTCATTAGGCATAACCATATTTTCTCTTCCCGAGTAGGGATATTCTGAGAATCTCGTGTTCCTACCTCCAGTTGACTTCATTCCGCAGCAAAACCATCTTCTAGTTGAGGGGAACTTTTCCCTTCTTCAGATCTAGCCTACTCAGGGAATATCTCCCTCTAGAGTGAGACTGTACCCTACCTCGTTGATGGGTATACTTTACACAACTACAATACTTGTTAGAACTAAGTTCAAATATCATAGTAAAATAATCATACTCATCAAAATGACATCATGTCAATATTTCATAATACTTAGAGACATCTAAAAGATAATGCTCTGTTAAAATCATGTGAAATACACACAAGTTGTACCTCATTTGTATCAACATCATCACTATTGACTCATTGTAAAATCCTTACTCAGCGTAAAAAGTTAAGTTCATATATCTAACCAAATTATCATCTAGATGGGGGTATTGCATTCAATAATGCACAAGACATCTTTTGATCTCCATTTTCCACCTCGCTCCAGCAAGGGCATCGTTATCCTCTCATCTAATCAAACGTGTTATTCAGGTGGGTGGTTACGTTGTACCTATGATAACTGAAGGTGTGCGTGAGTGTTGTTGCAGAATGTTGTCATGAATGTTGGCACATTCGAAAGACAACACAGACGAAAATTAATACAGAAATACACAACAGAAGTTTTAAACACTTTGCAAGATAGATATCAAAATTTTGTATAGATTATAAATAAGTCTATACTGCTAATCGGCGAATTATCACTAAAATTGTTAAGTGATACAATCGGTGAAAATATAAGCCACACCGTGAATGGATCTACGTATATAGTGTCTAGATGTTGATCAATCTAACCTATCACTAATACAAATAAAGACCCAATGTTGAGTGAAATGTTGGAACATTCACCAACGGAAGTATCGAGATAGAAACATACGATAAACTCTATAATCTATGTCAATAGACTATGCTAGATTGTGTTTCTCTCAACTCCAAGTTTTAATCTTCATAGCAGTCGTGTATATATAGATATTCTGGACTCTTAGTGCTAGAAGATAACTTCCACATGGCTTAGTCAATGAATGTTGCATAGGGTTCTTAGATATATTAATTGCACTTGTATTATCACAATAAACAGTAAGAGTATTGCTCTTCAAACCGTAATCATCGAACATCTTCTTAAGCCATAGAAGCTGAGTACAACAATTTCCCGTGGCTATGTATTCGGATTCAACCGTAGATAAGGAGACACAATTTTGTTTTCGGCTATGCCAAGAAACAAGATTGTTACCCATGTAGAAACATCCTCCACTTGTACTCTTTCTATCATCACTATCACCTGCCCAATCTGCATCACTATAACCAATCGAAGAACAATTAGGCTCCATTTGGATAGAGTCATTTGAAATCAATGGATTTGAGGATAATACACTATACATTTACAAATCAAAATGGAGAAAAATTAAATGAATGGATTTGGTTCACACAAATATTACTTATAAGTGGGAGGATTTCAAATACCCAACAAAACCTAGTCATTTGAAATCCTCTCACTTCTCCCACTTTTGCTTAATATTTGAGTTCATCAAATCCATTCATTTAGCTTTTCTCCATTTTAGTTCGTGTGAATGCATGTTATATCATCCTCAAATCCCTTGATTTCAAATCCACTCCATCCAAATGGAGTCTTAGTGTCTTTGCTATACCATATTCCATAATCACATGTGCCTGATGATCATCTTAACCGAATTCATGTTAGATTCTTTAGGATTAGCTTGATAATGAGTACATAAACAAACACTAAACATGATGTCTGGCCTACTAGAAGTCAGATACAAAAGACTACCAATCATCGACATATACAATGTTGGGTCAACATTTGTGCCAAGACTGTCTTTACACAATTTTTATGTTGATCCCATAGGTGTCATCATGTGTTTAGCATTATCTAAACCAAACCTTTTCACAAGATTTTTGGCATATTTACTTTGACAAAAGATAATACCATCTTTGCATTGTTTAATTTGAAGACCTAAAAAGTAATTCAAGTCTCCAACCATCGACATTTCAAAGGTAGATATCATTTCATGCACAAATAATTCAAGCATTTTCCCACATGTAGAACCAAATACAATGTCATCAACATATATTTGAGCAATCATAATGTCATTTCCAGAATGTTTTATAAACAAAGTCCTATCAGCTTCACCTCTATAGAAACCGAATTCAACAAGAAAATCAGTTAATCTACCATACCATACCCTAGGTGCTTGCTTTAAACCATATAAAGTTTTTTTAAGTTTATAAACATGATCAGGAAATTCATGATTCTCAAACCCCTCAGGTTGTTCTACATATGCTTCTTCCATAAGAATTCCATTTAGAAATGCGGCCTTGACATCCATTTGATGCAGTTTTATATCAATGTAACATGCAATAGCAAGTAATAGTCTTATGGATTCAATTCTAGCTACTGGAGCAAATGTCTCATAAAAGTCAATTCCTTCTACTTGTGTATAGCCTTGAGCAACTAATCTAGCTTTGTTTCTTACAACATTACCAGATTCATCAGTTTTATTTTTGAAGATCCATTTGGTACCAATTACATTCACATTATCAGGCCTAGGTACAAGCATACAAACATCATTTCTATCAAATTCATTTAACTCCTCATGCATTGCATTTATCCAGTTTTCAATTTTCATTGCTTCATCAACATTTTTAGGTTCATTGAGAGAATGAAAACATTCAAAGTTCACCTTGTTGTACATAGATGTCATACAGATAGATCTTATCACATGTCTTGCATCAAAACTCAATTTTCTCCTTATTTGAACACTTGATTGTGGTTTACCTATGATCTGTTGTTGTGGATGATTTTTGAGAATTCTGGAAGATGGTACTGTAGCAGGATAAGTCATAGTTCTGTTGATTTCTGGATATTGAGGTGATGTTGCTTCAGATGTGGGCACATTTGTAGCAACATTCTCAATCGATTCAGAAATATCAGAACCTTGCATCTGCTCAATAAGATCAGTCACATCTTCTTCAATGGTATTATCTGCAAGACTTGCATTATCATCAAAAACAAGATTCATAGACTCTTGAACAGTATCAGTCCTAAGATTATAAATCCTAAAAGCTCTACTATTTCTAGCATAACCAAGAAAGAAACCTTTATCACTTTTTGAACAAAACTTGTGTAGCTGGTCTCTATCATTCAGTATGTAGCAAACACATCCAAAGACATGAAATTATTTCAGATTAGACTTTTTGTTATTCAAAAACTCATAAGGTGTTTTAGTAGAATTAGGTCTCAAATAAACTCTATTTGATATATGACAAGCAGTATTCAATGCTTGAGCCTAAAATCTTTTTGAAAGTTTCTTGGATAAAAGCATTACTCTAGCAATCTCTTGTAGAGTTCTATTTTTCCTTTCGGTTACACCATTTTGTTGAGCTGTTTTGGGAGAAGAAAATTCTTGAATTATGCCTTTGTCTTCACAAAAATTAGTGAATAAGTTGTTCTCAAACTCCTTACCATGATCAGACCTTATTCTTTTTATCTTAGTGTTATAAATATTTTTAAACCGTTTATAAAGAATTTTGAATACTCCAAAAGCATCTGATTGTTCCTTAAGAAATTAAATCCATGTAAACCTTGAATAATCATCTACTGTGACAAAAGAATATTTCTTACCACCAATGCTTTCAGTCTCCATTGGTCCCATTAAATCCATATGTAAAAGTTCAAAGCAATGTTTCGTAGTACAATATGTCAACATTTCATGTGACATTTTGACTTGTTTACCACTTTGACAGGATCCACACACATTTGACATACGTATTTGTAACTTAGGCAGACATTTAACAGCATCAAATTTCAACAATTTGAAAATATTCCTATAATGAGCATGTCCAAGTTTATGATGTCAAAGTATACTTTCATCAGTTTGAACATTAAAGCATGCTTGATTCGAATCAATCAGATAACAATTATCAACAGATCTATTACCAATCATAAGACAATTATCATCATTATTTAACACGTAGCATGAACTTTTATCAAACTTTACATACAAGTCATCATCACATAATTGACTAATACTAATCAAGTTTGCAAGTAAACCTTTAACATGTAAGAATTTTGTCAAGTTTGGAAAACCAGGAACATTCAATGTACCTATTCCAATGATTTTACCTTTTAAACCTCCTCCAAATGTAACATTTCCACCATCATAAGCCTTATAATCAGTGAGATAACTTTCCTCACCGGTCATGTGTCTAGAACACCCACTATCAAAGTACCATAGTCCCAGAACACAAGTTTTTAAAGAGGTGTAAACAACATTACATACAGAATTTGACTTTTTCACCCAAGTAGATTTTTGAACATATTTTTGAAAAGATTTTTGAACATTCTATTTTAAATGTTGAGCAGAATGTGGCAACATTTTCAAAGACATTTTAGCAAATTTCTTGTCCTGTCTCATCCTTAGACAGTTTGGACGTTTGTGACCCTCAGTAAAACAATAATGACAAACATCCTTCTTTTCAGAATTATTTTTCAAATTTTTAGGTTCAACAGAAGGTTTTGTGAACACAACAGGTTTATTATTGTTTAAAAAATTAGTAATGTTACCATTATAACCAAGACCATGTCGACTTGTACTTCCAATTGTTAATGCATCATCAAGTTTTGCTGAACTTTCTGAATATCTTGTCAATATAACCTCAAGCTTTGTCACCATATCATTTTGATATGACTCTTCAATAGTCATGTCCTTCAAGGCTTTCTGAGTGGATTCCAACTCCTTTTCGAGCTTAAGATAACTGGACTTACATTCTTTGCAAATATTGTTAGAAGTACCTGTTTTAACTACACAAGAACTCGAGAAACAATTAACTTCTGGAATTTCCAATGTTTCCTCAAATGTTGGCACATTTGACTCGACATCAGAATCATCCAGTAAATCATCAAGAGTATCATCATATACAATTCTTGCAGAAAAAGCATATTCTTCATTTTTATCAGAATCATCTTCACAATCAGACTCATCACATAAGGTAGCATTGAAAATTACCCTTTTTCTCAAAAAAGTGTTGGCACATTCATTAGCATAATGACCAAAACCAGAACATGCATCACATTTAATATTTTTCCTATATTCTGGATCATATTTGATCTTGTTACCTCTATCAAATTGCCTAGGTTGATTAACATTCCTATATTTATCAGGCAATTGACGTGAACCTCCAGTTTGATCTCTATCTTGATTCTTAATTTGCAAATTATTTCTAAGTCTATTTGCTCTCTTTTTCAAAAACGCATTAAACTGCTTAGTTAAGAAAGCAATGTTATCAGCATTGTCGGCACAATCATCAACAACATCTTCATCAGAATCTATTTCAGTAACAAAAGGTTGTTTATCAGTACTTGAAGATGTTTCTCCTTTGAAAACAGAAATTTTCTTTTCAGATTTCTCATTATCTCTTTGAGAAAAACTCATTTCATACGTTTTCAAAATACTCACCAACTCATTGTGTAATAGCATCAGTATCTTTAGCTTCCTCAATAGCACATATCTTAGCATCAAAATGTTTAGGAACAGTTCTTAAGATTTTATGTACTAAAATTGTATTGGATATAGCTTCACCAAGTGCTTGAGACTCATTGGAAATCTCAGTGATCCTTTCATTGTAGGAGGATCTCATCTTCCTCATCCTTAAATTTTCGAACTGGGTTCCAAGAATCCGCAACTTTGTCCACTACAAAAAAAAAACCAATTTAGCAAGGGGACTAGAGAGGGATTTGGCGAGGGCAGGGGGCTTGGCGAGGGTTTTACCGAGGGCAACTTGCCCTCTCTAAAAACCTCCTCGGTAACATATCCCTCGGCTCGCCCCTCGTTAATTAGTGAGGGCAGCTGCCCTTGGCAATTAGCGAGGGATTTGGCGAGGGAAAATTTCCGAGGGATTTGGCGAGGGCTTGATTGGCGAGGGTATTGCCGAGGGCTAATTTGGCGAGGGCATAACCGAGGGCAATTTGGCGAGGGCATTGCCGAGGGGCATTTGGCGAGGGCGGGCCCCTCGTCTAGCCCCTCGGTAAATTTGAACCTATAAAAAAAATGCGGCCAGGGGGTATCGAACTCGCGACCCTGGCCGCTGGCTGGGGGGCTTTTTTTTTTTTTTTGCGTGTGAGGGGTTTCGAACCCGCGACCTCCGCGCGCATAGAGGAGAGTGCTTAGGCGCTTTACCGTTTGGGCAAAGCTAATCATTCAATATGATTTTGCTTTTAAATATATTAATATCATATTATGTCAATATTTTATATATTTAATTTATAAATGTTATTCAATTAAATTTGTTTATTATAACTATTACTCAATTAAATTGTTATCTCATATTATCATTTATTATTGTTATCATTTATTATTATTATTATTAAATATATATATTATCATGTTTATAATTATTATTATTATCACATATATTCAATTAAATTGTATACTATATTTTAGTATATAAATAATTATTTTATAATTATTAATATTGTATATATTCAATTAAATTGCATTATATATATAATTCACTATATACATGTTATCATTTATTATTGTTATTATTATTATTACATATATATTATCATGTTTATAATTATTATTATTATCACATATATATTCAATTAAATTGTATACTATATTTTAGTATGTATATTATTATTTTATAATTATTAATATTGTATATATTCAATTAAATTGCATCCTATATATAATTCACTATATACATATTATATTATTTATTATTGTTATTATTATTATTACATATATATATTATCATGTGTAAATATGTACTCTTAAACAATTAAAATCAATACATTAAATAATTAAAATTCATCATCTTAATCAATTAAAATTCACACTCATAAATATTTAAAATTCATAAATTCTTAATTAACATTCAGAAAAATTGTGATAGTATACTATATATTTAATTAAATTGTATACTATATATTTAATTAAATTATCTACTATATATATTCAATTAAATTATATCATTTTTTAATTTTTATTATTATAACATATATATTCAATTATATATATTTACTACATATATTATCATTTTATAATTTTTATTATTATCACATATATTTTCAATTAAATTGTATATTATATGTTCACTAATGTTATTATAATTTTTAATTAAATTGTATATTATCATAATTTTTATTATTTTCATTTATAAATGTTATTATTATTATAACATATATATTCAATTATTATAATTATCATGTCTATAATTGTTATTATTATCATATATAACTGTATTATCATGTTTATATATGTACTCTTAAACAATTAAAATTAATATTTTAAATAATTAAAATTCATCATCTTAATTAATTAAAATTCATACTCGTAAATATTTAAAATTCATAAATTCTTAATTAACATTCAGAAAAATTCATAGTTTTAAACAAAAATAATGAATTCAGCGCCGCCTAGAACCCCGGGACCCTCGTGATGACTGATCAGAACCACTCTGACCACCTAGGGGAACACCACTACCAGGTAAGGAACCCTGCATCCCCTGCAACAGCTCCTGGATTTGACGTTGCATGTTTGCCGTCAACTCCTCTCTCAAAGCTGCGTCTCTTCGCTCCATCTCCGCCTGCATCCTATCACGCTCCTCTTGGAGCAGGCGGTCGACATCAGCTTGGGTGTAGCCAACAGGGGGAGGAGGAGTACTTGATGAGCAAGAGCCGGAGGGGATGCGTCTGGACTTACCCAGCTGACCGAGACCCCGAACCCTCCCGTGTTGTTTTCCAACGGTATTGACATAGATCTGGGATAAGTCGGGTTGGGGTTCGGAGCTCGGCCCCTCGGAGGGCATCTGGGAGGCCACCTCTTGTACTTCATCTTTGTCATTTAATATTTCGACAATTAAAATTTTAGATTACAAAAATAGACATATATATAATATTTTATTATAAATTATTACATAATATAAAATGAAAATACTTACAAGTGTGTCACTAATAGCCCCGTAGGTGTACTCCCCCGTCATCATACTTTGGTGGTAATCTTTGCACTATGTCCCGATCCGTGGGGGGTCGTCCATGCTTCCTCTCCCGTATTTATTTAATTAGGACCACGTGTTTAATTAAATATTGAATTAGCATTAAAAAATACTTACAAAGTCATATGCATACTCGGCTGATCCACGGGATCCGCCCCTGACGAGGAGATGCCGATTCCCGGCCTCCGTGCTCCGACGATCGATTAAATGACGACACCGCTCGCTTTTTGCTCTCACGTCTTCTCTATCCCGATGAAGCGGCAGTCCATTGAAGACAGCGTCATCCCATCCAGGCCTCTGGTGCTTGGTGACCCACAACGTTCTCACGTGGTTCAGCATATCAGTGTATCTATTTGCTGCCCTACGAAGGAACAGCTGATACACCTCCGTTGAGTTCGTAACGTTAGGGTCCCACCTAGTTTGTCTCTGCCAAACAAAATATTATTATACTTAATAAGCATTAAAGTTTATAAATTAATTAAAATTAAATAGCGAATAACAAAATATAATGTACCTGAAATGTCTCCCAGTACGACTGCAGCCTCTCAAGAGATATCATCCGGAAAGTGAATGCACTGGGCTCCATATGTCGAGACATAATCTCCCGAATAGTCCTGGATACCGCATTCGATGGCATCAACCTGCAAAAAGGGAATACACACGCAAAATTAATAGACATATAAATATGACATAGTTTATTATTCACAAGTATTTAACTTACGTGCCCTGGTAGATCCATATATCCAGACCCCCATTTGAGCTGGAGCTGGATGATGGTCCTCATAGGCCTCGGGGCCGACAGCCTCTCGTCCTCATCCTCACGAAGGAAGGGTACGATGCACGTACCTGGCATCTCGACTCCTGGACCCAGATGGTCCTCTGGACCCAGACGGTCTGCTCGACCCAACTCCTCTAGACGGTCCGCTCATCTGTAACAATAATTAAATAAAACCACATTATTACACTATTCAATAATAAATAATTCATCATATATATAACATGCAAATGAAACACACATAATTATTACATTATTCAATAGTAAATAATTATTACACTATATATTCAATATTCATCTGAGTCTTCATCCTCCTCCTCATCCTCTTCTTCTTCTTCTTCTTCTTCTTCTTCTTCTTCTTCTTCTTCTTCTTCTTCTTCTTCTTCTTCTTCTTCTTCTTCTTCTTCTTCTTCTTCTTCTTCTCCTTCTCCTTCCTTCTCCTTCTCCTTCTCCTTCTCCTTCTCCTTCTCCTTCTCCTTCTCCTTCTCCTTCTCCTTCTTCTCCTTCTCCTTCTTCTCCTTCTCCTCCTTCTCCTTCTCCTTCTCCTTCTCCTTCTCCTTCTCCTTCTCCTTCTTCTTCTTCTTCTTCTTCATTATTTTCAATATCAATTATTACACCGTTGACATCTGTCAATATGATTGGATCATCATCCATTTGCACACCATTAATTTGGGACTCAAATGGATACATCCATCTATACTGCACAGGATCAGCTATCCTTGCTTCGTATGCAAAGTGCACAGGCAGATGCTCCATCGAATTGAAGAAGCTGGGCGGAAAGATACGTTCTAACTTACACAATATAACTGGAATATCTGCTTCCAATCTAGCCATGTTCTCAACTGTAATGGATGCAGAAGTTAACTCCCTAAAGAACAAACTAAGTTCAGTGATTGCTTTCCACACATTCGGCGGCAGAGTTTCACAAAAAGTAATCGGGAGTAGTCTCTGCATAAACACATGACAATCATGACTCTTCATCCCAAACATCTTCAATTTGCTCCAGTCTACACATCGAGACAGGTTAGACACATAGTCATCGGGAAACTTCAACTCGCTTACCCATCTCGCACGAGATCATCCTTTTGACTCTTATCAAGTGAATAACAAGCTTTGGGATACTTTCCCCGTGCGTTGACATTTCTCTAGAGAGGGACGGCGACAATATTCATTAAGTTCATCCCTAGACTTATTTGTGTCTTTTGTTTTCCCTTCCACATTCATCACTTGTGTAGAACAAATTATCAAACACATTTTTTTCAATGTGCATCACATCCAAATTATGCCGGATCAAGAGGGTACTCCAATATGGCAAATCCCAAAAATACTTTTCTTCCTCCAGCCACCATCTAATCTTTTGTTGTGGGCCTCAAGCACCCTCTTGATCACTTTCCGGTACCCCAACCAATCAATTTCTTGTAGAAGCATTTCACCTGTTCGGATGGGTGGTGGGTCATCTCAGAACTCACCAGATTCTTCATGAATGCGCTTTTGTTCTGCGATACGGATATCCCCAGGTAAGAACTTACGATGGTTATCAAACCACATTTGTTTACGGATCGAGTTTTAAAGTGAAGGCATCGGAGTACTCAAAGACAATATGGACAAGCAGTCCTTCCAAATGTGCTCCATCCAGACAAAGATTGAGTAAGCCGGAAAGTCGCTAATGGTCCGGATTAATGCGGCTCGCATCATAAAATTCTCGCTTTCTAGCAACATCATACGTTTCCACCCCATTTCCCCACAAAGATGTTCAAATCATGAATTAGTGGTGTAAAAATACATCTAAATTATCCTTTGGATTTTTAGGACCAGGCACCAAAACCGTCAAAAAACATGAATTGTTCTTTCATACACAACCATGGGGGCAGATTGTACGGTGTCACTATCACTGGCCATGACGAATACTGTTTTCCCGACTGCCCAAATGGCTGAAAACCATCAGTGCTCAAACTCAGCATCACATTCTGTATTTCAGCTGTAAAATCAGGATATGAATAGTCCAGGTGTTTCCAAGCCAACGAATTTGCAGGGTGACGCATAACACCAGCCTCATCATTATAGCAATTAGCATGTCATATCATATCCTTAGCAGTAGTAGTGGACTGATATAGTCTTTACAATCGAGGAATAATAGGAAAATAGAACATCTCTTTGAAAAGATTGTTCTTTTACCATCGACCATCCACACCACGTCTAGCAGGTTTGAATCGTGACCGACCAAAAACCTTACAAGAATCAAGTTCCCTGTCTGCACCCCAATATATCATACAATTATTTGCACAGCAATCAATCCTCTCTACGGGAAGACCCATCCCACCCATCAACCGCTTTAGTATCGTAAAATTTCTTGGGCACCATTTTTTTCGGAGGGCAAATCTCACTAATCAAATCAACTATTTGATTGTAACCCCTTTCAGACAGTCTATTCTCAGTTTTAATGTTTAAACGACGGGCATTGAATAACAACTGAGAATGAGACTCGCAACCAGGATACAGATCCTGATCCGCTGCAAAAAAATGTGCAGTATGCTGATTAGGAGGTTCCTCACTAAGGGGCTCTTCTTCCACATTTTGGAAACTGATATTAGGACCAGAAGTTAAGTCCATCATCATATTTTGGTACGAGCTAGGTGCTGCAGTGTCGTCAACTCTATATGAAGTCGACGTCGGCTGATCATAGTTTCGGTGTGGCATAGAATTCCAATTTTGCTCACCGTGCAAAATCCAATTGTGATAATTAGACATAAACCCATGTCTAAACAAATGTGATTTCACGTCAATGGGTTCTCTAAAACTCTGGTTCCTACATTTGAATTTCGAGCAAGTACACCTAATCTTTCCCCCACTCATCCATTCCAGGTTACTAGTAGCGAATTCTTTAAACGATTCAAGTCCACTAACCAATTCGGGAGATATCATGCCATTAATCGTTCTTGGACCATACATCCAACTACGGCTTGAATAATTCATAGCAATAGATCTGTTTCAGATTAATGAAGATTCAAAATTTAATTAAATCATAATTAATTCTTCCAGTTAATATATTTTTTCCTAATATTAATATATATATTTTCTAAAAATTTCGGCAGAGTTTTGTCTTATTTTATCGTATTCCCCAGTTAATATATCAAGTTAATTCCTAGTGCATCCATTTCCGACTTAATTAAAATTAATCAAGTCGGAACACACATTCTACAGCAAACAATATCAAACAATTCATCAACCCTCAACTCCAACATCAACTTGAATCGAACATCGATTCAATTTTCAAAATTCAAATAATTGAATTAACATGCAAAATTTGATCGAACATCGATCATCATATATATAAATTATTGTATCATGCATGCAAAATAATTATTACAATTAAATTAAAAGCATATCTTTAAATAATTAATTAAAAAAAGAATACTTACGGTGATAGTGGTTGCGCGTGTATATTGCAATTTGCGTACCTACAAATATATAAATTATAACAATTAAATTAATATTATAATAATTAATATTAAAAATAAATTTATATAATTGCATATATACATACTAATTATTCTAAATAAAATTAATAATTTTATAATACTAATTATATAATTGCATAAATACATACTAATTATTCTAAATAAAATTAATAATTTTATACTACTAATTATATAATTGCATATATACATACTAATTATTCTAAATAAAATTAATAATTTTATACTACTAATTATATAATTGCATATATACATACTAACTCTAAATAATTAATAATATTATATATACTACTAATTATTTCTAAATAATTATTAATAATTAAAATATACATAACAATTACAAAAATTAACACTAAATAACTAATAAATCTATACCTATAACAACAAAATTACACAAATACATGCATATGAAAAATAAAAAATATAAAATATAACCACTACAATAACAACAAAATTAACCAATTAAATCTAAAAAAATTACCGTAGAAATGTTCCCGGGAACGAGTACTACAAAGCCCGACTAAAAGTAGGGTCAATTTCCGGCGGGAGCGGCGGCGTCGGCGGCAGCGGCAGTGCGGTGAGTGAAAATTTGAAAAAAATGGGCTGAAGCTCGACTGAGGGGGAAAAGGGGATCTAGGAAATATAAGTGGGCTTGGCGAGGGGGCTGGCGAGGGGCCCACTGCCCTCGGTGGCTGGCGAGGGCTCGCCCTCATTAACTAGAGAGGGCCTAATTCCGTCGCTAAAGCCCTCGCTAATCATGCCCTCGGCTCGCCCCTCGGCAATTGGCGAGGGTTTTGTTTCCCTCGTTAAGTGCCCTCGCCAATTCGTGTTTTTTTTGTAGTGGTCCTTCTGACACTCTCAGATCCTTCACAATGTTCTTGTAATCTCTCTCATGCATCTTTTGCAGATACACAATTAGAAATTATTTTGAACATGGAAACATCCGTGGAAGTGAATAAGGCATTGAGTGCCTTTGAATTGAAGCTGGCCATGGTCACCTCATCATTTGTCCATTCTAACTCCCTTTTGATTTGAGCTTCAATATTGTTAGTGGCCGGAACTGTTGGTGGAGTCCAACCAGTTAATACTCCTCCATGCACGTTCATCAATGGACTTGATGTACATGCGCATCTTAGGCTTCCAAATTGCATAATTCATACCATCAAGAACTGGTGGCCTAATTGGAGCTGTCATAGGATATTCCATCGCAATAATACACACCAAACGCAGGATCAAAACTCTAAATAACGAGTTTAATGGCTCTGGTGCCAATTGAAGGTGTGCGTGAGTGTTGTTGCAGAATGTTGTCACGAATGTTGGCACATTCAAAAGACAACACAGACGAAAATTAATACAGAAAAATACACAGCGGAAGTCTTAAATACTTTGTAAGATGGATATAAAAATTTTGTATAGACTATAAATAAGTCTATACTGACAATCGGCGAATTATCACTAAAATTGTTAAGTGATATAATCGGTGAAAATATAAGCTACACCGTGAATGGATCTACGTATATAGTGTCTAGATGTTGATCAATCTAACCAATCACTAATACAAATAAAGACCCTATGTTGAGTGAAATGTTGGAACATTCACCAACGGAAGTATCGAGATAGAAACATACGATAAACTCTATAATCTATGTCAATAGACTATGCTAGATTGTGTTTCTCTCAACTCCAAGTTTTAATCTTCATAGCAGTCGTGTATATATAGATATTCTGGACTCTTAGTGCTAGAAGATAACTTCCACATGGCTTAGTCAATGAATGTTGCACAGGGTTCTTAGATATATTAATTGCACTTGTATTGTCACAATAAACAGTAAGAGTATTGCTCTTCAAACCGTAATCATCGAACATCTTCTTAAGCCATAGAAGCTGAGTACAACAATTTCCCGTGGCTATGTATTCGGATTCAACCGTAGATAAGGAGACACAATTTTGTTTTCGGCTATGCCAAGAAACAAGATTGTTACCCATGTAAAAACATCCTCCACTTGTACACTTTCTATCATCACTATCACCTGCCCAATCTGCATTACTATAACCAGTCAAAGAACAATTAGTGTCTTTGCTATACCATATTCCATAATCATATGTGCCTGCCACATATCTAATGATCATCTTAACCGAATTCATGTGAGATTCTTTAGGATTAGCTTGATAACGAGTACATAAACAAACACTAAACATGATGTCTGATCTACTAGAAGTCAGATACAAAAGACTACCAATCATCGACATATACAATGTTGGGTCAACATTTGTGCCAACACTGTCTTTACACAATTTTTATGTCGATCCCATAGGTGTCATCATGTGTTTAGCATTGTCTAAACCAAACCTTTTCACAAGATTTTTGGCATATTTACTTTGACAAAAGAAAATACCATCTTTGCATTGTTTAATTTGAAGACCTAAAAAGTAATTCAAGTCTCCAACCATCGACATTTCAAAGGTAGATGTCATTTCATGCACAAATAATTCAAGCATTTTCTCACATGTGGAACCAAATACAATGTCATCAACATATATTTGAGCAATCATAATGTCATTTCCAGAATGTTTTATAAACAAAGTCCTATCAGCTTCACCTCTATAGAAACCGAATTCAACAAGAAAATCAGTTAATCTACCATACCATACCCTAGGTGCTTACTTTAAACCATATAAAACTTTTTTATGTTTATAAACATGATCAGGAAATTCATGATTCTCAAACCCCTCAGGTTGTTCTACATATGCTTCTTCCATAAGAATTCCATTTAGAAATGCGGCCTTGACATCCATTTGATGCAGTTTTATATCAATGTAACATGCAATAGCAAGTAATAGTCTTATTGATTCAATTCTAGCTACTAGAGCAAATGTCTCATAAAAGTCAATTCCTTCTACTTGTGTATAGCCTTGAGCAACTAATCTAGCTTTGTTTCTTACAACATTACCAGATTCATCAGTTTTATTTTTGAAGATCCATTTGGTACCAATTACATTCACATTATCAGGCCTAGGTACAAGCATACAAACATCATTTCTATCAAATTCATTTAACTCCTCATGCATTGCATTTATCCAGTTTTCAATTTTCATTGCTTCATCAACATTTTTAGGTTCATTGAAAGAATGAAAACATTCACAGTTCACCTTGTTGCACATAGATGTCATACAGATAGATCTTACCACATGTCTTGCATCAAAACTCAATTTTCTCCTTGTTTGAACACCTGATTGTGGTTTACCTATGATCTGTTGTTGTGGATGATTTTTGAGAATTCTGGAAGATGGTACTGTAGCAGGATAAGACATAGTTCTGTTGATTTCTGGATGTTGAGGTGATGTTGCTTCAGATGTGGGCACATTTGTAGCAACATTTTCAATCGATTCAGAAATATCAGAACCTTGCATCTGCTCAATAAGATCAGTCACATCTTCTTCAATGGTATTATCTGCAAGACTTGCATTATCATCAAAAACAACATTCATAGACTCTTGAAAAGTATCAGTCCTAAGATTATAAATCCTAAAAGCTCTACTATTTCTAGCATAACCAAAAAAGAAACCTTTATCACTTTTTGAACCAAACTTGTGTAGCTGGTCTCTATCATTCTGTATGTAGCAAACACATCCAAAGACATGAAATTATTTCAGATTAGACTTTTTGTTATTCAAAAACTCATAAGGTGTTTTAGTAGAATTAGATCTCAAATAAACTCTATTTGATATATGACAAGCAGTATTCAATGCTTGAGCCTAAAATCTTTTTGAAAGTTTCTTGGATAAAAGCATTACTCTAGCCATCTCTTGTAGAGTTCTATTTTTCCTTTCGCTTACACCATTTTGTTGAGCTGTTTTGGGAGAAGAAAATTTTGAATTATGTCTTTGTCTTCACAAAAATTAGTGAATAAGTTGTTCTCAAACTCCTTATCATGATCAGACCTTATTCTTTTTATCTTAGTGTTATAAACGTTTTTAAAACGTTTATAAAGAATTTTGAATACTCCAAAAGCATTTGATTGTTCCTTAAGAAATTCAATCCATGTAAACCTTGAATAATCATCTACTGTGACAAAAGAATATCTCTTACCACCAATGCTTTCAGTCTCCATTGGTTCCATTAAATCCATATGTAAAAGTTCAAAGTAATGTTTCGTAGTACAATGTGTCAACATTTCATGTGACATTTTGACTTGTTTACCACTTTGACAGGATCCACACACATTTGACATACGTATTTGTAACTTAGGCAGACATTTAACAGCATCAAATTTCAACAATTTGAAAATATTCCTATAATGAGCATGTCCAAGTTTTTCATCAAATTTCAACAATTTGAAAATATTCCTATAATGAGCATGTCCAAGTTTTTGATGCCAAAGTACACTTTCATCAGTTTGAACATTAAAGCATGCTTGATTCGAATCAATCAGATAACAATTATCAACAGATCTATTACCAATCATAAGACAATTATCATCATTATTTAACACGTAGCATGAACTTTTATCAAACTTTACATACAAGTCATCATCACATAATTGACTAATACTAATCAAGTTTGCAAGTAAACCTTTAACATGTAAGAATTTTGTCAAGTTTGGAAAACCAGGAACATTCAATGTACCTATTCCAATGATTTTACCTTTTGAACCTCCTCCAAATGTAACATTTCCACCATCATAAGCCTTATAATCAGTGAGATAACTTTCCTCACCGGTCATGTGTCTAGAACACCCACTATCAAAGTACCATAGTCCCAGAACACAAGTTTTTAAAGAGGTGTAAACAACATTACATACAGAATTTGACTTTTTCACCCAAGTAGATTTTTGAACATATTTTTGAAAAGATTTTTGAACTGTCTATTTTGAATGTTGAGCAGAATGTGGCAACATTTTCAAAGACATTTTAGCAAATTTCTTGTCCTGTCTCATCCTTAGACAGTTTGGACGTTTGTGACCCTCACTAAAACAATAATGACAAACATCCTTCTTTTCAGAATTATTTTTCAAATTTTTAGGTTCAACAGAAGGTTTTGTGAACACAACAGGTTTATTATTGTTTAAAAACTGAGTAATGTTACCATTATAACCAAGACCATGTCGACTTGTACTTCCAATTGTTAATGCATCATCAAGTTTTGCTGAACTTTCTGAATATCTTTTGAAATTCAGTGTTGTGCCCTTAAGCTGCTCTTTAAGGTTGCATATCTCCAGATCTTTCCTTATCAATATGACCTCATGCTTTATCACCATATCCTTTTGATATGACTCTTCAATAGTCATGTCCTTCAAGGCTTTCTGAGTGGATTCCAACTCCTTTTCGAGCTTAAGATAACTGGACTTACAATCTTTGCAAATATTGTTAGAAGTACCTGCTTTATATACACAAGAACTCGAGAAACAATTAACTTCTGGAATTTCCAATGTTTCCTCAAATTTTGGCACATTTAACTCGACATCAGAATCATCCAGTAAATCATCAAGAGTATCATCATATACAATTCTTGCAGAAAAAGCATATTCTTCATTTTTATCAGAATCATCTTCACAATCAGACTCATCACTTAAGGTAGCATTGAAATTTACCCTTTTTCTCAAAAGAGTGTTGGCACATTCATTAGCATAATGACCAAACCAGAACATGCATCACATTTAACATTTTTCCTATATTCAGGTATTTTAATGTTCATGAGCAAAAGTAATAGTTATATTGTGTTGATTTCTAATTTTAAATTAATTGATTATCTAGATTATATAAATATGTATAAATTTCAACTATAAAATTAACACTCCTTTTTAAATTTGAAAAATAAAATAATAACTACTTCCACTGCAAGTTTTTACAAAAAAATATTTGGTTCTTAGTTCCTTTTATAGAATATATGAGTCTTTGTGTTAAATCTTTTTATCTATGTTATTCTTCAAAATTTTGTGTAAAGTTTCAACTATACTTATCCTCAAAACTTTCTAATCTTTTTACAAAAAAGTTAGTTTTTTAATAAATTGCTAACTAAGTTTCCTTTTAAAAGTTTTTTAAAATCGGAATGCGACAAAGTGGTATCAATATAATAATAGTTTCTTGTCTTTTGTAGATAAAAAGAAAGGGACAAGAACAATTGAATGATGTGAGCAAACTTTCTAAAGTTCAAGTATAGCTAGATTGTAGCAATGGTGGATCAAACATGAGTAGCTTTTCACAACCTGCATCTGGTGGTTCCCAATCAAAACATGTGGGGGATAATATTTTATACTTGTCACAGCCTGATAGAGCACTAAGAGAGAGCATGTACTCAAAGAATTTCTGTGATGCCAAATTTGTCAAGCAGCCTGATAGAGGTACACCATGTTATAAGACCGTTAGAGGAGAAGAAGAGGCAATATTCAGAAGGGATTAATATTTTATCCATGTTTTTGTTTTGAAGAACATTGGCGTAGGTTTATTACCTTTTGGATTCTGAATTTTGGATTATGTTATCTAATAGCTTGTACGTTACAAGCTTGATGAATTCTGATTTTTTTAATATCAAAATAGGGTTATAAAATATCACGAGATTTGTGGATTTTTCAGGATATTGTGTAGTAATTATAAATCTTTTGTTGATTAATGAGATTTATCTCAATTTTTGTTGTATATGTCCCTTATTATGTTGTATAATATTAAAATATGTAAGGTATTGCCCGGGTCCCTTTTTTGCAACAAAATTAAAGTTAAGTATCTGCCCTGCAAAAATTGAAACTTGAGTCCTTAAAGTGCAATAAGTGGCAAAGATAAGTCCTATTTTTGCAATTTGTCCTCTAACCTATCACTAATACAAATAAAGACCCAATGTTGAGTGAAATGTTGGAACATTCACCAACGGAAGTATCGAGATAGAAACATACAATAAACTCTATAATCAATGTCAATAGACTATGCTAGATTGTGTTTCTCTCAACTCAAAGTTTTAATCTTCATAGCAGCCGTGTATATATAGATATCCTGGACTCTTAGTGCTTGAAGATAACTTTCACATCTCCCTTGAAAATAGGTAACTTCCTTGTAACTTCTCCATGTTCTTTTCAACTCCTCACTCTTGCTTTTTCTACCGCATGACTTAAGGAAACTGCCATAAGTCTTCAAACTGTAAAAACAAGATATTGAACAAGACATTTCGTGGGTTAAGGGTTAGTGGAAGTGGAAGGACGAATTCTGATGTTGTGACCAGAATGTTGGCACATTCTGAGTAACACTTGTCATTAACATCAACAATAACAACTTCCCTACAGTCTCGAATACAATGAAAATCAAAATTGAAAACTAAAAAACTTCTGGAGCCTCTTTTGCATTGGACTCAATCTTCATCCTAAAATTCAAGGGATTTTAACCAAACCCCATTCTTTTGCGAGCTGGGATCACTTCCCACCTGCACGTCCCTAAGAACTAGGGATTACTATCTCACAAATTGACTCAGTCTTCCACCAAAAATAGAGACTCCAGACTGCATGCCTCTCGGTAGAGGCCATGATCCACCCACCGTTTCCATGTTGGTCACTCAATGACCATGAAAATAACAATATTCAATAAATCTAAAAATGAAATTCGGAAATAACTCACGCCTTTGCTCATTGTTTCCCACAGACGGTGCCAGATGATGCGTAAAAAATGTACCTTCGTATTGGGTCAAATTCCCCACCTGGATCTTTACGTGTGAAGGCCCGATTAAGTTGTAATGAGCTGACTTCCATCCATGTAAACAACCTGCAAAAACACGCCGGAGGGTTCTCCGGCGTAGGCACTCCGACGCTCAAGTCAGAAACCAAGAAAACCCAAGGATATTCAGTGAGGTGGGTAATTCGTAAGTGTCAGAATCAGTTACCTTTTCCTCTATGTTCAGTCATAATATATAGATGATAATTTACATACCATTTACATCAGTTTTCTCCATGTTCCGGCCATGTTCTTTTCGTGGGAGAACATGTTTTCTGTTTCTTGTGGAAAGCAGTTACCCACCTCCTGTGCCTGAGGGAGATTCTGGAATATTCCCTTTCTTGAGGCACAATTATCTCATTCGGTTAGGATCTTCCCTATTTGACCAAGTAAAATGATATCTTCATGAGGAGGTGGGCCGAAGTGGGTCAGCCTCTCATTTCAGTTATTCATCCTAAGTGGGCTCAAGCCCACTCAATATTATCCACATTCGTGGGTTAATCTCGGGATTGGGCCGGAGGCTCAACCCACGCTCCAGGTTAGTCCGTAATCAAAAGGATTTGGGCCGTGAGCCCTACCTCTCTTCTGGATTATCCCTAATCAAGGGAACTTGGCCCGAGGGCGCAACAATCAATTTGTCCTATGCCCATTAATCAAATGAGCAGGACTTGTGTGAAGTGGGCTATGCCACAAAATGTCGTATCAGTAATGAACGTGAGTATTAATAATAAATTCGCTGGGAATAATATACAAAACTCATATTATAAAATATAATCCAGAATATAGATAAGAAAAATAATATATAATAATAGTAATTCTTTATAAAAAAAAATTGCCAGTGTATGATTATATATGAAAAAATAAAAATAAATTTTAGGTCTTGAATTGAGACATAATGAATAAAATTGGATCTTAAATTGAAAAAAAAAAATTAGATCCTAATTTGACACACTTCAAAAATTAGAATTTAAAATTTAAATTGAGACTTAACCTAAAAATTAAGTTTTAATATGAAATTCTTCTTATTTTATTTTTTAGTTTGTTTATTGAATTTAGTCTTATTTCAAAAAAAAAAATAATAGTAATAATATTTTATATTACCTCTCATATAATTTTTTTACTTACTCAAATTTTCATTAACTTTATTTATAAACAACCATTTTATTCATAAATAAATTCCACAATATCTCATGATATCTTTCAATCTTACACATTTCATAAAAATTGTGTAAAAAAAAAAGACTAATTTTGTAAATGAAGGGATATATCTATTATACATATTAAATGAAATCCACCATCAATAAATTCTAAATTTTTTAAAATATAACAAAATAAATAAATTTTTAAATCACAATATTATTACAATTAATTTTATTTGATATTTAAGGTGAAATGGGCCTTAAAAGACCTTAAATAGGCTTTTACAGACTCGTTATTAAAAAGATGGGCCTGGTGATTGGAGTGAATTGATGCATGTTTTTAGGGGTTATTTTAGTGCAAAAAGTGAGCTAAAGTGTTAGTTTTTGTGCTTAAATGTGAAAAGTATCACTCTTTTGTTTAAAAAGTATTATTTGTGAGAATTTGATGTTTTTCGTCCATTTTACAGGTAATTCGGTGGATTTTTGCCAAACCGAGAGTATCATTGGACTTAGAATGAAGAGACGATCATACGGGACGAAAACTGGGGTCGGGGCCAAATCCCCGCGCGAGAAAAGCGCCCTGGACTCGAGCTCTGATCGAGGGACAAGAGCCTCGAGTCGAGGGCTATGCAGAAAGGACCAAAATCGAAAGAAAGGCAGCAGCCTCGACTCGAGGCATGACCCTCGAGTCGAGGGATGGGACAAAAGCAGAAGCCTCGAGTCGAGGCCTGACCCTCGACTCGAGGGGGCAGTTTTTCAGAAATTCCCCTATTTAAAGGCTGAGGCAGAGCATTTGGAAAACAACTGAGATCTTTCATAATAGAAGTTAGTAGCGGTTTTGGGGCGATTTCTCAGGCCCCAAGCCAATTTCTTCCTTAGGTAGAGTAGATTGGTAGAATTAGATTTAGATTTCAATTGATTGTTGGTAGATTAGCATTAGATTAGCTTTAGATCATTGTAATTCTTTCAATTCAAGCTTGCAATTCATTTGGAGATTGGTGTTGAAGACACAAGCATTCCTATTGTTGTTGATTGAAGATCATTTGGTGATATTTTTCCTCTTTTGTCTCTTTAATTTCTTAATTGTTGTGATTTGCTTTGTGTTTGATCAATTCTATCTTCTTCCCATGGGTATTGTTTGTGGTACCATGGGCTAAATCTCTTGTGCTTGGGTTAATTGAAATTGTTGATGAATTGATTGATGATGCTATGATTGTTGATGATTGGAGATCAATTGAGTAGATTGCTTACTAATTGTGATTCTCAATTGTGCTTCATACATAATTATCTCTTTAGAATAGTGTTTGATCACCCTAGCTATAGACGAGAGTTGCGCTAACGTGATCCGGGATTAATCGGGTGATAATTGTGTATGAATGTGTGGATTGGGTGCTTCGGAATCGAGAGATTAGTTGCACTAAGGATACTCACATTAGTTTTCTACCTAATTGTGATTCTTAATTGTGCTTCATGTAAAATTGTCTCTTTTGATTAATGGTTGGTCACCCTAGCAATAGGCGAGAGTTGAGCTAACGTGATTAGGTGTTGATCGAGTTTCAATTTTGCATGATTGTATGAATTGGGGATTTCTACATTGAGAGATGGGAAAGACTAAGAATACTCACATTAGGCATTGTGATTTTAATGGAGTGATTAATTTCATGATGGTTTAGTGCTTTCTATCTTAGTTGATTTGCTATTTGATTCAATTGTAGCTTGTTGATTGATGATTCATTGATGGATGTTAATCTTAGCACTCCTATCCCACCATTTATTGTTGTTTTTGTTATCGCATTCTAGGTGTTTGCTCATTTGCTTGCTTGTTATTGTTTTGTATTTTTGCTAGTGTTTTTGTTGTTTTTGTGCCATCCATTGTTGCAACTCTAGTCACTAAGAACTTGTATTTTTAGGGCCTCATGTGCATATTTTTTCCATGGGTTCGATATTTTGTTGATTGGTCTTAATAACACTTACCCGAAAAACTACTCCAATCAAATGGCGCCGTTGCCGGGGAATTAGTTTTTGTGCCTTAAGTGAGACTTAGGATTTGTTTGAAGTGGCTACTTGTTGCCTTTGTTTTTGTGTTTGTTTTGTTATATTTGTTTGAATTTGATACTTTGCTATCTTGTCTAGATGGAAGGATACAACTCATACATGTGGAATCAAGAGTATTATCAAGATGGTAGAGTGTATTCTCCACACTTTGAAGAATTTGGATACAATGATTGGAGGAACTATGAAGATACTTCTTATTTGCAACAAGTTCCTTCCAATTATGAAGATTGGATATGTGAAGAAATTCCTTCCCAACCTCAAGAGATGTTTCCATGTTGTGGATACGAAGTGCAAGGAGCATCGGGAGGTGATTACTATGATGATAGGAGAAGCCATGAGTTTGATTATCCAATGCCACAAGCTTCTCCTCAATTTGAAGAATGGGGACTCCATGATATGAGAGCCATATTGCAAGAGATGCTTGGATTTTTGTTGGAAAAATTTGAGGAAGATGATGCAAGATGTGATCAAATGCTTCCCTTGTACGAAGAAATGTATGAGACCAAAGAAAAGGTTAACTCATGGATAGAGGGGAACATGGAGATCACCGGAGTGCATTTCATGTTTATCAAGAGTCAACTCAAAAATTTCCTACGCCAAGTAAAGAGCATGACTATCATGGAGAATCAAGAAGAAGAAGGGGAGGAAGAAAGTGAAAGAAATGATGTAGAAAAGGGTCCAAGCAATGAGGATGAAAGGAAGAATTTCCTTGTCAAAAATGAGGAAGAGGAGTGTCCATTAATGGACATGAGCTATAATGAGAAAGAAAATCTAGAAGCACCTAAGGAGGCATTGAAGATTGAAATGAGCATTTCTATACCCTCTAACTCTTCAATTGGTGATTTTATTGATAATGATGCTTCTAATGATTTAATTTTGCCTCTTATGAATTTTGACTATAGGGAAGAGTTGATAAAACGCTTGGGCATCCTTGAAAGGAAGGAAGAATCGAGAAGGATGGCAAGAGAAGAAGGGGAACAACCATGGACACTTTGCATTTCTATAGGTGGTTGTCCTATCTATTTGGTGAACCTCCTAAATCCTGAAGCCCAAAGATCGAGATACAATGGGAAGGAGGGTCGCTACCCTTGGCCATTCCGATGAAGGATTTTGAACGTGAAGAAATAAGTCCGGCATAGGACAATAAAAATAGCGCTCGATGGGAGGCAACCCATCCTTTTATTTCTTTTCTTGTGTTCTTTTGGTAGATTAGTGTTTTTATTTCGTTTTTGGGGGATTTAGCTTGCTACTTAATTGCTAGTTCTTAGGAAATTATGCTCTTTGCTTTGGGTATAGATGATAGTGTTGAGCTTACTTGTTGATATCATTATGAGTTGCATGTATTTTGAGCCAAACTTGAATGCATGTCTTCATTCAAGTTTGGGGGTGTGTGTCATTTAGCGTAGAATTTCATCTCTTAGTGATGATTATTTGATGAAGTTGTTTGTCGTTGTAGGTATACTCACTACTTGGATTGGAAAAGGATCGAAATTGCAAAGGAATCAAGGATAGAGAAGGAAAGGAGAGCTTAAAGGTTGGTGAAAATGAGCATAAAGGAAGAGAACCCGGTCTCCTTGATCGAATGAGCGACCGGGCTTAAATCGAGGGACCAAAACGGTAATTTCTTGTATATTTAGGTTCGTTAGGGGCATAGAGGTCATTTTTAGGAGTTTCGGGGGTCGGGTCGGGCCCGGGAATCGTAAAAAATTCCCTAGACTCGACCCAAGGTCGAGATTGCACAGCCCCGGGTCGAGGGATTTACACTTAGGCAAATTTTCAAAAAAATTACAGGATCCTCGAGTCGAGGGGGGCAGTTTTTGCATATCCCTCGAGTCGTGTGTGAGACCTCGAGTCGAGACTTTTAAAATTTCGGATCCCTCGAGTCGAGGCCTGAACCTCGACTCGAGGCTGGTGTCTTTTATAAATACGCAAGTTCAGTTTCAGAACCCCGACTCGAGGGTTTTCTTAGCAGTTCCAGTTTCCATCGACTTCCACCCTATTTCCGGCCAATTGCTCATTTCCACCGATCATTTCATCATATTTTCATTATCATTCATCACCCATTGCATAAAGATTGAATTTTGAGGTTTTTTTTGCAATCATTTTGGGGATTTTGAGGATTTGAGTGTGGGATTCCAATTGCATCTTTCTAGGCCAAATTCATCAAACAAGGTACGTAATTTCTCTTATATGGACTCTTAAATTCATTAATTTGGTTGATTGATTGAATTGGTGTTTGGATTTTGCAAGAATTATTATTGAATTCGAATTTCATTTGGGTATTTATTCGAGCACCTTATGAGCATGATTATTGTGATGAATTTGGAGTCTTGTTGAGATCATTTGGGTTGTTTGATGATGTTTAGAAGTATGCCTAAGAATAATTATGATGAGTTGCCTACATGTTTTTGGATATTTTGACTTAGGATTAAATTTGGCTAGAAATTGTGATTTTTGGCATGATTGGAAATTCCTAGTGTAATTGTTGGTGAATTTGGTCAAGGTTGAGTTATGTTGTTATGATAGAAGTGTATGAATTGATGATGCATATTTGTTTAATTACTTGCTAGTTGGTCTATGATTCTTGGGAATTTTATTGAGCTTAATTGCATGATTATTTTTTAGCTTACTTGTGAATTAATTGTTGAGGCCATGTAGTAAGTACATATTTTTGGGGATTATTTGAACACTTCTATTGTATATATATTTGCTTTGTTGACTCATTGACCATTGTTGAGGATTTGTTGCTAGACACTAGGGATTTTGTTTATTTGAGATATTCTTGCTTGTTGACTCGTTCATGGTATGCTTGATATTTTTCTGAGCTTGAATTCTATGTGGGAGATTGATTTTGCTCTTGGGATTATTTTTGCAGGAACGATGTTTAGGGGAAGAGATGGACACAACCTCTCGGATGCAGAAATCCGTGAGAGAGAGGAGGCCATCCGATTTGCACATAGGATGCCCGCCGAACTTGGGATTCAGTGGGATGATCATCAGTGGAGGACGCACATTGGTCTCTACTCCGAGCTATATAACAGGGTGGTCAAGACCCGTTTGGTGGACCAGGATTGTATGGAGTCGATGGGGATCGAGGAGGATATTCCTCGGTTATTTGAGCAGATCGGCATGGGAGGATTCCTGATGCAGAGGCCTCAGACGTATCTCGGACTCACCCTAGAGTTCCTCTGCACTGTCAAGATTGATAAGGCCAGGAGGGCCAAATTTCCCAGGAGTATCACCTTTGAGCTGATGGGACGAGAGTATTCGTTGACGGTGGACGAGGTCAACGAGATTATTGGAGCACCCACCGATCCAGATCGATCATTGCTTAATATGAGGAAAGATTACAATGCCAAGAAGTTTTGGAGGCGTATTTCAGATTCAGGGGCACCGAGTCAGCCTGAGTTCATCCCGGGGAAGTCGAAGAGCACCCACATACGTAACCCGGTAGTCCGATATTTGGAGAAGATTCTCGCAAGCACTATATTCGCGAGATCGGAGAGAGGAGCCGTGGTTTCCGAGGAGTTATATGTCTTGTGGTGCTTTCTCCATGGAGTTCGATTCAATGCTACCACGTACCTCTGCTACCTATTCGAGAGAGCCATTAGCACAAAGTTTAAGAAGATCAATATTCGAGGGATGATTACTTTGATTGCCGAGCACCTCGGGATCCCCACTCACAACCTCGAGCTTTAGCAGACCCGATCTTACTACCGATACCATGCGGCGCATGAGGACACTTGACCGCATAGGTAGGACGTGGTGTCTCCAGCAGCACCATGGTGGCCGATTCCCTCTTCCTAATAAGAGGTTGACTACAGTGTTTGAATCTACTGCTTTTGTGACCGTCAACTTCCGCATGTGGTCACAGCGTCACACGGAGGCGATAGATGCTTATACGAGAGAGCACAGGGATGTTCTCCGAGATGATGATGATGATGATGGTCAGCAGTCAGGATCAGATGAGGATCAGGGTGAGGGTGATGCAGAGGGAGCTAAGGCAGAGATAGGAGATGACGATGAGGAGGATGAGTACGAGGAGCCGGAGCAGGAGGAGCCGCCGGTACAGATGGAGGAGGATTACCAGCCCGAGATTAATATGTACTGGCAGGACGAGATGAAGAGTCGTGAGTATGAGGCGGGTAGCTCATCGCAGAGGCTGTGGGTTTTGACTGAGGAGATGTAGGCCGATAGCCAGAGGATGCATATCGAGAGCCTAACCCGCCAAGATGAGATGTATCGGATGATTGAGGAGTCCCGTAGATTCAACGAAGAGACTAGGAGGATGCAGGAAGAGTCTCTGAAGACTCAAAATGACATGTACGCCCTCCTACAGCAGACGAGCTCGTGGACTTTCAGGCCGAGACACTACCCTCCTTCGCCGCCACCGTCAGACTATTAGGGCTATCCCCTATTCCTCATTCCCTATCCTTAGTTTTTAGATGTTTATCTTCTTGATGATTTGTACTATTGGGGTGATTGTACTCTTGATTAATTTGATGATGTGATGATTTGGATTTTGATGGTTTGATGATTTTATTGATGCTATGATTCTCTTGATCCTATTTGAGCTTATTGTCTATTGATGATTATGCCTTGATGAGTTCTTTGGATTCCTTATTCCTAGGCTCTTGAGATTTATTTATTTTGAGCTTTTATTGTGGATTTCTTGTCATATATTCGAGTATCATTCATGTGGTAGTGAGTATGTTTGGATTTATGTACATGAGCACTTGTATTTGATTTGCAAGACTTATTGGATTTTGATTTGATCATGAGTAGATTTGTGGCTTGAAGCTATCTTGCTTGATTTATTATGTAAGGATGGATGTGATTGAAAATGTTTGACTCATTGCTCAATTTAGGCCCGTGAGCTTTTGTGCCTTAATAATCGTACATCTTATACGGTTGACATGATTTCTTTGTGAGTGCATCATTCATAATTTGTATGCTAGAACTTGTCACTAGACTTATTGATATTGATCTTTGTGTGATGTCTTGAAAATGATAAGAGGCCATGTTTGGAATGATGAGTCACTATGCCAAATTTTTCCCCACCAAATACATTTGATTTCCTTAGTAAGCCATGTTGAGCCTTATTTCCATATTCTTTGGCAAGCCAAGTGAGATGGAACCCATTAGCCTATTTTTATGAGCCTTCTTGTCCTATGCGTAGTCGAGCTTGATTGTTGGCTAATGATGGTGATTTGCATGCTAAGTTTGGTGGAAAATAATGTGCTAAGTGATGAAGAGAAGAAAGGTTGTAAAGAAGAAAAATTGAATTGCGAAGGAAAATGTGAACATGAAAAGAAAAGAAAGATTCAATTTGTGAGCTTAGAAAGAAAGAAAGCTCAAGTGAATGGTGGATTGATCATTGAAGTTCAAAAGAAAGAGTGTTACTTGATGAAAAGAGAAGAGATGTGCATTTGTAGTGATTAGCTTACATTCAGGTCTCTACTACTTAGTGACTCTTATCCAAAAACATCCCACCTTTCCAAAGAGCCTACATAACAACCTAGAGAAAGACCTCTTTGATTCTTGATTGATCATAAATGATTTTGATTGAGATTATGTCTTTTGGCAAGCATATGGTGTGCAAGTTTATGAATTTGATGATTGAGTGTTTTAAACCTTAATACACTTGAGTGAAGAGTGAAACACTCCATGGAAGGAGCAATGTGTTAATTGTTTGATTGAGCATTTATTTGAGCATGATCTATCTTGATGGCTAGTGGATAGGTGCATTGATACTTATGTTCATTGATGAGTTCGATTGTCTTTTACTTCGTCTATAGTGCCATGTGACATAATTGCAATCAATTCACTCCTTTGTTCTTAGTTTCTACGTTGCTCGAGGACGAGCAACAATTCAAGTTTGGGGGTATGATTGGAGTGAATTGATGCATGTTATTAGGGGTTATTTTAGTGCAAAAAGTGAGCTAAAGTGTTAGTTTTTGTGCTTAAATGTGAAAAGTATCACTCCATTGCTTAAAAAGTATTATTTGTGAGATTTTGATGTTTTTCGTCCATTTTGCAGGTAATTCGGTGGAATTTTGCCCAAACGAGAGTACTATTGGACTTAGAATGAAGAGACGATCATATGGGACGAAAATGGGGGTCGGGGCCGAATCCCGGCGCGAGAAAAGTACCCTGGACGCGAGCTCTGATCGAGGGACAAGAGTCTCGAGTCGAGGGCTATGCAGAAAGGACCAAAATTGAAAGAAAGGCAGCAGCCTCGACTCGAGGCATGACCCTCGAGTCGAGGGATGGGACAAAAGCAGAAGCCTCGAGTCGAGGCCTGACCCTCGACTCGAGGGGGCAGTTTTTCAGAAATTCCCCTATTTAAAGGCTGAGGCAGAGCATTTGGAAAACAACTGAGATCTTTCATAATAGCAGTTAGTAGCGGTTTTGGGGCGATTTCTCAGGCCCCAAGCCAATTTCTTCCTTAGGTAGAGTAGATTGGTAGAATTAGATTTAGATTTCAATTTATTGTTGGTAGATTAGCATTAGATTAGCTTTAGATCATTGTAATTCTTTCAATTCAAGCTTGTAATTCATTTGGAGATTGGTGTTGAAGACTCAAACATTCCTATTGTTGTTGATTGAAGATCATTTGGTGATGTTTTTCCTCGTTTGTCTCTTTAATTTCTTAATTGTTGTGATTTGCTTTGTGTTTGATCAATTCTATCTTCTTCACATGGGTATTGTTTGTGGTACCCTGGGCTAAATCTCTTGTGCTTGGGTTAATTGAAATTGATGATGAATTGATTGATGATGCTATGATTGTTGATGATTGGAGATCAATTGAGTAGATTCCATACTAATTGTGATTCTCAATTGTGCTTCATGCATAATTATCTCTTTAGATTAGTGTTTGATCACCCTAGCTATAGACGAGAGTTGCGCTAACGTGATCTGGGATTAATCGGGTGATAATTGTGTATGAATGTGTGGATTGGGTGCTTCGGAATCGAGAGATTAGTTGCACTAAGGATACTCACATTAGGCATTGTGATTTTAATGGAGTGATTAATTTCATGATGGTTTAATGCTTTCTATCTTAGTTGATTTGCAATTTGATTCAATTGTAGCTTGTTGATTGATGATTCATTGATGGATGTTAATCCTAGCACTCCTATCCCACCATTTATTGTTGTTTTTGTTATCGCATTCTAGGTGTTTGCTCATTTGCTTGCTTGTTATTGTTTTGTATTTTTGCTAGTGTTTTTGTTATTTTTGTGCCATCCATTGTTGCAACTCTAGTCACTAAGAACTTGTATTTCTAGGGCCTCATGTGCATACTTTTCCCCATGGGTTCGATATTTTGTTGATTGGTCTTAGTAACACTTACCCGAAAAACTACTCCAATCACCTGGTTATTAGCACCACCAATATTGTTAAAGACACCACTCCGATCAAGACACCGCCCTGTTTTTAATAATTGTTAAAGACACCATCCCTAAATTATATATTCTACCCTGCATGACTTTTGCTAGAATGAAATATTAATTAACACACCACTCTCCTATCTAAAATTATATTACTAAACACACCACCCCCAAAATTTTTCTCCATCAATATAACTTCCCTTAATTTAAAAAATACCCGCACTTCTCAGAACTTACCTCCGGCGACTGTCGCCTTCTTCTACTCTCCGTTCGGTGCATCCCTTTGTCGACATCACCGTCGCCGTTAGGGTCTCCTCCCTTTGTCGTCGTCGCGTCCCTCACTTTGGTTGTCTTCCAGTCGTTGTCGCATCCCTCACCTTTGGCCGTCTCCACGTCGCCGTCGCATACCTCTGTCTCCCCGTCGCCGTCGCACACCCTAACGAACGATGGGTAAGTTTTAATTTTAGTTTTAGTTGTAGTTTTAGGGTTTTTTTTTTTTTTTTTTTTGCAATTTCGTATGGTTATATGTAATATAATGTTAACATATAGTTTAGGGTTAGTAATTTTGACAGAAGAATGCTTATTTTTAGGGTTTATTGTTGTCTAAATCGTGAAAATGTGTATGAATATTTGGGTTTTTTGTTGGATTTCGTATGGTTTTTATTGTTGGATTTTTTAGGTGAACAGTTATTTTCGGAACTGGTTAACCGAAATTCAGTGCAAAGTTCGGCAAAATTTTTCAAACAATGCACTGGATTTCGGTTTTTTTTTCGAACATTAATCACTTGTTCGGCTATATATTTTCGAACATTAGTTAAATTTTCGGTTGATTTTTTCAAACATTACTATGTATTTTTGTATCCTATTTTCGAAATTTTGTATTAGTTTCGGTTAAAATTTTCGAACACCTGAAACAGATGCACTGACCTTTTGTTATTTTCATCTAGTGTCTGAAAATGATGATAGGATTCGGCCCACTGCTTCAAACAGGAGGAAAAGGAATCAACCGGAGTCATCACATCATCAAAGTATACCATCGCCTCCAATCAAAGCCACTTATGTAAGGAAAAGAAATCGAGCAGAATTGTTAGAAGTAGAGCCGGAACCACAACAAATAGAGCCAGAAATAGAAATAGAACCTGTATTGGAGGAGGGTTCAAATGAGGGATCAAAGGTGGGGTCTGAGGAGGGATCAGCGAGGGAGCTGGAGACGTAGAGGGAGAGGGACTTGGAGGAGAAGCCGGAGACGTACAGCCGGAGGTACTAGATAGATGGCCATTAGCCTGCCAACCACTTTTGAATGGCTTTCAAAAACACGTCGCTAAGTTCATATATCAAGGAACTGAGCGGGGTGTTTTGAAATGTCATGGTCACGTAGGGAAGTTACTATCGTGGGAGATGGACGATGAAGATAACCTACGAGATTTCCGCTCCATTTTCCGAAAGTCTAAAATCTTGAAGATTAGGCGTGCATCTTATAAGATTCCAAACAAAAATATAATCTCTGCATTTGTCGAGCGATGGCACCCGAAGACCAACTCTTTCCACTTTCCATTTGGAGAGATGACTATCACGCTTGATGATGTTTACTGCCTCACTGGATTATCAGTAGATGGTCTTCTGGTACAGCCAAAGCGGGAAGAGAAAGTAGCTGGTTGGGAAGATGTGATGAATCTTCTAGGTAGAATTGAAAATGAGGCGAGACTGGCAACTGGTGGGAAACGTGGCTCCTCTGTCAAACTTCGGTGGTTGAAGGATACATTTTCAGAGGTTATGAAGTCGGAGAATGAAGAAGAAGTGTTGTATGCTGCTAGAGCATATGTTCTATACACATTTGTTGCCACTCTGTTTACTGATAATAGTGGTACCCGTGTTAGCTGTTTGTGGTTGCAGTACACGGAGGACATGGTCGAGTTTGGCAACTATGCTTGGGGTGCTGCGACATTGGCCTACTTGTACAAGCAGTTAGGGTTGGCCTCTCAATTCAAAGTTAGACAAATTGGAGGATACTTGACATTATTAGAGGTATATTTCTGAATTTAGTAAATTTATGTGTTATATATATATACATATGTTTATTAATTATACATACTTTTAATTACAGGCATGGATTTATGAGCACTTTCCTAAATTGATTTTGCCTCCTCGGAACCCTGATTTTGAATACCCTCTTCCGCTAGCAATTCAATATTCTCCTGAAGCTCATACGGGTACAAATCTCGATCGTGTCTGTGGTTTTAGAGAGGCTCTAGATGTATTTCTTGCTTCGCAGGTTAGCATCGAATGATTACATTTACTGATTTTTTTTTTAATTTTGTGTTGTCCATCATATCTTATGCTATTTGTTAATTACAGGTTAAGTGGACTTTGTACTCTGCTGTTCGAGATTCATACGGTTACGTGCAGACGATACCAGAGAAGCCACTCGCCGTTGGTGCTCATTTTTGGAAGGATGGTGTTATTTCTAGAAGAACCAGAATTGTATGGGGTGCAATGGCGTAGTTTTTCGAAACGTGGGATAGTCACCTACTTACGAGTGGTAGGCTTGGGGCCGAGGTTCGTCAAGCCTGGGACTGTGCAGATGGTTACATAGATTGGTTCCTCTTGAATGGGTACCCTATTGTCTCAAATCCGGCAATGGTGAGGCTAGCGGCTCGTGAGCCTGCTCAATCGACCGATCCTTGGGAGAGGATTGAGGCAGCAAAGGTGGAACTCCGGGAGCTCATGGATATGTCCGACGATGGAACATTACTCTCGAGTCAGCCATGCAGGTACCCGTATACTGACTATCTTGCGCGGACCTGAGCCGGGAGGACTTTCTTCACCTGTTGAGGTTGGACCGAGCAGCCCCGTTAGAGCAGGAGGAGGTAGAAGCGGTCGAGGACCAGGACGTGGACGTGGTAGAGGACGTCGACGCAGGAGTTGATTTTTTTATGTAGGGTGCAGTAACAAACTTTGTTTAATGTTTTGATGAAACTTTGTCTTGAACAACTGTGATTTGTATTTTGGTGACACATTGTTAGATTTACTATTATTTGCGAACATTTGATTACTGTTATTGAATCGGTATACTCACCACTCAATAATGTGGTCAAAAAGCTGCAACTATATGTGTTGTCATATTAGTTGTTCAGGTTGTTGTCTTGTGTGAAAATACATACTATCGAACATGGAATTGATAGATTCACCACCCAATATTACACCACCGTACATTAAATTAGTAAACTCACCACCTATTATTGACTTGTCATAAAGTTGTCTTGTCTCCTTTTTGCAGTGAATTGTCTTTTCTTCAATTGGTAAACTCACCACCCCACATTTTCTCTAAATACTGAATATTTACATCATACACAAACACCCTCATTGATTCCTCATATCAATAAATAATTCAGGATGGCGAGGTATCCGCAAGAAATGTTTTTGTATGGTGAGGGGTGGGATGCTAAGGCGGATGAATTGTTCGCTGAAGCTCTGTCGGATCAAGCACTCTTCGGAAGCTTTAATTCAAGCGATGATAACATGTTAATAAACTCGGGGAACACCGATGCAATTGGTGCTGCACTGTTGGCCGTTAAATTGGTCTATAAGAAGAAAATTGAGTACAAAGATGGTTGGATACATGCTCAGAAACTACGTAAAAGGCATCAGGTGTTCTCGTGGTTGATCACTATGCCTGGGGTTCGGTACGATGGAGCAACAAACCGTGTCCACGTTGATCATGCACTCTGGCGTACACTAGTTGAGGTAAGATCTATATTATTCTCATAATGAGGAATGTTTTTTCACTAGCATTCATAGATGGATGCATTTGCCAATGCGTACGAGACATACAGTGACCCTTGCTGGGAGTGGCTAAAAATAATATTTGGAGAGCCACCCACTCCTCCTGTTGATGAACCTGTGCGGCCTAACAAGGACAAAGAGGAAGCTACCTCAACTGCACCCACGACTCGTGAGGATACCCCTAGCACTAGCGTTACTAGTCCTGCATTTTAGGGTCGATTCAAGAAATGAATGGTGTAATAGTTTATGTATATGTCCTAATCTGTACCGTATTTGTGTTTCCGTTTGTTTTAAATAATTAGGACAACTATATTTATGTTTATGAACTTCCAATTCCAGCGTCTATAATAATTAAATTTGCAAGGCTATTCTTGATCTGGATTCACGGGTCAACTCAAAAATTAGTGGGATCATTCTCTTGATCTTGAAAGCAAAAAGGCTATTCTTGATCATGTTTCTACCTTTGAAGATGAAAATGAGGTCATTTCAGTAAAAAATGATGCTTGTGATTTTTTAATAATCACTATTGGCATGTATTTTATTGGAAACCCAAAAGAAGAACTTGATTCTACTCAAATTGTCCTTTCTAACCTTTGTTGTCCAACTCTTTCGGACTATCGTTGGTATAAAGATGATTTTCTTACTCATGTTCTAAAAAGAACTGATTGCAATGCCTCTTTTTGGAAAGAAAGATTTATTGCAGGTCTTCCTAAACTTTTTAGTGAAAGGATCCATCAAAAATTCAAAGAAGCTACTGGTCTTGCTAAAATCAATTTTGAAGCTATTACTTACGGTCAGCTTTTCGCTTTCATTAAAAAGGAAGGGCTTTCTTTATGTTCTGAACTCAAAATCCAGTCTAAATATGGTTCTGAGAAAAGCACCTTTAGAAAAGAAGTTGGAACCTTCTGTGAAGCCTTTGGCCTTCAAAAGGTTCAAGCTCCTTCTTCTAAGCTTAAAAAGAAAGCTAAACGTTTTTCAAAGGAAAAATTTTCTAAGAAATCTACTCCTAATGATTCCCAAAAAATTTATAAGAAAAAACCGTTTAAAAAATTTAATAAGTTTCAGCCAAGGTGCTTTAAATGTGAAAGACTCGGACATAAAGCTGACTCCTGTACACTCAAAAAGAAAATCAATGAAATTTTTCACGATGACGAAGATCTTCAGAACAAAATCTCTTCACTTCTCATTTCCAATAAAGAGAGTTCTGATGAAGAACTAGAAGAACCTTCTGATTCCGAAGATAATATTATTAATGAAATCCTCGGAAGCGATTCTGAAGAGGATGATGAGGATAACTTTTGCCAGGATGGATTTTGTCCTCTCTCCATTAATGTTATTACTAATAAAAGTGAACAAGAACTCCTCTTTGATTTAATTGAAAAGGTTTCTGATCATGAGGATCGTCAAAAATATTTGATAAGACTAAGAGATTTAATTCTCAAGGATGAAAATCCTAAAAAGAATAAAAATATTCTTAAATTAGAACCCTTTAGTATTTCAAAACTTTTTGACAGATTCCTAACCCTTCTATTTACAAAAATTCTGTTGATTCTTCTGACATTCAAAGGGAAGTTAACTTTCTCAAAAAAGAGGTTAATCATCTCAAAAGAGAAATGGGAACCCTTCATACTAAAGATTTAGAGCTTGAAGCTCGAATCTCCCTTCTCAAAAATCGTCCTGAGGACATTCCCGAATCCTCCAAAACCAAGGAAGATTCTATTTCTGCTATTGATAGAATTTCTTTTCAAAAATGGTATGCTCTGATTGTTGACGATTTCAAAATAAATGTTTCGTGTCTTTTAGACAGTGGAGCAGATCAAAATTGTATTAGAGAAGGACTTATTCCTTCCAAATATTATGAAAAGACCAATGAAAAACTTGTAGCTGCTAATGCTACCCCTCTTCATATAAAATATAAACTTTCAAATGCCTATATTTGTAACCAAGGCTACTGTTTCAAAACTCCTTTCATTCTTGTCAAAAATCTTAGTCAAGATGTTATTCTTGGAACTCCTTTTTTAACTACTTCATACCCTTTTGTCGTCGACAGGATTGGTATTACTACTAATATTATGGGAAATTCAATCTCTTTTAATTTTTTAAATCCTATTAAACAAAGAGAAATCTCTTTATTACAAGAGCATTTGATTTCTCAAATAAATTCTATTTCAAGAAAACAATTTCATATTCAATCCCTTCAGGAGGAAATTCCTTATTTAAAAATTGAAGAAGCCCTTAATGATAGAGATCTTCAAAAAAGGATTTATGCCTTTAAAGGTTTACTTGAACAAGAAATATGTTCTGATCTTCCCAATGCTTTTTGGGAAAGAAAGAAACATATTGTTTCCCTTCCTTATATTCCTAATTTTGTAGAGAAAAACATTCCTACTAAGGCTCGTCCTATTCAAATGAATCATGACCTTCTTAATACCTGCAAAGAAGAGATCAATTCTCTTTTACAAAAGAAGTTGATAAGGCCCTCTAAGTCACCTTGGAGTTGTGCTGCCTTTTATGTCAACAATCAAGCTGAAAAGGAACGTGGTGTTCCTTGACTTGTTATTAATTACAAGCCTTTAAATGAAGTCCTGGAATGGATTAGATACCCCATTCCTAATAAAAGGGATCTTATCAATAGACTTCATAAAGCAAAAGTCTTCTCTAAGTTCGATCTAAAATCTGGTTTTTGGCAGATTCAAGTGAATGAGAAAGACAAATACAAAACTGCTTTCACTGTTCTTTTTGGTCATTACGAATGGAACGTTATGCCTTTCGGCCTTAAGAATGCACCTTCTGAATTCCAAAATATTATGAATGATATATTCAATAATTACTCTGACTTCTCTATTGTTTATATTGATGATGTTCTTATATTTTCTAAAGACATCGATCAACATTTCAAACATCTTAATATCTTTTTACAAGTTGTTAAGAAAAATGGTTTAGCCATTTCGGCTCCCAAAATCAAATTATTTCAAACAAAAATTAGATTTCTTGGCCACGATATTCACAGAGGTACCATCAAGCCAATAGCCAGAGCAATTGAATTTGCTAATAAATTTCCTGATGAAATCAAAGATAAGAATCAATTGCAAAGATTTCTTGGATGTCTTAATTACATCTCTGATTTCTTTCCCAAACTTAGGGTTATTTGTAAACCCTTATTCCAAAGACTTCAGAAGAATCCTCCCGTTTGGGATACCACTCATACTAATATTGTAATAAATATTAAAAGACAAGTCAAATCTCTTCCTTGTTTAGGTATCCCCAAACCTGATGCCTTCATGATTATTGAAACTGATGCGTCAGATATAGGTTATGGTGGTATTTTAAAACAAAGAATTACATCTCATGCATCTCATAACTCATCTTCTTCACAAAAATCAAAAGAACAACTTGTCCGATTTCATTCTGGCATTTGGACAGGTCCACAAATGAACTATTCTACAATCAAAAAAGAAATACTTTCTATTGTTCTCTGTATTTCTAAATTTCAAGATGACATTTTCAATAAAAAATTTCTTTTAAGGATTGATTGCAAATCTGCTAAGGAAGTTTTACAAAAGGATGTCAAAAACATTGTTTCAAATCAAATTTTTGCACGATGGCAAGCCATCCTTTCTTCTTTTGACTTTAATATAGAATATATCAAAGGGGAAAATAATTCATTGCCAGATTTCCTAACTAGAGAATTTCTTCATAAACATGAGTCGACCAAGGATGCAGACTCCTGATCATTATTCAAAAGCCATCATCAACCCAAGCCAATTTCAAGCCATAGCTGAATCCTCTTTGCCTTATTCAAATGTACTCAGAGCCCCTGCTCCTCCTACTCCTTCAAAACCAGAACCTTCAGGTTCTAACTTCTACAAGCTCGTTCCTTCAAAACATTCATATCTAGTCAAACCTAACCCAGAGCATATTACTTTAACCAAATTTACCAATCCCCCAGATTTCAAAACCCTCAAAGACATCATTTCAAGATACTTTCCGGCAGGATGCCAATGGTATTCTGACAATTCTATCAAAACTCAAAATTTTTATGAATTCATTTTGGTCGATACCAATTCTGTCGAAATTATCCATACAATGGACCCAAAAAACCCCGACAGAGTCTCCTTCTCAAAATGCATTATCAAAAGAATCCTCAGATCTGATGACTGGGCCTTTCCTCACTCAGAAAAAGGCTTTTCAAAACCCTTCACTCCTAGAGGATTTTCATATCCTGACTACAAAATGGCATGGTTCAAGATATTTTTATACAGGCCGTTCGACCATTCATGGTTCTTTACTTTTCATATGGACTTTGCAAAAACCGTCTTCCCAGTATGGTTTTTGGAATGGTGGATACAATTCGGCCTTTTATCCGCTATTTTACCCAAAGACATTCAAGATGCCCTGGTTTACTACACTCAAAAGGCCCCAGGTGATCAATTCCGAAAGGAAATTCAATTTTATTCAGAATTCAAAGTTCCTTGGATACTTTGTTGGAGCTTTGCATTTCAGCAGTACTTCCCAGAACCGTATCCAATTTCAATCGTCAGAGAATTCAAAATCAAATGGTGGCAGGGTTATCAACAAAATCTTGTAACCTCTCAGTTGTTCAAAAGTTCCTTACCACGGGAGAAAAACCCAAGTGGGAACATCCTTCAAATAATATTCAACTATCTCCTAAATCAACAAGCACCAAAAAGAAGAAATCAAAGGAGGTAAAAACATTAGAAGATGAAGCTCCTCCACTTTCTCAAAAGCAGATAAAGATGTTTCAATTGCTTGAAGATAATCCAGAAATGGCAAAAGAATATCTTCAGTTCGTCAAAACAAAGAAGGCTTCTTCCTCATCAGATGATATTCATTCAGATGACTCAAGTTCAGACGTTTTCGGAGGTCCTTGTGCTCAGGACCCTTTTGATTTCTGACTACCTTGCTTCTCAAAACAAAAAAGAAATAAAAAGCAATTGCAAAAGAATAATAAACAAATGCAAAAGAAAAAAGAAAAAGAGCAGTTGCAAAAGAATAATAAACAACTGCAAAAGAAAAAAGAAAAAGAGCAATTGCAAAAGAAAAATAAACAATTGCAAAAGAAAAAAGAAAAATTCAAAAAAGCCGAAAAAATTAAGAAGGCATTTAGAAGAAAAAATGATTAACATTTCCCTCTTGAATTATCTTATTCCAGGAATTTCAAATCTGATAATATTGAATCAGAAGCTTCCCGGTGAAGTGTGTATTCAATTATCAGCCAAAGACAGTTGGATACAACGAATTCAATTATCAGCCAAGACAGCTGGATCCAACGATCTTCCGACAAAACAAAATGGTGGGTCCTCTTCCTTTTGACCGACGAAATAAGGGAAAGATGCCCCGACAAATTCCAAAGTTCGATGTGATGCCTACAAAAGCAAATGAAGATGCAGATTCAAGTGAAACTCAAATTAAAACAAATGAAATGAAGATTCAAATGAAATTCAGAATTCGAAGCTTCTATAAATAAGTTTAGCATTCATTGTTTGAGGCATTGGAAAAATTTAGCCAACATTTTCTGATCTACCACTAGTCTTCCCGACTATCTTTCAATTACCACTTCATCCTTTCAGTTCAAAGTTTGTACTCAAAGTGTGTACCGTTCAAATTTTAAGTAAAATCTTATTTGAAATGAAATACAATTTGAACGGTACACACTTTGAGTACAAACTTTGAACTGAAAGGATGAAGTGGTAATTGAAAGATAGTCGAGAAGACTAGTGGTAGATAAGAAAATGTTGGCTAAATTTTTCCAATGCCTCAAACAATGAATGCTAAACTTATTTATAGAAGCTTTGAATTCTGAATTTCATTTGAATCTTCATTTCATTTGCTTTAATTTGAGTTTCACTTGAATCTGCATCTTCATTTGCTTTTGTAGGCATCACATCGAACTTTGGAATTTGTCGGGGCATCTTTCCCTTATTTCGTCGGTCAAAAGGAAGAGGACCCACCATTTTGTTTTGTCGGAAAATCGTTGGATCCAACTGTCTTGGCTGATAATTGAATTCGTTGTATCCAGCTGTCTTTGGCTGATAATTGAATACACACTTCACCGGGAAGCTTTTGATTCAATATTATTAGATTTGAAATTCCTAGAATAAGATAATTCAAGAGAGAAATGTTTATCATTTTTTCTTCTAAATGCCTTCTTAATTTTTTTTGGCTTTTTTGAATTTTTCTTTTTTCTTTTGCAATTGTTTATTTTTCTTTTGCAATTGCTCTTTTTCTTTTTTCTTTTGCAGTTGTTTATCATTCTTTTGCAACTGCTCTTTTTCTTTTTTCTTTTGCAGTTGTTTATTATTCTTTTGCAACTGCTTTTTATTTCTTTTTTGTTTTGAGAAGCAAGGTAGTCAGAAATCAAAAGGGTCCTGAGCACAAGGACCTCCGAAAACGTCTGAACTTGAGTCATCTGAATGAATATCATCTGATGAGGACGAAGCCTTCTTTGTTTTGACGAACTGAAGATATTCTTTTGCCATTTCTGGATTATCTTCAAGCAATTGAAACATCTTTATCTGCTTTTGAGAAAGTGGAGGAGCTTCATCTTCAAATGTTTTTACTTCCTTTGATTTCTTCTTTTTGGTGCTTGTTGATTTAGGAGATAGTTGAATATTTTTTGAAGGATGTTCCCACTTGGGTTTTTCTCCTGTGGTAAGGAACTTCTGAACAACTGAGAGGTTACAAAATTTTGTTGAGTAACCCTGCCACAATTTGATTTTGAATTCTCTGACGATTGAAATTGGATACGGTTCTGGGAAGTACTGCTGAAATGCAAAGCTCCAACAAAGTATCCAAGGAACTTTGAATTCTGAATAAAATTGAATTTCCTTTCAGAATTGATCACCTGGGGCCTTTTGAGTGTAGTAAACCAGGGCATCTTGAATGTCTTTGGGTAAAATAGTGGATAAAGGGCCGAATTGCATCCACCATTCCAAAAACCATACTAGGAAGACGGTTTTTGCAAGTCCATATGAAAAGTAAAGAACCATGAATGGTCGAACGGCCTGTAGAAAAACATCTTGAACCATGCCATTTTGTAGTCAGGATATGAAAATCCTCTAGGAGTGAAGGGTTTTGAAAAGCCTTTTTCTGAGTGAGGAAAGGCCCAGTCATCAGATCTGAGGATTCTTTTGATAATGCATTTTGAGAAGGAGACTCAGTCGGGGTTTTTTGGGTCCATTGTATGGATTATTTCGACAAAATTGGTATCGACCAAAATGAATTCATAAAAATTTTGAGTTTTGATAGAATTGTCAGAATACCATTGGCATCCTGCCGGAAAGTATCTTGAAATGATGTCTTTGAGGGTTTTGAAATCTGGGGGATTGGTAAATTTGGTTAAAGTAATATGCTCTGGGTTAGGTTTGACTAGATATGAATGTTTTGAAGGAACGAGCTTGTAGAAGTTAGAACCTGAAGGTTCTGCTTTTGAAGGAGTAGGAGGAGCAGGAGCTCTGAGTACATTTGAATAAGGCAAAGAGGATTCAGCAATGGCTTGAAATTGGCTTGGGCTGATGATGGCTTTTGAATAATGATCAGGAGTCTGCATCCTTGGTTGACTCATGGTTCTGAAGAAATTCTCTAGTTAGGAAATCTGGCAATGAATTATTTTCCCCTTTGATATATTCAATATCAAAGTCAAAAGAAGAAAGGATGGCTTGCCATCGTGCAAAAATTTATTTTGAAACAATGTTTTTGACATCCTTTTGTAAAACTTCCTTAGCAGATTTGCAATCAATCCTTAAAAGAATTTTTTTATTGAAAATGTCATCTTGAAATTTAGAAATACAGAGAACAATAGAAAGTATTTCTTTTTTATTGTAGAATAGTTCATTTGTGGACCTGTCCAAATGCCAGAATGAAATCGGACAAGTTGTTCTTTTGATTTTTGTGAAGAAGATGAGTTATGAGATGCATGAGATGTAATTCTTTGTTTTAAAATACCACCATAACCTATATCTGACGCATTAGTTTCAATAATCATGAAGGCATCAGGTTTGGGGATACCTAAACAAGGAAGAGATTTGACTTGTCTTTTAATATTTATTACAATATTAGTATGAGTGGTATCCCAAACGGGAGGATTCTTCTGAAGTCTTTGGAATAAGGGTTTACAAATAACCCTAAGTTTGGGAAAGAAATCAGAGATGTAATTAAGACATCCAAGAAATCTTTGCAATTGATTCTTATCTTTGATTTCATCAGGAAATTTATTAGCAAATTCAATTGCTCTGGCTATTGGCTTGATGGTACCTCTGTGAATATCGTGGCCAAGAAATCTAATTTTTGTTTGAAATAATTTGATTTTGGAAGCCGAAATGGCTAAACCATTTTTCTTAACAACTTGTAAAAAGATGTTAAGATGTTTGAAATGTTGATTGATGTCTTTAGAAAATATAAGAACATCATCAATATAAACAATAGAGAAGTCAGAGTAATTATTGAATATATCATTCATAATATTTTGGAATTCAGAAGGTGCATTCTTAAGGCCGAAAGGCATAACGTTCCATTCGTAATGACCAAAAGGAACAGTGAAAGCAGTTTTGTATTTGTCTTTCTCATTGATTTGAATCTGCCAAAAACCAGATTTTAGATCGAACTTAGAGAAGACTTTTGCCTTATGAAGTCTATTGATAAGATCCCTTTTATTAGGAATGGGGTATCTAATCCATTCCAGGACTTCATTTAAAGGCTTGTAATTAATAACAAGTCTAGGAACACCACGTTCCTTTTCAGCTTGATTGTTGACATAAAAGGCAGCACAACTCCAAGGTGACTTAGAGGGCCTTATCAATTTCTTCTGTAAAAGAGAATTGATCTCTTCTTTGCAGGTATTAAGAAGGTCATGATTCATTTGAATAGGACGAGCCTTAGTAGGAATGTTTTTCTCTACAAAATTAGGAATATAAGGAAGAGAAACAATATGTTTCTTTCTTTCCCAAAAAGCATTGGGAAGATCAGAACATATTTCTTGTTCAAGTAAACCTTTAAAGGCAGAAATCCTTTTTTGAAGATCTCTATCATTAAGGGCTTCTTCAATTTTTAAATAAGGAATTTCCTCCTGAAGGGATTGAATATGAAATTGTTTTCTTGAGATAGAATTTATTTGAGAAATCAAATGCTCTTGTAATAAAGAGATTTCTCTTTGTTTAATAGGATTTAAAAAATTAAAAGAGATTGAATTTCCCATAATATTAGTAGTAATACCAATCCTGTCGACGACAAAAGGGTATAAAGTATTTAAAAAAGGAGTTCCAAGAATAACATCTTGACTAAGATTTTTGACAAGAATGAAAGGAGTTTTGAAACAGTAGCCTTGGTTACAAATATAGGCATTTGAAAGTTTATATTTTATATGAAGAGGGGTAGCATTAGCAGCTACAAGTTTTTCATTGGTCTTTTCATAATATTTGGAAGGAATATGTCCTTCTCTAATACAATTTTGATCTGCTCCACTGTCTAAAAGACACGAAACATTTATTTTAAAATCATCAACAATCAGAGTATACCATTTTTTAAAAGAAATTCTATCAATAGCAGAAATAGAATCTTCCTTGGGTTTGGAGGATTCGGGAATGTCCTCAGGACGATTTTTGAGAAGGGAGATTAGAGCTTCAATCACTAAATCTTTAGTATGAAGGGTTCCCATTTCTCTTTTGAGATGATTAACCTCTTTTTTGAGAAAGTTAACTTCCCTTTGAATGTCAGAAGAATCAACAGAATTTTTGTAAATAGAAGGGTTAGGAGTTCTGTCAAAAAGTTTTGAAATACTAAAGAGTTCTAATTCAAGAATATTTTTATTCTTTTTAGGATTTTCATCCTTGAGAATTAAATCCCTTAGTCTTATCAAATATTTTTGACGATCCTCATGATCAGAAACCTTTTCAATTAAATCAAAGAGGAGTTCTTGTTCACTTTTATTAGTAATAACATTAATGGAGAGAGGACAAAATCCATCCTGGCAAAAGTTATCCTCATCATCCTCTTCAGAATCGCTTCCGAGGATTTCATTAATATTATTATCTTCGGAATCAGAAGGTTCTTCTGGTTCTTCATCAGAACTCTCTTTATTGGAAATGAGAAGTGAAGAGATTTTGTTACGAAGATCTTCGTCATCGTGAAAAATTTCATCGATTTTCTTTTTGAGTGTACAGGAGTCAGCTTTATGTTCGAGTTTTTTACATTTAAAGCACCTTGGCTGAAACTTATTAAATTTTTTAAACGGTTTTTTCCTATAAAATTTTTGGGAATCATTAGGAGTAGATTTCTTAGAAAATTTTTCCTTTGAAAAACGTTTAGCTTTCTTTTTAAGCTTAGAAGAAGGAGCTTGAACCTTTTGAAGGCCAAAGGCTTCACAGAAGGTTCCAACTTCTTTTCTAAAGGTGCTTTTCTCAGAACCATATTTAGACTGGATCTTGAGTTCAGAACATAAAGAAAGCCCTTCCTTTTTAATGAAAGCGAAAAACTGACCGTAAGTAATAGCTTCAAAATTGATTTCAGCAAGACTAGTAGCTTCTTTGAGTTTTTGATGGATCCTTTCACTAAAAAGTTTAGGAAGACCTGCAATAAATCTTTCTTTCCAAAAAGAGGCATTGCAATCAGTTCTTTTTAGAACATGAGTAAGAAAAACATCTTTATACCAACGATAGTCCGAAAGAGTTGGACAACGAAGGTTAGAAAGGACAATTTGAGTAGAATCAAGTTCTTCTTTTGGGTTTCCAATAAAATACATGCCAATAGTGATTTTTAAAAAATCACAAGCATCACTCTTTACTGAAATGACCCCATTTTCATCTTCAAAGGTAGAAATATGATCAAGAATAGCCTTTTTGCTTTCAAGATCAAGAGAATTATCCCACCAATTTTTGAGTTGACCCGTGAATCCAGAAATGATTAATGCCACAGCATTTTCTTCAGTTTGATTTTGAACTTTATAGGCTACACGAGCCATGCCCATTTCTTGGAGTGTATTAAGTATTTCATACTCAGATTTGTCGTCGATGTTCCAAGTATTTATGGAAGTACCATCGTACCGAGCACCATCTTTGAAATTAGCCCTTTCTTCGAATTCGATATCAGGGGGAGTGTATCGATTGTTATAAAAAGGTTTTGTTCCAGGTTTGAAGTTAATTTTATTAACTTCTATATTTTTGTCGTCATCAAGACAATTAATATTTTTGGTTCCAGAAGCAGAAGCTTCATTATTGATTCGACGAGTGATTTTTTCAATAAGGTTGAAAGAAGAGGGGAGTTTGTCTTCAGTTTTATCAGGAAGACTTCTAGGAGCGAAATGAGGAGTGGAAGTAGTGTTAGGAAAACTAGAAATAGTTCCTTTTGAATCAATTTTTACAGAAATACTATCAACTTGTTCAGTGATAGTGTGAAGAATTTGATTAGAAAAATTGTTTTGTTCATGAAGTTTTCTGATGTCACTCATTTTGGGTGCATCTTCACCTTCTCTTCCTACTTTGAATGGAGTTGCAATAACTTCTCCATTAGTAATAGGAATTTTGATATTAGTAAGAGGCGGATGAATAGAGGTGATAGTAGAACCTGAAGTAAGATTCCACTTTTTATAGAGATTGGTTTGAATATTTATTTGATCAAGAGCATAGACATCTTCTTCGATGTCATTAAGTTTGCAATATGCAGAAAACCAGTTTAGGATGGGAATATTGTCTCTGAATTTATGGAGACAATATTATTCGAAAATTATCTTTTTGTTCGGCAATAATTTTTGAACATCTGTAGTTAGTTCGGTTCTTTTTTTTGAACTAATAGATGCCAAATTTGTCCAGAAAGTTTTGGATCAAAAATCGATTCAAAAAATTTTCAAAGGCAAAATCTCGGAAAAAATATTCGAAAAATACCTTTTTGTTCGGCAATCACTCGAAAACTTTTGCCGAACACTGTTTGTTCGAAAAAAAAATCCGAAAAGCTTGGTTAATTTCGAAATTTTATGCCGAACACCTGTCTTATCTTTAAAAACAAAACTTTCAAAAACTAAATTTGCACCCAACAATATAAAAAAATACCAACAAATCTAACAATATTTTTTTCGATTACACAGAATGATCTTTCCCAAAAAATATACACATTGTTCTTTCACAAAACATATAATCAGTAAGTTTTCATGAAATATATACACATGAAAGATTCGTGTAAATTCGAATATGTCAGTTTTCCAAATCAACTATTATTAATACGACCTTCATTATAAGCTGTTAGCAATCCTTCTGCAATCGGGTGCCTATGGTCCTTCCAACTTTGGACCACTGGAGGCATAGGCCGTCCAACACCCAAATCAACCTGTAAAGGAAATCGTTTAAAAAACGAAAGTGACAATCCATGTATAATAAGAAAATGATATACTATTAAAGAATACCTGAACAAAATGGTTATTGTTCACTAACGTCATACATATGGATCTTAGGCGTACGGGAACGACACTTCTAAATGGAAGTGTGGTGAGGGATATTTGCTTGAACAGTGTAATAAAAGCAATATTATAGGTGGACGCGACTAAGAACCCCATGTACAGCAACATGAACCAATGTTTTCTTCCGGCAAATGGCGTAAAGCAATTCAAAGCTTTTGATACTTCGCCCACTATGTCCTTTAAGTAGAACGTCATCTCGTATAGATGAAGGTTCTTGCTCAACTCCGTCATTAGATCTTGCCGTACACGTGCCCAGTTCTCCTCACCAAAACCCATCATTGAAGCCATGGATCTAAACCCACAATGTCCATCACCTTTGACATTCACTATATTTAATATGTACGAGTGATATAGAGATGGAATAGAATCAAGGAAGCCTGACTTAGCCGTGGCTCGGGTTTTTTTATGAATGATCTGATAACATTGGCAAAATATAATTAATTTCATTGTAACATATTTGTTGAATAATATACTAAAGCATTAAAAACATAACTAACCGGTTGTTTTGTAGGCCTTCCTTTGCTTTGATACAAAGGGGTAGGCTGCGTCTCATCAATTTCGTACGCACATGATCCATCGTCGATCGTGCAACTGTCAACCGCCGATCCCACATATTCAAACAAACTAGGGTCGCATTTGGTTGAACTTTCATGTAGTTTCTTCCCTTTGCCTTTTCCCGCCGGATGGCCACGTGTGCTTATTTTTGGGAGCGGCAGCTCAACTACAGTCGTGGTCTCGGGATTTTGCCAACTCCTGTATCTTTCTCAAGTACAAATTTTGCTCATCCGGAGTGAACCTTTCAAAAACCTCTGTGGTATCTTTCATAGCGTCGCTAAACCGACTTTTTATGTCAACCTTCACATCCTCAGAAACGGGGGAGAAATCCAACTTTCGCCAGAAGGAGTCAACGGTACCGATGGGTATCGGTTTGTCTAAATACACATAACTCTCTACTTCGTGCCCGCAGGGCAAACCGTAAATGGTTCTAAGAGTGTGCTTGCATTCTCTCGGGTTAAAGTACGGTTGACACACTTCTTTGATTTCTTCAAATAGCAACTCTAAGACACAAACAGACACCACTCCTCTAAGCATGCTGAAAAGGTCGGAGGAAAATTTATGTTGTGCAACGTTAATACTCCTCTCAAAATTGGCTTTAATCTATGTGTGACACGCTTCATAAAGTGTGTCACACTTTGTGAAACATGTCTTAAAGTTGCCCATAGAGTTTCCTAGCATTTTCTTAAGGGCGGCGTGATGACTCTCAACCCTGAAAACAACAATACAATTCAAAAAATAATTAAAAAGAAGCAATAAAAAGAACATAAATATACAATGATACTAAAATGATTTAAATTACCTATTCAATGTGGTGTTTCCGAAATGCATAACTTGGTTCGTCCAAGCACAAACAAATCTGTCTTTGTAAGGAGTGATCCATTCGTTCATGACATAGTTCACCGGTGTCATGAACGATGCAAAATCTGTGTGGAGCTCACGGACGGCATCATTAAACTCAAGCTCACTATCACATCTCCATACCTTGTTCCATTGAGCATAAAAACTTTTCCAATCTTCATGATCTTTGAAATGCTTTTTACACTTTGCCAAGACGTTACGATCAATATGCTACGTACATAGAAAATGACGGGCTTCAAGAAACTTGATCGCAATAGCATCCATCAATGCTTTCTCCCTATCCGTAACAATCACTGTGGGCAATGACCTATCATCCAACACAACCCTCAGCACTCCCAAGGTCCAAGCATAATTCTCTTCCTTTTTGGCAGCTAGATATGCAGAAGCCATGGAAAAAGTCATGCCGGTAAAGGTGACGCCCACAACCTCCATAAATGGTAATCGATACCTGTTTGTTTTGTAGGTGCAATCGATCATCAGAACCTTGGGAAATGCGTGCACGAGCTCAAGGGATATAGGATGTGAAAAAAATAGCTCTTGAATGCTATTCGTCTTTGTACAACTCCGACTGTAGTGGATGTATTTCTTATCCACGAGCTGGCTCATCAAGTACTGCAATTGAGAACGACCACAAACCTGCGTCATCTTGTACTTCTTCCGAGCGTTGTAGATGTTGCGAATGGTAGAATGGTTTGCTTCGTGTCTTTTTTCAACTCTTACAACACGAATTTAGGTGGAGCGTTGCATTTTGACATGTTGATGACGAACGCCTCCTCCTCGGGGCTTAGACGATCGGCAAACGAGTGACCCTCCAAGTGCATGGCAATGGGATTATTATGAGTCCCGCACTTAATCTCCAATGTCCATTCGGAATCACTAATTTGTTTACCCTTCAGCAAAAATGGGCACCCACATTTTTTAGTGTCCGTCGTCCTTCCCTTCATTGATTTAGATTGCTTAATTTTGGCCTCCTTCGCTAAAACCAACTCCTTGCCCTTACTAGTGTCACGATATGTTCCGCCCCGCTCACAAGCCAAGAAAACGCAAACCTTTTTGTTCCCCACTCCGTTGTCCGATCGTTTAACCACAATGACAATATTATGCTCATTTCCGGTTCGACGGACCCATTGCATAAGTAAATCACGAGATTCAAAGTATTCCATCGTTGTGAACACGGACGTGTAATCCATTACAATTTCGTTGGCATCGTCATCGTTTACAAAATCAACCATTTCATCTCTTTCAACAATATTTTGTTCTTCATAATCAACCATTTCATCTTCAAAATATTGTGTAATATCCAATACATTATCATCATCAAGATCGAAATCCTCTTCATCATCTCTGCCCAAGTCCTATTGGAAAGATTACAAAAAAAAATTACAAAATCAGCTCTGTTCGTAAATAACTACCGAAATTATTACCAATGTTCGAAAAATTTAACCAAAATATTCAGTTATGTTCGAAAAAAACGAACAAGTCATATATGTTCGAAATAAATTGCCGAGCCGAACAAACACATTATTTTCGGTACACCAGAGCCGAACAGGAGGGTTCACGATTTTTTTTTAAAATCCAATAAAATGAGCAAAACCAAAATATTATCATATACACATCATTTTATGCACTCAAACAACAAACCTACATGTATTTATCATAAAAATAACCCAAAATCATATCATTTTAAGAAATTTCAAAACCTAGTTTTAAAAAAAAATTTAAAACTTACGTATGAGTGGGGGAGGCTTAGAGACTTTACCATTGTTGCAATATCTCACTCCTAACATCTTAGAATCCGACCTTTGATCGCGCCTTGGTATGTGAGGAGAGCTTGGAGCTTCTTACTCAGTTTTTTGCCGAAGAAGAGATATGTATTCGACAGTTTTTTTTTTTGGTTGGTGTCTTTACTAATAATTTGGGAGGGAAAGTGAATTATTGTAGATGGTATTTTTACCAACATGGTATTTTTATTAATTGAAAGAATTATATTTTAATATAGAAGGTAGTAATATCCATTCATTTCTTATTTTAAAAAATTAAATTTGGGGTGGTGTTTTTAACAATATTGGTAGTGTCAATAACCTGGGCCTAAAAAGATGAGACTCCACTAACATCTATATATCAAACCCAAATTTCAACGATAATTCTCTTAGTTAGTCCCTTCTTCTTCGCCCTAGTTTGATCATCGTTCTATTTCTGTCGCCACCAGAGCTGCAACCACCGATTCGGCGCCGGGATAAATACTTCTAAACAGCAATGAAGGAAGAAACCTCACCCTGAGAAGCATAACACGACATCGATCGTGTATGCACTGCTCAGTCATCCCGATCTGCAGCCAACTGCGCTATTAGTTGGAACATCAATGCGGAGGCAGCTTTTTTGTTCTATTGGAGCCAGAAATGGTTAATTTCATCGAGCAGGAATGAACTCTATACAGTGATAAAGAAAGTTAAGAAGGTATATGATACCTATCGATATAGAAATGCCGCCAGTATCGAGTTTTTATCCTTATAATTTTATCAGGTAGACATGGCTTTAAGCGTTGTGTGTCGAATTGATGGCAGTATTTTTAGTACGGAGTTTTGTTATATATATGCCAATTAGACTATCCAGGGTTTGTTCATCGACTGTTCTGAGTAGTTCAATTCGGAATCGACTGTCGTTATGTACATACACTTCTGTTGAAGAAACCACCGATGAAATCCTGAATCAAATACTTGATGCAGGGGAGGACCCTTCTCTTACTAGAGAACATTGTGTTGATTATATTCGGAAGCTCTGCGCTGCTGGAAATTTTCAAGCCGCAGCAAAGCTACCGCAAACATTACGTGGTAAGCACATTTTCCTTGGCCCTCCTGCATATAATTACATTCTTGAAGCTGCAGAGAGAAGGAATGATATTGGAATAATTTCCCAAGTTTTCAAGGATCTTCTTGTTTCTAGTGGGTCTATAGGATTGAATTCGTATCTTATTGTTGCTAGAGCTTTTGGAAAGCATAATACTCCTGCTATGTTGTTAGATTTTATCAGAGAAATTTGTGAAATAGAATTACCAAGAATTGATATAGTTTTGAACAGGTTTATTCATGCTTTGGCTAAGTGTGGATATTCTAATGATGCCATCTTGGTGTTTGAAAATATAACGAGTTTAGGATGTAAACCGGACTTGGTCACGTATAATACAGTTTTGGCGATTTTGGGTCGTCTTGGGCGAGTCGATAACATGATGCGTGTATTTGCTGCTATGGAAACAGTTCATCTTGTTCCAGATATTGTAACATACAATACTATATTAAACAGCTTGATGAAGATGGGTAGATTGGATTTGTGCTTGGTATATTTCAGGGAGATGACTGAGAGAGGAATTCAACCTGATCTGTTGTCTTTCAAAGCTTTGATTGAGAGCTTAGGTAGATCAGGGAATATAGATGAAGCCCTGAACATATTTGATGAGATGAAACATATGGGAATCCAACCTTCAGTTCACATCTACCGTGCCCTAATTTTCAGTTTAAAGAAGATGGGAAAGATTGAGTTGGCTTTAAAATTCTCCAGGGAGATGAATGTTCTCCTTCCACGGTCCAATGTTCGAGGTTATACTTGAAATTAGAAAAAAATTCTTGCTATTTCTAAGTTGAGGAATTTGTATTTGTTAGCATGGTCCTGTTACTGAAGCCTCTTCATCCATCATCCTGAGAGCTCGTGATACCTCAGGTCAATTTTGTTCTGGAAATCAAGAAAGATTATGTTGTTGATTGTTGTATAATTTACATTAACTTGAAAAGATTTGACTTTCATATGTCATTTAAATTAATGATGTGTTCTCTAAGTTCGAATGCAAGGTTTATGTTTGCTCACCATTACTAAGGATTAAGAACAAATTAACTACCTTTGTTCTTGGTTGGGCAGGTTCTGGTCTTGGGAATCTTGTATGCTCTATGATTGAGAATCGATTTTGCAAGTAATCTTTAACCAAGAGTGCTTCAATATATAGTAATGTCAGAAGTATGAATGACTCTGGTCTGGCATACTATTTGATGCAATCTGAGGTCCATGTAACCTCTTTAGAAATGGCACAGAGTTTTACATTTATCGGGATCACACATTTCTTTCAAGATTTGATCCAAAATTTCCCATGCATTAATCCTTGCAATCAGTAGCTAATGCTATGTATCCTTTCCAATTCTTTCAAAATGGACCGCTCTTCATTTTGTCCTCAATAAAATCTTATCATTCCATCTGTTGGCTCAAATTTGGATGGAGCAAGTTTGAATTCTGGTATATGTTTGGTATATATATAGGGTTCAAGTGACTGAGCTTGCAAAATCTTCTCTGATAATTGTGCTCCAACATCACAGTGAAGTTTCAGAAGGTAAGAGCACATGAATGGCTGCTACTTGAAATGGCATAATGCAAAACAAAATGAATTTTCTATATGTGCATCATGTTAAGCCATTTGCGAGTCTATCATATAAGCTTGCTTTAATACCACCAATGGATGTTTCTGCGTAGCAACTGATTAGAAACTGTCTATGCCCAGCTATCTAGGTTGCAAACATCTATACAAGTGAACGAATTATCGATGAAAAGAGTAACTTCACACATCACTATGGTGTTGTTCCTCCTCCACCTCCTGCTGACTTTTCACAAAGCTTGAACAATGTTCCTTGGTCCTTGAATCACCCAGTGCCTCCGCCACCAGGCCCACCACCATCTGCTGAAAATAGTAACTTTAGCACAGATTCTGAATATGAGAAGTTCATGGCAGAAATGAAGTAATGATGTGGATTCTTTGAAGATTGCTTTTTGGATGAGGTAAGCATAGTCCTTTTCTGCATCTTCGTATGTAAATGGTTTTGTTATTTTTACTAGCATATGCTTAAATTACCTAACATTTTGACTCGCATCTTGTTTTTCCTGATACGTAAATATCATGCAATGTCTGAGATGCATGATTGTGGACCACATTTATTTTCTCTCTTTCTTTTTGGGGGAGGGTTAGACAGGTTTTTTTTGCCATGAATATGATGATATATAGTATAACCAGAAATGCTCCCATTACTATAACTATTTTTATTTTTAATATAACTTATTTGATTAATAATATTAATACACATACGCTTATCAAGTATAATTACATATATAGAATACATTTTTTGTTTTTGTTTTTACATTTTCATATTGTAACCTAAACCTGCCACAAATACTCAAATATATTACGAGTATCCATCACATTTTAGATCTGTTTTTTTATTTAGTCATGCGATGCAATTTGATTGTAAAAAAAGATTACTTAGATAAATCATGTGTTAAATGTATTTGAAATGAATATTTAATGTTGCAAAAAAATTTTGCAAACTGATTTCAAGTTAAAAATTAATTTATTTTAAGTGACCAGAAGTGTGAATCAACCATAACAAACAACTTGTCCTGATAGTTTTTCTTTTATTAGTTTGAGGGATGATGTTGATTATACTAGTTTGTTCTAATGATGGAATTGTAACAGTGATTGTAAAATAATCGAACATAATATGTGTGCAATATTCCTCAGGATAATGATAATTAGATTGAAATTTTCATTTTACCTGTTGGAATATACTTGCTATAGATTAAACAAGTGAAACCTGAATTGTTTGAATTGTTGGATAAAATGTTAATTGCCCTCTGTTATTAAAAACAAAAATGCGATGGTGTGGTGCAGACCATAGGTTAAAAGAGATTTATCCACAGTTGGAAATTTGTGAATAAGGCAGGGAAATGGTGTGCTAATTATAGAGGATGAGGGTTTGCCCCCTTTTGTTTTCTTTCCTAAAATGAGTCTTTAAGCTCCAGTTTTATATTTATTTACGGGAAGTGAATAACAAATTCTGCCTGCCAACAGGAGTGAAACCTTTCGAAAGGATGGTTAAGGCCCTTCTGTTTATTACACGGCTGTCTATACTTGTTTGCATCGACGAGTATATAACATAACAATTTTTGTGGAATGCATTGACTTAAAATAATGAAGAATCCAATTAAACCTTGGGTACATTGTGGATATTATATTGTTTTTCCTCATGTAAAATGCTTTGGGAGTCTGTGGAGATAGTATATTCTGACTGATTCAACTATCTATGAGCCCATATCTTTGTTCATATAATTGGTCATGCATGCTTTCAAAATTTATGTAGCTTTTTAATGATTAGCCCAAATCTGAACACTTGTTTCTTTGTCATTATGTAATATCTTGACAGGCTGTTTGTTGGAGCACTTGTCATCCTGATTTGTTATCTCTTGCCATGATTTACTTGTTGGAAGTTTGGGACTCACATACCTTGCTGCACTGTTACATTTGCAGAGAGTTGCAATCCAGTTCATTCAGCCTTGTTTGCACCATCAGTCACAAAATTTGTCTGTTGAAACCTCTTTTGTAGGACTATTTCTATCTTTTGATGGTTAATCTGCTTTTGGAGTTTCTGTTTCTTGATTTGATCGATATCATATGTTTAAAATTTAGTCTGTTACTGACTAATGTGTTCACTGTCTCACAATGGCTTGTGCCAATGACTGTCTTCTTTGTTTTACCTAACACCACACTCTGATCCAGTCTGTTGCCCTTTTTTTGTTTGACGTTATTGTGACTATTGCTAGTGGATGTAGCTCCACACTGCAGAATGACCTTGTTAATAGCTGATATTGAAGATTTGTGACCTAAATGAAATATTTATTTAGGGGTTTGAGTTGCCCAAATGAATGCGTGCTTCGATTGTATTTGAATGGTGTTAGATTTACTTGGTTCTTTACTGGATCTGGCCACTGATTGGTTTTTGAGTCTCTTTTCCATTAATTAGTATGTAGTTTTAGCAATTGGAAAATGAATATTTGATTTATGATCCATCAATGTGGCCTTACCCTAATGGAGTTGGATGAGTGAAATGTGTTTGTTATTGGTAAATTACTGTATTGATATAAATTGATGATTGCAGTTGCTTATGACATTAAAGCCCACTGCTGGAGACAGTGCAAAGAGTCAAAAATTGGTTACTTCCTCTTCTAAGAAGCTTGTTCACCGTATGAAATTGATATTGTTACATTCATTTGGCAATATCGTTAGGCTCTGTTTGGTAGGTTATAAAAAGTCCTTATTATGTATTTTTATCTAATATATACTTGCATGGTAGGAGATTCAAATAATATTGGATCCGTTTTCTTTTATGGCGACCTGGTATAAACCCACCCCCTATTACACCCTTTTCATTGTTGCCTTTTATAAATATTGGACACCCTCCCTCCTACATATGGATTGAATAGTATGATAAATTGTAGTATTTTTTAATGTTTATAATGATCTTATGTGGTGTACCAAGCAAGTTTGAGATCTTGAATAATTTAATATGGTTATAAATTTATGCACTACCAAGCAATGTAACAACACCATATTAAATTTATATTCTCTCACTTTAAATAATATCCCCTACCCAATGGAGACTTACTCTTTTAAATTAGTATCATAATATTTTACATTGTGATAGTAATTTATAAGTGCATTGCTATTACTGAATTAATAATATGGTATTAATGAACGTATGTAATGGTATCAGTTTTATACGGTGAACAAATTTCAAGTGAGAGTTAATGTTTTTTCTAAACAGATTCTTCTTGATTAGTGAGTGACTATAGATTGCCTTCATGCCCTTATTTTCTTCTGTTGGTTGAAAACGAGCTTCGAAAATTTTTGGTATAGAAATTATAGGGGCTCTAATTAGATTACTTCAATTGAATTTAGGTTCCAGTACTCTTATTTTATGTTGTAAAAGAGGTTTTTGTTGTTTTCATCTGTGATTTTAGAACTGCATCAAATCGATTGTTTCAATTGGTTTAATTTTTGGAACCGAACCATTAGATTGGTCAAATTATCCCTAAGACTGATTCAGAGCATGGACCGGAAAAAAACTGGTCAGAATTTAAAAAATCAGTAAATCGATTTGATCATTTTTTTTTAAAAAATTTCATTATTTATTAATGTTTAAGCAAGGATATATTCATTATTCTATTTTATTTAATATTTTAACTATTTTATTTATGAAACAAGTATATCAATTCCCAAAATTGCCTAATGCACTTTGATGAGTAAAAAATTGACCTGGGCCCGTTCCCCCACTTGGGTTCCACGTGGGTAAAGTCTTTACGCAATGCAATCCTTAGCTCCCTACACACGAACGTACCTGCAAAACACCCCGGAGGGTTCTCCGGCGTAGGCACTCAAGTCAGATTACCGGAAAACACTCAAGAAAGTACATAGGAAGTAGCTAAGCAAGAGTGATAGTTATTCGATACCATTACCTCCCTGCTGGGTGTATCATTTATACGTACTTTAGGAATAATAACCGTTACCACGGTTTCCTGGCATTATCCCGCACGTTCCCTCATGATGTCGTGCGTGGATATCTTCTCTCTCAAAAAAACTGATTGTGCCTACGATTTCCCTCTCTGGACGGAGGTTGGACCCAGTCAATGAAGAATATGGGAAATATTCCTTGACTTGGGCCTTAATCTTCTCAACTGTTTGTTATCTCTTACATTTCTCGGTCTTATCATATAATTCGCCCACGTGGGCCTAGTCAATACCCACTTAAGGGCTTAATCTCGCCTGGGCCTCGCAGCCCACCTGCAGTTAGGTTTGGGCCTCGCGGCCCTCCTGCAGTTGGGTCTGGGCTTCGCAGCCTGCCTGCAGTTTAGATCTGGGCCTCGTGGCCCGCCTGTAGCCAGGTTTGTGGCTTTGCAACCTCTCTGTGATTAGCATGGGCTCAGGCCCACCTCGAGTTTTCCTCCCTCTATTAAGGGTACTCGGTTACGTCATTGGGCCCTATTGGGCTGGATATCTTTAGGCCCTACGTGTAGTTGGACCTGCAATTTTTATTCGCATCAACCACTCCCCCTACTCCGGTGAGCGATCTCGGTGCTCCCTGGAGTAGGGAAGATTTGAAAATCCTCCCTGCAGCTTTGGCTTCCCAGGGTACATCCCCCCTCGCTGTTTGTTGGAGTCTAGCGACTTTTCGGCTCACGAGGCCGCCAACTGTCGAGCATGCATCCGTTCTTCAGTTTTCTTACACTGATACACGTCTCAATTAATTCTTTCTTTATTTCAAATCAGTTATGCTTCTTCTTCCCCTCCTTCATAATTCCTTTCGCGAGATTCCTCCTCAGTACAGACTTCCCGCCATCGTCCTCTCTATCATATTCCACCCTTCCACTCAAATCCAGGTAACTCCCTTCTCTATTTTCTTGTTTATTTTTCTCATAGGCTTTCAAGCGATGTCTAAGTCGAACTCGTCTAAGACTCCTTCTGTCACCCGTAACTCTTCCCAGAGCTCCCATCATTCTCCCGTTTTAAACACTCGTGAGAATCCCTCCCCTATGTCTTCCTCTTCGCCTGAGGTGGATAGGGTTTATTTCTGGGATTCTTACGTAGGTTCTTCAAAACTCAAGGCAAAAACCCTAAGTAGTTATTTTGACGATAACCTCATTTCCTCCGGTTACCAAATATCTCTTCCCGGTCCTAACGAGTGTTCTAACCTGGCTCCTTTCCCTACTCTCGCCTTTTGGCACGCCCAATTCGAAGCTGGGTTAAGGCTTCCTCCTTCCAAATTTTTGTGTCAGATCTCGAACCTTTACGGAGTTCCCCTCAATCAATTTGTCCCCAATGTCATAAGGATGATGATTTCGTTTTACGTCCTCCTTAAGGGAAACAGGGGAAAACCCTCTATCGAGCTCTTTTTTTCTCAATATAATTGCAAGACAGTTGGTCCCTTCTACTACGTGAGTAGTAGGGTGAAAGGGAAGTGCCTATTCCTTGGAAAAGTTCTCAGCATAAACAAGGAATGGAGCGATCATTACATATTTGTTACCTTTGACCGTCCTTGACCTTTTAAGAATCAGAAGTGGGTTTACAAGAACCACTCTCCTCCTGCTTCTTCTAATCAGATCTCTTCTGCTACTAATCGCCGGGTAATTCGGATGTTAAATGCCCACAAATATTTTAGCTTACCCGAACTATGCTCCAATTCTCGTCTCCTTTCTCATTATAAATTCGGCCCGACAAAGGTTCCTCTTGAGTCAAATGATGGTAAATATCACATTTTCTCTTTGTTACAATTATGATTGCAACTGATGCTAACTTATTTTATTTTCTGATTTCCAGATATGTTGTGACTTTCAAAGGTTTTGGAGGGTCCCGCTGATTCCTCCGACTCAACTCCGCCCCCCTGAATTACATCAAGACACTCCATATGTTCCTCCATCCTCTCCTGTTCCCAATCCCCTCGAAGATCCAGGAACAGAGGTTCTTCCGTTGAAAAGGTCTAAGGCTACCAAAGGTAAAGCCTCAGCTAGTCAAGGTTCTCTCCCCTCGAAGGATACCTTCCGCCGTAAATATCCCACAAGGCGCAGCCAGGGCCTCTCTTCTGCCCCGATCGATGTGGACTCCTATTCTTCAAGTGCTTCAGCTAGTAAGTTTTTTAGTGAGTTGATCTCCGCCTAAGACTGTGAAAGGCTTATCAATCTCCCTCCTGACCAACAACAACACCAAGCTGCCAGCCACTTTGCCCAGGTAATCTCTACCCAAGCACACTCGTCTATATATATTTCTCAAGATAGATGTTAACACAGGTTGTGTTTTTTGCATCTCAGTTACGTATCTTGCTATCCAGCTTGTGGAGCCCCTGCAATCTCCTCCCTTCACCTCAATTGAAGGAGTTGGAGGATTCCCTCCTCGCTGAAAAGAAAAAGGCCGCCCTTGCCGCTCTCCATATCAAGAAGATTGAGGCCGAGCTATCTAAGGCCCAAGCCACACGTGAGGCCGCCGAGAAAGAGACCAGTGATTTGGCCATCCACTACTCTTTTTCAAGAGTCTCAGGTTCACCAGAAGGCCTTGATCGAGGGGGCACAGTCTTGCCTGGGGACCCTTTTTCACTCCGAGCCCGGCCAGAGATTTCTGCACTCTTTATGGCCAACCCTGAGGAAGAACTACCTCGATCATCCCAGCTTCGTCGGGGACATGGGCCCCTACATAAGGTTCTTCTATGAGTATGGCTTCATCGCTGTAGTAGAACAACAGGCTGCTCCTACCTTCACGGGAGAGTTCAACAGGACTGGTCCTCTTGCCGCCATGCCTACCCCCCACATTTCAAACGTGATTCCTCTCACTCTATCGAGGAGGAATGGTGGTCTCCGGCTTTAAGCCAGATGGTTGCTAACCTAGCAAAGACTGATGTGATCTCAGCCAAGATGCCCCTGATGATTCCATCTCTCTGCTCTCTTGCCGTAGTAAGTTCCTGCCTCCCAAGAGGAAGTCTGCATAGCTCGTGCCATGGAGAAGGACGCGGAGCAGGCCACCGCGAATGCTGAGGCTGAAGAAACTTCTAACTCTTCTGCTTAATTCTAGGTATTTTATAAACAATTGTTTTAAATAGGCTGTAGCAAATACTTTTCTTATGCCAGTTTTGGCATTCAAACTCTGTTCTCCCGGTTTGGGAGTTTTATTTTTGCACTCTCATTGTCCCTTGGTCGGGGGCTTTTTTGATATGAATGGATACACTCCTCCCTTGCTGGGAGTTTATTCTCGTATACCCCGCGTGTCCTCCCTTGCCGGGAGTTATTTTCTTGCATGCGTGCTTATATCCTCCCTTGCCGGGAGTTGTATGTCTTTCCTCTGTACCTTGTATCTGATTCTTTGTATGTTTTCAAATTGCTTAGCTTCTAAGCTGCTAGGTTGCATGTGCGACTTAAGCGCTAGGTTGCATCCGCCTTCTCTCATAGGTTGATAACCCATCTGCTTGAATTCCTCTTTTTCATTCCTAGGGGTTAATGCCTTAGGTTCTGCTTGAACCTAGATCTTTAGATTCTCCCTTGACTTTGTAGTCGAAGAGTGTTTCTAGATAGTTTTTCTAAGCTCAAAGTTGCCCTTTCTTTAGGTTCAACACTGGTTAAGATTCCCCTTTTAGAGGTCTAACCAAGGATTCCTTAAAGTCATATCTCGAATTCTCCTTTCGCATGGTTCCTCTAGGTCATGAATATATTGGAGCCCTCTGAACAGCTTCAGGTTTTCAGTGAATCGAGCTTCCTTAGGGGTCTTATCTTAATTTCTCCAGAAATGACACCTTCTCATTTTTGGTAAGCTTAAACCTCTACGTAGGCTAAACTTGTTTTACTCCTGAGAAAACCTTTCTTAGGTTCAGGGTAGTTAAGACCCTCTTTATAGGTCTAACTTCAAAGCCATCTCTTAGCTTTTCTCTTTGCAACCCTTTCTGGGTTTAGGTTGGGTTTTGTCAAAGCTACGCTTTAGTCGGGTCTTACACCCCTTTTAAATTTGGTAGAACCATGTTCACATGTTTAACCTTGTATTTTCATAGTTATCTCTCGATAATCAAACCTTTTTCTGTAGGTTTAGTCCTGCATCTTTGAAGCTACTCCCTAGCTTCTATTTTGAAAATCTCATCTAGGCTTAGGCCAATTGCGCCCTTGCCATAGATTTGACTTCGCACATGCGAAACTATTTCTTAGTTCTTGATCTCATAATCCCTTCTCTGGGCTTAGCTTAAACTCTTATAAGTCTAACTTGATATTTTCAAAGCTTTCTTAGCCTTAAGTCATATAGTCCTTTCTGGACGTGGGTTTAGTTAAATGCCATAGGTTTAACTCAGTATTTTCAAAACTTTTGTAGTTTCAGATCTCGACACCCTTTCCAGGTACGTGTCTAACTAAGTCCTTCTTGCGAACTTAATTTAGTCTTCTAAGGCTTCCTTTCGTGAAAACCTTTTACGGGTTTTCAGGATAGCAAAAAACCTTTCTGTGTAGGTTTATTCTGGGCTTTTTCATAGCCACATCTCAGTTTTCATACTATTACGGCCCCTTCTGAGTTTAGGCCAGTTAAATCCCGGCTGTAGGTTTAACTTAGCACCCTGAAACTATTTCTTAGCTTCAGTTTTCGCAGCTCTTTCTTGTGCATTTCTTTGGCCATGATTATTGCAATCCTCTCTGGGTTTAGGTGGGTTAAACCTTATCTGCAGGTTTAATTTAGTGTTTTCGAAGCTATCTCTTAGCTTCTCTTCTCTCAACCCTTCTCTGAATTTAGGTGGGTTAAACCTTATCTGCAAGTTTAATTTTAGTTTTTCGAAGCTATCTCTCAGCTTCTCTTCTCGCAACCCTTCTCTAGGTTTAGGTGGGTTAAACCCTCTCTGTAGGTTTAACTTGGTGTTTTGAAGCTATCTCTTGGCTTCTTTTTCTCGCAACCTTCTAGGCTTAGGTGGGTTAAACCCTCTCTGTAGGTTTAATATAGTTTTCCGAAGCTATCTCTTAGCTTCTCTTCTCATAAGTGGGTTAAACCTTATCTGCAGGTTTAAATTTGTGTTTTCGAAGCTATCTCTTAGCTTCTCTTCTCATAAGTGGGTTAAACCTTATCTGCAGGTTTAACTTTAGTTTTTAGAAGCTATCTCTCAGCTTCTCTTCTCGCAACCCTTCTCTGGGTTTAGGTGGGTTAAACCCTCTCTGTGGGTTTAACTTGGTGTTTCAAAGGTATCTCTTAGCTTCTTTTTCTTGCAACCCTTTTCTGGGTTTAGATAGGTTAAACCCTCTCTGTAGGTTTAACATAGTTTTTCGAAGCTATCTCTTAGCTTCTCTTCTCGTAAGTGGGTTAAACCTTATCTGCAGGTTTAACTTAGCGTTTTCGAAGCCATCTCTTAGCTTCTCTTCTCGTAAGTGGGTTGAACCTTATCTGCAGGTTTTCAGCTTCTCTTCTCGCAACCCTTCTCTGGGTTTAGGTGGGTTAAACCCTCTCTGTAGGTTTAACTTGGTGTTTTGAAGCTATCTCTTAGCTTCTTTTTCTCGCAACCCTTTTCTGGGTTTAGGTGGGTTAAACCCTCTCGTAGGTTTAACATAGTTTTTCGAAGCTATCTCTTAGCTTCTCTTCTCGTAAGTGGGTTAAACCTTATATGTAGGTTTAACTTAGTTTTTCGAAGCTATCTCTTAGCTTCTCTTCTCGTAAGTGGGTTAAACCTTATCTGCAGGTTTAAATTAGTTTTTCGAAGCTATCTCTTAGCTTCTTTTCTCGTTGATTGATGTCAATTCGAACTCGTAAATATTTATCATGCTTGTTTTTCTCATTGAATGCTTTCGTGCATTTTACTCATTCATTTAACTTTTTCGAAAGTTATCCATTTTCATACAATCGATCGTATGTTGTGATTCAATTGTATTAAGTAGTTCCGAATCATATCATCTCAATCGTAATCAACGAAAGAATAATCTGGAAAACTTATGAATAGTGAAGAATTTATTTCATTAATTGATAAATAGATTTGTTCCATTGAGCATAATTGATCAACACAAGTCAAGAACTAACTTGACCGGCCTCTTTAAAAAACCTCCCTACGGTAAAACCCAGTGGAAACCCGCAGGCAGGGGAAAAAAGAGTACCAGTGGAATGAAATTACATCAAACTCAGAATTCAAATGACATAAACAAAGCAACTCTAATATAGCAAAAGAACCACCTACTTGCAGCAAGGCGGGTACTTTCTTCAAGTGTAAAACTTCTTCAATCGGCAGACATTCCAAAGTCTAGCCAGTCGATTCCCATCCATGTCTTGCAACTCATAGGCTCCTCCTCGGAGGACTTTAGTCACCTTGTACGGCCCTTCCCACTTGGGATCGAGCTTTCCAATGTTTTTCAACGCATTAGCTTGTCTCAGCACCAAGTCTCCTTCTTCAAACCTCTGACTTACGACTTTCTGGTCATAAGCAGCTTTTATGCGGTTCTTGTACTTCTCAGTTTTTAGGTGAGCTATTTTGCGCTCCTCCTCTAGCATGTCCAGGTTCTCTCTCATCAATTCTTCGTTCCTCCCTTCCTGGAAGTGGGCTAAGCGATGCGTCTCCATCCCCACTTCAGAAGGTATGACTGCAGCAACCCCATACACTAGGTGGAAGGGGGACTCTTCTGTTGGCTCTCTGGGGGTGGTTCGGTAAGCAATAAGAACTGACTCTAGCTCATCAACCCACCTCCCTCCAGCTTTGTCCAGCCGGGCACGTATTCCGTTTACAATAGTTCTGTTGGTGACCTCCACCTGGCCATTGGCCTGAGGGTGTGCCACCGACGTGAATCTCTGAACAATCTTCAGGTTATCACACCATTCCCGTACCATGTTTCCCATAAACTGGGTCCCATTATCTGATACTAGGATTCTGGGTATGTCAAACCTTCAGCAGATATACCTCCATAAAAATTTGATTATGTTACCTTTCTCAATCCTCGCTAGAGGTACAACTTCGACCCACTTGCTAAAGTAGTCCACTTCTACCACTAGAAACTTCCGCTGGCCCACTGCAATCAGGAATGGGCCTACCAATTCTATCCCCCATTTCGCAAAGGGACATGGAGAGTGCATGGCTTCCATCTCCTCTGCAGGGAGGTAGATCAAGCAGCCATGCTTTTAGCATTTGTCGCACTTCTTCACCCAATCTTTAGCATCCTGGGTCATGGTAGGCCAGAAATATCCAGCCCTCAAGGCTTTCCAAACTATTGCTCGAGTCCCTGCATGGTCATCACAATAACCTTCATGTATATCTTTGATTACGTACCTCTCTTCTTTAGGGGATAAACACCTCAAGTAAGGCTGCGTGAAGGACCATCGGTACATCTAATCTCCGATCATCATGTATCAAATTCTCTATTTTTGAGCTTTCCTCTTATCTAGGCAGCTCTCTGGGTTCTGCAACACTCGGTAAGTGCTGGTTCTCCAATCGTCTTCAGCTCCAATGACCCCTATTGAGGGAGTCGTAGCTTCTACCTCTGTAGTGACCAGGGTGATCTTCCCTCCTCCCTGCAGTGTTGCGGAACTCGCCAGTTTGGACAGACTATCCACTCTGGAGTTTTCCTCTCGAGGTATTTGTCTTACCTCAAAAGAGCTGAACCTTCCCTGCAGCTCTGCTACCCGCCGGAGGTAGGCTATCATTTTCTCATCTTTGGCTTCGTACCCACCTGTAACCTGCTGGGTTACAAGTTGGAAATCCGAAAATATGACCACCCGACCTGCTCCCAGCTCTGCGGCCATCTCCGCACCTCGAATTAAGGCCTAGTACTCAGCTCCGTTGTTTGAGGTGATGAATTTGAACGTCACTGCAACTTGTGTTTCCTGGCCCTCTGGATCAATAATCACGATCCCAGCTCCACAACCCTGCATGGATACAGAGCTGTCCACATATACCTTCCATTCTCCTTCCTGCAGTACACGTGTACCCTCTTGAATAAAATCAGACAAGGCTTGTGCTTTAATGGTCCTCCGTGGCTCAAAATCCACGTCATACTCCCCCAGTTCGACGGCCCACTTGACCATCCTCCCAGAGAGGGGTTACGAGAAAGAAGCTAAGAGATAGCTTCGAAACACTAAAGTTAAACCTACAAGGAGGGTTTAACCCGCCTAAACCCAGAGAGGGGTTACGAGAAAGAAGCTAAGAGATAGCTTCGAAGCACTAAAGTTAAACCTACAGAGAGGGTTTAACCCAACTAAACACAGAGAGGGGTTACGAGAAAGAAGCTAAGAGATAGCTTCGAAACGCTAAAGTTAAACCTACAGAGATGGTTTTACTTACCTAAATTCATAAAAAGATCGTGAATGAAGTTAAAAGATAACTTCTAAAGACCGAATTTAAACCCGAAGAAAGGGGTAACCTATCTAGACCCAAAGAAGGGTGTAAGAGTTGAAGCTGAAAGATGGCTTTGAAGAACCCAGCTAAACCTACAGTAAGGATTTAGCTAATTCAGTGTTAAACATGAGATAGGGCTCTTAGGAAAGCCTTAAGCAAGCCTACGAGAAGGGCTCAACTAAACCCACGCCTAGGAAGGATTTCGAGATCCGAAACTGCCGAAGTTTCGAAGATATTAGGTTAAACTTATAAAGTTCAGCCTAAACCATGTCCAATGAGGACTATCAGACTTAAGGCTATGAAATGACTTAAAACTAACAAGTTGGACTTATAAGTGTCTAACTAAGGTGGTCCCAAGAAAGGGATTACGAGGCAGAAAACTAAGGCATACTTGGCTATGGGTAAAACTGGATCTATGGCAAAGGTATAACCCTCACAAGCCTAAGAAAATCTAAGAGCAGAAACTAAGAAATAGTTTCGAAACACCTTGCCAAACCTGAGGAAAGGGTTTTTATGAGAAGAAACCTTAGCCCAGGGAGGGCATATAGCTCCTCAGAAGGAGTGGCAAACAGTGAGAACCGACAATTGGCTTCACACCAGCTAAGCTGAGCATGACCAGGGGATTCAGCTAGCTTGAACCCCGGAATGTTTAAGAAAACGGGGACTAATAGAAAGTTTCCTAGAACCAACCTGACTCTATCGCGAGAGCCCAATTGACGAAGGGAGAAGTCTAAGATATAATGGCAAGCCTACAAAAAGGGCTTAGCTAGATACGCACCTAAGAAGGGTAACAAGGATCGAAGCTGCGAAAAGTTTCGAAAGGATTGAGAATACACATGCAAGGGTGGATTAGGCATATATCTGGGAAGGAGTATGTAAGCTAGGCGGGGCAAAGTCTAACTAATCCACACCTGGGAGGCAACATATGAAGCAAAAATAAGGGATAGCCTGAGGGAATTCAGGCTGAACCAGCGGAGAAAGTGTTTTGTCGCACTAAACCTAGAGGGAGGCTTCAGGAGCAAGAAGCTAAGAAAGCCTTTTGAAATACTAAGTTCAACTTACCAAGCAAAGTTTTAACTTACGTAAGCATAAGAAAAACTATCTAAAGAAAATCCCAGACTATGAAGTCAAGGGAAAGTCTGAAAGCCTAAAGCATAAAACCCTAGAGAGAGAAAAGGGGGGTTTCTGAGCGGATGAATTATCAGCCTATAAGGAAAAGGATACGTACACGCTACTAGCTAGTGTTATGTTCCTAATGATTAAGTCAGGCATACAAGCTAACAGTTTAGAGGCTGGACAGTTTGTAAGCATGCGGCCAAAATGGAGTATGAGAAACACAAATAAACAACATACAAGCTCCTGGCAAGGGAGGATAAAACACCAGAAATGAAAACTAGTTCCCGACAAGGGAAGGAGCACGAGATAAACGAAAATTAACTCCCGGCGAGGGAGGATCGCATATGATCATACCAAAAGGCCCCCAACGAGGGGGCAATAGAGTGCAAAAACATAATGTAAACTCCCAACAGTGGGGAGAGCAGAGTTTAAAATGCCAAACCGGCATAAGAAAAGGAGAAAGAGAGAGCATAATTCATTACAGGATAAAGTAAAATTGTTCAGTGCATCAATTAAACGGGGGGATTAGAGTCTTCCTCAACCTCAGCATTGGCAGCAGCTCGAGCAGCATCCTTCTCCATGGCACGAGCCATGCATGCCTCCTCTGGGGAACCAAAAACCTCCAGGGATAAGGGGCACAAGGGGGGGATCAGCGGGGGCATCTCTGCTGCCGTAACCTCGAACTTCATCAGCTCAGCCGCTAACTGGTTGAGAACAGGGGTCCACCACTCTTCTTCAATCGAACGGGAAGAATCGCCTTTGAAAGAAGGAGGAGTTGGCATGGCCATCAGAGGGCCAGTCTTGTCAAATTCCCCCGAGAAGTTAGAGTCTGCCTGCTGTTGAACGGCTGCGTTGAATCCACACTCATAAAAGAATCGGATATAGGGGCTCATGTCCCTTAGGAAGCTAGGGTGATTGAGGTAATCCTTCTTCAAGGCAGGCCACAAGGCATGTAGGAAGTGCTGGCCAGGTTCGACATAGAAAAGGGTCTTTAAACAGGACCTCGCTCCCTCCACCAGGACCTTCTGATGCACCTGGGACTCCTGCAAGGCATGGTGGACCGCCAGGTCATTAGTTTCTTTTTCTGCAGCCTCCCGTGCTGCCTCGGCTTTTGCCAGCTCGGCCTCAACCTTCTTGAGGCGAAGGGAGGCGAGGGAGACCTTCTTCTTCTCTGCAAGGAGGGCGTCCTCCAATTCTTTGAGTTGTGGCGAGGGGAGAAGGTTAGAAGGGCTCCACAAGCTGGATAAAAGGATGCCCAGCTGAGACACGAGTGCACAGATTGTGTTAGTAGTGGCGTTAAGAGTAAAATACACCTGATCAAGAGGGATCACGGAGTACCTGAGCAAAATGGCCTGCAGCCTGACGCTGCTGCTGGTCTGGAGGGAGGCTGGTGAGCTTCTCATAGTCTTCTGCGGAAATCCGTTCACTGAAAAACTTGTTGGCGGCAGTACTCGAGGAGTAAGAATCAACATCGATGGGGGCAAAGAAGAGGCCCTGGCTGCGCCGCGTCGGGTACTTACGCCTAAAAGTATCCTTCGAGGGGAGTGAGCCCTGGCTGGTAGGAGCTTTGCCCTTGTGGGTCTTAGACTTTTTCAGGGGAGGAGCCTCAGGTTCAACTTCTTCGGGTTCCGGGTGATCCGGGGCAGGAGAGGAAGGAGTAGCATCTGGAACATCAGTTTGCGAGACGGATGGGGGGGTGTACCTGAAGAGCCTTCAGGGTCCTCCAAGACCTTTGACAACCACAGCATATCTGGAAAAGTAGAAAAGCAGCACAAGATTAGTTAAAGTAAGCTCGTAAAAGGTGTGTTTATGAGAAAAAGAGAAAACATTTACCATCTCCCGGTTCGAGAGGGACTTTCACAGAGCAAAACTTGAAATGAGAATGGAGGCGGGGATTAGAACAAAGCCCGGGCAAATAGAAATGCCCGTGGGTGCGCACATGGGAATTCAGCATCTGAATTACCCGGCGGTTAGTAGGAGAAGAGATATGGTTAGGAGGAGCTGGAGGAGAAGGGTTCTTATACATGATTGGAGTGTATAGGGTAAGAGTTATTAAGACCAATCAACAAAAATATCGAACCCAAGGGAGAAAGTATGCAAACGAGATACAAGGATAAGAGTTCTAAATGGCTAAAGTTGCAAAAAGCTCTTGAACTAAATCACTATAATATGCAAGAAATTAAATGGCAAGTTTATGCAAATAATTTATCAAACACTTAGAATGCAAGATCAAATAGACTAAAATCAATGGGGGAATTGGGTGCAAGGGATAATCTCCATCAAGGAATCCATGATTAACAAGCTATGATTGTATCCAAATGCACATTAATCAAATTAGAAAGCATAAACCATCATGAAATTAATCCTCCATTAATATCACAATGCCTAATGTGAGTATCCTTAGTTCTTCCCATCTCTCAATGTAGAAGTCCCCAATTCATACAATCATGCAAAATTGAAACCCGATTAACACCTAATCACGTTAGCTCAACTCTCGCCTATTGCTAGGGTGATCAACCATTAATCAAAAGAGACAATTTTTCATGAAGCACAATTAAGAATCACAATTAGGGAGCAATCCAATTCAATTGATCACAATTATCAACAATCATAGCATGAGGCAATCACTTCATCCCTAATTTCAATTATCCCAAGCACAAAGCTATTAGCCCATGGTGCTACAAGCAAAAACCATGGCTAGAAAATCTAATAAAGCAATTAATAATCTAATCAGTACAAGCAATTAATTAAAGAGATCAAAGGGTAAGAACATCACCAATTAAGCTTCAATAGGCAAAAATAAGAATGATTAATCTTCTACAATGCTTCAATACAACTTCAATTCTTCCCAATTCTCAGCTGCAAACTTCAATTACAATCAATCAATCTACTAATCTAATGAATTAAAGGTGGAATCTATCTCAATTCTAACAATCTATTGCAATTACACGTAAATTCACTCTACAAAATGTAAAATTCGCTCAAAGAAACTCCTAAAAACTGCTCTAAACTGCTAGAATGAATCTCTCCTCTGTTTTGGCTTCCAATGGCTTAAAAACTGAATTCTTGGCTTTGGGCACTCCTCGAGTCGAGCTTCAAGCCCTCGAGTCGAGGCCTAAGAGTCGCTAACACGTTTCTTTAAAAATCTCTCCCGCCTCGAGGCTTAGCCCTCGAGTCGAGCTTCCTGCATTTTTCCTATCCCTCGACTCGAGGCTCCTCCCTCGAGTCGAAGATCCTATCTTTTTGAAATTGTTTCCCTCCAGCATGACGGGCGAAATACTTCAAAACCTCACAAAGTAATACTTTTTAGGCAAAAGAGTGATATTTTTCACATTTATGCACAAAAATCACACTTTAGTTCACTTTTTGCACTAAAATTGGCCCTAAAAACATGTATCAATTCACTCCAATCACACCCCCAAACTTGAATTGTTGCTCGTCCTCGAGCAACGTAGAAACTAAGAACAAAGGAGTGAATTGATTGCAATTATGTCACATGGCACCATAGACGAAAAATAAGACAATCGAACTCATCAATGAACACTTGTTTCCATGCAACTATCCACTAGTCATCAAGATAAATCATGCTGAAACAAATGCTCAATCAAATACTCAACACATTGCTCCTTCCATGGAGTGTTTCACTCTTCACTCAAGTGTATAAAGGTATAAAACACTCAATCATCAATTTCATGAGCTTGCACACCATATGCTTGCCACAAGACTTAATCTCAATCAAAATCAATTATGATCAATCAAGAATCAAAGAGGTCTTTCTCTAAGGTTGTAATGTAGGCTCTTTGGAAAGGTGGGATATTTTTGGAAAAGAGTGACTAAGTAGTAGAGACTTGAATGTAAACTAATCAATACAAAACACATCTCTTCACTTGTCATCAAGTACACTCTTCCTTTTGAACTTCAATAATCAATCCACCATTCACTTAAGCTTTCTCTTTTTAAGCTCACAAATTAAATTTTTCTTCTTTCCATTTCATGTCACACATTTTTTTCTTCACAATTCAATTTTTTTCTTCTTTACAACCTTTCTTCTCTTCATCACTTAGCACATTATCTTTCCACACTTAGCAATCAAATCACCATCATTAGCCAACATTCAAGCTCAACTAAATATAGGACAAGAAAGGCTCATAAAAATAGGCTAATGGTTTCAATTTCACTTGGCTTGCCAAAGAATATGGATAATAGGCTCAACATGGCTCACTAAGGAAATCAAATGTATTTGGTAGGGAAAAATATTTGGCAAAGTAACTCATCCTTCCAAATATGGCCTCTTATCACTTTCAAGACATCACACAAAGATCAATATAAACAAGTCTAGTGGCAAGTTCTAGCATACAAATCATGAATGATGCACTGTCAAAGAAATCAATCAACCGTATAAGATATACGATTATTAAGGCACAAAAACTCACGGGCTTAAATTGAGGAATGAATCAAGTATCATCAATCACATTCATCCTTACACAATAAACCAAGAAACTAGCATCAAGCTACAAATCTACTAATGATCATATCAAAATCCAACTAGTCTTGCAAATCAACACAAGTGCTCATGTACATAAGTCCAAGCATACTCACTATCACATGAATGATACTAAAAAAAAATATGTCAATGAATCACCAATTAAGCTCAAGATAAAGAATATGGAATCATGGAATAAAGAAATCCAAAAGATCATCAAGTCACAATCATCAATAGACATTAAGCTCAAATATAGATCAAGGAAATAATAGCATCAATAAAATCATCCATCCAAAACATCAAATCATCAAATCATCAAGTCATCACATCATCAACAAACACCTCCATCAAGATAAGAGTACAATCCACCAAAACATAAGCATCTAAAATCTAAGGAGAGGGAATGAGGGATAGGGGATAGCCCTAGTAGTCGGAAGGCGGCGGTGGAGGAGGATAGCTCGGCCCGAAATTCCACGAGCTCATTTGTTGAAGGAGGGTATACATATCATTTTACGTCTTCATTGATTCTTCTTGCATCCTCCTCGTCTCTTCATTGAACCTACGAGACTCCTCCATCATCCGGTACATCTCATCCTGTCGGGTCAGACTCTTAATGTGCATCCTCTGATTGTCTGCCCACATCTCCTCTGTCAGAACCCATGGTCTGTGAGATGAACTCCCTGCCTCGTACTCTCTACTCCTCATCTCGTCCTGCCAGTACATATTGATCTCTGGCTGATACTCCTCTTCCATCTGGACAGGCTGCTCTTCTTGCTCCGGCTCCTCGTCATCTTCGTCCTCAGACTCAACCTCCTCCGCAACCTCTGCTCTAACTGCATCTCCATCATCATCAGAAGAAGAATCGGAATCTGACCCTGACTGCTGACCTGCCTGATCATCATCATCCCCCTCATCTCTAAGCACGTCCCCATGCTCCCTCGTGTAGGCATCTATGGCATCGGTGTGACGTTGCGACCACATACGCAGGTTAATGGTCACAAAAGCTGTGGATCCAAAAACCGTCGTCAACCTCTTATTAGGAAGAGGGAACCGGCCACCATGGTGCTGCTGTAAACACCACGTCCTCCCGATACGATCCAATGTCCTCATGCGTCTCATAGTTTCTGTAGTCAAATCTGGACCGTCTAGTGCCGCAAGGTTATGAGTCGGGATACCAAGATGCTCAGCTATCAGAGTAATCATCCCACCAAAATTTATCTTCTTGAACTTAGTGCTCGTTGCTCTCTCAAACAAATAACAGAGGTACGCAGCCGCGTTGAACCTCACTCCATGTAAGAAGCACCACAATACATATAGCTCTTCAGAGACCACGGCTCCTCCTTCTGATCTCACAAATATGGTACTCACGAGGATCTTCTCTAAGTATCGGACCACCGGGTTCTGAATGTGCGTGCTATTAGACTTCCCCGGCACAAACTCGGGTTGACTCGGAGCCCCCGAATCAGAAATACGCCTCCAGAACTTTTTGGCGTTGTACTCCTCTCTAATGTTGAACAAAGATCTATCAGGGTCAGTAGGCGCTCCAAGTAGCTCATTTATCTCATCCAAAGTCAATTCGTAATCGTTCCCCATGAGCTCAAAAGTGATCTTCCGTGCAAAATTGTTCCTCCTCGCCTTGTGGACTTTGACTGTGCATAATAACTCGAGAGTGAGTCCAAAATGGGTCCGAGGTCTCTTAGCTAGAAAACCTCCCATGCCTACTTGCTCGAACAACCTAGGGATGTCCTCTTCAATCCCCATAGAAAGCATGCAGTTATGATCAACCAGACGAGTCTTGACCACCTTCTTATACAACTCAACATACAAAATGATGTGCTTTCTCCACTTATAGTCATCCGAATAATTGTGGCCATCCACTCCTCTAAACATGATTCCTGCACGAATAATCCCAATAGCACACATTAGTCCAACAATCACAATGCTAGCTCGAAATATCACTCTATACCATGGACGAGTCAACAACACTATATCCAAGCCTCAACAACATTCTTAGTGACTAAGCAATAAATCCTCAACAAATGATCAACGAGTCAATCAAAGCACATAAAATCAATAGAAGTGCTCAACTAATCCTCAAAATATATGCATACTTAACTAGATGGTTTCACAATAGACACCAAAGAACTAATCTAAAAAATCACCATGCAATTAAGCTCAATAAAATCCCAAAAAATCATAGGCCAATTAGCAAGTAATTAAACAAATATGCATCATTAATTCATACACTTCTATCATAAGAATAACTCAACTCGACCAATTGATTCAAACAATTATACTAGAAATTTTGAAAATATGCCACAACCAAATTTCAAGCCACAATTCCCCAAATAAACGAGCAACATATCATATACAACCTAAACATGCTCCTAAAATCATCAATTAATTCCAACATACTCAATAAGGCTCCAAATCATCCACAATAATCATGCATCTCAAGTGTTTGTCAAAATGCCAAAAAACAATGTTCTAAATTCAAGAATTTAAGCACAACTCATAACACCCATGCGATAATCATAATATAACAACGAAATTGAAGCCAAGATGAGTAGAGATTACGTACCTTGTTTGAAGAATTGGCCAAAAACGGATTTGGACAACACCCACTTATTCTCAACCAAAAATCCCCAAATTTGATTCCAAAACCCTCAACAATCAATCTTTATGCAATGTAAATGATAAAATGATGAAAGGAAGATGATTCAATGGTGGAAACGACGCAAAACTGACGGAAATGGGGTGGAGACGAAACTGGAAAACGGCCTCTCAAACCCTCGAGTCGGGATTCTGCGTTCTGACTGTTGTGTATTTAAAAAAAATCACGCGCCTCGAGTCCAGGGTCAGGCCTCGACTCGAGGGATCCAAAAATTTCGACTGCCTCGACTCGAGGTCTCACTCACGACTCGAGGGACTTGATAAAATCACCACCCTCGACTCGAGGAATGTGTAAAATTAGGAATTTTTGACTAAGTGTAAATCCCTCGACCCGGGGGCCATGAAATCTCGACCCTGGGTCGAGTCCAGGGAATTTTTGACGATTCCCGGGCCCGACCCGACCCCCAAAACTCCTAAAAATGACCTTTATACCCCTAACAAACCCAAATATGCAAGAAATTACCGTGTTGGTCCCTCGATTTAAGCCCGGTCGCTCATTCGATCGAGGAGACCGGGTTCTCTTCCTTTTTGCTCATTTTCACCAACTTTCAAGCTCTCCTTTCCTTCTCGATCCTCGATTCCTTTGCAAATTCGATCATTTCCAATCCTCGTAGTGAGTATACCTACATGCGGGCAAAACAATTCATCAAAATCATCACTAAGAGATGGATTTCTACCCTAAATGGCACACACCCCCAAACTTGAATGAAGTCATGCATTCAAGTTTGGCTCCAAATACATGCAACTCATAATGATATCAACAATTAAGCTCAACAATATATGAATCTCAAAGAATAGAGCATCAATCACTAAGCATAAGCAACTAAGTAGCAACAAGCCAAATCCCTAAAAAAAACAAAAACACTAATCTACCAAAAACACAAGAAAAGAAAAAAAAAACGGATGGGTTGCCTCCCATCGAGCGCTATTTTTATTGTCCTATGCCGGACTTATTCTTCACGTCCAACGTCCTTCATCGGAATGGCCAAGGGTAGCGATCCTCCTTCCCATTGTATCTCGATCGTTGAGCTTCATAATCTAGGAGGTTCACCGAATAGATAGGACAACCACCAATAGATATGCAAAGTGTCCGTGGTTGTCCCCCTTTTTCTCTTGCCATCCTTCTCGATTCTTCTTTCCTTTCAAGGATGCCCAAGCGTTTTTTCAATTCTTCCATATAGTCAAAATTCACAAGAGGCAAAATTAAATCATTAGAAGCATCATTTTCAATAAAATCGCAAATTGAAGAGTTAAAGGGTATAGAAATGCTCATTTCGATCTTCAAAGCTTCATTCGATGCTCTTTAATTTTCTTCCTCATTAACGCTCATGTCCATCAATGGACACTCCTCTTCCTTCTTTTTAACAAGGAAGCCTTCTACTTTTACCTCTTTGCTTGGACCCTTCTCTACATCATCTTTTTCACTTTCTTCCTCCCCTTCTTTTTCTTGACTCTCCATGACGGTTAAGTTCTTCACTTGGCGTAGGAAATCTTTGAGTTGACTCTTGATAAACATGAAATGTACACCGGTGATCTCCATGTTCCCCTCTATCCATGAATTGACCTTTTCTTTGGTCTCATACATTTCTTCATACAAGGGAAGCATTTGATCACATCTAACATCATCTTCCTCAAATTTTTCCAACACAAATCCAAGCATCTCTTGCAATATGGCTCTCATATCATGGAGTCCCCATTCTTCAATTTGAGGAGAAGCTTGTGGCAATGAATGATCAAATTCATGGCTTCTCCTATCATCATAGTAATCACCTCCCGATGCTCCTTGACACTCAAATCCAAGACATGGATCAAATGTTTGATCATAAGGCTCATAGTATGGGAACATCTCTTGAGGTTGAGGAGGAATTTCATCATATCTCCAATCTTCATAATTGGATGGAACTTGTTGCAATTGCGAATTATCTTCATAGTTCCTCCAATTATTGTATCCAAATTCTTCAAAGTGTGGAGAATACACTCTACCATCTTGATAATACTCTATTCCAAATGTATGACTTGTATCCTTTCATCTAGACAAGATATCAAGTATCAAATTCCAACAAAAATAACAAAACAAACACAAACACAAAGACAACAAGTAGTCACTTCAAACAATTCCTAGGTCTCACTTAAGGCGCAAAAACTAATTCCCCGGCAACGGCGCCATTTGATTGGAGTGTATAGGGTAAGAGTTATTAAGACCAATCAACAAAAATATCGAACCCAAGGGAGAAAGTATGCAAACGAGATACAAGGATAAGAGTTCTAAATGGCTAAAGTTGCAAAAAGCTCTTGAACTAAATCACTATAATATGCAAGAAATTAAATGGCAAGTTTATGCAAACAATTTGTCAGACACTTAGAATGCAAGATCAAATAGACTAAAATCAATGGGGGAATTGGGTGCAAGGGATAATCTCCATCAAGGAATCCATGATTAACAAGCTATGATTGTATCCAAATGCACATCAATCAAATTAGAAAGCATAAACCATCAAGAAATTAATCCTCCATTAATATCACAATGCCTAATGTGAGTATCCTTAGTTCTTCCCATCTCTCAATGTAGAAGTCCCCAATTCATACAATCATGCAAAATTGAAACCCGATTAACACCTAATCACGTTAGCTCAACTCTCGCCTATTGCTAGGGTGATCAACCATTAATCAAAAGAGACAATTTTTCATGAAGCACAATTAAGAATCACAATTAGGGAGCAATCCAATTCAATTGATCACAATTATCAACAATCATAGCATGAGGCAATCACTTCATCCCTAATTTCAATTATCCCAAGCACAAAGCTATTAGCCTATGTTGCTACAAGCAAAAACCATGGCTAGAAAATCTAATAAAGCAATTAACAATCTAATCACTACAAGCATTGAATTAAAGAGATCAAAGGGTAAGAACATCACCAATTAAGCTTCAATAGGCAAAAATAAGAATGATTAATCTTCTACAATGCTTCAATACAACTTCAATTCTTCCCAATTCTCAGCTGCAAACTTCAATTACAATCAACCAATCTACTAATCTAATGAACTAAATATGGAATCTATCTCACTTCTAACAATCTAATGCAATTACAAGTCAATTCAAGCTACAAAATGTAAAATTCGCTCAAAGAAACTCCTAAAAACTGCTCTAAACTGCTAGAATGAATCCCTCCTCTGTTTTGGCTTCCAATGGCTTAAAAACTGAATTTTTCGGTTTTGGGCACTCCTCGAGTCGAGCTTCAGGCCCTCGAGTCGAGGCCAAAGAGTCGCTAACACGTTTCTTTAAAAATCTCTCCCGCCTCGAGTCGAGGCTTAGCCCTCGAGTCGAGCTTCCTACATTTTTCCTATCCCTCGACTCGAGGCTCCTCCCTCGAGTCGAGGATCCTGTCTTTTTGAAATTATTTCCCTCCAGCATGAACCTCGAGTCGAGGTCTGTGCACCCTCGACTCCAACCCGAGACCAGGGAATTTTTATCGAGAAGGACTCCGAGCCCGACCCCCGTTTTCGTCCCGTATGTTTGTCTTTTCATTCTAAGAATACCGGTACTCTCGGTTTGGCAAAATTCCACCGATTTACCTGCAAAACGGGCGAAATACATCAAAACCTCACAAAGTAATACTTTTTAGGCAAAAGAGTGATACTTTTCACATTTATGCACAAAAATCACACTTTAGCTCACTTTTTGCACTAAAATTGGCCCTAAAAACATGTATCAATTCACTCCAATCACACCCCCAAACTTGAATTGTTGCTCGTCCTCGAGCAACGTAGAAACTAAGAACAAAGAAGTGAATTGATTGCAATTATGTCGCATGGCACCATAGACGAAAAATAAGACAATCGAACTCATCAATGAACACTTGTTTCCATGCAACTATCCACTAGCCATCAAGATAAATCATGCTCAAACAAATGCTCAATCAAATACTCAACACATTGCTCCTTCCATAGAGTGTTTCACTCTTCACTCAAGTGTATAAAGGTATAAAGCACTCAATCATCAATTTCATGAACTTGCACACCATATGCTTGCCACAAGACTTAATCTCAATCAAAATCAATTATGATCAATCAAGAATCAAAGAGGTCTTTCTCTAAGGTTGTAATGTAGGCTCTTTGGAAAGGTGGGATGTTTTTGGATAAGAGTGACTAAGTAGTAGAGATTTGAATGTAAACTAATCAATACAAAACACATCTCTTCACTTGTCATCAAGTACACTCTTCCTTTTGAACTTCAATAATCAATCCACCATTCACTTAAGCTTTCTCTTTTTAAGCTCACAAATTGAATTTTTCTTCTTTCCATTTCATGTCACACATTTTTTTCTTCACAATTCAATTTTTTTCTTCTTTACAACCTTTCTTCTCTTCATCACTTAGCACATTATCTTTCCACACTTAGCAATCAAATCACCATCATTAGCCAACATTCAAGCTCAACTACATATAGGACAAGAAAGGCTCATAAAAATAGGCTAATGGTTTCAATTTCACTTGGCTTGCCAAAGAATATGGATAATAGGCTCAACATGGCTCACTAAGGAAATCAAATGTATTTGGTAGGGAAAAATATTTGGCAAAGTAACTCATCCTTCCAAACATGGCCTCTTATCGCTTTCAAGACATCACACAAAGATCAATATCAACAAGTCTAGTGGCAAGTTCTAGCATACAAATCATGAATGATGCACTCTCAAAGAAGTCAATCAACCGTATAAGATATACGATTATTAAGGCACAAAAACTCACGGGCTTAAATTGAGCAATGAATCAAGTATCATCAATCACATTCATCCTTACACAATAAACCAAGAAACTAGCATCAAGCTACAAATCTACTAATGATCATATCAAAATCCAACTAGTCTTGCAAATCAACACAAGTGCTCATGTACATAAGTCCAAGCATACTCACTATCACATGAATGATACTAAAAAAAAAATATGTCAATGAATCCACAATTAAGCTCAAGATAAAAATATGGAATCATGGAATAAAGAAATCCAAAAGATCATCAAGTCACAATCATCAATAGACATTAAGCTCAAATATAGATCAAGGAAATAATAACATCAATAAAATCATCCATCCAAAACATCAAATCATCACTATCATCACAAGTCATCAAAAGTCAATCAACAAACACCTCCCCCAAACTTAGACAAGTCTAAGTTTGAAAGGAAGTGTTTTACCCATAATCCTTCAATCTTCCTCTTCCTATAAGCCTCCTAGAGCTCCTCGATTCCTAGCAATTCAACACACCTACAAAGATTACAAAAAACAAACACATCAAACAAAGCACACTCAAAAAAACATCAACACAAAGAATAAAGAATGGGTTGCCTCCCATCTAGCGCTAGGTTTAACGTCCTTTGCCGGACGGAACTCAAAGAGTTCACACTTCCCTTTCTTTATCCATGTAGAGACCGGCTTTGTGCTCCACTAGGTGTTCCTTTGCAAAAAGGCAACACCCCCACTTATCTTCTAGGAGTAGCTTTCCTCCTTCTTTGATTTCTTTCACCATAAGCACCTCTTTCGGTCTTTCAACACCAAGTAGCCGACTCCAATTTGATTCACACCACACCACTTGATCTCCTACTTCAAATTTTTCATCCCTTTTCTCAAGTGGTGCCTCTTTCTCAATCAATACCCCCAAACTTGAGCCATGCTCAAATTTGGTCAACTTTTTCCCACTTTCTTCTTTTTTCTCTTGTTCACCGGGGTCAAGCAAAGGGTCCTTTATAGAATTCTCCTTCCTACAATCATCAAGGGAAACACAAGACTTGTTAGAAATGATCTTACAAGAGGGAAGGAAATGCTCATAAACTAAAGGATAAGTAGAAGCAATAGGTGTAGAAACTTCCCTTTCAATGGAAGGGCATTCATCAACAATCTCTATGTATCCACACGTTTTCTTCTCTACCTTGCTTTGAGCAACCTCTTCCTCATGAACTCTTGTAAATGTCACTTCATCACCATTTGAGCTCAACTTAAGCTCTCCTTTTTCCACATTAATCATAGCCTTGCCCGTTGCAAGGAAAGGTCGACCAAGAATGATCGGTGCCTCAAGTTCCTCCTTCATGTCTAATACAATAAAATCCACCGGGAATATGAGTTTACCAACCCCTACTAACACATCTTCAATAATCCCAAATGGTTGAGCATATGATTGATCCGCTAATTGAAGATTGATGTTCGTAGGAATCACCTCCCCTAAATCCAATTGCTTGAACACAGACAATGGCATCACATTAATACTTGCTCCTAGATCACATAAGCCTTGAATGTCTACCTTCTCTCCAATCTCACATGGGATAATGAAGCTTCCCGGATCCTTCTTCTTTTGTGGCAAGTGTCTTTCCAAGATGTCTTTGCATTCTTCAACTAGCTTAAGCATCCCCTTTTCATCCCAACTCCTTTTCTTGGACATAATTTCTCTCAAGAACTTCTTATAATGTGGAACTTGTTCAAGGGCCTCCAAAAGTGGAATATCAACATGCAAATTCTTGAAAATCTCTAAAAACTTACCAAACTCTTCATCAAGTTTCTTCCTCTCTAATCTCTTGGGAAAAGGAACCGGATTAGCCTTCATGGAAACTCCCCATTCATTCTTCGATTTTTCTTCCTTCTTTGCATTTCCCCTCACTTTCACTTCTTCTTCACTTTTCTTCTCCTCCACAACCACTCTTTCTTGTCTCTCTTCTTCCTCATTCACCACCTCTTCTTCAAACTCCCCTTCTTGAGACAATTTCGGACCTTCATAGCTAGTGCCACTCCTTAGCTTGATTGCACTACAAAACTCTTTAGGATTAGGCTCGGTAGTAGATGGATACTTTCCTTTGTTTTGGAGATGGTCCACCGTAGATGAGAGCTTCCCAACCGTAGTAGCAAGTTGCCCTACTTGATGCTCGATCGTCTTGAAACGAGTGTCCATTTGCTTCCCTATATCATCAAGCCTTGAATCATTAGCTTCCAACTTCTTCACAATCAACCCCAAAATATCCTCTGTGGTAGCCTTTCCTTCATTGTTTGGAGCCTTTGCACCCGGATCATACAAGCGAGCGCATAACTCTTGATGCCTATGTTCTTCAGTTTCTGATAAGAGAAAAATTTAGGGATAATGGTCTCACTACGAAGGTTCATGGACACAATCTGACAATTATGAGGAAGGACATCCAAAATCATCTAGGGCTCTCTCTTTAAGGTATTGATCCGGAGACTTACATGTGGAAAAATCATCTTGAAGCTTTCCGTTCACTGGCGAAGACTTCCTGTCGCCACTTTGTCACTGATTTGAAGAAGCGCTATCTCAAGTGCAAATACAGGTTACTTTTTCACATTATGGTGAAAGTTATGTTTGGTGAAAGACAAAGTATGGACTCTCTGAGTCAGAGGCGTTTGTGTGCTTTAAGGGCCATTGTTCATGGTGTTGCATGTGATTGGGTAAGTAAGTTCTTAGATATTCTGAAGAAGGAGAAGAATCATTTCTTTTTACTGATGATGAGGCCCATGCTGGGATAAAAACTTGGGCGATAGAACAGTACGTGTCAATGTCGAACAAAATCACTATTTTGCTGGAACGGATGTTGCCTGGCATGGAATGGGATTCGAGATGGATGAAGTCCTATACTAGGGCTAAGTTCATGCTCAGAAAAAATGAAGAGTTGTCTGAACCACCAGATTCTGATAATGATGAGGATGAACAGATGGAGTTGGCCGAGGGGGAACCTGCTGTTGTTGCCCCCATCAAAGAAGTAGCTCATGAAGGGGAAGATGACGAAAAGTCTGCTGATGAGACAGAGTCTGAAGAGGATGTTGATATGGAGGTCAGTGAGGAAAGTGATGAGGAATCAGCTGATAGAGAATCGGAGCAAGAGGAGTCTCCTAAGCCTGTAAGCAAGAGGAGGCGAGCAAGCTCCAAGGCTGCTAAGAAGGTACAACAGGTTTTAGATTTCAATTCTTCTGATAGTGAGGATCAAGTTCCTATTTCTGAGCTACCATAGAGGAAAGCTAGGAAACCTTCTATGGTTCCTAGACAAGGTTCGGTTAGCAGTCAAACCAGGGGGGCTCAGATGCTTAGACGTGTTGTCCTAGGTTATAAGGGTTCTTCAGCTGATGATGCCTTGGAGATTGAAGACTCTCCATCGAAGGAGGTAGATGACATAATTTCTCTAGAGTCTGCTGGTGAGAAGGAGCAGGTATCTCGTCCTCCTTCTCCTTCCTTCCATGGAGGTCAATCTTCTGAAGGAGTCGGCGATGAAGCTGTGGGTATGGGTCGCACTGGAGCCTATCACCCTCTTTACTAAAGGTAACTCGAGTGTGGAATTATAAGCTACGAACCTTGCTATTAGGGTTCGTGGTCCGTTTGAAGACTGTTTAGTAGCGGAGGTATTACTTGGGTAGATAGCAAGTTTACAAACTTGCTGAACCATATTGCTGAGAGGAAGTTGCTGATTGAGATGATGGTGTGTAGGAATGCACGGCTGGGAACGGTCGATGTTCTCATCCTATTGATTGAGGAGATGGGACGAAACATCTATTCCGACTGGGAGTATAATTTGCGAACAAAAGCTAGTGTTGCCAAAGCCTTCGACCTCTCTACAAATCATCATGTTGCTTGCCTGGTTGCAAGGCTGCTGGAGGAGCCAGAACCTGCTGAGGAGGTCTCAGGTCCTCATATTGCTATTTCTGAAGAGGCCAGGAAAGTTATCAACACTCCTCCCTCTATCTTTCCAAATTTTTCTTCTGTTAGATTACCGAATTTTCTACCTCTTGTCATTCATGAAAATCTATCTAAGTCCTAAGCTAAAAAGTTTGCGGAGTTGACCCAACATTATGCCACAATGTTTTCTATACTTGATAAGAAGTATGCTCCTTTGGCTGCGAGTATTGAGTCGTCTAAAGCCCACATTAATGCCGCCATTCAGATAGCTCCAGAATTGATTCGAAAGACTGCAGCAGAAATATTTTTTGAGAAATAGCAAAACATTATTGATACTCTCAGTCGAATGATGCTTAATTATGTGAATGAGGTTCGAAAGCAAATTACAGCTATGATGGCTCTGCAGGAGAAAGATGAAGTAAGGTATCAACAGTTGGGGATTGAGCGTGAAATGGCTGAGGCCAAGGCAAACCGGACTATGGACGAAAGGTTAAAGCAGATGCAAGCTATGCAACAAACTCTGCGTGAGGGAATAGATCAGAATGAATCCATTTGGTTATCATTGCAGGTGATGGGGAAACAGCTTGCTGCTGTTACGGAGGATAACAAGCGGATCTCTGAGAACACCTCCGCCACTGCTGTCGAGGCTGCTGCTGCTGCTAAACATTTGTTAGATGTTGAGGAGAAGATAGCCAAGCCGATCTCCGCAGAACATGTTGGTCCCTGAATGTTGAGTTGATTTAAAGCCTTGAGATAACCTTTTAGAACAAAATCTAGAAAGGGGGGTTTGAATAGATTTTGTAGATTTTTCGAATCTCTCAAAATCAATTCAAAATATCAGATTAAACACAGCGGAATATAATTGAGAACTCAACTTTTAACAAGATCAAAAGCAAGGCTGATATTCAGATTTTAGTTAAGATTCTGAACTTTAATCTTGAATTAACAAAATTGTAAATTGAACAGAAATTAAAGAAAGCAAGAAATAACACCAGGATTTATAGTGGTTCGGATTATAACAATCCTACATCCACTCTCCTTCTCCAAACTTTGAAGAAGGGTCTTCACTAGCTGCTTACTTACTCACTGTACAATCTTTACAAATTACAACTTGAACTTCAGCTCTTCTACAATCTAATTAACTCTATGAAATCTAACTCTAAGAATAAGATGTGTTTTTGAAGATGTGAAGTGAAGTGTTCTATAAACACTTAGAAAATATTTGAAATCTCTCTTTGACAAATACTCTGTGAAATCAATAGTGACTAGTGTGAAAATCAAATTTGCATAAGTGTCTAGAAAAATAAAATCTAGTCCTATTTATAAGTCTGAAAAGACAGTTAGTTTGTTAGTTAGTTCTAACAAACTGAAAACTGCTTAACAAACCTATTCTTGATAACTGCTCTCGACCTCAGCTGATTCTTCCTCCTCGTCTGCAGCTGACTTGGTGAAGACTTGCCCTTCTTATTCTACTCAGCTTGTCTTGACCTTGTCTGAGCTCTTCATGATCGTCTCCTGTAGATGACTAGTTTTGAGCTTGTCTTCAGATGACTTGTAGACTTTGATCTCCAGCTAACTTAATCAGCTCTTGACCCAGTCTGATCAGCTTAGAATTGAATCCTGATCTGAGCTGTTTATCAACGTTGTCTGCTCATCTGGATTTCTCCTTTTAACTCATCAAAACTTTACTTGGTCTAACAATTTCCCCCTTTTTGATGAAGTTAAAACCTACAAGAAAGAGACACACTCACAGCTGAAGTTAGTTTATAGTTAATCAAGATTATTAAATAGGTATTTCAGAGCACATATTTCACAACTCAACAGATTCATTTCACAATTAGAGAAAGAAAAAAAATTAAGTCTTTTAGACTCTTTTTAGAAGTACTTAGAAAAAAAATTGAGTCTTAAGACTTAGAAAAATTTCTTTTCAAAATTTCAAGTCTAAGAGGTAAAATTCTCAGATGACTTTTACTAAAAAAAATTTAAGTTTTTCTTTAAAGCAAAAAAAAAAACTTTAAAAAAAAACTAAGACAAATAAATCACAAACGATCAAATATATTCATTCATATATTTACACAGTTACAATGATCAAAAGATAAAAAGATAAGGAAAAGAGAAAAGATCCTTTATCAGACTCCCCACTGATTGGATTCAGGAATATCCAACCAGGTAAAGACTCTCTTCCTTAGCTTTTTCAGCTCCTCCTCGTCTTTCAACCCGGACTCAACCTCGGCTTTGGCAATGATGCCTTTGATCCAGTTCATGTCGACTGAGCCGTCTGGATTGGTCTTGGGCCTTCCTTTTTCATAGGCTGGAGCACACATATCAGCGTTGAAGAATTTATCAGCTTCTACCAGCAGCCTCTGATAGAAATCCTTGTCCTCCTTTTCTATCCACTCATGCCACTTCAGATCTTCGTCTGACTCAGCTGAATCAGATCCCTTCAGGATGTACCAATGATACATCCATCTGGCTTCCAAATTCTTTTCTTTATACTCTTTGAGGAGTCTGCCAGCTACGACCTTTGGTGGATTGAGTGTCCTGTGATATGACCTAAATTCAGATTCATCCGCCTCCTTCATCTCCCATTTTCTGACATCTCTGCTCCACCTCATCTCCAGTCCCTTGCTCTTCTTCTTTAGCTTCTTTCTTTCTCTTTCTCCATAGAAAGCTTGTTCTCTCATGATCCTGCTGATCTGTTCCTCAGGCAGGTTAGAGTAATCAGGCTCCCTCTTCCTTTTCTCAGAGATAGTGAGCTTAGGACTCAAGACTTTGACTGGAGCAGATTCTGCAATCATCTTTCCTTTCCCCTTCCCTTTCACCTCAGCTACTTTTGTCTTAGATTCTTTTAGCTTTGTCAGCAGCTGAGTTGTCCTTTCTTCTTCTTCTTTCTTCCTCCTCTCCTCATCTTCCTTCATCGCCTCCTCGAGTTGGCTGACTGATTGGAGTGAATTGATACATGTTTTTAGGGCTATTTTTAGTGCAAAAAGTGAGCTAAAGTGTTAGTTTTTGTGCCTAAATGTGAAAAGTATCACTCTTTTGCTGGAAAAGTATTATTTGTGAGATTTTGATGTTTTTCGCCCGTTTTGTAGGTAATTCGGTGGATTTTTACCAAACCGAGAGTACCATTAGGATTAGAATGAAGAGACGGACATCCGGGACGAAAACGGGGTCGGGGCCGAAGCCCCGTGTCAGAAAAGTGCCCTGGACTCGAGCTCTGGTCGAGGGACAAGAGCCTCGACTCGAGGGATGTGTAGAAAGGACCAAATTCAGAAAATGGCATGAGCCTCGACTCGAGACATGACCCTCGAGTCGAGGGCGAGGATTTTTGCAAGGACCTCGAGTCGAGGCCTGACCCTCGACTCGAGGGGAAGATTTTTCCAAAATTTCGTATTTAAGCAGGGCAGTTCAAATAGAGCAGGGGGATCAGTTCATAGTAGCAGTTAGTAGCGGTTTTGGGGCGATTTCTCAGGCCCCAAGCCAATTTCTTCATTAGATTAGAGTAGAAGGTAGAATTAGATGTAGATTTCCATTGATGTTGCTAGAGTAGCCATAGATTAGCTTTTGATCCTTGTAATTCATTCAATTCAAGCTTGTAATTCATTTGGAGATTGTTGTTGAAGACTCAAGCATTCCTATTTTGGTTAATTGAAGATCATTTGGTGATGTTTTTCCTCTTTTGTCTCTTTAATTTCTTAATTGTTGTGATTTGCTTTGTGTTTGATCAATTCTATCTTCTCCCCATGGGTATTGTTTGTGGTACCATGGGCTAACTCTTTTGTGCTTGGGTTAATTGAAATTGATGTTGAATTGATTGGTGATGCTATGATTGTTGATGATTGGAGATCAATTGAGTAGATTGCTTACTAATTGTGATTCTCATTTGTGCTTCATGCATAATTATCTCTTTAGATTAGTGTTTGATCACCCTAGCTATAGACGAGAGTTGCGCTAACGTGATCCGGGATTAATCGGGTGATAATTGTGTATGAATGTGTGGATTGGGTGCTTCGGAATCGAGAGATTAGTTGCACTAAGGATACTCACATTAGTTTGCTTCCTAATTGTGATTCTTCATTGTGCTTTGTGTAAGATTGTCTCTTTAGATTAATGGTTAATCACCCTAGCAATAGGCGAGAGTTGAGCTAACGTGATTAGGTGTTGATCGGGTTTCAATTTTGCATGATTGTATGAATTGGGGATTTCTACATTGAGAGATGGGAAAGACTAAGGATACTCACATTAGGCATTGTGATTTTAATGGAGTGATTAATTTCATGATGGTTTATGCTTTCTATCTTAGTTAATTTGCAATTTGATTCCATTGTAGCTTGTTGATTGATGATTCATTGATGGATGTTAATCCTAGCACCTCTATCCCACCATTTATTGTTGTTGTTGTTATCGCATCTTAAGTGTTCGATCATTTGTTTGCTTGTTTTTGTTTGTATTTTGCGAGTGTTTTGTTGTCTTTGTTCCAAACCATTGATGCAACTCTAGTCACTAAGAACTCGTATTTCTAGGGCCTCATGTGCATACTTTTTCCCTTGGGTTCGATATTTTGCGATTGGTCTTAATAACTCTTACACTATACACTCCAATCACTGACCCTCAGCTGAAGTGCAGCCAGCTCATCTGATTTGATGCGAGCTTTCTCTCTGGCTGTCTCCAACTCAGCTGTGCTAGCCTTCGTCTCAACTTTGCTTTTCGTCTCATCTAACACAGCTGTGAGTGCCAACTCTCTTTCCTTCACCTCCTTTTCCCCCTTTTTGACTTCATCAGCCAAGGTAGTCAGCTTCGTCTCTAGTTCAGTGCATTTAACCCTGAAGTCTGACTTGTCCAAGGCCAACGAGTCCACCACAATTGAGTTGTACTCAGAGACTTGTGATTTCAGCCCTTTGACTTCCTCCTCCATAGCTGTCACCTTTTCAGCAAGAACAGATTGAGTTATAGATGTAATCTTTTCAGTAAGATTTACCTCTACTTCTTGCATATTTGAGATCATTGCTTCTGTGACAGCTTTCACCATCTTCTTCGTCCTCCTCTGGAGCTTTTTCTCGAACGCCTGCTTCATCTTTCTCTCCATTTGAGTAATTATGGAAGTGATGGCTGATGTGGGACTTTAGGGCACTTTCCTCCTCCTCAGATGAGGATTCGGAAGAAGAGGAGGTAGAGGGGGGAAGTTCAGAAATTTGAGGTTGAGGAATTGGGGAGCTCATCTGAATGTCTTCAAGAAAAGAGTAAGAGGTGACGTCTATTTCTGGGGGAGTGAAGTGTTGGGTTTTAGATGGGGTGGGGGTGGATGTAGTGGTTGGTTCTATTTGTGGAGAGATGGTTGGGGGAATAGTAAATTCAGGTTGGGTTGAAATGGGGATAATTTCAGTTTGGGTGGTGGTGGGAATGGTTTCAGATGATGTTTGGACTGTTTGGAGCAACTGTGGCTGTTTCAGAGGCTCGGAGGTGTCAGCCGGGCACACCTCTTCATTGCCAGGTGAGGATTTCGAGGGAGAGAGAGATGAAGTAGTACCTTCCTCCTGGATGGGTGAAAGCACAACTTCCTTGACTGGAGAAGCTGGGACATCCAGCTGTTCCACCTCAGCTGCGATTTCCACCACCGGTACCTCTTCTGGTAGGAGAGTGGAGACTTCCGTCTGGCGACCAGAGCTGCCAGAAGATTCAGACGTCCTAGAGGACCTCCTCTGAAGAATAAATTGATTATCTTCATCGGAATCCTCATCTGTCTGCTGACTTGTAGATGTCTCAGCTACTGGTACCCTGTCTGCAGCCCTGACCAGCCTCCTCCTAGACCTCCTTCTTGTTGGAGACCTTATAGAAGTTGTTGCCTCCTCAGCTGTTACTTCTACAACAGCTGGATCCTCGGCTGGTTGAGCTTCTACAGCTGGTTCGGCCACCGCAGCTGCTGGAGGTTGGGGTACTGCTGCTGGCCTCTGTACTCCTGCGGCTGCCAGCTGCTCCCTTTGCCTCTGAGCATCAGACTCATCATCCGAGTCAGGCAACCCTCCAATTCATTCGTCTTTTGTCAGCAACCCTTTCTGCTTTGAATATTTCTTTAAACCCTCCCTCGTTTCAAATATTTTATTCAGCCCTTCCATCAACACTGTGATCTTATTAAAAAGACTCACAGTTGAGGTGACTGTCCAGTCTCCATTGGTTGGATTAAACAATATCCTCAGCTTTTCCTCCTTCAATCTCCTAAACAACACATCTACCTAATCCACCTGTACCCCATCAACAATGGCTCTCATACAGCACAATCGTGACTTCGTCACTCCATCATGGGAGCTTTGATCTCCTAGGATTGACTTGGTGACGATTGTCATGAGCAGCCTGAACCTTCTCAACATATGTTTCTTTAACTCTCTCCTAACACCCCTATATGTAACCCTCGCAAACTTATCAAACGATTCTTCCCAATCGTTCTCCTTATACACCAAGGGATTGACCCCTTCCATTGAAGTATCCAGAATCCTTGCAACATTTTCCTTCGAGTACTCTAGTTGGGTACCTTCAACCGTCGTTTTGAAACCATCCTCTGTGAATTCACTCCTTGCCAGAAATTCTGCTCCAATGAAATCAGCAGTCTTGTTCAATGGGGATTTAAGCGAGCAAAATCCTCGTAGTTTTGAAACTTCCAGTAGTCTGATGATTTCTCTGGATTCTCTGTCATTTGTAGTCTCGAAATCTACAAACATCTCAGCCTTTAATTTGTTTTTGACAGAATCAGTAAGCATTTTGAAATCAGATCCTGAAGCGGATATATAAGAAGGTGGTTTTGGGGTTTGGGAAGAAGAAGATGCCATTGATAAGTTTTCGAGAGTAAGAAATTTTCAGAAAACTTTGATAGCAGGGAATTGTGAAAGTAAAAAAAAATTTAAAACTGTTGAAGGTGAGTTTTTAAAAGAAGGGGAGAGAGAGGGAAAGTTTGGGAAATCGAAACGTGGCACGATCTCAGGATTCCAATTTTAAACCGTCGATTAAAAGGCGCGTGTAAAACATCAACGGTTTTGCGAGAAAATCGATTTGTATTCAGGCGCGTGACCTACACGCATCTTGAATTGCGTAAAAAGTAACCGTTTATCCTACGGATTAGACGGCTAATAGACTTACTTTATCAGAAGTAATTAGTATACCTGACGTAAGCAATGAGATGTCTTGCTTAGTACTCAGGTATTCTATTTCAGACTTGGTAAAAAGTCAGACTAGGTCAAGAAGATCTTATCTGATATTTTTTCGAAAACTCTTTCCTAGTCTGATTTTTGAAAGTCTAAAAATTTTAACAACAAAGTATTTTCAGCTTTGTTACAAAACAGATTACTTGAAAATCACAGACTTAAGAACTTATTTGAAAACAAAGATTTTGAGAAGAACAAAGATGAAGGTTTTATGAATGAAGAGATTTATGAGACTAATCTGATATTCCTGTTCCTGCAAACAGGCTCATCAAAACTTATTAGTAGATGAGGTAGATCAGATAGGGTGCAGATAGTCATCTGTTTTTTAAGAAAATCAGCTGACTATTGTGCCCTGGTCTGATTTACCATATGTCAGATAAGCAATTATCATGTCAGATAAGGTCAATATGACTAATCCTTGATTCTTGATTCCTAAATAGGAGATCAATGATATCAGCTACCTGATTGTCCTTTGACACATATCTAGTCTGATAATTCTTTCTAGACATAATAAACTAAATTGAGAGAGACAAGAATTAAAAAGAACAGAATTAGAGATTTACTAAAGAAGCATCTAATAAACCTAATTCTACAGATAATTCTTTAAACCTCGTCTCTGCCAGTGGTTTTGTCAAGATGTCTGCTTTTTGAAAGTCGGTTAAGATCTTCTCAAGTCTGATATCTCCTTTTTCTACATGGTCTCGGATGAAGTGGTGTCTGATATCTACATGTTTGCATCTTGTATGAAGAACTGGGTTCTGAGTAATAGTTATGGCACTATTACTATCACAAAAGATAGGTACATCTTTAGTGATAAGTTGACTTCTTTGATTATAGAATTCTACTTAATATTATAATCCCTTAGCTACTGACTTATCCAGATCAGCTGTGAACAACAACTTCCAGCTGCCATATACTCAGCTTCAGTTGTGGAAGTAGCTACAGAGGTTTGTTTCTTAGACAACCATGAAATCAGCTTACTTCCAAGAAATTGGCAAGTACCAGATGTAGATTTTCTATCTATCTTACACCCACCAAAATCTGAATCTGAGTATCCAGACAGCTCAAAGTTGTCATCAGTTGGATACCACAGTCCAACATTTACTGTTCCTTTCAAATACTTGAGGATTTTCTTTGCTGCTTCAAGATGGCTTTTCTTAGGATTAGCTTGAAATCTAGCACAGACTCCAACTGCAAAAGAAATATCAGGTCTATTAGCAGTTAAATATAATAAAGAACCAATAAGACCTCGATACTCAGTCTGATCAGTATCTTCCCCCTTCTCGTCTGGATCCATTGAAAAATTTGTCATCATAGGTATCTTAGCTTCTCGGCTGGTACCTATTCCATATTTTTCAATGAGATCTTTTGTATATTTGGCTTGATTGATGAATATTCCTTTCTTTGTCTGCTTGACTTGAAGTCCAAGAAAATATGTCATTTCTCCCATCATGGACATTTCAAATCTGCTTTTCATAAGACTACTAAATTCTTCACATAAAGATATGTTAGTTGATCCAAAAATTATATCATCAACATAAATTTGAACTAACAAAAGATCACAACCAAACTCTTTTCTAAAGAGAGTTTTCTATTAATTTTACCTTTAACAAAACCATTTTGAATTAAATAATCAGACAAGGTGTCATACCAAACTCTTGGTGCTTGTTTAAGTCCATATAGAGTTTTCCTTAGTTTATAAACCTTGTCTCCTTTGACAAAACCAGGAGGTTGCTCTACATAAACTTCTTCAGCTAAGATTCCATTTAAGAAGGCTGATTTAACATCCATCTGAAAAACTATGAATCTTTTAAAAGCTGCATAGGCTAAAAACAATCTTATGACTTCCAGACGAGCTACTGGTGCAAAGGTTTCATCATAATCAATACCCTCTGATTGTGAATAACCTTGAGCAACTAGTCTGGCTTTATTTCTAACCACAATATTATTTTCATCCCTTTTGTTTTTAAAGACCCATTTAGTTCCAATGACTTTTTGATGATGAGGCCTTTCAACAAGCTCCCACACATCTTGTCTTTGAAACTGATTTAGTTCTTCTTGCATGGCATTAATCCAGTTGGAATCAGTTAGAGCTTATGTAATTGATTTAGGTTCAAGTAATGATACATAGCAACTGAACATACAATCTTGATTTAGTTGGGTCCTCGTCTGGACACCAGAATCTAAATCTCCAATTATCTGCTCAGCTGGGTGATATGACATTACTTTCTTACCTTTATCTTTTACAGTGGATGATGTCTTGTCTGAATTATTTATTTTAGATGATTCTATATTACCTTTTGATAACTCTACCTGATCAGCTGATGTGTCGTTGGTCGTCTGATCAGCTGATATGTTGTTGGTCGTCTGATCATTTAGTAGATCAGCTGTTGAGGAAGTTCTTTCAGGTTCCTTTTCTTTGTCTCTGTTCTTCCTCTTCATCTCGAGTCGATTCTTGATTGTAGAATTTTATGGTTGATCTTTTAATAGTCATCTCGATCCGGATCATCGATATCTTTGTGATGTCCCCTGTCTTATCCAACTCAAAAGAAGATTCATCAAATACCACATGGGGTGTTTCTTCTACACACAAGGTTGTCTTATTAAAAACTCTATATGCCTTTGATATAGATGAGTATCCTAAGAATATCCCATCTGCTATCTTGGCATCAAAAGTTTTTAATTGAGATTTCCCATTATTGTGTATGAAACATTTACAACCAAATATATGAAAATATGAAATTTTGGGAGATCTTCCCTTCCAAATTTCATAGGGAGTTTTACACTTATCCTTAACAATCGAGACTCTATTTTGAACATAGCAGTCAGTATTTATTCTTATACGCCCAAAACCTATGAGGAGTGTTGAATTCAGATAACATTGATCTAGCTGCCTCTTTCAAGGTCCTGTTTCTTCTTTCAACAACTCCATTTTGTTGTGGAGTCCTTGCTGCAGATTTTTCCTGAGCTATGCCATTCTCAATGCAGTAGTTAGAAATCAATTTATTTAGAAATTCAGTACCTTTATCACTTCTAATTTTAATAATATTTAATCCCTTTTCATTTTGAATCTTTTTAAGAAATTCTGGAATCTTGGTCATAGTTTCATTCTTTTTGTATAAGAAAATAACCCAAGTAAATCTTGAAAAATCATCAACAATTACTAAGGTGTATTTTCTTCCACTAAAGCTGAGAGGAGTTACTGGACCAAACAGATCCATATGAAGAAGTTCCAAAATTCTTTACAAGAAGGATTACTTATTGTTTTAAAAGAAGCTTTGGTCTGTTTTCCTTTTTGACAAGAAACACATGCATGGTTCTTTGAAAATATTTTATCAGGGAGTCCTTTAACTAAAGATTTCCTTGCTATTTTGTTAAGAGTTTTGAAATTTAAGTGACCAAGTCGTCTGTGCCACAGCCAACTTAAGTCATCTGAACTCTTAGCAACAAGACAAGCATCTTTAGGACAGCTTTTGAAGTTAGCAACATAGATGTTACCTTGTCTTACTCCAGCCAATAGAATATTTTCATTTAAACCATCTAAAACATAGCATGCATTATGAGTAAATTTGACACAAAACCCTTTATCACAAAATTGTGAAACAGATAATAGGTTGTGCTTCAATCCTTCAACGTAGTAAACTTCATGAACTTGTACATCTCCAATCATTAGTGTTCCTACACCTTCAGTAAGTCCATAGTTGTTATCTCCAAACATCACTCTAGGTCCATCAATGGTTTGATAGTTAGAGAGAAGTCGTTTTTCATAGGTCATGTGCTTTGAACAGCCACTATCAATATACCAGATGACCTTAAGAATGTCTCCTCTATCAACTATCTTCTTGTCTTCCTGCAATCACAAATTTATTTCTTAGGTACCCTTTGTACTTTGGGTCCTTTCAAGTTAAGTTGACTCTTAGGAATCCAGATAAAAATATCAATGTTCCTTAAAACCATAGATTGAAGCTTGCATCTATATCTATCTACTAAGATAAGACTTTCAAGATCAATCTGATTTAGTTGATCTTTTGAAACTGTCTTGAATCTTGGTAAGAATGGATAAGATCTGCTTCTTCCATCAAAGCTATTATACCTAGGATAGATCTTTGATTTAGTCTTAGGTTCATCCTTAGGAGTTACTTTCCTCGTCTGATTTTTCTTTTCAGAAGTATCAGATGAGATGATTAATTCCTTTGGTTTCCAAGGACTGAATAAAGTTTCTACCTTAGGTTTAGTTGCTTTCACAAATATTCTAGGTTTTATAGGATCATTTTTCTTATTCCTATCAAAACCTAATCCAGTTTTATCACTAGACTTTTGAGATGAATTGAAGATTTTATCTATTGTAGTTTGAGAATTATTCAAAAGTCCCAACTTGAGATTTAATTCCCTGTTAGTTCTTTTATAATTTTCATTCTCAGAATAGATATTTGAAAATTTTATTTTTAAAGAACTCAGTTCCTGTTCTAACTTATCTGTCTTATCAGACAAGGTACTGGTGATAATCTTAGTCTGACATTCCCCCTTGAATGTACAGTCTAGTTTCTCACTTTCCTTAGTCTGATTGACCTTAGTTAGATCAGAAATTTGATCCTTTAAATTAAGATTTTCAGCCTCTATCTGTTTATAAGCAGATAGAGCAGTCTCCAAATCTTTCAACAGTTTATCAATAAGACTGGGATCAGTTTCAGATAAGGTGTCACAGTCATTATCTGATGATGAATAGTAATGTACCTCTTTAGCCATTAGACATATGTCATCATCTGACCCAAAATCAGATGAAGATGAGGATGATGATGTCTCTCGAGCTTCTTCTTTCTCAGCTAGGAGAGCTCTCTGGTCAGCATATCTTCTATCTCTTTTCTTCTCTCTCTCTGGGAGTTAGTTGAGGACAATCATAGCTGTAGTGACCAGGTTTGCTGCAAGTATATCATATATCTCCTTTGTCTGTTTTTGGACTACTATCTCCTCGTCTGATAGGTGACCTATGACTTCTTGACTGATCCTTCTTTTTATCATTATCTGAACTCTTTTCATCTCTTTCTGATCTATAGTTCCTTCTACCTAATCTGTCTCTTTTGTTTCTTCTGTACTTCATCTTCAGTTGTTGGGATAAAATGTACTTAGTTTTGATGAGTTAAAGTGTAAATTAGGATGACCAGCTGAAGACAGTGTATAGTCAGCTGATGTAATAAAACTCTATATAGTCTAAGTATAGAAAAATAAGATAGGGATGATTCAAAGGAAGTCAGATAGAGACAAGAACAGAGAACAGACGATGACAGAACCAGACGAGGTAGAAGATCAGATAGAGATTCAAGACAATGAAAGACTCAGACAGAGTAAAGACTCAGACAGAGTGAAGACTCAGACAGGGTGAAGAAACAGACAGGGTGAAGAATCAGACGAGCTAAAGAGTTAGTTAAAATCAAGAGTCAGTTACAACCAAACAAGAAGCAGTTTCAAGAATTAGTTAATCAGTTACAACCTTCAACAAACAAGAACAAGGATGTTATAACCGTCATCTACAGAAGATCTATAAATAGGATCAGAGATTCAGAATTTGATATACAAGAAAACCTCGCAATCCAGCAAGTTAGCACTTGAGAAATTTGAGAATTCAAAGTTCTTTTCAATATCATTTGTATACACGAACACTTAAAGTGTTCATTCATTTTCTGGTGTTTATAGAACACCATTTTCTTTGTACATCTTCAAAAAGCCAATTAGAGATAGTATCATAATTGTAAGGCTGAAGAAGAACACTGTAAAGGAAGAAAGCAAGAAAGTAAGCAAGAAGGAAGGAAGTAAGAAGAGTCCCTTCTTCAAATTGAAGAAGGAGAGTGGATGTAGGATCATTTGATCCGAACCACTATAAATCTGGTGTTATTTCTTTTTATTGCTTATTACTCGTTTTCATTGATTGTTTCTTGATCACAAATTTGATATCTGACAAAGCTTTAGATCCTATTTGAATTGAGAATAAACAAAAACTGTTTCCGCTGTAAAACTGATTTTGGAGTTGATAGATCATCTAAGCTTGCAAAAGTTTTTGATAATCTATTCATCCCCCCCTTCTAGATTATCACTAGAGGGTATCTTGATTTTGTGTTTAAACTCGTTCTAAAGGGACCCAACATCAGTCTTTCATATCTTTTCAACAACAAAGCCATTTCTTCTTTTACAGACAAATCAGATGCTTTAGTAATCTTTTCAGATTCATCTTGATGAACAAATGCTACAGTTTTTCCAGATGTAGATGACTCTGCCTCATCTTCTTCATCTTCAATGTGAATGTAATATTCCAGTGCTTTAAGATGAGAGAAGAGAGTGTGATGTGATATTGATGACAAGTTTTGTGTTGCCTTGAGAATATTGGCTTTCTCTCTCCCTCTTTTGCTCAATGATCTGAGTATCTTGTTGTTAATTTCTTTCTCAGTGTAAGTCTTACCCAAATCGGCTGCTTTGTTCACAAGATTAGTCAATCTCACATCCAGTTGATCTACAGTCTCACCACCCTTCATTTTGAATGTATCAAAAGCATGTAGAACAGACTGAAGCTTGTTTTCTTTGACCTGTTCAGATCCTTCACAAACATTGGCTAGAGTCTGCCACATCTCTTTGGCAGTTTTGCATCTCTTAACCTTTTCTATCCAATCCTTACTTAGAGTCTCAATGATTTCAGTTCGAGCTACTTGGTCAAGATTGTGGACCTTTCTTTCATCATTTGTTAATTCAGAGCTCTTCTTTTCTTGTCTGGTCCTGGATTCAGCTGACTCAGCTCCAGTGCTAGTTCCTCCATGATAAAACTTTATAGGTCCTTCTTCAAGAACCTCTTCCATCCTATCATGAATGGCCTTTAGATGATTCTCCATCCTAAATTTCTAGTAATCATAATCTACAATTGAGAATTCAGGAAGATTCCTAGACTTTTTGTTTTTCCCTGATGACATGATGAAACAAAGAACAAAATACTCCACAAACTAATTAGTAGCACTGTTAGTAAAATGAAGACTATGAAGAAAATCAAGATAATTTCAGAATCTTTTTCAAGACCTAAAATCAATATCAGAACAGCTTAACACTGCTCTGATACCACTTGTTGGTCCCTGAATGTTGAGTTGATTTAAAGCCTTGAGATAACCTTCTAGAACAAAATCTAGAAAGGGGGGGGGGGTTTGATTAGATTTTGTAGATTTTTCGAATCTCTCAAAATCAATTCAAAATATCAGATTAAACACAGCGGAATATAATTGAGAACTCAACTTTTAACAAGATCAAAAGCAAGGCTGATATTCAGATTTTAGTTAAGATTCTGAACTTTAATCTTGAATTAACAAAATTGTAAATTGAACAGAAATTAAAGAAAGCAAGAAATAACACCAGGATTTATAGTGGTTCGGATTATAACAATCCTACATCCACTCTTCTTCTCCAAACTTTGAAGAAGGGTCTTCACTAGCTGCTTACTTACTCACTGTACAATCTTTACAAATTACAACTTGAACTTCAGCTCTTCTACAATCTAATCAACTCTATGAAATCTAACTCTAAGAATAAGATGTGTTTTTAAAGATGTGAAGTGAAGTGTTCTATAAACACTTAGAAAATATTTGAAATCTCTCTTTGACAAATACTCTGTGAAATCAATAGTGACTAGTGTGAAAATCAAATTTGCATAAGTGTCTAGAAAAATAAAATCTAGTCTTATTTATAAGTCTGAAAAGACAATTAGTTTGTTAGTTAGTTCTAACAAACTGAAAACTGCTTAACAAACCTATTCTTGATAACTGCTCTCGACCTCAGCTGATTCTTCCTCCTCGTCTGCAGCTGACTTGGTGAAGACTTGCCCTTCTTATTCTACTCAGCTTGTCTTGACCTCGTCTGAGCTCTTCATGATCGTCTCTTGTAGATGACTAGTTTTGAGCTTGTCTTCAGATGACTTGTAGACTTTGATCTCCAGCTAACTTAATCAGCTCTTGACCCAGTCTGATCAGCTTAGAATTGAATCCTGATCTGAGCTATTTATCAACGTTGTCTGCTCATCTGGATTTCTCCTTTTAACTCATCAAAACTTTACTTGGTCTAACAGAACATGCTTAGTTGAACAAGTTCATGGAGAAGTTCTGCTCCTACCGCAAAGATATTTTTAAGCGGACATAAGAAATGGAAGCTCGCTGGACACCCCTTTTGAGTGATGTTATAAAGGGGGAAGAGCAGCTGAGAACTGAAATAAAAGGAAAGTTTGCTAAGAAAAAAACTGAGTTGGCTCAGGTGCAATAAAGGTTGAAGGTTGTGGAAGATTTTCTGTTAGAAAGGAAGGAGAAAGCTGAGCTAAAGAGGGCTCTTAGGGAATCAACAGGGATTGTGGCTGTTGTTCCTGTTGAAACAACTATTGAAGCTAAAAGCTCCCAATCAAGCAAGCATAGAAGGTTGGTAAAGCTTGCTGACAAGCAAAAGGTTGCTGAGGAGGAAGAACTGAAAGTTGTTCACCAAGAAGCTTTTATGGCCGATTTGGAGGCCAGAAGGATGTAGGAGGACATAACTCATCAGGGCTTCAAAGCTCTTGCAAAGAAAGGCTGGGGTACTGATATCCTGGAATGTAAAAAAGAAAAGATTTATGTTCCAAGGAAGCCTGCTGTTAAACCTTCTGGGTCAAGGAAGAAGGTTGCTAGAAAAAGAAAGAAGTCTACTTTAGCAGAAGTTGATGTGAACTTTATATTCCCTCACAACACCGTGGGGTTTGTTGATGATTGCTGCCCAATAGAAAGGTTTGCTGAGTGGAAAGCAACTAAAAGGGACTTCATCTGCTCATTTTACGTATGCCAGACTATCGGCGTTGGAGCTACTACAGATGAGACCTTCTTTGCTTGGATGGAAGAAAAGCATACTGACCTCTAGGCGGACATTTTGAAAGCTTCTGTGGAATTTAATTTGAATCTTCATGCACCAGAATTTGAAAGCTTGGATCAGGTAAGCATTCGCAGGACAATCATGATCTGCCTGGCCGAAGTTCGACCACCAGTAGGAGCAGATAATCGCAAATTGTATAATAGGGTGTATGAGTGGCTAAGTATGCCCAAAGGTTTCGGCAGATATGACTGAAGGGGAAGGTAGCTGTTGAAGAAAGTTTGTTGCTGAAGACTGCTGTTGGAAGGTTGCTTTTGTTATCTCTCTTTATTTCTTTGTTTATGTTTCTTTTACTTCAATTTTAGCTGGTAGGCATCTTCTGTAATCATGTACGTGAACACTTACATTACTTGAAGTGCTTATTTTGCTGAAGACAACTTCTCGTTGTCAAATGTTCTCTGTAGGATCTTATTTTAAAAGGTCTCTGTTCTTGTTCATATTATTTACTTGGTTTCAGTTCTCAAAGGTTTTAACATCATCAAAAAGGGGTAATTTGTTGGGTCTTGTTTTTGTATGTTTTGATGATGTTTCTAAAACCTAAGGGTATGTTCTTTATGGAATTTAGGTGTATGGAGTGAGTCATAAGATTTGAAATTCTGGATGAATAGTAAAAGTGTGTGTTTCTTTTGGGATTTGAGTAAAGTGTGATTTTACTTTATGTTAAATCAATGTTTAAGAGTGGTTGATATTATATTATTATATTATATTATATTTGTGTAAGAGTGATTGATATTTTATTATTATATTGAGGAGAGATGTAAAAAGTAGTTTGTATTGGAAAAAATAATAATAGGTGTATAGGTGTTTATAAGTGTGGATTGAGTGTGAAATTTAAAGTCGGGATTTCAAATCCCTAACTTACATGGGATGGGGGTCGGAAAGTCCTAAGTCCATCTGTGTGAATCCCTAAAAGAACATACCCTAAGTGTAATAGGACCAGCTGAACCTGTTAGTCAGTTGCTGATCTAGATAGGTTAGAATCTTAGCTAAGGTAATCTTGCTAAGACCTATCCAGAAGACTTGAAGAGGTTGAGAACTGAAGACTGAAAACAGAAGGCTTAAGACGGAAGATCTAGAGATCAGACAACAAGAAGATTGTAAGGTTGTTAACAATAAGACTTGGAAGTCTTTTTGTATTTAAAGAAGTTGTTACATGAAGTCTAGAAGACTTGAAGCATACAAAGGAAGAGATAAAAGTAATCCATGAAAGGAAGGTAGTCAAAAAGGTTTTGAAGAAGAGATAGCAAGGTTGAAAACCCTGCTAGAGTTGACTTAAAAGACTTGTCCAGATCAAAGTAAATTAGTTATCAACTAAGGAGTCAAATATCAATTAGTTCCCTTGATGAGAAGATCAAATCTGCAAGAGAATCAATCAAGAGATAATTGATTGACATCAAACAATCAATTCTCTAATCAACCTAACAACTACTTATCATACTTAGAAGACCTGATTGACAATCAGCCTAACGACTAGTCAATTTCAAGAATCTATAAAATGTAATGAAGGATTTCAGAATTGGATACGAGTCTACGCGCGAGAAACTTACATTACATCAGAAATCCTATCATTCATTACGAGTACACGCCTATTCATTCAAACCAAGAATCAGACTCACGTTCTATTCAGAAAATTTTGATTTTGGTTAAGGAACTGTAAATCACCTTCCATTATCCCTGTACGAGAGAAGGTTGATTAATTTATCGATCTTAAAGATAGTTGAAAAACTTGTAAAACTTCCTGTGGTCAAATTCTTAAGGAGATAGAGGAGACAAGACCAAGTTTTGGTGGATAGTAAGTCCCCTGTGGGATCAGGGAGAGTGGACGTAGGATCATTATATCTGAACCACTATAAAATCCTCTGTGTCATTATTGCTTTCTGCATTATTATCTTTCATAACTATTTCTCACATATTAAACTCTCGATATCAGATTTACCATTAAGTTATCTGATAATTTGATAAAAAGAGTAAAGATTTCATAAAAAAAAAAATTTCAAATACACTCACGAGATTAGCTTCCGCACTATCAGAAGACTTTGACTTTCCGAAGTTCGCTAATCTCACTTGCACACTCTGAGTACCTATCAAAAGAAGACAAGTCTTCTAACCTCACACTCAGCTCACAAAAAATTGTAAAAAGTTTTGAGTGTTTCGAAGTCTATTCAATCCTTCCCCCCTTCTAGACTTCGTATCTCTTATCACATCTCGTCCGGGACTAACAAGATGATTGTAGAGACTGTAAGAATTTTTTTACCAGGTTCAGCCTGGAACAAGGACTGGAGCAGGGACTGAGCTCCTTACTGGGCACCCTCCCAATGAATTTGGGATTCCTGTAAGATGTAGTGGACGGAGAGATCATTCATTTTTTTCTCGGTGGCCTCCTTGGCCGCCTGGGCTTTCTTCAATTCCTCCTTCAAGGAGGACACCTCCGACTCGAAGGAGGACATCGTGGCTTCTAGCTTTCAGACACGAATAAGGGCAAGGGAGCTTTTCTTCTTTTTAGAGGCAAGATAATCCTCTAATTCCTTAAATTCAGGGGTAAGGAGACAGTTGGAGGGATTCCACAATCCCGAGAGCAATACGCTTAACCGAATACGACAAGAGGAAACAGTGAGGTACGAGATATCATACAGCGAAGAAATCTAAAGAAAACATATTTGAGTAGAGAAAGACTTGGGCAAAATGGCTAGCTGCCTGTACTTTTTGTTGGTCGTGGGAGAGACGTAACAGCCGTTCGCAATCACGTGAGGAGATCAGTTCACTGAAAAATTTTGTGGTGGAAAAGCTTGCAGCATGAGACTCTACATCTATAGGGGCAGGGGGGATACCTTGATTCCTTCTGGTGCGATACTTATGGCAAGGAGTTCCTTCAGAGGGCAAGGACCCTTGACTAGCGAAAGCCTTGCTTTTTCCCGTCTTCACTTTTTTTAGGGGGGAGCGAGGAGGGGCATCAACAGCCTCATTGAGCGGAGCTGAGTTGGAGGGGGTATCATCAGGGGAGCCTGAAGGGCCTTCCAATACCTTTGATAGCCAGAGCATTTCTGCAAAAAGAAAATATGTGTTTGAAAATGGAATCCAAAATTCAGTTACAATAAAAAAAGGATGAGTAATATTTTTACCATCATTCTGTTCAAGAGGGAGATTCACAGAGCTATGTTTGAAGTGGGATAAGAGCCGAGGATTAGAGCAAATCTCGGGTAGGTAAAAATAACCATGCCGAGTCACATAGGAGTTCAAATTTTTTATCACATGGCGATTAGTGGCCGAATGAATTTGGAGAGAAAGGTTTGGCGGAGATGGGTTCTTGTAAACCCATTGTTGATGCATAAAAGGCCAAGAAGAGGGGGGAGTTACATAAAAGTAGTAGTTACTCCATTACTTATTGATGATGGGGGATTTTCCCTAAAACAAGCACAAGCTTTTTACCCTATTACTAACATAGTAAAAGAGGCCAACAGTTTTGCAAGAGAATTGGGAAAAGAAGAGTTCGACAGTGGGCTTTCCGTCGTTGCCTTTCATTAAAACATAAAAAGAGATCATCATCCTAATGGAATTAGGAACGAATTGATTGAGTGGGACTTGATACAAGTCTGAGTGTTCACATAAAAACCTAGGTGGTGGAACGAAGTCCAGCCTCGAATTGGGCATGCCAGAAGGCTAGAGTAGGGGGAGTAGTCAGATTGGGCCGATTGTGTCGGCTGGGAAGGGCTAATCGATAGGAGTCGGGGATCATTCCCTCTTCTTGATAACTACAGAGGGTTTTCTTGCGAAGCTTAGAGGGGCCGGAGTAAGAATCCCAGTAATAGGTCTTATCTCCTCCCCTGGAGGTAGTAGAAAAAGAGGGTTGAGAGTTCTGAGAAATGGGAACTAATGAATGGTGGGAACTCCGAGAAGAAAGTTAATTTTTGGAAGGATTTCTGGGGTTATCGGACCTAGAATATCTAAATTGCGAAATTGATAAAAACTGTAGCAGAGGAGAAGGGAGTGATGCTTACCTAGAAGACGTGAAGAGGGCAGTACGCAGGGAAGAAAGGAATCGATGAGAATCGGCAACGGAGGAAAGAGGTGAAAAAGAATCCTAGCGAAGAAGAAGTAAATAGGATTAAAAATAAGAAAGAAGGGAATTTATATTGATTTGTAAATAAGAGATCAAGGGTTGCATGTGAACGCGTGAATGAGACTGACGGGTGGGGTGCACAAAATACGAGGCATCGCCAAAAATTTGAAAACAAATAAAGCAAGTGAGGTGAAAAGCTGCAGCGACTGTTGCTCCGCTAAAAAGGTGCAGGTGGGTGCGATGAACGGGAGTTAAAGCGAGGGCCATTCCATTTCCCTTGTACTCCAGGTTAGCCGAATCTGCTTACCGGAGTAGCGGTAGTAGTTGATACGGGAAAATATGCCAGGCTCAAATAGAACAAGGGCCCAGGTAAGATTAAGCCCAAGTAAGTGTGGTCCATTTCCCTTGGAATAGGGAGCTAAATTATTAAGTAACCCACCTCGGTGGTAGGTGGGCCGAAGGCCCAATAAGTTGTAGGTGGGCCGTAAATGGGGAATAGTCCTCGGAGATAGGGTCCCCAGGCCTATATCTCCCTAATTATAGATAAGTCTCGAGCCAAGTTAATCAGTTGAGATATCTGAGGAGATTAGGGCCCAAGAAAGAATATTCTTGGGATCCAAGAGCTTTGACTAAGTCCCATCTAGGAGGGGAGAAGAAATTGATGGTTTTCTAGAGAAAAGATACACCACGTCCAGAAGTGGAGTATCCACGATGAGAAATGAACTGAGAATGAATAACTGTAAGTATGTTTACGCCTATAAAGGTAAGAGAAAGGTAAAGAATGAGTACGAACTAATTTCTAGAGTATTTGAATACACTTTTTAAGAGTTTTTCAGTTATCTGACTTGAGCGTCGGAGTGTCTACGCCGAAGAACCCTCTAGTATGTTTTTTCAGGTTTATTAACTCATGGAGAAGTTAATTACGTGGAATTACCTAGCTGAACCCAGAATTATCCCAAGTGGGGAAATACCAGGTCAGTTTTTACGCATCACTGTCTACTAAACAAAATCTATGTTACACGAAACATTTGATGTAACGAAACGGAAAATAACGGCCCTATCAATCTGGATGCACTTATCGCACTCAACAATCTGATACTCGATTACTTCTCACGCAAGGCTCTTATGATTTTTTATTGATCAGATCGTATTGCCTTGATACCATTCTTGAAGCCTCGGTCATCTATTTATAGATGATGATCTCGGCCTTCAAGGGCATTGTAGATCCTTGTGGATGGATCTAGAATTCTCCCAACTAATCTCCTATGATTCAGCTCATGTAGCTCATGGAAAACCGCCTAAAAACTGTCTTTAATAACTGCTATTGACTTGTAACTGCTTGATCTAGATAACTCCTCTTTATTCTTGAACCTCTTAGATCCTTTTGGAGTATTGGAGTCGATTCCAGATCGTTAACCTACTGTCAACAACATCAAAGACAATATTGAAACAGGAAAAATTAGCTGTTAGAAGAAAGGGCAAATTCTGATGTCGCACCCGATGTTAAAACATTGGTGGTAACACCAAAATGTTTAACTCTGTGACATCAATAATCTCCCCCAATTTGACATTTCTGCTACAACACACCTGATATATATAAACAATACAAATCAGTAAAGTGTGTAAGATAGAGAACATCATCTGTCTAGTACAACTTATCAAATCAAATCAGGTAGTAGCAACAGGAGATCAAATTTTAAGAAATCAAGAGCACAAAAGTAACAGTGCTCAAAACTAATCAAACTAAACATAGTGTGATACATACACAAAATAAAAGAACAAGGGAAATAAACATAAACAGAAATAAACAAAGCATAAAATAAGAAGTGCTCACAAACAACCTAAATAACTATTATCTTAAAAACTTGCAAAAATTTAAAGTCTTAAAACAAAAACAAGAACAACTATCAAGAGAGTAATCAACTCCCCCTCAATAATTGATAAAAAAAAAAACTATTTCTTCCTAAACAAGCTCCCCCTAAGGCAGATCTCCATAGAGGTCTTGTACAGTTTCTACAAAATCTGCATCCCCTTCTTCATTTCCATCAATATTTCCAGCAATAGGTTTAGCTTCCATTGTTGCAGCAGTTGGTGCAACACCCTCAGCAACTCTTGTTAGGATGTATACTATAAGCCTAGCTTTTGTATGAACATCTTTTTTATATGAGATTCACTATGATCAAAATACTTATTTTTTATGATTGTTACATCTATCATTGTTTTTGTCCAGATTAGTCTATACTGTAGATAATATGTGTGTGGTGTCACACAAAAGATCATGCTATCAGTTCCTTATAGATTATAAATAATTGCTTACAACCAAGATGGATTTGGACAAATCATTAGAACAGTTGTGGTGTAATTTGGTATTAGTCTATCTTGACTATAAAGTTACATTAGTACATTTTGTATGTATTGAGCAGGACCATATGAGGTTGTTCAATTTGTACATTATATAAAAGAACAAGACCTCTGTTATTATGGATGTACGTCTTCTTAATCCCTATATAATAATGGGCACGTGTACTCAGTGTATGTTTCTTTAATTCGCCAATGGGTGATATTTATTAAATTAATAGGCTCGGTGAATTGGGAGATAACACAATTTATATGGTGTGCTGTTGATTATAGAAGGAATTCGTGTCCTAATTATTTAGGATGATGATGTCCCCTTGAGGAGCTCATAAAGATTATCATGTAAACCCTGCAAGTGGATTTAATCCGACATGATAATAAAGATGAGTGGTACTACTCTTGGAATTAGATGTAAATTAATTAAGTTGTTAGTAACTTATTTAATTTATGGACATTCGATATTTTAAACACGGGGAAATAAACGTACACATAATAAAGGAGCCCATATTGTAATATAGGATTAGGACGGTAATTCAATTATAACTCTTTAGTGGACCGAGTTATAATTGATGGGCTTAAGTGGAATGTTCGGATTGAACACAGGACGTTTAGGCCCATCAAGAGGCCCAACCCTAATTCCTCCTTAGGGTCCCTGTTGTAGCCTATAAATAAACCCTACATTAGAGCCTCCCAGACGTGTGAAAAAAATGTAAGATTAGAAAGAGGCGGATTCTGATTCCCTGGAAGATTATCGACCACATGACGTCCAAGGGATAGGGATAGGAATACGGCAGAAGATCGTGAGGTTCTTGACTCATCCTTAATCCGCAGTTCTGACCTTAGAACTGGTTTGACTTCACCTATTACGGTGAATAGGTATGATTCTTTTTCTGCTGCGTTTACATGCATGTGCTTCTGAATCAGATAATCACATAGAGTCGGTGATCCGGTGGTTCCAACAACTCTAGCTTCATCAGCAGGTGCACATTCACCAGCATCAGTAGAGTTAGGTTTAGCAGCACTCTGATCACGGCCTTGATCAGGAATTGCACCTGGTACTTCCCCTGTTGGAGCAGAAAGTAACCTTTCCCAAAACATCTTCATAATCTACAACTCATCAATCTGATCACTCAAGTTGCAGAAAATACAAAAGATCTGTGTATAGTTACTGAGTTAATAGGTGAATTCTTCCGGTCAATGTAATCATCAATGTGATCAACAACTGCACCAACATTTTGGGTTGATTCTGCATCAGCTGGTTGATCAAGGTCAGCTTCAGGGTATTTTAGCTATGATTGTCCCCAGCTGACTCCTAAAGAAAGAGAGGAGAAGAGGAAGAAGAGAGATAGGCGCTTTGCAGATCAGAGAGCCCTTCTTACTGAGGAAAAAAAATCAAGAAAATTATCATCATCTTCATCTAATTTTGGATCAGACGATGAAGTGTGTCTGATGGCAAAAGAGGTAGATTACTATTCCTCAACTGATAATGAGTCTTACAAATCAGTCTCAGATAATGACTAAACTGTAGTCAAGGGTCTTTTGAAAGATCTAAAAATGCCTCTAAGTGCTTATAAACAATTGGAGACTGAAAATTTGACTCTGAAAGATCAAATCCAAACTCTAATCAAAGGCAAACAACTTATAACCTACTATGAGTCTGAGGAAACATTCAAGGGGGAATGTTTACCCCAGGCTGAGGTTAGTACTTCAGCTAGTCTGCCTGAAAGATTGGAAGAAGAATTGAAATCTTTAAAAGCTAAGTTTGAAGTGGTTTGCAATGAGAATGAGTCAATTAAGAAGACAAATGAGAAGCTTGCCTTCAAAATGAGTCAGCTTAATAACTCACAATCAGCCATTGACCATATTTTTAGAACTTCACAAAAATCCCATGATAAAACACGTCTTAGTTATGATAGGTATAATAAATCAGAAACTTTGAAACCAAAGAAATTTGTGAAGGCTGTTGAAACATCAAGAGAAATCAAAATTGGACCTTGGAAACCACAGAGTCAGATAAGGACTGCATCTCCCAATCTGAAAAATAAAAATCAGATGAGGAATCCTAATTTGATAAACAGGATTCCAAGAACAAGGTTTAAGAGGAACTCTTATTATAGTTCTTTTGATGGGAGAAGCAGATGTTATCCCCTATTTAAAAAATACAAGAAAGTCACCAAATCTGACTTCAATAAATTTTCATTTAAGTGTGATATATTTGTGGACAGATTTGGTAGACAACTTCAATCTGATTTGTTATTGAATAATGAGATGTTTGTTTGGATACCCAAAATGATTGTTGACCTTAAAGGACCCAAGATCACTAGGGTACCTCATACTTAATCTGTTTTGTAGGAATCCCAAGGACTATCATTAAAGGAGGAAATTCTAGCTTCCATCTGGTACATAGACAGTGGTTATTTTCAGCACATGACTTGTGAGAAGAAGCTATTATCAAGTTTCCAGAATATTGATGGTCCTAGAGTACTGTTTGGTGACAATAACTACAGACAGACTAAGGGAGTTGGCACCTTAATTATAGGTGATGTCCAGGTATCTGAGGTTTATTATGTAGAAGGTTTGAAACATAATTTGTTATCTATTTCCCAACTCTGTGATAAAGGTTTTCAGGTTAGATTTTCTAAAGATAAGTGTGACATTTTAGATAGTTCCTCAGAAAAGGTACTCTTAACTGGCTTCAGACATGGTAATGTCTATGTGGCTAATTTCAATAGTTGCCCCAAAGACACATGTCTTGTAGCTAAAGGTGGAGATGACCTCAGTTGGCTATGGCATAAAAGGCGTAGTCATCTGAATTTCAAACCCTTAGCAAAATAGTTAAGAGGAATCTTGTCAAGGGACTGCCTGAGAAATTTTGTTCAACTGATCTGAATTATGATGCATGTCAAAAAGGAAAACAGCCGAGGAACTCTTTTAAAAGTATTAACACATCCTCATCTGAAAGAGTTTTACAACTCCTTTATCTGGATTTGTTTGGACCTGTTTCACCACTTAACTTTAGTGTAAGGAAGTATACTTGATGATTTTTCAAGATATACTTGGGTAATATTTCTTTTCAAAAGGAATGAGACAGTGAACAAGATCCCAGATCTGTTCAAATAAATTCAAAATGAAAAGGGTGTTAATATTATTAAAATTAGGAGTGATAAGGGAACTGAGTTCTTGAATTCTTGTTTATCTAACTATCTGAATGAGAATGACATAGTTCATGAGACTTCTTCAGCTAGAACACCACAATAGAATGGAGTAGTGAAAAGAAATAGAACTCTAAAAAAAACAGCTAGAAGCATGCTAGCTGAGTATGGAACACCTCATAGGTTCTGGGCTGTGGCTATCAATACAGCCTGCTACACTGAAAACAGATGCTTACCAGTCAAGAACAAGGGTAAGACACCTTATGAGCGTTGGAAAGGTAAGGTACCAAGAATCTCATATTTTCATGCTTTTGGGTGTAAATGCTTCATCCATAACAATGGGAAGTCTAAGTTGAGGATATTTGATGCTAAGGCAGCTGATGGAATATTCTTAGGATATTCCAACACTTCCAAAGCTTTCAGAGTCTTCAATAAGACAACTCTTTGTGTGGAAGAAACTCCACATGTTGTATTTGATGAACTGCATATTTTTTTTATATAAGGTAAATAAAATTACCAATGATCTAGATAAAATTGAACAAAATAAAACTAAACAGAGGAACTCTTATCTGCCTAGTTTTGATTCAAATTCAGATGATGAAGAATCCCCATTTGAGAAACAGAAGGCAACTCCTCTTCAGGTTCCATCTGAGGAGACTCCTCTGACATCATCTGATCAGCCAGGGTCAATAGATGAAGGGGGAATGTCTGCTCAGGAAGAACAAGTTAAGTTACCTACTGAGTCTATAGATGAGGGTACTTCAACTCATATAGGCAAAAGGATGAGGAGTTATCATCCAGCTGATCAGATCATTGGGGATCCATCTAGTAGTGTTCAGACACGAATGATGTTAGATTCTCAAAGCTTGTTCAGCTGCTATGTTTCACTCCTCGAGCCTATGTCTATTGAGGAGGCTCTATCTGACCCAAGCTAGGTAACAACCATGCAGGAAGAACTGCATCAATTTGAAAGACAAAATGTTTGGGAACTAGTGGACAGACCCTTACATAGAAAGATTGTAGGCACCAAATGGGTGTTTAAAAATAAAACAGATGAAAACAACGTTATTATTCGTAATAAGACTAGACTTGTAGCACAGGATTATTCACAGTCTGAGGATATAGACTATGATGAAACCTATGCTCCAGTCGCCAGATTAGAAGCAATAAGGCTATTTTTAGCATTTGCTGCCTATAAATGTTTCAAAGTCTTTCAGATGGATGTCAAGTCTGCCTTCCTAAATGGAGTGTTACTTGAAGAAGTCTATGTAGAACAGCCTCCAGGATTTAGAACTAATAATAAGGTCTATAAACATCACAAGGCACTATATGGACTAAAGCAAGCACCCAGAGCTTGGTACGATACTCTGTCTGAATTCTTGATATCAAGTGGTTTCTCAAAAGGTAAGATAGATAGAACTTTGTTTAGAAAAGAAGTAGATGGTAACATCTTATTAGTTCAAATTTATGTAGATGATTTCATATTTGGTTCACCTAATATGACTTTATGTGAAGAGTTCAGTGTTCTCATGAAAAACAGGTTTGAGATGTCTATGATGGGGGAATTAACATACTTTCTAGGCTTGCAAATTAAACAGACAAGTAGAGGTATCTTTATACATCAGACTAAGTATGCAAAGGACCTCATAGATAAATTTGGGATGACTACTAGTAGGAAAGTTAAAATACCTATGGCAACTAACTTCTCTATGGATTCAGATGAGAAGGGGATACCCACGGATGCAACGGAGTATCGTGGATTGATTGAATCCCTGTTATATCTCACTGCAAGTAGGCCAGATATAGCCTTTGCAGTTGGGGTGTGTGCAAGATTCCAATCAAATCCCAAGAAAACTCATCTGGAGACAGCTAAGAAAATCCTTAAATATCTTAAAGGTACTCTGCAGGTTGGGTTGTGGTACCCGTCTGATGACAACTTCGAGCTTTCAGGTTATTCAGACTCAGATTTCGGAGGCTGTAAAATTGATAGGAAGTCCACGTCTGGAACTTGTCAATTTTTAGGCAACAAGTTAATTTCTTGGTTGTCTAAGAAACAAACTTCTGTTGCAACCTCCACAACTGAAGCTGAATACATGGCAGCTGGTAGTTGTTGCTCTCAGCTTCTCTGGATTAGTCAGCAGCTTAGGGATTATAACATTCTCACATCGTCTGTGCCTATTTTCTGTGATAGTAATAGTGCAATAGCCATGACATACAATCTTGTTTTGCATTCTAGATGTAAGCATATAGGCATAAGGCATCATTTTATTAGAGATCATGTTGAGAAGAATGACATTAGGATAGAAAAGATAGCAACTGAGTCTCAGAGAGCAGATATACTTACAAAACCCTTAGCTGAATCTAGATTTAAGGAATTGTGTTTAGAGTTAAGATTACTTGATGCATCCTTAGCTAATTTATAATTTCTATTGCATGTATCTTGTGTTTGAAGTGGCTACTTGTTGTTTTTGTTTTTTTTGTTCTTTGTTTTTGTTTGATTTTGATACTTGGATTGGTGGTTTGTAGGTGCATGATTACAAGATCTAGTGGTATTCCACCCTTGCCACTCAATCCGGAAATTGAAGCTACTATTCGTAGAAATCATGGGAGAAGGAGAAGAGAAATGATGGAAGGTGAAGAGTTGATGAATGAAGAGAGAGTTGGTGAACCTCATGTTGAGGATGTTAATGGCAATGGAGAAGGGAGAGTGCAAGAGAATGGAGGAGGTAATGGGCACAATTTGCCTTATAATGCTCAAGTTGGCCCTTTCCCTCAAGGGATGCCACCACATCAATTTTCCTACCAAAATCCATACCCCTATCCTCCACAAGCTCACAAATATCCATATTATCCACCCCATCTACAACAATTCCCACCATATTATCCTCATATGACATACCAACATGAGTCTAGATATCAAGAGTCACCTCTCCACAAGCCCAACTACAACCGATGCAAGAGCCTCCACCTCAAGGTAGGCCATTAAGGGAGTTCTTTGAGCCTCAACTTCGTGAGCATTATGATGGTAATGCAAGGCCTAGAATTGAAGCGAATAAGTTTGAGATAAGTCCCGCTCTTGTGAGGATGTTAAGAGAGAAGCAATTTGAAGGGAAATATGAAGAAGAGTGCCCTCATCAACACATGTCACAATTTTTTTGGAGATTTCCAACACCACGAAGTACAATGGAGTGTCCGATGATGCTAAGAAGCTAAGGCTATAGGGGAGAGCCAAAGCTTGGCTCAATTCTATCCCTCTCAGAACCGTTCGTACATGGGAGGACCTTAGCAAAAGATTCTTGATGAAATTCTATCCACCATCAAAGACGGTGCAAGTCAAGGAAGCTATTTCACATTTCCATCAAAAGAATGGAGAGACTATTCCGGAAGCATTGGAGAGATATGGGATGTTGCTCATTAATTTTCCACAACATGGCTTTCCGGAGGAGTAAACAATCATGTATTTTTGTAATGGCTTGACGGATGGTGATAGATCCTTTCTTAATGCATGTGCTAATGGTTCGATTTGGTCAAAGACGGTGGGGCAAATGAATGAGATTATGAAGAATATTGCCCAAGATTCTTTCCAAGTGTCAGTGAATCGAGGAGCTCATCATAGAGTGTCCCATGTGGAAGGGATTGAGTCTATGAAGACGATGATGATGACGATGATGGACCGTTTAGGAGCCCTTACTCCTTCTAAAGTTCAACAAGGTGTGAGTCCATCTATTCCTCAAGTTGATTTGTGTCAAAGCCCATCGCCTATTGAAGAAGTGAATTACATGGGAAGGCCTCCTTACCAAGGAGGATATCAAAGCAATTATCAAGGTAATTTTCAAGGTGCAAGGCCCTATCAGGTGCCTTATCAAAATAGGCTTCAAGGTAATTTTCAACCTCAACCTCAAGCTCCATTTAATGCCAACAATTGGAGGAGACATGAAAATTTCTCATATGCTAATTCAAGAGCCGCCGTTCAATTTCCTCCCAGATTTGATCCGGGTGCCAAAGCACCTAATAATGAGGGGAAGGTAACTACGGAGGAGCTACTTGGGATGATTGTGAAGAGGTTAGAGGCTAATGATTCAAGGTTAGATGATATTGGGAAGCAAATGGACACAAGGTTTAAGACCATTGAGCACCAAGTGGGATAATTGGCTACAACGGTTGGAAAGCTTTCATCTACGGTGGATCATTTGCAAATTAAGGGGAAGTATCCATCTACCACCGAGCCTAATCCAAAGGAGTTTTGTAGTTCTATTCAATTAAGTAGTGGTGCTAGATATGAAGGCCCGAAGATGTCCAAGGAAGTTGAAGTTAAGAAAGAGGTGGAGAAAGAAGAGGTGAGTGAAGAAAGTGTGGTTGTTGAGAACTAAAGTGAAGAGATCAAAGCAAAGGAAGAGTCAAAAGAAAAAGAGAAGTCCAAAGAAGCATGGGGGGTTCCCATGAAACCCAGTCCGGTTCCCTATCCTCAAAGACTTGAGAGGAAAAAGCTTGATGAGGAGTTTGGTAAGTTTTTGGAGGTTTTTAAAAGTTTGCATGTTGATATTCCTTTTTTAGATGCCCTTAAGCAAATTCCCCATTATAAGAAATTTTTTAGAGAAATAATGTCAAAGAAGAGAAGATGGGATGAGAAGGGAATGATCAAATTGGTGGAAGAATGCAAGGAGATTCTTGAGAGACATCTACCTCAAAAACTTAAGGATCCGGGGAGTTTTATTATCCCTTGTGAAATTGGAGGGAATGGGAAAGTTCAAGGCTTATGTGACTTGGGAGCTAGTATCAATGTTATGCCTTTATCCATATTCAAGAAGTTGGAGTTAGGAGAGGTGACTCCTACCAATATCAATCTTCAATTGGCGAATCAATCTTATGCTCATCCTTTTGGGATTGTTGAAGATGTATTAGTGGGAGTTGGCAAGTTTATCTTCCAGGTTGATTTTATCGTTCTTGATATGAAGGAAGAGCTTGAGGCACCTATCATTCTTGGTAGACCTTTCCTTGCTACCGGCAAAGCCATGATTAATGTTGAAAAGGGGGAGCTCAAATTGAGCTTTAATGGAGAAGAGGTGACGTTTTCGAGAGCTCCATCGGAAGAAGATGCTCCAAGTACTTTGGAGAAGAAGACGTGTGGATATATTGAGATCATCGATTTATACCCTTCAATTGATAGGGAAGATTCTACACCTTCTACTTCTTCTAATTCTTTAGTTAATGAGCATTTTATTCCTTCTTGTAAAGTGATTGCTAATAAGTCTTGTGTTTCTCTTGATGATCTTAGGAAGGAAAAAGCTCTTGTTGAACCTTTGCTTGATCCAGGAGATAGAAAGATTGAAGATGGTGAGAACGAAGTGACCAAGCTTGAGCAATGCTCAAGTTTGGGGGTGTTAGAAGAGAGAAAAATACCACTTGAGAAGAAGTAAGCATGTTTTGTAGTTGGTGATCAAGTGGTGTGGAGCGAGTCGAATTGGAGTCGATTGCTAGGAGTAGAAAGACTCAAGGAGGTTTTAATGGTGAAAGAGATCAAGGAAGGAGGAAAGCTCCTATTGGAAGATAAATGGGGATGTTGCCTTTTTGCAAAGGAAAATCTAGTAAGGCACAAGGATGAGCCTCACGTCTTCATTGAAAGGGAAGTGTGAACTCCTTGAGTTCCGTCCGGCAAAGGATGTTAAAAATAGCGCTAGATGGGAGGCAACCCAACCTTTTTGTGGCTTTTGTGTGTTTGTGTTTTCTTTTTTTGCTTTTTGTTTATGTTTTGGAGAATTGGCTTAGAAACTAATTGATGATGCTTAGGGGATTGTTATATTTTGTTATGGGATTATTGGGTTAATTGAGCTTATTTGATACCATTGAGAGTTGCATATATATTTGTATCACTCTTGTGCCAAACATTGAATTGCATGCTAACATTTAAGTTTGGGGGTGATAATTGTTTTTATTGTTCATTTGCATCTCTTATTGGTACGAAGTTGATGATTTAGTGCTCGATTGTAGGTACACTTGCTATATTTGATTGGAAAGTGATTGAAATTGCAAGAAAATTCAAGATCAAAAGAGGAAATGCTTAAAAGTTGGTGAAAATTGAGCAAAAAGGAAGATACCCCGGTCTCCTCGATCGAATGAGCGACCGGGCTTAAATCGAGGGACCAAAAAGGTTAGTATGTGCATATTTGGGTTCATTGGGGTCGAGAGGGTCGATTTTAGGAGTTTTGGGGGTCAGGTCGGCTCCGAGAATTCGTAAAAATTTCCTGGACTCGACCTCTGGTCGAGGTGGCCAAGCCCCGGGTCGAGGGATCCACACTTAGGGAAAATTTTGAAAATTCACTTCACCCTCGAGTCGAGGTCTGAGCCTCGAGTCGAGGCAAAAATTTTAACTGGCAGCACGACTCAAGGGCTGAGCCTCGAGTCAAGGGGCTTTATTTTTCAGATGCCTCGAGTCGAGGGCTGAAGCACGACTCGAGGCTGGTGTCTGTTTTTAAAATTCGCATCAGTTTTAGATTTCATATTTCACGAGTCGAACCCTAATCCCCTGATCCCCTTCGATTTTTCACCATTTTTTACCAATCTTGCACGATTTCACCGATCATTCCCCTTTCCCATTACATATCAATCATCCATTTCATAAAAATCAAAGCTTGGAGGGTTTTTGAAAGAATTTTGGGATTTTTGAAGGAGAGTGAGTGGGTGTTCTCCCATTGCATTTCAAGTCCGAATTTTTTGACTCAAGGTACGTAATTCTCACTCCCTAACCCTTTTAATTTCGTTCTTGAGTAGATTGATACATGGGTAGTAGTCGAATTTTGCCAATGTTATGCTTTGAGTTTGAAGTACATTTGGTCATTTTCACGAACACTTTGTATGCATGGTATTTTGAATGAATTTGGTGAATTTGTTGGTTAGTTTGTATTGATTATTGGATTTGAAGGCATGTTTAGGATTATTTGAGATGATTTGTATGGTGCCTTTGTGAATCTTAGCCAAGAGAATGAGTTGCATGATTTTGTTTGGGAATTCCTAGTGAACTACATAAGGATGCTTGGTCAAATTTAGTATGTTTGATGATAGAAGTGCATGATTAGTTGATTGTTATTGTTTGAATTACTTGATTAGATGGTCGTATTTATGGGATAATTTTTGTGAAGCTTCATTGCATATTTTAGTGAGATTAATGGTTGATATTTGGTGTGGCCATGTTGTTGAGTATGCATATTTGTTGGATTTATTGAGCACTTCTATTGCCTAAATTACTTTAGTTGAGACTTTTGACCAAGTTAATTGAGCTAGTTGATTATTCACTTAGGAATTATTAGTGATTGAAGTTTGTGGTGCTTGACTCGTTCATGCTTTAGTTGCTATCATATGTTGCACTTGTTGCTACTATATATGCTAATTTTTGCCTTAGAAATTCTGTAGGAAAATGTTTCGAGGAGCCGATGGTCATAATTACTCTGATGAGGATTTTCGTAAGAGAGAGAGAGCCGTGAGATTTGCTAATCGGATGCCGGCTCAGTTGGGTATTATTTGGGATGACTACAAATGGAGGAAGCACTCCATTCTTTATCCCTAGCTCTACAACAAGGTGGTGAAGACCCGCCTTGTACACCACGACTACATGGTCTCGATGGGGATCGAGGACGATATCCCCCGACTGTTTGACCAGGTTGGCATGTCCTGATTTTTGGCTAAGAGGCCACGGACTGATTTGGGGCTCACTCTGGAGTTTATATGCACCGTGACCTTCGACAAGGCGAGAAAGGCAAAGTTCCCAAGAGCGATCACCTTTGAGCTACTAGGGAATGAGTATACATTGTCAGTGAACGAGATCAACAAGATTCTTGGTGCACCAACCGATCCGGACGGCTCATTACTGAAGATGAGACAGGAGTACAACGCAAAGAAATTATGGAGATGGATATCGGACTCAGGAGCACCGGAGCAGCCACAGTTTACACTGGGAAAGTCGAAGAGTACCCGGATCCGCAACCCAGTGATGAGATATTTGGAGAAGATCCTCTCATGTACCATTTTTGCCCATTCTAAGGGAGGAGTTGTAGTGTTAGAAGAACTGTATGTGACGTGGTACTTCCTCCACAGGATCAGATTTAATGCCGCCACTTACTTGTGCTATCTGTTTGAGAGGGTGAAGAGCACCCGATTTGCGATGATTCAGTTTGGAGGTTTGATTACCCTTATTGCAGAGCACTTCGGCATTCCGACACACAACATGAGAGATTTAGAGGGGCCGGATTTGACTGCTGACACGATGAGGAGGATGAAGACGTTAGACCTCATCGGGAGGACTTGGTGTTTTCAGCAGCACCTCGGAGGCCGATTTCCTCTTCCTAATAAGAGGCTTACTACAGTATTCGGAGCCACGGGGTAGGTGACTATTAACCTCCGGATGTGGTCTCAGCGGCACACAGAGGCGATAGATGCCTATACCAGAGAGCACGGAGTCAACCTCCGGGATGATGATGAGGAAGAAGAGCAGGGAGGATTCAGATCCGAGGAAGAGGTAGAGGTTGCAGATGAAGAGAATGGGGAGGAAGAGGATGCAGAGGATGAGCCGGGTGAGGAGCTGATTAGGATGGAGGAATATGAGTAGTATGTGCCAGAGATCAATTATTACTGGCAGGATGAGATGAGGAGTACACAGTATGAGGCTGGGAGCTCGTCGCAGAGGCAGTGGACACTCACGGAGGAGATGTGGGCAGATAGCCAGCGCATGCAGCTTGAGTGCCTGACGCGATAGGACGAGTGCTTCAGAGTCATGGAGGAGACCCGTAGATTTAACGAGGAGACTCGGAGGATGCAAGAAGAGTACCTAAAGAACCAGCAGGACATGTACTCTCTCCTCCAGCACATGAGCTCGTGGAACCTGGGGCCTGGCTACTATCCTCCTCCACCGCCTCCTACTGATGATTAGGGAGATTCACCCCTATTTCCTTATCCCTCTCCTCTTGTCCTGTTTAGCTATCTCTAGTATATCCTCTTGATGATTTGTATTGATTTGATTGTGTTGATTGGGTTGTACTTATTTTCTTGACCATTATGGATTTGGGTATTTAATGATTTTTATGGATAATTTTGATGTGATTTGGATTTATTTAGTTTCATTGCTTATGTTTATGGATATGATGATTATGCTATAATTTTGTGTCTTGGATTTCTTGCATATGATTTTTGGGGATTGATTTGTATTGAGCTTTAATTGTGGATTTATTGCATATCTTTGACTTATCTTTGTTGATATAGTGAGTGTGCTTTGGATTATGTACATGTGCACTTGTGCTTGATTGAAGAATATATTGAATTTTGAAGTGATCATGAGTTCATATGTGGCTTGAAGCTAGCATGATTGATGATTATGTGAAGATGAATGTGATTGAAGATGCTTGATTCATTGCTCAAGTTAAGCCCTTGAGTTTTGTGCCTTTAGAATCATACATTTTATACGGTTGAATTAATTTCTTTGTGAGTGCATCATTCATTGACTTGTATGCTAGAACTTGCCTTTGGACTTGTTGAAATTAATCTTTGTGTGATTTCATGAATATGATAAGAGGTCATGTTTGATATGATAAGTCACTTAGCCAAATTTTTCCCACAAAAAACACTTGATTTCCTTAGTAAGCCATTTTGAGCCTAATATCCTTATTCTTTGGCAAGCCAAGTGAAATTAAAGCCATTTGCCTATTTTTATGAGCCTTATTGTCCTAGGTGTTAGATCAAGAAAGTTTTGATTAGTTAAAAGCAGTTATTCAGATGATCAGATAGTCCTGAAGAACAACTGAGATTAAGTCCAAGTACTAAGCTGATCAGACTAGGTCGAGAACTGAACAAGTCAGCTGAAGACTAGAAGTTGCAAGTCATCTGAAGACAAGCTCAAATCTAGTCATCTGCAGGAGACGATTATGAAGGGCTCAGACGAGGTCAAGACAAGCTGAGTAGAATAAGAAAGGCGGAGTCTTCACCAAGTCAGCTGCAGATGAGTAGGATAAAATCAGCTGAGGAGCAAAGCAGTTTTCAAGATTAAGTTTGTTAAGCAGTTTTCAGTTTGTTAGAACTGACTAACAAACTAACTGTCTTTTCAGACTAATAAATAGGTCTAGATTTTCATTTTTCAATAACTTTTGCACACATCACGAATTGCGCATTACTCACTATTCGGATTTCACAATCAATTCACAAGTTTTCAAAAGAGTGTTTCTAAACAATTCTAAGTGTTTATAGAACACTTTACTTGTCATCTTCAAAGTTCATTACTCACTGTAATAGTTAGATTCCAGAGAAGAATTTATGAGTTTTGAAGATCTGAAGATATCTGTAAGTTGTAAGTTGTAAGTTGTAAGTCAGACTGAAAGTAAGTAAGTAGTAAGCTAAGTCCCTTCTTCAAGTTGGAGAAGGAGAGTGGATGTAGGATTATTCATAATCCGAACCACTATAAACCCTGGTGTTCTTTATTGTTTAATTTACTTTCTGTCAATTTCAATTTTCAGTTTATTCAATCAAAGATTAATTTCAGAATTGAAGTTGGAACTAAAAATCAGTAGGCTTTTGATCTAAATACAGTTGAGTTTAAAATTGTATTCCGCTGTGCTACTTGGGTGTTTTGAATAGTTTCAAAAGATTTATAAAAATCTGAAAATCTATTCAACACCCCCCTTCTAGATTTTCACTAGAAGGCTAGATGAAGTTGTGATTAATCTACTCAACTAAGTGGGACCAACAAGTGGTATCAGAGCAGTGTTAAGCTGTTCTGATATTGATTTTTGGTCTTAACCAAGATTCTGAAATTTGTTCTTGATTATCTTCATCTTCCTTGTTTCACTGACTGTGCTACTAACAAGTTCTTGTAAGTGTTTTTGGTTTTCTATCTCAACATGTCATCTGTTAAGAGCAAGAAATCAAGGAGTCTACCTGATTTCTCAATTGAAGAATATGACTACTGGACATTTAGAATGGAGAACCATCTCAAAGTAATTCATGATAGAATGGAGGAGGTTCTTGAAGAAGGACCTATCAAATTTTATCATGGAGGTACAAGTGATGGCACTGCAACAGCTGAAACAAGAGTTAGGCAGGAGAAAAAGAGCTCCGAACTCACAAGTGATGAAAGAAAGATTCATAATCTGGATCAGGTTGCTAGAACAGAGATCATTGAAACATTGAGTAAAGACTGGATCGAAAAGGTGAAAAGATGCAAAACTGCCAAGGAAATGTGTGAAACTCTTGCTGGAATCTGTGAAAGATCAGATCAGGTCAAGGAAAATAAATTGCAATCAGTATTACATGTTTTTGACACTTTCAAGATGAAAGAAGGAGAATCCATTGATCAACTAGATGTTAGACTGACTAATCTTCTAAACAAGGCAGCTGATTTGGGTAAAACCTATACAGAGAAAGAAATCAACAATAAGGTGTTGAGGTCGTTAAGCAAGAGATGGAGAGAGAAAGCTAATATTCTGAAAGCTACTCAGAATCTATCTTCAATTTCACATCACACCTTATTTTCTCATCTCAAGGCATTATAGTATGACATCCAAATCGAAGACGAAGAAGATGAAGCAGAATCTTCAACATCTGGAAAAACTGTAGCATTTGTTCATCAAGAAGAATCCGAGAAAATCTCCAAGGCATCTGATTTGTCTATCAAGGAAGAAATGGCTCTATTGTTAAAACGATATGAAAGGCTGAGAATGAAGTACAAAAGAAACAAGAGAGACAGATCATGTCGAAGGAATTACAGATCGGATGAAGAAGAAAAGGGTTCTGACAATGATAGGAAAAAGGATCAGGCGAGGAATCACAAGTCACCAATCAAGAGAGGAGATAGTAGTCCTAAGACAGACAGGGGAGATATTTGTTATACATGCAACAAACCTGGCCACTATAGTTATGACTGTCCTTAACTCACTCCCAGAGAGAGAGAGAGAAGAAAAGAGGAAAAAGTGGGATAGAAGGTATGCTGATCAGAGAGCTCTTTTGGCTGAGAAAGAAGAAGTTCATGAGACATCATCATCCTCATCCTCATCTGATTTTGGGTCTGATGACGACATCTGTTTAATGGCAAAAGAGGTACACTACTATTCTTCTTCAGATAATGACTATGATACCTTATCTGAAACTAATCCTAGTCTTATTAAAAAACTTTTGAAAGATTTGGAGACTGCTCTATCTGCTTATAAACAGATAGAGACTGAAAATTTTAATTTAAAGAATCAATTTAATGATCTGACTAAAGTCAATCAAACAAAGGGTAGTGAGAAACCAGATTGTACATTCAAGGGGGAATGTCAGACTGAGACCATCACTAGTACCTTGTCTGATAAGACAGACAAGTTAGAACAGGAATTGAATTCTTTAAAAATAAAATTTTTAAATATCTATTTTGAAAATGAGACTTACAAAAGAACTAACAGAGAATTAAATCTCAAGTTAGGATTTTTAAATAATTCTTAGATCACAATAGACAAAATCTTCAATACTTCAGAAAAGTCTAATGACAAGACTGGATTAAGTTTTGATAGGAGTAAGAAAAATGATCCAATAAAACCTAGAGTTTTTGTTAAAGCAACTAAACCAAAGATAGAAACTAGATTTAGTCCCTGGAAACCTAAGAAATTAATTACCTCATCTGATACTTCTGAAAAGAAAATACAGACGAGGAAAGTAACTCCTAAGGTTAAACCTAAGACTAAGTCAAAGTCCTATCCTAGGTATAATGGCTTTGATGGAAGAAGTAAAACATATCCATTTTTACTAAGATATAAGACAATTTCAAAAGATCAGTTAAACAAGATTGATCTTGAAAGTCTTATCTTAGTAGATAGATATGGATGTAAACTACAATCTATGGTTTTAAGGAATATTGATATCTTTGTCTGGATACCTAAAAGTCAACTTAACATGAAAGGACCCAAAGTACAAAGGGTACCTAAGCATTAAATTTGTGATTGCAGGAAGATAAGAAGATAGTTGAAAGAGGAGACATTCTTGAGGTCATCTGGTACATTGACAGTGGATGTTCCAAGCATATGACCTTTGAAAGACGTCTTCTTTCTAACTATCAGACCATAGACGGACCAAGAGTAATGTTTGGAGATAACAATTATGGACTTACCAAAGGTGTAGGGACACTGATGATAGGTGATATTCAAGTAAATGAAGTCTACTACATGGAAGGATTGAAGCACAATTTACTATCTGTTTCACAATTTTGTGATAAGGGGTTAAGTGTCAAATTTACTCATAATTCATGTTTTGTGTTAGATGGTATTAATGAAAATATTCTATTAGCTAGAGTCAGACAAGGTAACATTTATGTTGCTAATTTCAAAAGTTGTCCTAAAGATACTTCTCTTGTTACTAAGAGTTCAGATGATTTAAGTTGGCTGTGGCACAAACGTCTTGGTCACTTAAACTTCAAAACTCTTAACAAAATAGCAAGGAAATCTTTAGTAAAAGGACTCCCTGATAAAGTATTTTCAAAGAACCATGTGTGTGATTCTTGTCAAAAAGGAAAACAGACTAAAGCTTCTTTTAAAACAATAAGTAGTCCTTCTTCAAAAAGAATTTTGGAACTTCTTCATATGGATCTTTTTGGTCCTATCACACCTTTCAGCTTCAGTGGAAGAAAATATACTTTGGTAATTGTTGATGACTTTTCAAGATTTACCTGGGTTATTTTCTTATACAAAAAGAATGAGACTATGATTAAGATTCCAGAATTTCTTAAAAAGGTTCAAAATGAAAAAGGACTAACTATTGTTAAAATTAGAAGTAAAGGTACTGAATTCCTTAATAAGCTTGTTACTAACTACTGCATTGAGAATGACATAGCTCATGAAACATCTCCAGCAAGGACTCCACAACAAAATGGAGTAGTTGAAAGGAGAAACAGAACCTTGAAAGAGGCAGCAAAAACAATGTTATCTGAATACAACACTCCACACAAGTTTTGGGCAGAAGCTATTAATACAGCTTGTTTTGTTCAAAATAGAAGTTTGATTGTTAAAGATAAATGCAAAACTCCCTATGAAATTTGGAAGGGAAGATCCCCCAAAATTTCATACTTTCATATATTTGGTTGTAAATGTTTCATACACAACAATGGAAAATCTCAATTAAAAACTTTTGATGCCAAGATAGCAGATGGAATATTCTTGGGATACTCATCTGTATCAAAAGCATATAGAGTTTTTAATAAGACAACCTTGTGTGTGGAAGAAACACCCCATGTTGTATTTGATGAATCTTCTTTTGAGTATAGTAAGACAGGGGACATCACAAAGATATCAGATGATCTGGATCAGATGACTATCAAGAGATCAACCATAAAATTCTACAATCAAGAGTCAGATTCCGATGAAGAGGAAGAACCAAATACAAACAAATAGAAAGAACCTGGAAGCTCTTCCTCAATAGCTGATTAGACGACCAACAACTCAGATGATCAGGTTGAGTCATCAGAAGGTAACATAGAATCATCTGAAATAAATAATTCAAATAAAACTTCATCCATTGTAAAAGATAAAGGTAAGAAAGTAATGACGTATCACCCAGCTAAACAGATAATTGGAGATTTAGACTCTGGAGTCTAGACGAGGACCCCACTAAATCAAGATTGCATGTTCAGTTGCTATGTATCATTACTTGAACCTAAATCTATTACAGAAGCTCTAACTGATTCCAACTGGATTAATGCCATGCAAGAAGAACTAAATCAGTTTCAAAGACAAGATGTGTGGGAGCTTGTTGAAAGGCCTCATCATCAAAAAGTCATTGGAACTAAATGGGTCTTTAAAAACAAAAGGGATGAAAACAATATTGTGGTTAGAAATAAAGCCAGACTAGTTGCTCAAGGTTATTCACAATCAGAGGGGATTGATTATGATGAAACCTTTGCACCAGTAGCTCGTCTGGAAGCCATAAGATTGTTTTTAGCCTATGTTGCTTTTAAAAGATTCATAGTTTTTCAAATGGATGTTAAGTCAGCATTTCTTAATGGAATCCTAGCTGAGGAAGTTTATGTAGAGCAACCTCCTGGTTTTGTCAAAGGAGACAAGGTATATAAACTAAGGAAAGCTCTATATGGACTTAAACAAGCACCTAGAGCATGGTATGACACCTTGTCTGATTATTTAATTCAAAATGGTTTTGTTAAAGGTAGAATTGATAGAACTCTTTTTAGAAAAGAATTTGGTTGTGATCTTTTATTAGTTCAGATTTATGTTGATGATATTATTTTCGGATCAACTAACATATCTTTGTGTAAAGAATTTAGTCATCTTATGAAAAGCAGATTTGAGATGTCCATGATGGGAGAGATGACTTATTTTCTTGGACTCTAAGTCAAACAGACAAAGAAGGGAATATTCATCAATCAAGCCAAATATACAAAAGATCTCATTGAAAATTTTGGAATAGGTACCAGCCGAGAAGCTAAGATACCTATGATGACAAACTTTTCAATGGATCCAGACGAGAAGGGAGAAGAAACTGATCAACTGAGTATCGAGGTCTAATTGGTTCATTATTATATTTAACTGCTAGTAGACCTGATATTTCATTTGCAGTTGGAGTCTGCGCTCGATTTCAAGCTAATCCTAAGAAAAGCCATCTTGAAGCAGCGAAGAAAATTCTTAAGTATCTGAAAGGTACAGTAAATATTGGATTGTGGTATCCAGCTGATGACAACTTTGAGTTGTCTGGATACTCAGACTCAGACTTTGGTGGGTGTAAGATAGATAAAAAATCTACATCTGGTACTTGTCAATTTCTTGGTAGTAAGCTGATTTCATGGTTGTCTAAGAAACAAACCTCTGTAGCTACTTCCACAACTGAAACTGAGTACATGGTAGCTGGAAGTTGTTGTTCACAGCTGATCTGGATAAGTCAACAGTTAAGGGACTATAACATTATCACCAAAGATGTACCAATCTTTTGTGATAGTAATAGTGCCATAGCTATTACCCAGAACCTAGTCTTACATACCAGATGCAAGCATGTTGATATTAGACACCACTTCATCCGAGACCATGTTGAGAAAGGTGACATCAGACTAGAGAAGATTCTGACTAATTTCCAAAGAGCAGACATCTTGACAAAGCCACTGGCAGAGACAAGGTTTAAAGAAATATCTGTAGAATTAGGATTATTAGATGCTTCTTTAGTTAATCTATAATCTTATTATATGTTTATCATTCTTTGTCTCTCTCAATTTAGTTTATTATGTCTAGAAAGTATTATCAGACTAGATATAAGTCAAAGGACAATCAGGTAGCTGATATCATTGATCTCCTATTTTGAAATCAAGAATCAAGGATTAGTCATATTGACCTTATCTGACTTCATGATTACTTATCTGACATTTGGTAAATCAGACAAGGACACAATAGTCAGCTGACTTCTATAGAATCAGATGACCATTGTATCCTATCTGACTTACCCTAGCTACTAATGGTTTCTTCAAGGTTACGTCTTTACAGGAATAGATCACAAATCAGGATAATAGATTAGACAACATCTACTCATCTGTTACAAACCTTCTTATCTGTTTTCCTCTATGTGACAGTACAAATTGTGTTTCCTGATAAAACTCTTCTCAAATTATTGGTTGGAAAAACTAACTTTAGAAAATCTAATCTGAGCCTGCTTATTTAAAATAAAATATTTTCTTTACTAGTCTTTAAGTTTGCCAAAAGATAAAACTAGGTTGTTTTAAAACCCAGACGAGGTCATTTACCAGTTAATTTCAGGACCTTGTCTATTTTAGAAAACCTTTATGCAAAGAAATGTAACCCTAGGCTGACGTCAGGAATACTTACTTCTCTGCATAAAGTAACCCTACTTCGGTCAAATCAATAGTCTACAAAGTAACTTTTTACGCAATTTAAAGATTAGTGAGCTACACGCGCTGAATCTCAATAGTTTATCCAAATTTTTAACCGTTGATTTAGCACAGTAAATCATTTCAAATAAACGGCTTAGATCAAATTTAAATTTTCAAAGCGGTTTCTCTTTCCAATTTTCCCTCCTATAAATACATCTTCTTCCTCTTGTAACCGTTTTCACTTTCAGAAAACCTGCAAATTCTCTAAAAACTTTTCCAATCTCATAAAATTCACCATGGCCTCTTCTTCGAAAACTACCAAAACCCACAAACCTACATATATTTCCACAAACTCTTCTCATTTTAAAATGAATGAAGAGTTATTCAAAAACCGTTTTAAAGCAGAAATGTATGTGGATTTCGAAACCACTCGAGATCCAAAATCTGCAGAGATCCTCCATTTATTGGAAGCGTCAAGGTTAAGGGGATTTCTGTCAATTAAATCTCCTCAGAATAGAACTGCTGATTTGCTGGGGGCAGAATTCTTAGCAAATATGAGGGATACCCAGGATGGGTTCGACACAACCGTGGACGGAACAGTGCTGAGTTACTCCAAAGAGAACATTGCCAGGATCTTCAACACGTCAATGGAGGGAGTCAATCCATTGACGTACAAAGAGGACGACTGGGAGGAGTCTTTTGACTTGATGGCAAGGGTTACATACAGAGGAACCCATAGGGATTTGAAGAAAAATCTGTTAAGAAGGAAATGTCGATTGTTGATGATTGTGGTTACCAAATCGGTGTTGGGTGAACAGAGTTTGCTTGATGGGCTAACCAAACCTAGATTGTATGTTATAAGGGCGATCTTGGATGGAATCCAAGTGAACTGGACAGATCTGCTGATTTACAAGTTGAAGGAGGAGAAGAAAAGGCTTAGCTTCAAGTCATCTGCTGAGGGCTGGATACCTAACTCAATAGTCAGTCTATTCAACAAAATAACAGTGTTGATTGAAGGGCTGAACAGAACATCTGACTGGAGAGTGGGTACAAAGAAGTACTCAAAGGGGATCCTCACAAAGGATGAGAGGCTTGGAGGAAATCCAGACTCAGACGATGAGTCTGACGCTGCCAGAAATTAGAGGCTGGAGGCAGCAGCGGAGGAAGCCCAGAGACCAGCAGCTGAACCAGTGGAGATACCTCCAGCCGAGGTAGAAGCAGAGGGGCCTGAAGAGGAAGCAGCTGGGGTCGCAACTCAAGAGGAAGCAGTTGTGATTCCAACCCAGGAGACGGCTGCTGTCATTCCAAGGGTCTCTCAGAGGCAGAAGAGGCAAAGGCTGGTAAAAGCCTCTGAGAAAAGAAAAGGAGAAGGTCCATCTGCTGTCTCCACCAAAGAAGCCTCAGAAGAAGAGGAAGTAGAGGAAGCGGAAATTCCCTTGGTAAGGAGGCCCAGACGAGCATCTCAAAGCTATGAAGGCTTCACCCAGTCTGGAGGGTCAGAGCAGCAGATGGACACAACAACCTTGCTACCAGAGGAGGTTCCAGTGCTGAAGATAGCAGCTGAGGTTGGTCAGCTTGAGGTTCCCCCCTCCCCAACCAAGGAAGTTTCTCTTCCCTCGATCCCTGAAACAGGTACAAGCCTATCTTCCTCTCCTTCCTTATCATCTGCACCTGGTAATGAAGAAGTGCCCTAGGCTAGCACTTCAGAGCCTCAGATTCAGCCTGCTATCCCCACTGTCCAAACAGGCAATGAAGAGGTATCCCAGGCTGGTACCTCAGAGCCTCTCCAACAACCTACTCCCTCAATAGTCCAAACTCAAACCCCACCTACTGAAACAGAACATACCTCATCTCAACCACCAACACCACTCATACAAACCTCATCTCCCATTCCCACCCCTACTATACAAACCCAACCATCACCTCTCCCACAAGCCCAAGCTTCATCTGTTCCCATTATATCTTACTCCTCTCTCCCAGTTATCCAAACACATCCTACCCCTCTCCCACCTACTCAAAAAGAACAAACCCCTTCTTCATCCGATTCCTCGTTTGAGGAAGACGACAGTGACCTAAGCCCTGTTTCTGCTATCTCCTCAATCCTCACCCTTGAAGAGAAAAAGATAAACTCAACATTCAGAAGGAAATTGAAAAGGAGGACAAGGAAGATGGTCGAAGCAGTAACTGACACGATGCTTGCCAGCATGAGAGAAGTGGAGGTAACTTTATCTGATAAAATTATTTCTGTCATTAACTCTGTGCTGGCTGACAAAGTAAAAGCAATGGAGGAAGAACTGAAGGCACTGAAGGAAGAATTGAAGGGTTATAATCAGATGGTAGTAAATGAGATAGCAGTAGACCAATCGGACTTCAGAGTCAAGTGTAACGATCTAGATGTAAAACTGATAAACTTGGTTGCTGAAGTTAAAAAGGGGGAAAAAGACGAGCAAGAAAAGAGACAAGCCCTCACAACTGTGGTCGAGGAGACCAGAAAAGAAGTAGGCACGAAGGCCAACACAGCTGATCTGGAGGTAGCTAAGGAAGACTTGAAACTCAAGTCTGATGAGCTAGCTGCTCTCCAGCTGAGGGTAAGTCAATTAGAGGAAGCATTGAAGGAGGAGGAGGAGAAAAGGAAGAAGGAGGAGGAGGAGAGAACTGAAAAACTCTTGGCTAAACTTAAAGAGTCTGAATCTAAAGAAGCCAAGGGGAAGGGCAAGGAAGTAGCAGCTAGTGAGCCAAGATCTGTTGATATCTATTCCAGAGCTGCTGCTAAAGGAAAAGGAAAGAGGGAGGCTGATTATTCAAATCTTTCAGAAGAACAGATTAAGAGGATAAAGAGAGAAAATAAGTTCTACGGAAAGAAGGAGAAGAGAAGGGTAAGAAAAGAAAATGGAACTGATGTCTTCTGGAGTAGCACTGAGCGAAAATGATTGGTTAAAGACTCAAGTGGTGCTAACTTCAGACCATTTCATCCAACAAATGCTACACCAAAGCTGGCTTGTGGCAAGTATGAGGAGGAGTACTGGTCAAAGAATCTGGAAGGAATGTGGATATACTACTGGTACATTCTCAAAGCTCTAGGATCAACTCAGCAAGATCCAGACTTAGCTTGGCATGAGTGGATAGAGAAGATTCACAAAGACTTCTATCATCGGCTGCTGGAAGAAGCAGATGTGGAGTTCAATGTTAATCTGATCGCTCCAGCTTTTGAGTATGCCATTCCTGCCAAGAAATCAGATGGATCCCTAGACCTTGATTGGGTAAAGGGAATAGTTGAAAGGGCAGAGGCAGAGTCTGGACTTGTTCAGGAGGAGGAGATCAAGCAGCTGAGGAGGCGGGTATTTAATTGGTTGATGATCCCAGATGAAGACCAGTGGGGAGTCTAATAGAAACAGGACTTTTACCTTTCCTTATTTTTCTTTTCTATTAGACTTCTTTTGTAATCTTTGTAAATCTGATGTGAATATACTGCGTTATGTCTGGATTACCTTGATTTTCAGTTTTAAGTTTTTTTGCTTCTAAGAAAACTTAAAAATTTTCTAAGTGTTAATCATCTGAGAAAATTTTTCATCTCAGATTTAAAATTTTTCTAAAAATTTTTCTAAGTCTTAAAACTTTTCTAAGTTCTTTAAGAACTAAAACTTTTCACTAAGTCTAAATTCTTAAGACTTAAGAATATTTTTTTTTTCTTAAATTTTTCTAAGTGTGAATTAAGTGTTCTAACTTGAATAAATCTGATTCAATGTGTAAATGTGTTCTAATATACCTATCTGATAATCTTGATTAACTTTAAACTAACTTCAGTTGTGAGTGTGTCTTTTTCTTGTAGGTTTTAACTTCATCAAAAAGGGAGAAATTGTTAGATCAAGAAAGTTTTGATGAGTTAAAAGCAGTTATTCAGATGATCAGACAGTCCTGAAGAACAACTGAGACTGAGTCCCAGTACTAAACTGATCAGACTAGGTCGAGAACTGAACAAGTCAGCTGAAGACTAGAAGTTGCAAGTCATCTGAAGACAAGCTCAAATCTAGTCATCTGCAGGAGACGATTATGAAGGGCTCAGACAAGGTCAAGACAAGCTGAGTAGAATAAGAAAGGCAGAGTCTTCACCAAGTCAGTTGCAGATGAGTAGGATAAAATCAGCTGAGGAGCAAAGCAGTTTTCAAGATTAAGTTTGTTAAGCAGTTTTCAGTTTGTTAGAACTGACTAACAAACTAACTGTCTTTTTAGACTTATAAATAGGTCTAGATTTTCATTTTTCAATAACTTTTGCACACATCACGAATTGTGCATTACTCACTATTCAGATTTCACAATCAATTCACAAGTTTTCAAAAGAGTTTTTCAAAACAATTCTAAGTGTTTATAGAACACTTTAGTTGTCATCTTCAAAGTTCATTACTCACTGTAATAGTTAGATTCCAGAGAAGAATTTAGGAATTTTGAAGATCTGAAGATATCTGTAAGCTGTAAGTTGTAAGTCAGACTGAAAGTAAGTAAGTAGTAAGCTAAGTCCCTTCTTCAAGTTGGAGAAGGAGAGTGGATGTAGGATTATTCATAATCCGAACCACTATAAACCCTGGTGTTCTTTATTGCTTTACTTTACTTTCTATCAATTTCAATTTTCAGTTTATTCAATCAAAGATTAATTTCAGAATTGAAGTTGGAACTAAAAATCAGTAGGCTTTTGATCTAAATACAGTTAAGTTTAAAATTGTATTCTGCTGTGCTACTTGGGTGTTTTGAATAGTTTCAAAAGATTTATAAAAATCTGAAAATCTATTCAACCCCCCCCCCTTCTAGATTTTTATCAATTTGTGATTAATCTACTCAACTAAGTGGGACCAACACTATGCTTAGTAGAGCTTCATTGTTGGCTAATAGATGGTGATTTGCATGAAAGTGTGGTGGAAAGAGGATGTGCTAAGTTGATGATTGAGAAAAGGAAAAAAGGTTGAGATGAAAAAAAATTGAATTGTGGAGAAAAGTATGAAAATGAAAAGAAGAAAAATTCAAGTGTGAGCTTACATGAAAGAGAGCTCAAAAGAAGGGTGATGATTGAACTTTGAAAAGCATGAAGAAGAAAGAGTGTTTGTCTAAAATTGAAAGAGAAGTGTATTGAAGTGCTTATCTAACTTTCAATTCTCTACTAATATGAGTCACTCTTGCCTAAATTCATCCACCCATTCCAAAGAGCCTACATTACAACCTTGATGAAAGACCTCTTTGATTCTTGATTGAACACAAAAGAAAATGATTGACATTGAGTCCTTTGGCAAGCTTATGGGATGCATGTTTGTGAATTTGATGATTGAGTGACATTTTCACCTTGATACACTTGAGTGATGAGAGAAACACTCCATGGAAGGAGAAATGATTTGAGTATTTGATGTTGCATTTGTTTGAGCATGATTCATTGTGATTGCGAGAGTTTGCATTGATACTTGAGATCATTAATGAGTTTGATTGTCTTAATTTTCTTCTAAGGTGCCATGAGACATAATTGCAATCAATTCACTCTTTTGTGCTTATTTGTTTCGTTGCTCGAGGACGAGCAACACTTTAAGTTTGGGGGTATTATGATCGGAGTGAATTGATGCATGATTTGAGGGGGTATTTTTGTGCAAAAAGTGGTGAAAAGTGTTAGTTTTTGTGCCTAAATGTGTAGAGTATCACTACTTTGCTTGAAAAGTATCACTTGTGTAGTTTTTGATGTTTTTTGTCCCGTTTTCAGGTAAATCGGTGGAATTTGACCAAACCGAGAGTACCAGCATTTATACTGCGAAGAGACAAATGAGACGGGCGAAAACAGAGGTCGGAGTTGGAAGTCGGGTCGAGAAAATTCCCTGGACTCAAACTCTAGTCGAGGCCCAGGGAGCTCGACTCGAGGGTGCAGGCAAAGAGAGATATTTTCAAAATTTAGAGAAGCCTCGACTCGAGGGCTGGAAGCTCGAGTCGAGGGTAAGGATTTTTTGGCAAGCTCGACTCGAGGGGCTGAAGCTCGAGTCAAGGCTGGGAGTTTTTAAGAGAGTCGCATTCACGATTTAAGGAGGCTCGACTCGAGGGCCCCAACCTCGAGTCGAGGGTGCCGATTTTTGGAAATTTGTCTTTTAAGCCATTTGAGCGGAAAACAGAGCATAACCTTCCCCATAGCAGTTACTAGCAGTTTTTAGAGCGATTTTCTGAGTTCTTAGCTTAATTCTCATTCTAGGTTGATTAGATTGTTCGTTTTTTGATACCTTAGATTGTACTTTGATCCATTAGTTTTCTCATTCCAAGTTGTAATTCAAGTGAAGAGGAGTTTATAATTGAAGATACATTTGAAGATTCAAGCATTCAATATAGTGTTCATTTTGGCTTATTTAGTGTTGTTCTTCCTCTCTACTCATTTCTATTTGTTAATTGTTGTGATTAGATTTGTGATATTGTAATTAGATTTTGTACCCATGGATTTTGCACTTTGCTCCATGGGCTAATTCACTTGTGCTTTGGATAATTGAAATTGAGGATGATTTGATTGCCTTGTGCTATGATTGTTGATGATTGTTGATTAATTGAGATAGTTTGTACCCTAATTGTGATTCTAATTGTGCTTCATGCATTTTTATCTCTTAAATTAATGTTTGATCACCCTAGCAATAGGCGAGAGTTGAGCTAACGTGATTAGGGATTAATCGGGTTATAATTGTATATGATTGTATGAATTGGGTGCTTCTTAATTGAGAGATTAATTGCACTAAGGATACTCGCATTAGGCATTGTGTGATTAATGGAGACTTAATTGCATGATGGTTCTATGCTTTCTATCTTAGTTGATTAGCAATTTGATTCAATCATAGCTTGTTGATCATTGATTCCTTGATGGATATTATCCCTAGCACCCCTATCCCCAATTGATTTTTGCTATTTGTTCTTGCCTACCACTTGTTTGATTAATTGCTTGTTGTGTTGTTTGATTTTGATTTCTAGCATTTGTATTGTGTTTTTGGTTCAAAACCGTGATTGCAACAATAGTCATTGAGAACTTGCATTTCTATGGACTCACGGCCATACTTTTTCCTTGGGTTCGATAAAATTGGTTGTCTTAATATCACTTACTCAATTTACCGCAATCAGGAAGCAGTCACAGAGACGAAGATAGCTAGTATGAGAGAAGTCGAGGTAACTCTTACTGATAAAATCACTTCCTTGACTAACTCTATAATAGCTGAGAAGGTAAAGGCTCTAGAAGAGGAGATGAAGGGATTAAAAGGCGAGGTGAAGGAGTACAATCAAATGGTCGTGGACGAGCTGGCCCTGGACAAGTCTGACTTCCGAGTCAAATGCAATGATCTGAACAACAAGTTGACAGACTTGTCCACTAAAGTTAAAAAGGGGGAAAGAGCAGCTGAAGAAAGAAGTCAAGCCCTCACAGCTGCTGTAGAAGAAACAAGAAAAGATCTGGGCTCTAAGGCCAACATAGCTGATCTGGAGGCAGCCAGGGAGGAAGTCAAGATCAAGTCCGATGAACTTGTTGCTCTCCAGCTGAGGGTTAGTCAGGTCGAGGAGGCGATAAGAGAGGACGAGGCGAGGAGGAAGGAGAAAGAGGAGGAAAGGTCAGAAAGGCTCTTGGCCAGGCTAAAGGAAGCAGATCAAGCAGAGGCCTAGAACAAAGGGAAAAGGGTAGCAGCTGATGAGCCCAAATCAGCTGACATCAGCCAGAAAGCTGCTACCAAAGGAAAAGGGAAGCGAGAAGCCGACTACTCTAATCTTTCCAAAGAACAGATCAAGAGGATCAAACGAGAGAAGGAATTCTTCGGGAAGAAAGAGAATAGAAGGCAGAAGAAGTTGGAGAAGGACTTCAATGTCACCTAGAGCAAAACTGAAAGGAAGTGGCTAGTTCAAAGCCAAGGAGGTGAAAGCTTCAGGCCCTTCCACACCACGTCTGCCCCTCCAAAGATGGTTTGCGGATAGTACGAGAAGGAGTATAGGAAAAAGAACTTGGATGCCATGTGGATGTATTTCTGGTACATCCTCAAGGCTCTAGGAACAACTCAGCAAGATCCGGACCTTGCTTGGGATGAATGGATCGAGAAGGTAGACGAGGACTTCTACCGTCGGCTGCTCATCAAAGAGAGATTGTTTCAGAAGTTAACTGGGGGATCGGGGCGGTTCTCCTGTCTCAGCAGCTGCGGCAGCCATCTCCGCATCCTTCTCCAGAGACCGAGCTATACAGGCTTCCTCTTGGGAGACAGGAACTTCCAGGGTCAGGGGGCATAGAGGAGGAATTAGCGGGGGCATCTCTGCTGTAGTTATCTCAGTCCTCACTAGCTCAACAACCATCTAGTTAAGAACTGGAATCCACCATTCTTCCTCGATCGATCGAGAAAAATTACCTTTAAAGTGGGAAGGGGTAGGCATGGCTGCGAGAGGACCGGTCCTGTTGAATTCCCCCGTGAAGGAAGGGTCAGCTTGTTGTTGAACAGCTGCATTGACTCCATACTCATAGAAAAATCGAATATATGGACCCGTATCCCCGAGAAAGCTAGGGTGGTCCAGATAACTTTTCTGTAGAGTAGGCCGCAGAGAGTGTAGAAATCATTGACCAGGCTCTGAACTGAAGAGGCTCTCAAGGCAGGACTTAGATCCCTCTATCAAGGCTTTTTGATAGACCCGGTCTCCTTCTCGGTGGCCTCGCAAGCTACCTGGGCCTTCGCCAATTCATCCTCAAGTTTTTTGGTGCGGAGAGAGGCAAGAGCAGCCTTTTTCTTCTCCGGAAGGAGGGAGTCCTCCAGCTCTTTCAAGTGCGGTGAAGGGAGGAGATTGGAGGGGTTCTATAAGCTGGACAATAGAATGTCCAACTGAAATACAAAGGTGTAGTCCAGAATTAACATACGAAAACATGATAAATGACAGAACTTAATATTAAGAGAGAAAAAGCAGGGTTACCTGGGCAAAGTAATTAGCGGCCTGACGCTGTTGCTGGTTTGGGGAGAGGCTGATTAGCCGATCACAATCCTGGGCTGAAATCAATTCGCTAAAGAATTTACTTGCAGAGGGGCCAGAGGAATAAAAGACCACATCAATAGGAGTTGAGGAAAGACCTTGGCTGCGTCTGGTCGGATACTTACGTCGGAAAGTGTCCTTGGAATGAAGAGAACCCTGGCTGGCTACGGCCTTGCCTTTCGTGGTTTTTGACTTCTTCGGAGGATGGGGATCGTCCTCTGGGTCTTCCGTGTGAGCAGGAGGGGGAGATGAGTGAGGTGCATCGGGCACGTCATCTTGAGAAACAGGTGCAGGAGGGGCTGAGTCAGTGGAATCGACAGGTCCTTCCAAAAATTTAGATAACCACAACATTTATGAAAGAGAAAAATAAAAGAGAAACAAGTTAGTACTGGTTATGATCATATTCATAATGCAGAGAAATCGAGTATTTACCATCATTCGGTTCGAGGGGAACCCTCACAGGGCTGAATTTAAAGTGGGAGAGAAGACGACGAGGATTAGAGCAGAGATCGGGCAAGTAGAAATACCTGTGAGCATCTATGTGGGCGTTCAACATTTGAACCACCCGCCGATTAGTAGAAGAAGAAATCTGGTTAGCAAGGGATTGGAGAGTGATGGAAGCTCTGTGAAGAGTTCCCACTAGGAGGAGGGGTTCTAGAAGAACTCTAAGAAGACATAGATTGAAACCTTATTTACGTAAAGTAAAAGGAAAAAAGGAGAAGTTACCTGGAGATGAGGAGAAGGATCGAAATGCAGGAGGAAGGATTTCGGCGAGGCATTTATAGTAGACAGCGAGAATGTGAACGAAATTATGAAGAAGAAGAAGAGGAATAATAAGTGAAATTGATTTGAAATGAAGAGGGAATTAATTGAGATGTGTATCAGTAGATTGAGACTGAAGAGCAGATGCATGCTCGACAGCTGGCGAATGTGAAAATCGAAGAGTCGCTAAACTCCAACAGTTAGCGAGAGGGGATGTACCCTCGGAAGTCAAAGCTGCAGGGAGGATTTCCAAATCTTCCTTACTCCAGCAAGCTCCGAGATCGGTCATCGGAGTAGGGGGGAGTGGTTGATGCGGATAAAAATGACAGGCCCACGTACACATAGGGCCCATGGATATTTGGCCCCATAGAGCCCAATAGCATCACCGAGCACCCTCTAGAGGGGGAATCGAATCCAAGATGGGCTTGAGGCCCAGACTAGTTACAGAGAGGTTGCAGAGCCCGAACCTGGCTATAGGCAGGCCACGAGGCCCAAGCCTGAGTACAGGTAGGCCGCAAGGCCCAAACCCAACTGCAGGTGGGCTGCGAGGCCCAGTCGAGGTTTAAGGCCTTTAAGCGAGTATCAATCAAGCCCATATGGGCAAATTATTTGATAAGGTCGAGAAACGCGAGAAGTAACAACCAGTTGAGAAGATTAAGGCCCAAGTCAAGGAATATTCCCCATATTCTTCACTGACTGGGTCCAACCTCCATCCAAGGAGGAAAATCATCGGCACAATCAGTTTTCTTGAGAGAGAAGATATCAACGCACGACATCATGAGAGAACGTGCGGGATAATGCCAGGAAACTGTAATGGCAGCTATTATTCATGAAGTACGTATAAATAACACCCCTAAGAGGGAGGTAACGGTATCGAATAACTATCACTCTTAGCTACTTCTTACATACTTTCTTGAGTGTTTTCCGGTGATCTGACTTGAGCGTCAGAGTGCCTACACCGGAGAACCCTCCGGCGTGTTTTGCAAGTACGTTCGTGTGAAGGGAGCTAAGGATTGCACTGCGTAAAGACTTTACCCACGTGAAACCCAGGTGGAAAAACGGGCCCGGGTCAAATTTATCGGATTGACACAAATACGAGTACATGAAAATATTGTGTCCTTATCGTATCGATACATAAAATCATATAGTATATTTAATGAAATAAATAATATCTTTCAAACTATTTACGATGAAACTAATTAAAAAAAAAAAAAAAATACTTGGTTAGGAATTTAAAGAAATTATAATCAATTGGAACGCGGTATACACACGACCTACACAGGAGTTGGATTATGGCTAACAATATCTGAAAAATTACCATTGAAGTTTTGGGTGTGATGGTTTGAAATAAAGATACTTTAGTTTGATATAAATGATCGAGTTGGAATTTTGTAAACTCACAATCATATAATAAATAAATGTGATTCATTTCAAATAAATTTTTATAGTAATAGAAAGTTATGTGAAGATACTAATGTGGACATTTATTGTTAATTTAGTTTATGTATCGATTTATAATTAACTTAAAATTTTATGTGTTATTATTACATTAAATATTTAGATTTTTAATGCTTTGAGATGTTATATATTTTATTGATTCGTGTTTGTTTAAATATATAATTTTAATTGCAGGATTGATTGATAACATTTTATTATTAATTAATTGTTGATGTTTCAATAGCAGCGAACTTTAGTCAGGCTTGGATTTAGGGGTGGGAATATACAGGCAAAATCTGGTCTCTTATATAATTTTTAGGCATGAGTCTGGCCTATTATTTGTGATAGATTTTTTTGTAAGGCTCGGTCTGGCTTCTTTAGTAAATAGGCCAGACCTGAAAGCCGCATATTTGCTGCAACCTTTTTATTCTTCATCAAATTTTAAAAAATCACAGTTGTTACATTACATCGTAAACACTATAAAACTTAAAATACGTATAAAATTAACATACCAAGGAGTTGGTCTCATATTAGGTGAGTGCATGCATGCACTCGAATTTTATTATGATACTTTTCAGTTAATTTATTATTATTTTTTAATTTACATGATCCTATTATTTTGAAAGTGAGTGCATGCATGCACTCACCTCATATGAGGTCAAACCATTATTATAATATATAACTAGAAATTAGGCCCGCGAATTTTGCGGGGTTGCTATATATATATATATATATATATATATATATATATATATATATATATATATATATATATGATTGAATAATTATTTCATATATTTATTATACAATATAAATTTAAATTAAAAAAAATAAAAAAAATTCTAAATATTTATTTGTTACTAAATAGTATAAATGTAGGACAAAATGAATTTATCATTTCATTTATTTAATTACATAATTTACAACTAAAGCAAATTTCAGAAAATTTCTTAGTACACAACATTGGTAGAATACTTGGGTGGTTTTCCATCAAATCCAAGTGAAAGAATTTTCAATCCTTTTCTGCTCTCATTACTCTTGAAAATACCACGTACAATTGTCCATGTGTGAAAACAGACTTGGAAAGATACAATTCAATGTTTAAAAACAATTGACCTTGACTTTATTTATCATCATCGCAAAGTACAATAAAATTGGAAATTGTCTCCTCTAAAAATTTATCGGCATTGATGGATCTGAATTACTAAATGTCATTCTGGGTATGAACACTTTACTCCCAATATTATTTTCCGATATAATTTCTGCTTCAATAATGCTTTCCAAGCGTTTTGACAATTAATCTCGTTCTATTGCACAAACTTGATTTCTGATCAATATTTCTCATCAGCATTATCAGCATACCTTTCTTCAAAACCAATCGATGGTTCATTAGTCCAGAAACACCTAATAGAATTAAAAAAAAAAATCGAGATTAATAAATATCAATGTCAACATGAAGTAATTAATAAATCATAAAAGTTCAATAGTACATAAATATAATGACATAATGCATAGATAATTTTAATAAACATGTTTAGAAAGATTTATTCGTCTATAAAATAGTAATTTAGATTAAAAAAAATTAAAACTACAGTAAGATTAACATATATTTAAACCATATTTTATTATTTAAAAAATGAAGTTAAAATTTATTTTTCTTAAATCCAATCATCCTCCAGACTATTTCACACGGCAATACATATCTGCAGTTGATAAAATTCTCAACCTCACACTACTACATTTTCTCTCATAGATTACGGATATTATCCATTATCTATGTAGGTAAGCCAGTGTTATCTAGGCGCGTGTTATCTATTATGGGCGCTCATAGATAACACATAAAAAAATTAATAAATATCCGTTATCTATGAGCGCTCTGCAGGTCAAGTAGGGCGCACATAGATAACAGATAATATATGTTATCTATTATTATTTGTATCCATTATCTATTCGTTAAAAAGATAACTAAAAATATTTGTTATATATTAATATATATATATATATATATATATATATATCCGATATCTATTCTATAAAAAGATAACGGAAAATATCTATTATCTATTATTATATATATCTATTATGTATTCGTTAAAAAGATAACTTAATATATTTGTTATCTATTAATTATTATATCTGTTATCTATTCTAGAAATGTTATCTATTAATTATTATATCTGTTATCTATTCTAGAAATGTTATCTATTTTTAACTATATATGTTATCTATTTTAGCAAAGATAACAGAATATATATGTTATGTTTTACATATATATATATATATATATGTTATCTATTCGTATTATACATTTTTTTTTCTAAATTATTCAATATTCATTTTAATTCTTAAAATAAACCAATAAAATTTACTCAATAAAAAGAAAAATGCAAAATGCATTAATTTCATCATCAATCCAAAAGTGAATATTTATACAGTTAATTCAAAAGTGAAAATACAGGACAATAGTTACTACTCGATGACATATAATTGAACAAATTGAGCCCACTCCAACCGCACTTCATCAATTTCAGCCCTTGTGTACGTTTTCTCCATGAATTACAAAATAACATATATACATATTAATACTAACAAACTACACAATAATTAAAATTATATTATGAAGAGATAATTTGTCAAAGCACAACAACATTACCAACAATTGTAGTGAAGCAACATCAAATGGTCCATCAAATTGAGTTATTTGTCTTATGTATCGGAGTACGTAAAAACCACATTGCATCGCATCTGGTTGCTTAGGAGCCTAATTTCCAAACAAATTAATAAATTTATCACTCCAACCATTTATACACACTAATCAACATCATTCATCACTCCAACCACTTGTACACATATATTACATCAATTATAAAACCAAAACATAGCTGCAACAAACATTTTATAAGTTAAAAACCAACACCCACATTTCATTCATAAGCAAAATTACAAACTATAAAAGAGAGCGCTTTAATGATAAACTTAATTTAACTTTGACAATGACTCAGAATGCCAAATGGGTGCACAATACATCTAAAGAGTTTCTAGGCAAGCATACTCCACATCAACTTCGGAACACCAAAAGATTAAATGTGCACATGAAGCATATGCATTAGCCTGACCCTCGTGACAAAAATCAAGCTAAAGTTGCAAAAAAGTGAAACAACTAATTAAAAGATGAGACCTTCAAGACGCTTTTTCCACACAGCACTCTTTAGTTGAGTAATGATACCTGCTTGTATAAGGGATCCTAATCTATTCCCAATCTCCTCCAAACTCATTTCTGCAGGCTGTAAAAACAAGCGGATGAGTTAGTCAAAAAAATCTGAGTAATGTATTTGACCACCACTCTAGAGCTAGACTGAAACAGTACATATTAACTTCCACCTCAATATCTTCCTGCTCCACAGGCTTTGAGACTTTCGATTGTCCACCTGCATCACCTTTCCTGCCAGCAACAGATTTTGCAGATGTAGCTTTCTTTGTGGCAGCTGGTTAAAAAATCAGAAGCATAAGACAATCAAAAGGGAGATTTAGAAGTCATCAATCATATGTGCATCAGTGGGTATTTTACTTTATTTTATGCAGGAATTCCACTGACAAAACCAGCACAAAGTGAGCATTGGGTAGATTAACTTACAGATGTACTAATAGGTTTCTTCCCGCTAAGCATGCTAGCTGCTGATCTTCTAACAAATGAGACATCGGAGGACTGCATCAAGAGAATACAAATTGGAATGCATTCTAACATTAAAGCTAATCAATAACCTCATATATCTGCAGTTAAGAATTGAAATGCATATAAACCATGCCTTCAACAATTTCAGTTAGATTCAAGCATCCTGACCTGTGCATCGCTTGAAGTGTTTGAGAGAGTGCCTCTGTAGAAGTAGGCTTTTTCTCCATATGTTTTTCCTATTAGAATAACAAAGATCAAGCTTAGATGAGCAAAGGTAAACAACCACGAGAAAGTCCCACCAATAAAAATGTATGTTAGAAATTTAACATATATGATTGCTTGCTAGACTCAGCTACACTGCACAACAATAATTACAAAACTTAAAGCTAGTAGTTATAGGTAGATTCTCTGAACCCCTATCAACCAACAATAGAATCAGATTACAGAAATTAAAGTATCATGAGCTGATAACTAAGGAGAAAGAAAGAGAAACGAAGCATGCTAATAAATTAATAATTCTGATAAGATATCAACGTGGCGAATATTATTAGGAGTGAATTCAGACATGGATTGCAGCAAAAATACGTGTATTCCCTCTGTACTGTAATGTAACTAAAAGCAGGCAACGAACACATCGAAATAATAGGAAGCAACCCCAACTACATGGTTGATAATTCTCAACAGAACCCAACGTGCTCAGATTGTAATGACAACTTCATTTCCTTCTCAATATATATCCAGAAGAGAAGCAGAGGCAGAAACACTCGACTAGATTTTGGTAGCAAAATAAGGAACGGAATATACATTATAAATTTATAGAACTTGGTGCAAGTCCCACATTCCCAATTCACCACATTTTCAAAAAAAATATCTACTGAACAACCAGAGTGAGTGATAACAGCTCAAATATATTCATTCATAGGTTCTGAGATTTAATCAGTCATCAACATCATGAAACTACTCACAGAGAAAAAAAAGGGAATAAATAAGGAGTTTCAATATACCCTATATGGACTTTCATGAATGTTCTAAAGCAATACTTGGTAGCAATTATCCCCATGCCATGGAACACGCATAATTTACCACCAGTTTGCCATCCAAAGTTCTGCAATGCCAATGCAAACATATAATCAGCAAATACACGCTCAGCTCCATGTACAGAAAAAAAAGGTTATCAGGCTACAGAAAGAGAAAACCAGAAATGTAAAGAAAATAATTTTTAAAATGCTATCAGTTGCCTATCAGGAAACCACAAACAACTAATTGTAAACTGTATGGCTAATACACAAATTTATCTGCCTAGTATAAGTAAGAATGCCAGTTCACACTCGATCCTCCCATATTCCAAGAGATATCATGAGAACAGCAACTTACATTATAGAGGTCTAAGACCAACTCATCCGGATTTGGCGAGAAGGCACCGTTAACATATACAAACTGACAGAAAAAAAGATACAGAAATTCAGCAACAGAAAAATAAGAGTAAAAGAATAGCATATAACAAACTTGCATTTCTAAAGACAGATTGAAACGCACATTAAAACCTACCAATGTCTCCCTGTGAAGCTGACAACGAAGAAAATCAATTACTTTCACAAACTTGTCACTGGCAGCAATCTGCATTTCAGTAGAAAAGAAAAAAGACTAAAATTTGCTGTAAATTTGGGGAACCTATATCATAACCAAATACTTGTGTAAGCTGAATTGATTTTGCAAAAGGGGTTCATAAGAAAGTTCCTTATAATATGAGAAACAGATTTATTTACCAATCAATTATTCAAATTGCTTGGCATTTTGTGCAGGTTTATTTAACAATCAGTTATCAGATTTTTCAATTATGAGGCCATAAGCTTAAACTACATGGTTTAGTCCATTCAAAAAGCAATCCCAAAATTCCATGGAAGAAAAAAGGGATTTAAAAAAATGAGTAACTCCAAACTCTCTAAGTTACTTCATTTAATTTGTATTTCAGCAACATTCGAAAATTAACTCAAAATCAATCAAGAAAAGATTCGGGAAAATAGCGAAATTATTTTCATCTAAAAAAAAAAGGAAAAAATATAAACTTTGAATTTGGTTTGCTTCAGAATCGGAGCGTCGCCGGTAACTCTCAGATGAACTACCACTGCATCAGCAGAGGAACAAAGAGTAAAGCACAAGCTACAGTTGCACTTCCTACGTAAGCTGCGTGTGAGAAAGGTATCAGTCTCTGGAGAATAGTCATCACCATGATGAACAGAGCAAGAACAATGGTTACATACAGAAACTGGTAAAAGATTTTGAGCTCATTGCTCTGCTTAACAACCTTCATTGCACGAATTGTATACATGAAAACCACAGAGAGAGCAGCCGGAAGCCAAGCAATGAGAAGAATCAAAGCCTTGGAATCATTTCCATACAAGGCTAAGTAGATCTGAGTGAGAATCACGCCGCTCAATCCTGTAAAAACTTTCAATAAACCTAACATTGTGCCTCGATTTTCAGGGAAATTTCTAACGGATGTAACAAGAGCACCAGTGTTTGCGAAATTCTGAGAATTTGCACCTAGGCATATATACAAACACATTTGCCACACTTTTGGTTTCGATATTTTTCCACAGTGTATGTTTCGATATATACAAACACATTTGCACCTAGGAAACAAAAAGCATTTAAATATCAATCAAAACTGGACTTACCTCTGAGACGATATGAGGCGGTGGACGCACGGCGGTAGAGGCGGCGATTCAGGCGAGGCTGCCGGGGAGGGTGGGGAGTGCGACAAACGTCGTCGACCGTCGAGCTGAGGCTGTCGCGACAAAGCGGAGGCTGAGACCGTCGACAAAAGTAGCATCGCGACGGCTCAGCCCATCGAAGGCTGGGAATGGAGGCGCGCAACGATTCAAGACAGATGGACGACGGTCGGCGGTAGAGGCGGTAGAGGGCTGAGGGTTTCTGCGTGAGATTGGAGATCGATTTTTTGGGAAGCAATTAGGTATCGATTTTTGTTTTAGGGATTAGGATTTCACCATTCATCAAATCAGATCGGTTATTTTAATTATCAGATAACAAAATGCAGATAACAGATATAAAATATATGTTAACTCTAATTAAAATAATTATTAGATTTTGATATAAAAATAAATTTAAATGATTAGATAACTAAGTATAGATAACAGATATATAAAATAGAGCATAAGTGTTAACTCTTATTAAAACTTTAATATAAAAATAAATTAAAATGCTTAGATAACAACATGAAAATCTCTGTTATCTATGAGCAAATTTTTAATTTTATCATAAACAGAGATAACAGATATATACTCCCTCCGTCCCAGAGAACCTTTAACACTTGACTTTTTCAACAGTTTTTGTGTGCGAGTTATTTCATAGTAATACATTTATTATTTTATATGAATGATATGCTAGTTGATCTTATTAACTAGCATATCATTCATATAAAATAACTTTTATTAACGTATTACTATGAAATAACTCTTATACAAAAACCGTTGAAAAAGTTAAGTGTGAAAGGTTCTCTGGGACGGAGGGAGTGTTAGATAACAGATTTACGAATCATAGATAACAAATATTTTTATATCCGTTATCTAAGAACAGTTATCTATGAGAGAAAATGTAGTAGTGTCATCATCTTTTTTTGATTTTTTTCCTACACCTTCAGACTGGACAACACTTGTAGTAATTCTGTCAGGATCCTTGTTGATGTATTTGAATAAATACTTGATGGATTTATGTCTATTACACCACTCAACATTTATATGTGCATGTTGTAAATTCAAAAGAATTGGACTATAGGGAACAACAAAACCATTGTCCAAATAAATATCACTCTTTAAGACAGTTATGTCATCATTTCTTCTTTTGTAAAGTGGATAACCATTCTCATCAACAGTTGTTGTTTCTCTAAATTCTTTTGTAAACTTTTTTTTAACATTTTTTGTTCATCATGCATGGAGAATTTCTCCTGGCAGTTCCACACGGATCATGCATCATATATTCTCTAACCTAATCATGCAACATTATATCATCATCTTTATTAGGTATTTCTGCAGATATGATTTGATAAACATCTTCAGGGTTTGCAGTGTTTTTAAAATCGGACTGGTTAGCAAACCGGACAATGAACTGGGTCATTGGTCACTGGTTCAACCGGTTGAACCGTTGTAAAAAAATCGGATAACTCAAATATTTATTTATATATTTATATATAATATATATCAATGTATTACAAATATTATAAATATTGATAAAGACATAACATAAAATACAAAATTATGGGAAAATATTGCATAACATTAACGTAGTACACAAAAATTAAAACATCAAACTGCATGTCCATAAAAATAAAATATAAACTTTAAAATTTTACAATTGAAAATAACTTATAGCAATTGTAAAAAATGTTAAAAATTAATTTAAAAAAAATACCAAAAAATCGGATCAAAAAGAGAAAAATGTGTGCATGAGGCAACCCTCATTTTTTAAACTTAACCGTATAAACAATTGTATAAATAAAATTCAATTTCATAAAAAAAAAAAAAAAAAAGTCAAACTAATATGATTCATAAAAAATGTAATAAAAAATTACTTCATAATTAGTTAAATAATATTTAATAAAAAAAACCTGCATCAATTTTGCCAAAAATTGATTCTTCAAGGTGTTTATCGTACAATATTCTTCTTATCTCTGGTCAATTGCATGTAATTGTGATGAATAAATCTGGATATGAAAAGGTTTTGCACATTGTCATTGCGTCTTGAAAATTCTGCTTCATATATCGCGGTCCTCCGGTAAGGAAAGATGGAATTATTCTTTTTCCAATTGAAGATGGATCAGTATCTCCTCTTTTGGCTGCACTTTTCATATCACATACTTTGTCGGTTCTGAATTTAACCTGATTACTCCTAATGTAGCACAATCTCTATGACTCTACCATTGTGTATGAGTCAACCAAGAATTGTTGGAAAAGTCTTCTGGATATGAACAAAATTGAAGGTTCATTTCTCCTTTCATGTGTTCTAAATGCAAAGAATTCTCGCATTATCAATCTCACCCTTATTCTAGTAGAATTTTCACCATCCCTATGAATAACATCGAGTCGGTAGACATCCTCACCATAAGGGAATAAAAGTGGATATTCCAGAGGAATGTAGGATGGAAGAAGCTCACTTATGCGTTTCAATTATCCATCACACGTCTCAAGAATAACATCCCATTTTCCCATATTTACATCAATATCTCCTGGAATAATTGTTGCAACCTCTGGTGCAGTTGGAAGGTTAGGAGTTCTACCATCACCAGTTCTTCTCTCTAGTAGTCTCATTGTCAGTGTTGATTCAACGTCAGATCCAATGCGTTGTTTTGCATTACGAAATTGAATTGCAAATGGATTATATCGATCAATCATTCTTATCAATTCACTAACAATTTCGTCATCTAATCTCTTAGATTTTTCGACAGACTGCTCACTGTTCAAAATATATGAGGAATAAATATTTTCAATTACAACATATTAAACAAATTTGCATAAAAAATAAAGATTTAATTTATATTAATATTTTAAACTTAATATGTAAAAAAAATTGAGAATTAACTTAATTTAAAAACTAATCTAATTGAATTTATTCTAGTCTGGATATCATTATCAGTGTTGTAGATGTACAGTTGTGAAAATTTTGGCTCTTGTCCAGTTTGAGGCAACATACTACCTATTTGATGGTAATTATCTCCATGCAATCTAAACACGTAAGGTGTTCCACCTCGATCAATTGAATGATCAACCTTTCCACCCATAGAAAAAAAAAATTATTAATATCAATATATTATAAAATTGTTAGAATAAATTAGAAGTAGCATTGACAATTACCATCATCAAAATTAGTGTTCTTTTTGTTACTTCTTTCGGGAGCAACATTATCTCGTTTTTGTACTCCTAAAATAGGTAATATTCAATATTTATTATAATAAGTAAATGTAAATATGCTTTAAAATATTTTATTTTATTACATTAATAAATTAAATAATTGGATATTTTAAATAATAGCAACAAAAATATATATCATACCAAGAAGTGGTTTACTTCCATGAGATTTTCCATTAAATCTGCCACGTTTCTCTGAAAGAATCAATCTTCTGTGTATTCATGCATCCTTAGTACAATTTTCTAAATATATATTAAACATTGAAAATTAGTTTTGGTATAAATAAAGTTAATATGAATGGAATTTATCATTAAAAATTCACTTAATCAGTTGTTATTTTCTAATTTTCTATTTTTTTTAGCATCAACATGATAACCTAAAAATTTTTGAAATAATTTTGAAAAAAAAATAAATTTGAAATTTAAAATAGTAGTCAATTATCTATTAAAAATAATCACACACACACATATCGTCCTCTCCTGAGGTAGATAGGAGCCATTTCTGGGGCTCCTTCGTGGGCTCCTCAAAACTCACTGAGAAAACCCTAGGTACCTATTTCTCGGATAATATCATTTCTTCAAGTTACCACATAACCCTGCCTGGCGAAGGTGGGCACCCTAATTTGGTTACTCCCCCGACTCTCACTTTCTGGCATGCACAGTTTGAAGCGGGGATGAGGCTCCCTCTCCATAAATTCTTGTGTCAAATTTTCGATTTGTTTGGGGTCCCCCTGAATCAGTTTGTCCCCAATGCAATCCGGATGATGATTCCCTTCTACATTCTCCTAAAGGGGAATGGAGGGAAACCATCCGCCGAACTATTTTTCTCTCAATATAACTGCAGAATCGATGGTCCTTTTTACTATGTGAGTGACAGAGTGAAAGGAAAATGTTTGTTTCTGAGAAAAGCCCCTAATATCAACAAAGACTAGAGTGATTACTATGTCTTTGTTGATTCCAACCATCCTTAGCCTTTTAAGAATCAGAAATGGGTTTATAAGAACCCATCTCCCATTTCTCCTTCTAACCAGATTTCATTTTCTACCAACCGGCGGGTGATTCAATTATTGAACGCCCATGTAGATGCTCACGGGTATTTCTATTTGCCCGATCTCTGCTCTAATCCTCACCTTCTCTCCCACTTTAAATTCAGCCCACTGAGGGTTCCCCTCGAACCGAATGTTAGTAAATACTCAATTTCTCCGCGTGATGAATATGATCATAACCAATACTAACTTGTTTTTCTCTTGCTTTTGCTATTTTTTCAGAAATGTTGTGGTTATCTAAAGTGCTGGAAGGTCCCGCTGATTCCACTGACTCAGCCCCTCCTCCACCTGTTTCTCAAGATGATGCGAATGATGCACCTCACTCATCTCCTCCTCCAGCCCCCATGGAGAATCCAGAGGATAATCCCCCTTGAAGAAGTCAAAAGCCGCCAAAGGCAAAGCCGCAGCCAGCCAGGGTTCTCTCCACTCCAAAGACACCTTCCATCGTAAATATCCAACTAAGCGCAGCCAAGGTCTCTCCTCGACCCCAATCAACGTAGATTCTTATTCTGTAAATTTTTCAGTGAGCTAGTTTCAGCCCAAGATTGTGATTGATTGATCAACCTCTCCCCGGATTAGCAACAGCGTTAAGCCGCCAGTTACTTTGCCCAGGTAACATTACTTTTTCTCTCTTAGTGTTAAGGTCTATCATTTATCGTATTTTTGGGCGTAAGTTTAACGTGAACTACGCTATTGTATTTCAGTTGGGCATTCTGTTGTCCAGCTTATGGAATCCCTCCAATTTCCTCCCTTCACCGCACATGAAAGAATTGGAGGACTCCCTCTGATGGAACACGCTGGTGAAGGCGGTCCGATCCCAAGATCGTTGTTGGATGCCAAACAAACAAAAATAGAGAACAAAATATAATAAAACCTAAACATGCATCTAAAGCCAAGTTTAGATTTGTTACCCTTGAAGATCAAGGTGTTGATTCCACGATAGACCTTCTAGTCTGTCTCCCAACCTCGTTCGAACACCGGGTGGACGGCGAGCTATCGAATCGTGGTGAAAAGGGCTGCTGCAGTTTTTTATTTCTGCCTATTCTTTTAAGCGAACTGAAGCCCCTTTTTATATACACTCATTAGGTTTTTTCATGAGCCAGACTAGGGATCCATTAGAAGGTATAGGGTTTGGGCTTCTTTCAAGTCCAAACATTCTTATGTTCAGCCCAGAACATTATTTGGCCCGAAAACATTAATTCATCCCACTAGAGAATTAATGTTGCACTCCCGTCCTATCCCAAACCGAATCAGGACTTCTATTAGACTCTATAACTCCCCGTGTTAAAGATATCGCACGTCCATTAATTATTAAAGCTTCTGACTATTTTAATTAATTAATATCTATTATTCCTTGAGTAGTACCACTCAACCTTGTTGTCGTACGGATTAAATCCACCTGTAGGGTTTAATACGACAATCCTTTATGAGATCCTCAAGAGGACGTCATCACCTGGATGACCAGGACACGATGCCCTAATGCCAATAAATAGATATCATGCGAGTGATATCACTACCCAAAATACAGAGTATGTTGAATCTAATAAGATTCTCACTTATGATAAATCAAAGTAGTGAATAAGCACCCCACACACCTAAATATCACACTTAGGGTTAAGAATTATAAGAGTCACCAAGACCTCTAGTTCTTCATGACAGTCAGAAAAGAAGAACAGATCCATTCAATACGACACAGTCGTATTAGTATAAACTAATGACCAAGACAAGCCACCAACAAGTTCATACTACAACTTAAACCAATAGTTATGTCTAGAACTATCTCAGTCGTGAATACTGTTTATATCTTATAAGGAACCGACAATGTTATCTTATGTATGACTACAAACCCACCACATTGTCTACAATATAAGATAAATAGACATACAAACAATCACTATTGAAAGAAAGCAATAATGTGAAAAACATTTATTTCAGATAATAAGGAAATCAAATATACATTCACAAAGCCCAACAAAAGTTTGCTTTACAGTATACTCCAACACCTTCCTCGCGGAGAAGAAAAAGGCCACACTTGCCTCCCTCCACCTCAAGAAACTCGAGGATGAACTGCTGAAAGCTCATGCGGCGCGCGAAGCTGCCGAGAAGGAAACTAACAACATGGCTGTCCATTATGCCCTTCAAGAGTCTCAAGTCCACTAGAAAGCTTTGGTGGAAGGAGCGAGGTCCTGCTTGGAGACTCTCTTCCATTGTGAACCCGGTCAGCGCTTTCTGCACACTCTATGGCCCAATCTAAGGAGGGACTATCTAAACTATCCCAGCTTTCTCGGGGATATGAGTCCTTACATCAGGTTCTTCTATGAATACGATTTCAACGCAGTTGTGCAGCAGCAAGTTGACCCCAGCTTCACGGGGGAGTTCAACAAGACTGGTCCTCTCGCGGCCATGCCTACTCCCCCTCACTTCAAAGGAGATTCCTCTCGATCAATCGAGGAGGACTGGTGGTCTCCCACTTTTAGCAGGATGATTGCTGACTTGGTAAGGAACTAGGTGGCTTCAGCCAGGATGCCTCCTATGGTCCCGCCCTTATGCCCCCTTACCTTTAAAGTTTCTCTTTCCAAAGAAGAGATGTACATAGCTTGGGCTTTGGAGAAGGATGCAGAGATGGCTGCTTGATTGGAGTGTATAGGGTAAGAGTTATTAAGACCAATCAACAAAATATCGAACCCAAGGGAAAAAGTATGCACATGAGGCCCTAGAAATACAAGTTCTTAGTGACTAGAGTTGCAACAATGGTTTGGAACAAAAACAACAAAAAAAACAAGCAAAAATACAAAATAACAAGGAGCAAGCAAATGATCGAACGCTTAGATTACGATAAACAAACACAATAATAAATGGTGTGATAGAGGTGCTAGGATTAACATCCATCAATGAATCATCAATCAACAAGCTACAATTGAATCAAATTGCAAATCAACTAAGATAGAAAACATAAACCATCATAAAATTAATCACTCCATTAAAATCACAATGCCTAATGTGAGAATCCTTAGTCTTTCCCATCTCTCAATGTAGAAATCCCCAATTCATACAATCATGCAAAATTGAAACTCGATCAACACCTAATCACGTTAGCTCAACTCTCGCCTATTGCTAGGGTGATCAACCATTAATCAAAAGAAACAATTTTACACAAAGCACAATTAAGAATCACAATTAGGTAGAAAACTAATGTGAGTATCCTTAGTGCAACTAATCTCTCGATTCCAAAGCACCCAATCCACACATTCATACACAATTATCACCCGATTAATCCCGGATCACGTTAGCGCAACTCTCGTCTATAGCTAGGGTGATCAAACACTAATCTAAAGAGATAATTATGCATGAAGCACAAATGAGAATCACAATTAGTAAGCAATCTACTCAATTGATCTCCAATCATCAACAATTATAGCATCATCAATCAAATCATCATCAATTTCAATTAACCCAAGCACAAGAGAGTTAGCCCATGGAGAAATCTATGGGAAGAAGATAGAATTGATCAAACACAAAGCAAATCACAACAATTAAGAAATTAAAGAGACAAAAGAGGAAAAACATCACCAAATGATCTTCAATCAACAAAAATAGGAATGCTTGAGTCTTCAACACCAATCTCCAAATGCAATACAAGCTTGAATTGAAAGAATTACAAGGATCTAAAGCTAATCTAACAACAATCAATTGAAATCTACTCTAAATCTAACTTATACTCTAATCTAAGAAAGGAATTGGCTTGGGGCCTGAGAAATCGCCCCCAAAACCGCTACTAACTGCTACTATGAACTGATTGTATCTAAGCTCTCTGATTCTCCCCTTAAATAGGCGAGTTTTAGAAAATCCTCCCCCTCGAGTCAAGGGTCAGGCCTCGACTCGAGGTTCCTGCATTTCTTCACTCCCTCGACTTGAGGGTCATGCCTCGAGTCGAGGCCTCTGCCTTTCTTTCGATTTTAGTCCTTTCTGCATAGCCCTTGACTCGAGGCTCATGGTCCTTGACCAGAGCTCGAGTCCAGGGCACTTTTCTCGCGCGGGGCTTCAGCCCCGACCCCCGTTTTCGTCCCGTATGATCGTCTCTTCATTCTAAGCCTAATAGTACTCTCGGTTTGGCAAAAATCCACTGAATTACCTGCAAAATGGACGAAAAACATCAAAATCTCACAAATAGTACTTTTCAAGCAAAAGAGTGATACTTTTCACATTTAGGCAAAAAAACTAACACTTTAGCTCACTTTTTGCACTAAAATAGGCCCTAAAACATGCATCAATTCACTCCAATCATACCCCCAAACTTGAATTGTTGCTCGTCCTCGAGCAACGTAGAAACTAAGAACAAAGGAGTGAATTGATTGTAATTATGTCACATGGCACCATAGACGAAATAAAAGACAATCGAACTCATCAATGAACATAAGTATCAATGCAACTATCCACTAGTAATCAAGATGAATCATGCTCAAATAAATGCTCAATCAAACACTTAATACATTGCTCCTTCCATGGAGTGTTTCACTCTACTCTCAAGTGTATCAAGGTATAAAGCACTCAATCATAAATTCATGAACTTGCACACCATATGCTTGCCAAAAGACTTAATCTCAATCAAAATCAATTATGATCAATCAAGAATCATAGAGGTCTTTCTTCTAGGTTGTAATGTAGGCTCTTTGGAAAGGTGGGATATTTTTGGATAAGAGTGACTAAGTAGTAGAGACTTGAATGTAAGCTAATCAATACAAATGCACAATCTCTTCACTTTTCATCAAGCACACTCTTTCTTTTACTTCAATGATCAATCCACCATTCACTTGAGCTTTCTCTTTTTAAGCTCACAAATTGAATCTTTCTTTTCATTCACGTTTTTCTTCACAATTCAATTTTTCTTCTTTTCACAACCTTTCTTCTTTTATGCTTCATTCATCACTTAGCTCATCATCTTCCCACACTTAGCAATCAAATCACCATCATTAGTCAACATTCAAGCTCAACTAAATATAGGACAATAATGGCTCATAAAAATAGGCTAAATGGTTTCAATCTCACTTGGCTTGCCAAAGAATAAGGATCATAAGGTTCAACATGGCTCACTAAGGAAATCAAATGTATTTGGTAGGGAAAATATTTGGCAAAGTAACTCATCATATCAAACATGACCTCTTATCACTTTCAAGACATCACACAAAGATCAATATCAACAAGTCTAGTGTCAAGTTCTAGCATACAAATCATGAATGATGCACTCTCAAAGGATCAATCAACCGTATAAGATGTACGATTATTAGGCACAAAAGCTCATGGGCTTAAATGGAGCAATTAATTAAGCATCATCAATCACATCCATCCTTACACAATTAATCAAGAAACTAGCTTTAAGCTACAAATCTACTCATGATCATATCAAAATCCAATAAGTCTTGCAAATCAAACACAAGTGCTCATGTACATAAGTCCAAGCATACTCACTACTACATGAATGATACTAAAAAATATGTCAATGAATCCACAATTAAGCTCAAGATAAATCAAGCTCAAAATATACAAGTGTTGGATCAAGAGGTTTTGATGAGTTAAAGAGCAGATCAGACTAATCAGCCAACCTGAAGAACAGCTGAGGATGTAAGCTGATCAGACGGGGTCGTACATTAAGCTAGTCAGCTGAGGTCTGATATCATGCTAGTCATCTGAAGACAAGCTCAAGTCTAGTCATCTGCAGGAGACAAATATGAAGAGCTCAGACGAGGTCAAGATAAGCCGAGTAGAATAAGAAAGGCGAGTTTTCACCAAGTCAGCTGCAGATGAGTATGAAGAATCAGCTGAGGTCTAGAGCAGTTTAAGTTTGTTAAGCAGTTTCAAGTTTGTTAGAACTAACTAACAAACTAACTGTCTTTCCAGACTTATATATAGGTCTAGGTTTTTCATTTTTCAGATAGAACACTTATGCATATTCGATTTACACTATTCACTATTCAGATTTCAATCACAATCTTTTCTCAAGTATTTTCAAAAAGTTCTAAGTGTTTTTAGAACGCTTCTCTTGTAATCTTCAAATTCCAATACACACTGTAATAGTTAGATTTCTAGAAGAAGAGTTTAGGAGATTGAAGATTTGAAGAATTGTACAAGTTGTAAGTTGTAAGCTGGAAGTAAGGAAGTAAGCAGTAAGCAGAGTCCCTTCTTCAGATTGAAGAAGGAGAGTGGATGTAGGATTATTAAAATCCGAACCACTATAAATCCTGGTGTTATTTCTTGCTTTCTTTAGTTTCTGTTTGATTTACAATTGTGTTAATTCAAGATTAAAGTTCAGAATCTTAACTAAAATCTGAATATCAACCTTGCTTTTGATCTTATAAAAAGTTGAGAATCCCTTTATATTCCGCTGTGTTTAATCTGATATTTTGAATTGATTTTTGAAATATTTAAAAAAAATCTACAAAATCTATTCAAACCCCCCCTTTCTAGATTTTGTTCTAGGAAGCTTACTCAAGTTTTTAATCAACTCAACTTTCCGGGACCAACAAGTGGTATCGAGCAAAGGTTAAGTCATTTCGATATCGATTTTAGGTCTTGAACAAGATTCTGGAATAATCTTGATTTTCTTCATTTTCTTTCATTAACTAACAGAGCTACTAATAAATTTTTGTGGAGTATTTTCTTGATTTATCATGTCATCAGGGAAAAGTAAAAAGTCTAGGAATCTTCCTGAATTTTCCATTGAAGATTATGATTATTGGAAATTTAGGATGGAAAATCATCTGAAGGCCATTCATGATAGAATGGAAGAGGTCCTTGAGGAAGGTCCTATAATGTCATCAGGGAAAAGTACTAATAAATTTTTGTGGAGTATTTTCTTGATTTATCATGTCATCAGGGAAAAGTAAAAAGTCTAGGAATCTTCCTGAATTTTCCATTGAAGATTTCAATCACAATCTTTTCTCAAGTATTTTCTCAAGTCTAGGAAACTAACAGAGCTACTAATAAATTTTTGTGGAGTATTTTCTTGATTTATCATGTCATCAGGGAAAAGTAAAAAGTCTAGGAATCTTCCTGAATTTTCCATTGAAGATTATGATTATTGGAAATTTAGGATGGAAAATCATCTGAAGGCCATTCATGATAGAATGGAAGAGGTCCTTGAGGAAGGTCCTATAAAGTTTTATCATGGAGGCACCAGCATAGGAGAAGAATCAGCTGAATCAAGAATTAGACAAGAAAAGAAGAGTTCTAAATTGACTAATGATGAAAGGAAGGTTCGCAATCTTGACCAGGTAGCTAGAACAGAAATCATTGAGACTTTGAGTAAAGATTGGATAGAGAAGGTTAAGAGATGTAAAACAGCCAAAGAAATGTGGCAAACCTTAGCTAATGTTTGTGAAGGATCTGATCAAGTTAAGGAAAACAAGCTACGATCGAGATTGCATACATTTGAAACATTCAAGATGAAAGATAATGAGTCTCATGGATCAGTTTGATGTTAGGTTGACCAATCTTCTCAACAAAGCAAATGACCTTTGGAAAGAATTATTCGAGAAGGAGATTAATAACAAGATTCTCGAGATCATTAACCAAGAGATGGAGGGAAAAATCCAATATCCTTAAAGCAACTCAAGATTTATCCTCTATTACTCACCATACTTTATTTTCTCATCTTAAAGCTTTAGAGTATGATATCCAGATAGAAGATGAGGAAGATGAGATGGAGTCAAGCACCTCATCCAAGTCTGTTTGCCTTTGTCGAGAAAAGAAGACAAGGTGTCAACAGAGTCAGTAGGGAGCCGATCTATCTCTCGAAGAGCAGAGATGGCTTTACTTACAAAAAGGTATGATAAATTGAGAATGAAGTATAAGAGAAATAAATTGAGATTTGCGGGTAGAGATAGACAAAGATCCAGATCGGATAGGAAGGTGGATAAATCTTCGATGATGACAAAAACAAGAGCCAAACAAGAAGATACGAGATCACCCGTCGAAGAAATCCTTCCAGTCCCAGATCGAGATAGGAGTGACATTTGCTATACATGCAGCAAGCCGGACATTTCGATTATGACTGCCCTCAACCGACTCCTAAAGAAAGGGAAGAAAATAGAAAGAAAAGAGACGGGAGATTTGCAGATCAAAGAGCTTTGTTGGCTGAAGAAAAAGAGCCAAAGAAATCATCATCATCTTCATCATCCTCATCTGATTTCGGATCAGATGATGAGATCTCTCTCTCATGGCTAATGAGGTAATCTACTATTCATCTTCGAGATAATGATTCTTGTCGATCTGCATCCGATCATGATCAAATTGTTATTCATGAGTTATTGAGAGATTTAAAGACATCTTTAGCTGCTTATAAACAAATGAGACAGAGAATTTGTTTTTAAAGGATCGATTCAAATTCTAAATAAAGGCAAGCAGTGATAAACAGCTTAGAGACGAGGAAACATTCAAGGGGGAATGTTTTCATCGATCAAGCTAGTACATCACCCACTTTACCCGAGAGGCTAGAAAATGAACTGAAAACTTTAAAAGATAAATTTGAAGTAGTCTCATCTTGAAAATGAATTAATTAAGAAAGACAATGAGAAGCTTGTCTTCAAAATTAGTCACTTAATAATTCACAATCGTAATAGATCATATTTTTATACTTCTCAAAAATCTCATGATAAGACAGACTTGGTTATGATAGGAACAATAAATCGATGTTCAAAAACCTAGGAAATTTGTGAAAGCATCTGTTCAATCAAAGGATATTAAAATTGGTCCATGGAAACCAACTAGTCGATAAGGACTACATCTTCCATCTGAAAACCAAGAATTCACCGAGAAATCCCTATCGACTAGAAGAAATCCAAGAACCAAAATAAGATGATTTTCTTATTATAATTCTTTTGATGGAAGGAGCAAATGCTATCCTACATTTCCTAAGTTTAGGAAAATTACTCAATCTGAATACAACAAGTTGTCATTTAAAAATGATATAATTGTAGACAGATTTGGTAGAAAATCCGAATCTGATTTATTGTCTGCAGATGAGATGTTTATTTGGATTCCTAAGGTGATTCTTGACCCAAAAGGACCCAAGATCACTAGGGTACCTCAAAACTAATCTGTTTTACAGGATTCACAGGGATCATCACTCAAGGAAGAGATTTTAGCTTCAATATGGTACATTGATAGTGGTCATTCACAACATATGACCCATAACAAGAAGTCATTATCAAATTTTCAAAGCATTGATGGTCCAAGAGTATTATTTGGTGATAATAATTGTGGTCAGACTAAAGGTGTAGGTACTTTGATTATCAAGGATATTCAGGTATCTGAGGTATATTTTGTTGAAGGTTTGAAACATAATCGCTATCTGCTTCTCTCGGCTTTGTGATAAAGGTTTTTTTGTAAAATTCTCAAGGGATAAATGTGATATTTTGGATAATTCCTCGGATAAGGTACTATTATCCGGCTTCGGACATGGTAATGTCTATGTGGCCAACTTTAATAGTTGTTCCCAAGATACTTGTCGATGGCTAAGGGTGGAGAAGATATCGGTTGGCTATGGCACAAAAAGGCTTAGTCATCTCAATTTCAAGACCCTTAGTAAGTCAAGGCTAAGAAGAACCTTGTCAAGGGATTACCTGAAAAACTTTTATCAACTGATCTTAAATGTGATGCTTGTCAAAAAGGTAAACAGCCTAGACACTCATTTAAGAGTATTAACTCCTCCTCATCTGAAAAGAGTGTTACAACTCCTTCATCCGGATCTGTTTGGACCTGTTACACCTCTCGCCCAAAGTGGAAGAAAATATACTCTTGTTGTAGTAGATGACTTTTCTAGATACACTTGGGTTATATTTCTTATCAAGAAAAATGAGACTATGAACAAGATTCCCGATCTGTTCGCACAAATTCGAGAATGAGAAGGGTGTTAATATTATTAAAATAAGAAGTGATAAGGGCACAGAATTTTTGAATTCTTGTTTATCTAATTTTTTCAATGAGTGTGGAATTATTCATGAGACATCTTCAGCAAGAACTCCTCAACAAAATGGAGTGGTTGAAAGAAGGAATAGAACTTTGAAGGAAGCAACCCGAGAGCATGTTGGCCGAGTATAATACCCCTCATAGGTTCTCGGGGCGAAGCCATCAACACAAACCTTGCTATACCTGAATCAGGTGCTTAATTGTCAAAGACAAGGGTAAGACTCCTTATGAGATTTGGAAGGGTAAGATTCCAAGGATCTCATACTTCAAAGCTTTTGGTTGTAAGTGTTTCATCCATAACAATGGAAAATCTAAATTAAGAACTTTTGATGCTAAAGCAGCTGATGGAATATTCTTGGGATATTCTAATACTTCAAAGGCATTTAGAGTTTTTAACAAGACAACCCTTTGTGTGGAGGAAACTCCTCATGTTGTTTTTGATGAGCTATATTCCTTCTCAGATAAAGTGAATCAAATTTCTGAAAATCTAGATAAAATTGAGTTATCCAAGACTAAACATAGAACTGTCTATCTACCTAGTCTTGATTCAGAATCAGATGAAGAAGAATTCTCATCTGATAATCAGAAGACAACTTCTGATTAGACTCCTTCAGATCAGACACCCTTGACACCAGCTGATCAGCGGGGGTCAGCAGATGAAGGGGGAACGTCACCGAGGTTGAGTCGGATGAGTTGCCGATCGAGACTCAAGATGAGGATCTTTCTCCTCATATAGGCAAAAGGATGAGAAGCTATCATCCATCTGATCGATTATAGGAGACCCATCTAGTAGTGTGCGGACACGAATGATGTTAGACTCGAAAGTCTTTTCGCTTGTTATGTGTCACTTCTTGAACCCAAGTCTATTGAGGAAGCATTATCGCACCCAAATCGATAACAGCCATGCAGAAGAACTGCATCAGTTTGAAAGGCAAAATGTATGGGATCTAGTGGAAAGACACTTACACAGAAAGATTATAGGCACCAAATGGGTGTTTAAAAATAAAACATATGAGAACAATATTATTGTTCGAAATAAGGCAAGACTGGTTGCACAAGGTTATTCATATCTCGAGGGAATAGACTATGATGAAACCTATGCTCCAGTTGCCAGATTAGAGGCAATAAGATTGTTCTTGGCATTTGCTGCATATAAGTCTTTCAAAGTCTTTCAAATGGATGTTAAGTCTGCTTTTCTTAATGGTGTGTTACTTGAGGAGGTCTATGTAGAGCAGCCTCCGGGTTTAAGACCAATAACAAGGTCTATAAACTCAACAAAGCTCTATATGGATCAAACAAGCTCCCGAGCTTGGTATGATACTCTATCTCGATTTCTTGACATCAAATGGTTTTTCTAAAGGTAAGATTGATAGAACTTTGTTTAGAAAGGAAGTAGATGGCAACATCTTACTAGTTCAAATTTATGTAGATGACATAATTTTTGGTTCACCTAATCTGAAATTATGTGAAGAGTTTAGCATTCTCATGAAAAACAGGTTTGAAATGTCAATGATGGGAGAATTAACATACTTTCTAGGCTTACAGATCAAACAGATGAGTAAGGGTATATTTATACATCAGTCTATGTATGCTAAGGATCTGATTGAGAAATTTGGAATGACAACTAGCAGAGAAGTTAAAATACCTATGGCAACTAACTTCTCAATGGATTCAGATGAGCAGGGGATACCCACTGATGCAACGGAGTATCGTGGACTGATTAGATCTCTTCTCTATCTCACTGCAAGTAGACCAGACATAGCCTTTGCAGTTGGGGTATGTGCAAGATTCCAGTCTAATCCCAAGAAAACTCATCTGGAGACTGCTAAGAAAATTCTTAGATATCTCAAAGGAACCTTGCAAGTAGGGTTATGGTACCCAGCTGATGACAACTTTGAACTGACAGGATATTCAGATTCAGACTTTGGAGGATGTAAGATTGATAGAAAATCCACTTCTGGAACTTGTCAATTCTTAGGCAACAAATTAATTTCTTGGTTATCCAAGAAACAGACATCTGTTACCACCTCCACAACTGAAGCTGAATACATGGCAGCTGGAAGTTGTTGCTCTCAACTCCTCTGGATTAGTCAACAGCTTAGAGACTATAATATTCAAACATCAGTTGTTCCTATTTATTGTGATAGTAATAGTGCAATAGCAATGACTTATAATCCTGTTTTACATTCTAGATGTAAGCATATAGATATTAGGCATCATTTCATTAGGGATCATGTTGAGAAGAATGACATTAGAATTGAGAAAATTGCCACTGAATCACAAAGAGCTGACATTCTTACAAAACCATTAGCTGAATCTAGGTTTAAAGAAATGTGCTTAGAATTAGGATTACTTGATGGATCTTTAGCTGGTTTCTAATTTGTGTGCATCTGTTTCCTTATTTCTTTTATTTCCTTTTCTTTAAAATGTCTAGAAAGAATTATCAGACTAGATTTGTGTCAAAGGACAATCAGGTAGCTGATATCATTGATCTCCTTTTAAGGAATCAAGAATCAAGGATTAGTCATATTGACCTTATCTGAATTGATAATTACTTGTCCGACATTGAGTAAATCAGACAAGGACACAATAGTCAGCTGATCTCCTGAAGAAAACAGATGATTATTTACATCCTATCTGATTTATCTTAAGCTTCTGATGGTTTTCTTTTGAGTTTATATCTTTGCAGGAACAGGTCACAGATAACACTGTTTCATTCTTTTACTCAAACTCCTTTATTTTATCTCTTTTGTTTCTTAATAATTTTTTTTAGAAAAGTAAATCTGAGTCTGTTTTGTTTAAACTTGTTTTGAAATTGCTAAAAAGTTACATTTAAACTGTTGGTTTTCAGGATCAGACAAGTTACTCTATCAGATGACTTTCTAAACCCATCTGTTTTTAAAACTAGTCTGTTTTTCAAACTCATCTGATTTACAAACCCTTAGGCGAAGTAAGGTAACCCTAGGCTGACGTCAGGTATACTTACTTCTCTGCATAAAGTAACCTACATCTGTCAAATCAACAGTCTATAAAGTAACTATTTACGCATTCCAAAGGCGATTACAGTTCACGCGCTGAATCCTAATCGCTTATCTTAGTTTTTAACCGTTGATTAATACTCAGTAAAAACTTTTTGAATAAATGGCTAAGATTAATTCAAGTTTTCAAAAATGGCGGTTTCTCTTTCCAATCTATTCCCCTATAAATACATCTTCTTCTCCAAATTCATTCTTTTCAGTTTCAGAACTTATCAAAACTCTCTGCAAGTTTTCTCAAACTCTCTCTAAAATCTGTATATAAGTATTTCTGTTAGAGGAGTAACATCAACAATGGTGGATGTACAAAACGAAACCTACGCAAAGAAGGTGAAGTCTGAGATGTATGTCGACTTCGACACCACCACCGACGCAGAATCCAGGGAAATTTTGTCTTTATTGGAGAGGGCTGGATTGAGGACGTTTTGCTCCAAGAAATCCCCTTCCAATAAGACATTGGATATGAGAGGGCTGGAGTTCTATGTCAATGGGACATATGAACAGGGAGTTTTCAGAACCAGGGTGTATGGAGAGGAACTAACTGTTTCTCCGGCGGAGGTGGCCAGGATTTTTGACACGAGCAGTGAAGGTGTGAACCCCCTCACCTACAAATCTGATGAATGGGTAGAATCATTTGAGATGATTGCCCGGAATTCCATGAAGGATCGCCGATCGGAGTTGAAGAAGAGAATTCTCCGACGACGATATCGCCTTCTGATGACCATTGTCACGAAGGTGATATTGGGAGAACAGAGCTCCCACGATGGGCTGACCAGACCCAGACTCTGCGTCATGAGAACTATCCTGGATGGGGTTCAGGCCAACTGGGCTGGTCTGCTACTGGAGAAGCTGGAGACGGAAAGGAAGCGTCTGGAGGTAGTTAATGGGAAGTGGCAGGCGAAGTCAATCACTAGTCTTTTTAACAAAGTGACTGTGATTATGGAGGACTTGCTGTCAGCTGAGATAAATTGGTCAGATGGGGTCCGATCTTACACGAACCAAAAGGGGCTTCTGACCAAAGATGAGCCACTCGGGGCTCCAGCTGATTCTGATGAGGGTGGAGCTGAGGTTGGAGCTCAAGCTCCAGCTGAAGAAGAAGCTGAGGAGGAGGAGGAAGAAGATGTGGAGGCGGAGCTGCCGACGGTGAGCTCAGCTGAGGCTGAACAGCCGATGAAGCTGAAGGAGAAGGCACCAAGGAGACGAAGGTTGGTGAAAACCTCCGAGTTGGGAGGATCTTCTGCAGATCAGCCAACTCTCCTTCCAGAGGAAGTATCCACGCTGCAGATTGCAGCTCAGGTGGTTCAGCTGGAGGAGGTCCAGGAAATAAGTTCTGAAGGGACCCCCTCCCCCAGCCGAGGTCAGGTACATTTCTTCCCCTCCCCATCTCCAACCCAAACTGGCAATGAAGAAGTGTCCCAGGCTGGCACCTCAGAGCCTCTGAAACAGCCTACTCCCGTTATTATCCAAAGTCCAACCTCATCTTCTCTCCCCCAAATCCAAACTTCATCTCCTCCACCATCCCCATCTCATATGCTGTCCTTCTTATCTGGACCTGTATTCTCCCCAACCCCCATCTCCATATCCCCCACCAACCCCAACTCATCTTACTCCAATCACTTCAATCTCCTCCACCTACCACTTCACAAATTCCACCTCTACCATCATCTCCTCCACCAGAAATCCCACCCCCACCAACAGACACTCCCACCTCATCTATCCCAGCCGAACCTCATGTGGATACCTCAAATATCTTTGGGGATATTCCCATGAGCTCCCCTAGTCCAACATCTCCCACCACCTCTTCCTCGTCTGATTCAGAGGAAGAGGACAGACCAATTCTTGCCATCTCCTCTGCATTTGAGCAACTTCACAGCAAAATTATTTCCCAAGTTCAGAGGATGATGGAGAAGAAAACAAGAAAGGTGATTCGAGCAGTCACAGACACTATGCTCGCCAACATGCAGATTGTTGAGGTCAACATGACCCGAAACTTATCAGCCAATCTCAGCACTGCTGTTGGTTCCAGACTGAGTGCACTTGAAGAAGAAGTCAAGGCACTGAAAGAGAAGACAGCAGCTGACAACGAAGTCGTGGTCTCAACACTCACATCTGATCAGAACGACTTCAGACGACGTTGTGCAGCGATAGAGGATCAGCTTCAGTCCCTCAAGGATGAAGTTAAAAAGGGGGAAGGTGCGGAGAGCAGACTGGAAACCCTCACAGCTGGTGTCATGTCAATAACTGATAAGCTTGATACAAAGGCAGACACAGCTGAGTTGGAGGCAGCCAAGATGGAGATCAAGATCAAATCAGACGAGTTGGCTGCCTTGCAACTGAGGGTAACCCAGATTGAAGAGGCCATCCGAGAGGATGAGGAGAAGAGGAAGAAGGAGGAAGAAGAGAAAACTGAGAAGCTGCTGGCTCGCATGAAAGAATCAGAGGAATCGGAGCCCAAGGGCAAAGGTAAAGGGAAAGCAGCAGCAGCAGCAGCCGAGAAGACTCCATCAGCCGAGCAGATGATCAGCCCCAGATCAGCCGAGCGCAAAAGAAAGGAACCAGACTTCTCCAACTTATCAGCTGAGCAGATTAGAAGAATCAGTGCTGAAAAGGAGATGTTTGAAAAGAGAGAAAAAAAGAGGCTGAAGAAGATGGGGAAGGCTGAAATGAAGTGGGACAGGGATACTCGAAAATGGGTATCCAAAGCTGCAAATGAAGCTGATTTCCGCCCTGTCCACCGCACCACAGCTCCTCCAAAGATGGTATCAGGGAAGTACACCAGCGAGTATAAAAAGCAAGCCCTGGATGCCAAATGGATGTATTTCTGGTACATTCTGAAGGCATCGCCATCTGGAGCAGCCAACAAAGACATCTGCTGGCATGAATGGATGGAGAAGGAGGACGCAGATCTTTATGGGAAGCTGCTCGATGAGGCACATAATGTGTTCAAATGCGATCTGATCGCACCAGCCTACGAGCAGGTCACCCCCAAGCTTAAAGAAGATGGTTCTCCTGATCTGGAATGGGTCAGAACAGTTGTGGCCAAGGCAGAAAGGGAATCCGAGCTCACAGATGAGAATGATCTGAAACAGCTTAGAGCAAGGATTTTCAGCTGGCTAAACATTCCAGAGGCTAATCGATGGGGAATCTGATAGAACAGGATTTTTCTTTCCTTATCTTTTATTTTCTATCAGTTCTCTTATTTTGTAATCTGTAAATTTCTGTGAATGAATATATTCAGACTTATGTGAATTTTGTGTATTAGTTTTCTTAAAAAATTTTTTTTCTCTAAGTATAAATCATCTGAGAAATTTTTATATCTCAGAGTTAAAATTTTGTTAAATTTTTTTAAGTACTTCTAAAAAGAGTCTAAAAGACTTAAATTTTTTTTCTGACTTGATTGTGACTGAATCTGTTGAAGTGTGAAAATGTGCTGTATCTATCTGATTGATTTAACTAAATCTAGTACTAACTTCAGCTGTGAGTATGTTTCCTTCTTATAGGTTTTAACTTCATCAAAAATGGGGAAATTGTTGGATCAAGAGGTTTTGATGAGTTAAAGAGCAGATCAGACTAATCAGCCAACCTGAAGAACAGCTGAGGATGTAAGCTGATCAGACGGGGTCGTACATTAAGCTAGTCAGCTGAGGTCTAATATCATGCTAGTCATCTGAAGACAAGCTCAAGTCTAGTCATCTGCAGGAGACAAATATGAAGAGCTCAGACGAGGTCAAGATAAGCCGAGTAGAATAAGAAAGGCGAGTTTTCACCAAGTCAGCTGCAGATGAGTATGAAGAATCAGCTGAGGTCTAGAGCAGTTTAAGTTTGTTAGAACTAACTAACAAACTAACTGTCTTTCCAGACTTATATATAGGTCTAGGTTTTTCATTTTTCAGATAGAACACTTATGCATATTCGATTTACACTATTCACTATTCAGATTTCAATCACAATCTTTTCTCAAGTATTTTCAAAAAGTTCTAAGTGTTTTTAGAACGCTTCTCTTGTAATCTTCAAATTCCAATACACACTGTAATAGTTAGATTTCTAGAAGAAGAGTTTAGGAGATTGAAGATTTGAAGAATTGTACAAGTTGTAAGTTGTAAGCTGGAAGTAAGGAAGTAAGCAGTAAGCAGAGTCCCTTCTTCAGATTGAAGAAGGAGAGTGGATGTAGGATTATTAAAATCCGAACCACTATAAATCCTGGTGTTATTTCTTGCTTTCTTTAGTTTCTGTTTGATTTACAATTGTGTTAATTCAAGATTAAAGTTCAGAATCTTAACTAAAATCTGAATATCAACCTTGCTTTTGATCTTATAAAAAGTTGAGAATCCCTTTATATTCCGCTGTGTTTAATCTGATATTTTGAATTGATTTTTGAAAGATTTAAAAAAAATCTACAAAATCTATTCAAACCCCCCCTTTCTAGATTTTGTTCTAGGAAGCTTACTCAAGTTTTTAATCAACTCAACTTTCCGGGACCAACAACAAGGAAACCAAGACACAATTATAGCATCATCATCATTAAGCAATAAGATCATCCAACCCCAAAATCATAGAAGAGCACAAAAGAATTAGAGAAGGGAAGAGAAACACCTCCCCCAAACTTAGACAAGTCTAAGTTTGAAAGGAAGTGTTGTACCAATAAGCCTTTAAACTCCATTTTTTTTTTCCTTCAAGCATGTAGGGATCATCAAGGTTCCTAGCTCTTTCCTTCTTGATCTTGCATTTCCTTGCAATTCCAATCGCTTTTCCATTCATCTAGCAAGTGTACCTACAATCGGGCATAAGAATCTTCAAATAATTACCACTAAGAGATGCAAGAACCAAATAACGACCAACACCCCCAAACTTGAAAATAAACATGCATTCAAGGTTTAGAATGAGAGTGATAAAAATATATGCAACTCAAAATGATATCAACAATAAGCTCAACCTATATGAATCCCAAAGCATAGAGCACACTTTCCTAAGCATGAGCAATTAAGTAGCCAGCCAAATCTCCCAAAAATAAAACAAAAATACTAATCTACGAAAAGAACACAAGAAAAGAAATAAAAAGGATGGGTTGTCTCCCATCAAGCGCTATTTTTATTGTCCTATGCCGGACTTATTCTTTCACTTCCCACTTTCTTTATTGGAATGGCCAAGGATATCGGTCCTCCTTGCCATTGTATCTCAACCTTTGAGCTTCAAAATCATGGAGGTTCACCGAATAGATAGGACAACCACTTATAGATATGCTTAGTGTCCATGGTTGTCCCCCTTTCTCTCTTGCCATCCTTCTCGATTCTTCCTTCCTTTTAAGGATGCCCAAGCGTTTCTTTAATTCTTCCCTATAGTCAAAATTCTCAAGAGGCAAAATTAAATCATAAGAAGCATCATTTTCAATCAAATCACAAATTGAAGAGTTAGAGGGTATAGAAATGCTCATTTCGATCTTCAAAGCTTCATTCGATGCTCTTTGATTTTCTTCCTCATTATAACTCATGTCCATCAATGGACACTCCTCTTCCACCTTTTTTACAAGGAAGCCTTCTCCTTTTACCTCTTCGCTTAGACCCTTTTCTACATCATCTCTTTCACTTTCTTCCTCCCCTTCTTCTTCTTGATTCTCCATGATAGTCAAGTTTTTTACTTGGCGTAGCAAATCTTTGAGTTGACTCTTAATAAACATGAAATGCACTCCAGTGATCTCCATGTTCCCCTCTATCCATGAATTTACCTTTTCTTTGGTCTCATACATTTCTTCATACAAGGGAAGCATTTGATCACATCTAGCATCATCTTCCTTAAATTTCTCCAACAAAAATCCAAGCATCTCTTGCAATATAGCTCTCATATCATGGAGTCCCCATTCTTCAAGTTCAGGAGAAGCTTGTGGCATTGGATAGTCATTCTCATAGCTCCTCCTATCATCATAATAATCACCTCCCGATGCTCCTTGACACTCATATCCAAGACATTGATCAAATCTTTGAGCATAAGGCTCATAGTATGGAAACATCTCTTGAGGTGGGGAAGGAACTTCTTCAAATCTCCCATCTTCATAATTGGATGGAACTTGTTGCCATTGAGAATTATCTTCATAGTTCCCCCAATCATTGTAGCCAAATCCATCAAAATGTGGAGGATATACCATGCTCTCTTGATAATGATATTGATTCCATGCATATGAATTGTATCCCTCCATCTAGACAAGATATCAAAGTATCAAATTCAAACAAAAATAACAAAACAAACACAAACACAAAGGCAACAAATAGTCACTTCAAACAATCCCTAGGTCTCACTTAAGGCGCATAAACTAATTCCCCGACAACGGCGCCATTTGATTGGAGTGTATAGGGTAAGAGTTATTAAGACCAATCAACAAAATATTGAACCCAAGGGAAAAAGTATGCACATGAGGCCCTAGAAATACAAGTTCTTAGTGACTAGAGTTGCAACAATGGTTTGGAACAAAAACAACAAAAAAAACAAGCAAAAATACAAAATAACAAGGAGCAAGCAAATGATCGAACGCTTAGATTACGATAACAAACACAACAATAAATGGTGGGATAGAGGTGCTAGGATTAACATCCATCAATGAATCATCAATCAACAAGCTACAATTGAATCAAATTGCAAATCAACTAAGATAGAAAGCATAAACCATCACGAAATTAATCACTCCATTAAAATCACAATGCCTAATGTGAGTATCCTTAGTCTTTCCCATCTCTCAATGTAGAAATCCCCAATTCATACAATCATGCAAAATTGAAACTCGATCAACACCTAATCACGTTAGCTCAACTCTCGCCTATTGCTAGGGTGATCAACCATTAATCAAAAGAAACAATTTTACACAAAGCACAATTAAGAATCACAATTAGGTAGAAAACTAATGTGAGTATCCTTAGTGCAACTAATCTCTCGATTCCAAAGCACCCAATCCACACATTCATACACAATTATCACCCGATTAATCCCGGATCACGTTAGCGCAACTCTCGTCTATAGCTAGGGTGATCAAACACTAATCTAAAGAGATAATTATGCATGAAGCACAAATGAGAATCACAATTAGTAAGCAATCTACTCAATTGATCTCCAATCATCAACAATTATAGCATCATCAATCTAATCATCATCAATTTCAATTAACCCAAGCACAAGAGAGTTAGCCCATGGAGAAATCTATGGGAAGAAGATAGAATTGATCAAACACAAAGCAAATCACAACAATTAAGAAATTAAAGAGACAAAAGAGGAAAAACATCACCAAATGATCTTCAATCAACAAAAATAGGAATGCTTGAGTCTTCAACACCAATCTCCAAATGCAATACAAGCTTGAATTGAAAGAATTACAAGGATCTAAAGCTAATCTAATGGTAATCTAACAACAATCAATTGAAATCTACTCTAAATCTAACTTCTACTTTAATCTAAGAAAGGAATTGGCTTGGGGCCTGAGAAATCACCCCCAAAACCGCTACTAACTGCTACTATGAACTGATTGTATCTAAGCTCTCTGATTCTCCCCTTAAATAGGCGAGTTTTAGAAAATACTCCCCCTCGAGTCGAGGGTCAGGCCTCGACTCGAGGTTCCTGCATTTCTTCACTCCCTCGACTCGAGGGTCATGCCTCGGGTCGAGGCCTCTGCCTTTCTTTCGATTTTAGACCTTTCTGCATAGCCCTCGACTCGAGGCTCATGGTCCTCGACCAGAGCTCGAGTTCAGGGCACTTTTCTCGCGCGGGGCTTCGGCCCCAACCCCCATTTTCGTCCCGTATGATCGTCTCTTCATTCTAAGCCTAATGGTACTCTCGGTTTGGCAAAAATCCACTGAATTACCTGCAAAATGGACGAAAAACATCAAAATTTCACAAAATAGTACTTTTCAAGCAAAAGAGTGATACTTTTCACATTTAGGCACAAAAACTAACACTTTAGCTCACTTTTTGCACTAAAATAGGCCCTAAAAACATGCATCAATTCACTCCAATCACTGCTGCTGCTGAGATAGAAGAACCTCCCCGATCCCCTAGTTAATCTCTGAAACAATTTCTCTTTTTATGGGTTGTAACGAATAATTTACTTTTGCTGGTTTTTGTGCTGGTTTAGCATGCGAACTCTATCCTCCTTGTTAGGATGTATACTATAAGCCTAGCTTTTTGTATGAACATCTTTTTGATATGAGATTCATTATGATCAAAATACTTGCTTTTTATGATTGTTACAATATCATTGTTTTTGTCCAGATTAGTCTATACTGTAGATAATATGGTGTGTGGTGTCACACAGAAGATCATGCTATCTGTTCCTTATAGATTATAAATAATAGCTCACAACCAAGATGGATTTGGACAAACCATTGGAACGGTTGTGGTGTAATTTGGTATTAGTCTATCTTGACTATAAAGTTACACTAGTACATTTTGTATGTATTGAGCAGGACCATATAAGGTTGTTCAATTTGTACTGACTATATAAAAGAACAAGATCTCTGTTATTATGGATGTACGTCTTCTTAATCCCTATATAGTAACGTGCATATGTACTCAGTGTTTGTTTCTTTAATTTGCTAATGGGTGAGATTTATTAAATCAATAGGCTCGGTGAATTGGGAGATAACATTGTTATATGGTGTGCTATTGATTATAGAAGGAATCCGTGTCCTAATTATTTAGGATGATGATGTCCCCTTGAGGAGCTCATAAAAATTATCATGTAAACCCTGCAGGTGGATTTAATCCGACATGATAATAAAGATGAGTGGTACTACTCTTGGAATTAGATGTAAATTAATTAAGTTATCAGTAACTTATTTAATTTATGGACATTTGATATCTTAAACACGGGGAAATAAACGTACACATAATAAAGGAGCCCATATTGTAATATGGGATTAGGACTGTAGTTCAATTATAACTCTTCAGTGGACCGAGTTATAATTGATGGGCTTAAGTGGAGTGTTTGGAGTGAACACCGAACGCCTAAGCCCATCAGAATGCCCAACCCTAATTCCTCCTTAGGGTCCCCGTTGTAGCATATAAATAACCCTACTTCAGAAACTCCCATAGGTGTTAAAAAAATGTAAAAAGGAGGAGGCGGATTCTGATTCCCTGGATGATCGTCGCCCACACGACGTCCAAGGGAAAGGGATAGGAATACGGCAGGAAATCGTGAGGTTTGAGGTTCATCCTTTGATCGACAGTTCTGACCTTAGAACTAGTTCGTCTTTACCTATTACGGTGAATAGGTATGATCCTTTTCCACTGCGTTTTATCATATCTATGATCCCGAATCTAATAATCACATAGAGTCGGCGATCCGGTGGTTCCAACAATTGGTATCAGAGCCGCATTCTCTGACTTTTTACGATTGATTTGGTTAATAATTTTGCAACGCGATCCTAGATATGATATTGTAGGTTTTGCAAGATATTATGATGTTTCTGCAGGAACCTTATATCAAACTATTATGGTCTGAATGTATGTTTATGTATGGATTAAACCCTCGGACCTGTCGAGGTTGTTTTTTTTAGGTTGGTGCATGATTGTAATAGTTTAAAACACGATAGTCTGTTGTGTAGGTTATTTTTTGTTTTTTTTATCTAGATGATGTATAGGATCGATGGATAAAACTGTAATAGGATTAGAATAGGGTTATTCGATCGGTGAATAGATCGATGGATGAACCAGATTCATGATCGATGGTGAAAAGGATCGATGGATCGATTGGCGTACAGGATCGATGGATCATTTTTTTCTGGTTTGTAAGTGATGCATTCAAACATAAACGTTGGCTTTAAGTGCTTTCTTCCATATCAGATGTGTTTGTTTGCAGATCACTAGATCAAACTTCCTTATGGATAATTATAAGAAAATTATTTAGGAGCGTGTTATCGTCTCCATCTGAAGAGGCACAAACCTAGATAATTGACTTGGTATTAGGAAATGGTATACGCTTAGGTGCATGTGATATAGGGTTGTATACGAATCAAATACTTTTGTTCGATTCGGTATTCGTGCTCGAAATTCAATATTCGTATTCGAAATTTTATGATTCGAATTCGATTACGAATATTCGATTTGATTTGATTATTAAACAAATACAAATACAAAATTATGATATTCGATTCGAGATTCGTAAATATTCAATTTGATATTTAAATATATATTATATATAAATATATATTATTTTTATAGCAAATATATAAATCTATATATTAATATTATATAAATATATTAAGGCTCCAATTATTTGCACCATATATTTTATAAATACACCACATCACTCAAATAAAAAACACTACCATTTTTAATAAATACACCAATTAAAAATATCATTTTGATTGGACGAATTGTACACAATATTTCTTGCTATTTTTCTTTCATTAATGTAATTTTAGTATATTCTCATAAGACTCTCATGATTTCTTCATCATCAGTTCATAACAAATATTTGTATGTATTGGAACCTTATCGTTCAAGGTTAACTCCTCACATGGTAAAAATTTTAATTTGTGGAGCAGATTAAGTTCGCCGACTTCTTGGGATCAAGAAACCCATTATAACATAAGTTCTATTAATTTTTTTAATTCATTTGAAATATATGATGTTTTTTATGAATAAACTGATTTTAATTATTTTTGTTTTTTATTTAGGAGCAAAAAGAGCCTATTCATGTCATGTTGCAAACAACTTGAATTTGGTTTACAAAATCGATGGAAGATTGATTCTCGTTATGTAATTTGATAATTAATTTTTTTTCATTTTGTATTTGATTATGTAACTTTTAAATTTGTGACTTGTATTGTGAATTGAAGCAACAAAATTAATTTTGAATTGAATTCTCAAAGAATATTGTTTAAAATATATTTGAGAAAAAATCGATTCGAATATTCGATTCGAGTATTCGAATAGTTCTGAAAAATTCGATATCAATTTCAAATCGAATATAAATCACATTTACTATTCGAAAAATATTCGAATTCTAATTCGATATTCGAAAAATTTAACGAATACAAATTCAAAATAGCGGTATTCGATTCGATTCGATTCGTTTACAACCCTAATGTGATAGTATCCTCCTCATTGGAGTAAGTGTTGTTATTTGTATGGCTAAAGATAAACCAACTATTAATTTTATTTTGTTTGACAAAATAATAAAATTAATGGGTAAAACCTCCTCTTACAAATGTTTGAATTATTATACGCCCACACTATCGTGGCATGCAAAATTCACGGTGTTTTGAGGTGTTGGTGAATTTAATTGTATTGTTTGAGGGAAACAATATTGATTTAAATTCTTATGTTTTGATCTATGTGTTTCTCAGGATTTATCTATGGCTTTCAATCCTCTTCCTATTATACTTAAAGAAAACAAACTTATTGGTCCAAATTATATTCATTGGAAAAGGAACCTGGACATTGTCTTGACTGCTGAAGAGTACAAGTTTGTACTCTCTGAGGTCTGTCTTGAAAAGCCTGATGAAAACTCTAGTGAAGAGGAGAAAGAGACTTATAAGAAGTGGATCAAGGCAGATGAGATGACGCGGTGTTACATTTTGGCTTCTATGTCAAATGTGCTGCAACATCAGCATCAGGCCATGACCACTGCTTATGAGATGATGCTCAATCTCAAAGAACTCTTCGGACACCAGAGTCGGGCTGCCCGGCAAGAGGCCATGAGAAATTTAATGACGACCACCATGGCTGAGTGGACACCCGTTAGGAATCATATCCTTAAGATGATGACTCATTTGAATGAGATGGAAATCCTAGGAGCTGAAATCGATGGGGAAACCCAGGTCGATGTTGTTCTCCAGTCGCTGCCTAAGAGTTTTGAGCAGTTCCGCTTGAACATCAACATGAACAAAAGTTTATATTCGTTGGCAGAACTTCTGACAGAACTCCAAGCGGCAGAAGGGATACTTCGTCAAACTTCTCAAGCTTATATTGCTGAAAATGTTTCTACTTCAAAGCTAAAAGGCAAAGTGATGAAGAAAAAGAAACAAGCTGGTTATAATTGTGTATGATTGTATGAATTAGGTGCTTCTTAATTGAGAGATTAGTTGCATTAAGAATACTCACTTTAGGCATTGTGTGATTTAAGGAGACTTAATTGCATGATGGTTTATGCTTTCTATCTTAGTTGAATATCATCTTAGTTTGTGATCATTGATTCCTTGATGGATATTATCCCTTGTACCCATATCCCCATTGATTTTTGAGAATTCCTAGCTTGGTAATTGTTCTAGCCTATCTCTTGTTTAGATCATAACTTTGTTGTTGTTGATTGATTTAAATTCTAGCATTTGGTAGTGTAATTTGTTCAAAACCATGAATGCAACAATAGTCATTGAAAACTCACATTTCTAGGGACTCATGGCCATAGTTTTCCCTTAGGTTCGATAACTTGGTTGTCTTAATATCACTTACCCAATTTTACTGCAATCAAAATGGCGCCGTTGCCGGGGAATAGTTTTTGTGCCTAAAGTATGACTTAGGAATTTGTTGAAAGTGGCTACTTGTTGCTTTTGTATTTTTATTTTGTTCTTTGTTTTTGTGTGATTTTGATACTTGGATTTGTGGTGTAGGTGTATGATTACAAGATCTAGTGGTATACCACCCGAGCCACTCAATCCGGAAATAGAAGCTACCATTCGAAGAAACCGTGGGAGAAGGAGAAGAGAAATGATGTAAGGTGAAGATTTGTTAGTTGAAGAGAGAGTTGGTAAACCTTATGTGGAAGAGGTTAATGTTAATGACAATGGAGAAAGGGGAGTGCAAGACAATAGAGGAGGTAATGGGCACAATTTACCTTATAATGCTCAAGTTGGCCCTTTCCCTCAAGGGATGCCACCAAATCAATTTCCCTACCAAAATCCATACCCATACCCTCCACAAGCTCACCAATATCCATATTATCCACCTCATCCACAACAATTCCCACCATATTATCCACAAATGCCATATCTCCAAGAGCCTAGATATTAAGAGCCACCACATATACCACAAGCTCCACCACAACCTATACAAGACCCTCCACCTCAAGGTAGGCCATTAAGGGAGTTCTTTAAGCCTCAACTTCGTGAGCATTATGATGGCATTGTAAGGCCGAGGATTGAAGCTAATAATTTTGAGATAAGTCCGGTACTTGTGAGAATGTTAAGAGAGAAGTAATTTAAAGGGAAAGATGAAGAAGAGTGCCCTCACCAACATATGGCTCAATTTTTGGAGATTTCCGATACCACTAAGTACAATGGAATGTCCAAGGATGCGAAAAAGCAAAGGCTATTTGCCTTCACTCTTAAGGGGAGAGCCAAGGCATGACTCAATACTATCCCTCCCGGAACCGTTCGTACTTGGGAGGACCTTAGCAAGAGATTTTTGATGAAATTCTATCCCCCATCTAAGACGGTTCAAGCCAAAGAAGCTGTCTCTCATTTTCGTCAAAAGAATGGAGAGACTATTCCGGAAGCATGGGAGAGATATGAGATGTTTCTTATTAATTGACCACAACATGGCTTTCCGGAGGAGCAAACTATCATGTACTTTTGCAATGGCTTGACGGATAGTTATAGATCCTTTCTCAATGCGTGTGCTAATGGTTCTATTTGGTTAAATATGGTGGGGCAAATGAATGTGATAATGGAGAATATTACCCAAGACTGTTTCCAAGTGACAGTAAATCGAGGAGCTCATCATAGCGTGTCCCATGTGGAGGAGATTGAATCTATGAAGACAATGATGATGATGATGGATCGTTTAGGGGCCCTTACAACTTCTCAAGCTCAACAAAGTGTGAATCCTTCCATTCCTCAAGTTGATTTGTGTCAAAGCCCAATGCCTATTGAAGAAGTGAATTACATGGGGAGGCCTCCATACCAAGGAGGCTATCAAGACAATTATCAAGGCAATTTCCAAAATGCAAGGCCATATCAAGCTCCTTATCAAAATAGGCCTCAATGTAATTTTCAACCTCAACCTCAAGCTTCATATAATGCCAACAATTGGAGGAGACATGAAAATTTCTCATATGCTAATCTAAGAGCCGCTGTTCAATTTCCTCCCGGTTTGATCCGGGTGCAAAAGTACCAATAATGAGGGGAAACCAACTACGGAGGAGCTACTTGGGATGATTGTGAAGAGGTAAGAGGCTAATGATTCTAGATTGGATGATATTGGGAAGCAAATGGACACAAGATTCAAGACTATTGAGCACCAAGTGGGGCAATTGGCCACAGCGGTTGGTAAACTCTCATCTACGGTGGATCACTTGAAAAATAAGGGGAAATATCCATCGACCACCGAGCCTAATCCAAGAGAGTTTTGTAGTGCTATACAATTAAGGAGTGGTGCTAGATATGAAGGTCCTATAATGCCCAAGGAAGTTGAAGGTGAGAAAAGGGTTGAGAAGAAGGTGGAGAAAGAAGAGTTGATTGAAGGAAGTATTGTTGAGAAAGAAAGTGAAGAGATCAAAGCAAAGGAAGAATCAAAGAAAGAAGAGAATCCCAAAGATACATGTGGAGTTCCAATGAAACCAAATCCGGTTCCCTATCCACAAAAACTAGTGAAGAAGAAGCTTGATGAGGAGTTTGGTAAGTTCTTGGAGGTGTTTAAAAGCTTGCATGTTGATATTCCACTTCTAGATGCCCTTGAACAAATTCCTCATTAAAAGAAATTTTTGAAGGATATAATGTCAAAGAAGAGAAGATGGGATGAGAAAGGAGTAATCAGATTGGTGGAAGAATACAAGGAAATTCTTGAGAGACACCTACCTCAAAAGCTTAAAGATTCGGGGAGTTTTATTATCCCTTGTGAAATTGGTGAAAATGGGAAAGTGCAAGGCTTATGTGATTTGAGAGCTAGTATTAATGTTATGCCTTTATCCATATTCAAGAAGTTGGAGTTAGGAGAGGTGACTCCCACCACTATTAATCTTTAATTGGCGGATCAATCTTTTGCTCATCCTTTTGGGATTATTGAAGATGTGTTAGTGGGAGTTGACAAGTTTATCTTCCCCGTGGATTTTGCAGTGCTAGATATGAAGGAAGAACTTGAGGCACCTATCATTCTTAGTAGACCTTTCCTTGCTACCGGAAGAGCCATGATTAATGTTGAAAAAGGGGAGCTCAAATTGAGCATTAATGGAGAAGAGGTGACATTTTCTAGAGCTCCATTAGAAGAAGATGCTCCAAGTACTTTGGAGAAGAAGAAATGTGGCTTCATAGAGATCATTGATTTGTGCCCTTCAAAGGATAGGGAGGATTCTAACTCTTCTAAATCTTTAATTAATGATCATTTTAATCCTTCTTGTAATGTGATCATTAGTAAGTCTTTTGTTTCTCTTGATGATCTTAGGGAGGAAAAGATGCTTATTGCACCTTTGCTTGATCCGGGAGATGGAAACAATGAAGAAGGAGTGAAGAAAGTGACCAAACTTGAGCAAGGTTCAAGTTTGGGGGTGTTAGAAGAAAGAAAGATGCCACTTGAGAAGAAAGAAGCGAGTTTCGTAGTTGGTGATCAAGTGGTGTGGAGCGAATCAAATTGGAATAGGTTGCTAGGAGTAGAAAGACTCAAAGAAGTCTTGATGGTGATAGAAATAAAGGAAGGAGGAAAACACTTACTAGAAGACAAGTGGGGATGTTTGTTAGACCAAGATTGTTTTGATGAGTTAAAAGACTATTCCAGATGAGCAGACTATGATAAAGAACTGGAGACTAAGTTCTAGTACGAAGCTGATCAGACTAGGTCAAGATTAGTTCAAGTCAGCTGGAGACGAGGAATGACAAGTCATCTGGAGACAACCTCAATCCTAAATATCTGCAGGAGACAAGTATAAAGAGCTCAGACGAGGTCAAGATAAGCTGAGTAGAATAAGAAAGGCTAATCTTCACCAAGTCACCGCAGATTTAGTAGGAAGAATCAACCGAGGTCTCAAGCAGTTTTCAAGATTAAGTTTCTTAAGCAGTTTCAAGTTTGTTAGAACTAACTAACAAACTAACTGACTTTCCAGACTTATATATAGGTCTAGGTTTTTCATTTTTCATATAGAACACTTATGCATATTCGATTTACACTATTCACTACTCAGATTTCAATCACAATCTTTTCACAAATATTTCTAGTAAGTTTTCAAAAAGTTCTAAGTGTTTTTAGAACACTATTCTTGTAATCTTCAAAATCCAATACACACTGTAATAGTTAGACTTCTAGAAGAAGAGTTTAGGAGATTGAAGATTTGAAGAATTGTACAAGTTGTAAGTTGTAAGCTGGAAGTAAGAAAGTAAGCAGTAAGCAGAGTCCCTTCTTCAGATTGAAGAAGGAGAGTGGATGTAGGATTATTAAAATCCGAACCACTATAAATCCTGGTGTTATTTCTTGCTTTCTTTAGTTTCTGTTTGATTTACAATTGTGTTAATTCAAGATTAAAGTTCAGAATCTTAACTAAAATCTGAATATCAACCTTGCTTTTGATCTTATAAAAAGTTGAGAATCCATTTATATTCCGCTGTGTTTAATCTGATATTTTGAATTGGTTTTGAAAGATTTGAAAAATCTACAAAATCTATTCAAACCCCCCTTTCTAGATTTTGTTCTAGGAAGCTTTCTCAAGGTTTTAATCAACTCAACTTTCCGGGACCAACAATGTTGCCTATTGACAAAGGAGACCTTGGTTAGGCACAAGGACCCTCCTATACCAAAAGAATTGCCTAACATTTTTGAGAAAAGCGGAGTATGAACTCCTTGAGTTCTGTCTGGCATAGGACGTTAAACCTAGCGCTAGATGGGAGGCAACCCATCCTTTTCTTGTTTTCTTTTGTTTTTTTGTTTTGTTGCTTTGAATAATTGTGCCTTGTGATCTTTGTAGGAAGTGGGAAGTGCTAGGAAGCTTGATGATCCCTACATGTTTGAAGGAAAGATGGATTTTGAAGGCTTATTGGTACAACACTTCCTTTCAAACTTATACTTGTCTAAGTTTGGGGGAGGCGTTCTCCTTTCCCTGCCTATCTTTTGTGCTCTTATATGATTTGGGGTGTGATTTGTATTGAGCTTTAATTATGGATTTATTGCATATATTTAAGTTACATTTATTGATAAAGTGAGTATGCTTGAGATTATGTACATGTGCACTTGTGCTTAATTTGAACGATTAATTGAATTTTGATTTGATCATGAGTTGACATGTGGCTTGAAGCTAGCATAATTGATGGTTATGTGATGATGAATGTGATTGAAAATGCTTGATTCATTGCTCAAATTAAGCCCGTGAGTTTTGTGCCTCAAGAATCGTATATTTTATACGGTTGAATTAATTTCTTTGTGAGTGTATCATTCATGGATATGTATGCTAGAACATGCCTTTGGACTTGTTGAAATTAATCTTGGTGTGATTTGATGAATATGATAAGAGGTCATGTTTGAATTGAGAAGTCACTTAGCCATATTTTTCCCCACTAAAAATATTTGATTTCCTTAGTGAGCCATGTTGAGCTTAATATCCTTATTCTTTGGCAAGCCAAGTGAAATTAAAACCATTTTGCCTATTTTTATTAGCCTTATTGTCTAATGTTTAGTAGAGGTTAATTGTTGGCTAGAAGATGAAGTTTTGTATGAAAAGTGTGGTGGAAAGTGTTAGGATGTATAATATAAGCCTAGCTTTTGTATGAACATCTTTTTGAGTATGAACATCTTTTTAATATAAGATTCATTATGATCAAAATACTTATTGTTTATGATTGTGATATATATCATTATTTTGTCCGGGTTAATCTATACTGTAGATAACATGGTGTGTGGTGTCACACAGAAGATTATGCTATCAGTTCCTTATAGAATATAAATAATAGCTCACAACCAAGATGGATTTGGACAAACCATTGGAACGGTTGTAGTGTAATTTGGTATTAGTCTATCTTGACTATAAAGTTACACTAGTACATTTTGTATGTATTGAGCAGGACCATATGAGGTTGTTCAATTTGTACTGACTATATAAAAGAACAAGACCTCTGTTGTTATGGATGTACGTCTTCTTAATCCCTATATAATAATGGCCACGTGTACTCAATGTATGTTTCTTTGATTTGCCAATGGGTGAGATTTATTAAATCAATAGATTCGGTGAATTGGGAGATATCATTATTTATATAGTGTGCTGTTGATTATAGAAGGAATCCGTGTCCTAATTATTTAGGATGATGATGTCCCCTTGAGGAGCTCATAAAGATTATTATGTAAACCCTGCAGGTGGATTTAATCCGACATAATAATAAAGATGAGTGGTACTACTCTTGGAATTAGATATAAATTAATTAAGTTGTCAGTAATTTAATTAATTTATGGACATTCGATATCTTAAACACGGGACACATAATAAAGGAGCCCATATTATAATATGGGATTAGGACGGTAATTCAATTATAACTCTTTAGTGGATTGAGTTATAATTGATGGGCTTAAGTAAAGTGTTCGGACTGAACACAGGATATTTAGGCCCATCAGGAGACCCAACCCTAATTCCTCCTTAGGGTCCCTGTTGTAGCCTATAAATAAACCCTAACACCAGAGCCTCCAGCGTGTGAAAAAACGTGAGATCAGAGAGAGGCGGATTCTGATTCCTTGGAGGATCGTCGACCACTCGACGTCCAAGGGAAAGGGATAGGAATACGGCAGAAGACCGTGAGGTTCGAGGCTCATCCTTCGATCGCAGTTCTGACCTTAGAACTGGTTTATCTTCACCTATTACGGTGAATAAAGGTACAATTCTATCCGCTGCATTTATGTGATTACGATCCCGAATCTGATAATTTCATAGAGTCGGCAATTGGTGGTTCCAACAGAAAGATGATGTGCTAAGTTGATTTTGTAGAAAAAGATGAAAAAAAGGGTTGAGATAAAAAAAAAAATTGAATTGAGGAGAAAGTGTGAAAATAAAAAGAAGAAAAATTCAATTTGTGAGCTTATATGAAAGAAAGCTCAGAAGAATGGTGGTGAATGAACTTTTGAAAATCATGAAGGAGAAAAGAGTTGTTTGTTAAAGATTTGGAAGAGAAGTGTAGTGAAGTGCTTAGCTAACTTTCAAGTTCTCAACTAATTGGAGTCACTCTTACCTAAAATCATCCACCCATTCCAAAGAGCTTACATTACAACCTTGATTAAACACCTCGTTGATTCTTGATTGTAACACAAAAGAAAATAATTGAGATTGAGTCCTTTGCCAAACTTATGGGATGCATGTTTGTGAATTAATGATTGAGTGCCATTTTGCCTTGATACACTTGAGAGATGAGAGAAACACTCCATGGAAGAAGCAATGATTTGAGTATTGGATTTTGCATTTGTTTGAGCATGATGCATCGTAATTACTAGTTGAAAGTTTGCATTGATACTTGAGATATGATTGCGGTAAAATCGGCTAAGTGATATTAAGACAACTAAGTTTATCGAAACCAAGGGAAAAGTATGGCCATGAGTCCCTAGAAATATGAGTTTTCAATGACTATTGTTGCAAATACGGTTTTGGGCTAGAAACACCACATAAATGCTAGAATTAAAATCAAAGGACAACAACAAGCTATGAATTAAACAAGAGATAGGCTAGAACAATTAGCAATCTAGAAATTCTCAAAGATCAAAGGGGATAGGGGTGCAAGGGATAATATTCATCAAGGAATCAATTCATCAAGCAATCTAGACAACTAAGTTTATAACCCGATTAATCCCTAATCACGTTAGCTCAACTCTCGCATGTTGCTAGGGTGATCAAACACTAATCTAAAGAGATAAAAATGTATGAAGCACAATTAGAATCACAATTAGGGCACTAACTATCTCAATTGATCAACAATCATCAACAATCATAGCACAAACAATCAATTCATCCTCAATTTCAATTATCCCAAGCACAAATAAATTAGCCCATGGAGCAAATTGCAAAATGCATGGGTGAAAAATCTAATTGCATAATCACAATGCTAATCACAATAATTAAGAAATTGAAATGAGTAGAGAGAAAGAACATCACCAATTCAACCAAATGATCAATAGATTGAATGCTTGAATCTTCAAAAGGATCTTCACTTCACTTGAATTATAACTTGAATTGAGAAAACTAATGGATCAAAGTCTAATCTAATCAACAATTAGTGAAAATCTATCTAAATCTATCAATCTAATCAACCTAGAAGGAGAATTAAGCAAGGAGTCAGAGAAATCGCCCAAAAAACTGTAAGTAACTGCTATGGAGAATGTTATACTCTTTTTTCGCGAAATTGGATTAAAAAGGGGATTTTTTGAAAATCGGCACCCTCGACTCGAGCTTCTAGCCCTCGAGTCGAGCTTGCCGGCGAATCTTCACTCTTGACTCGAGCTTCAGCCCCTCGAGTCGAGGCTCTTCCTCTTTTGGTATATTTTATCCTTCGGCAGCACCCTCGGGTCGAGGCTCCTGGACCTCGACTAAAGGTCGAGTCCAGGGAATTTTCTCAACCCATCTTCCGCCTCCGACCCCCTTTTTCGCCCGTCTTGTTTGTCTCTTCACCGTATGAATGCCGGTACTCTCGGTTTGTCAAATTCCATCGATTTACCTGAAAACGAGACGAAAAATATCAAAATTCCATCAATTCTATACAAGTGATACTTTTCCTGCAAAAGAGTGATACTCTACATCTTTAAGCTTAAAAACTACACTTTTCACCACTTTTTGCACAAAAATACCACATCAAATCAAGCATCAATTCACTCTCATCAAATACCCCCAAACTTAAAGTGTTGCTCGTCCTAGAGCAACAAAGCAAATAAGCACAAAAGAGTGAATTGATTGCAATTATGTCTCATGGCACTATAAAAGAAATTAGAACAGTCGAACTCATCAATGATATCAAGTATCAATGCAAACTTTCAACTAGCAATCAAGATAAATCATGCTCAAACAAATGTAACATCAAATACTCAAATCATTGCTCCTTCCATGGAGTCTTTCTCTCATCTCTCAAGTGTATCAAGGCAAAATGCACTCAATCATCAAATTCAAGAACATGTATCCCATAAGCTTGCCAAAGGACTCAATCTCAATCATTTTCTTTTGTGTTTAAATCAAGAATCAAAGAGGTCTTTCATCAAGGTTGTAATGTAGGCTCTTTGGAATGTGTAGGTGACTTTACGTAAGAGTGACTCATATTAGTAAAGAACTTGAAAGTTAACTAAGCACTTCAATTCACTTCTCTTCCAATTCTTTTTCAATCCCACTCTTTCTTCTTCATGCTTTTCAAAAGTTCATTCACCACCATTCTTTTGAGCTTTTCTTCTTATAAGGTCAAAATTGAAATTTCTTCTTTTCACTTTCACAATTTCTCCACAATTCAATTTTTTCATCTCAACCTTTTTTTTCTTTCCTTCTCAATCATCAACTTAGCACATCAACTTTCCACCACACTTTACATGCAATGCACCATCTTCTTAGCCAACAATCAAGCTCTACTAAACATAGGACAATAAGGCTCATAAAAATAGGCAAAATTGTTTCAATTTCACTTGGCTTGCCAAAGAATAAGGATATTAGGCTCAAAATGGCTCACTAAGGAAATCAAATATTTTTTGTGGGGAAAAATTTGGCTAAGTGACTTATCAATACAAACATGACCTCTTATCATATTCATGAAATCACACAAAAATTAATTTCAACAAGTCTAAAGGCAAGTCCTAGCATACAAGTCAATGAACGATGCACTCACAAAGAAATAAATTCAACCGTATAAGATGTACGATTATTAAGGCACAAAAGCTCACGGGCTAAAATTGAGCAATGAATCAAGTATTTTCAATCACATTCATCATCACATAATCATCAGTCATGCTAGCTTCAAGTCACATGTCAACTCATGATCACTTCAAAAGTCAATTAACCCTTCAATCAAGCACAAGTGCACATGTACATAATTTCAATCACAATCTCCCTATATCAACAAATGTAACTCAAATATATGCAATAAATCCACAATTAAAGCTCGATACAAATCACACCCCGAATATATGCAAGAAATCCAAATCACAAATATAACATCATCATCTCATATCCATAAGCAATGAAACTCAATAAATCCAACTCAAATCAAAATCATCCACAAAACATCAAGTACCCAAAATCCATCAAAGTCAAGAATTTAGTACAACCCAATCAATCACATCAATTCAAATCATAACATCACCAAGGATTAAAGAGATAGCTAAATAGACTAGAGGAGAGGGGGAGTGAAACTTCCTAATCATTAGTCGGAGGCGGCGGAGGAGGATAGTAGCCCGGTCCCAAGTTCCACGAGCTCATGTGCTGGAGGAGAGAGTACATAACCTGCTGGTTCTTCAAGTACTCCTCTTGCATCCTCCGAGTCTCTTCATTAAATCTCCTAGTCTCCTTGAGGACTTGGAAGCACTCATCCTGACGTGTGAGGCACTCTAGCTGCATCTGCTGGCTATCCGCTCACATCTCCTCGATAAGTGTCCATGGTGTTGGAACCACCGATCGCCGACTCTATGAAATTATTAGATTCGAGATCGCAATCACATAAACGCAGCGGATAGAATTGTACCTTTATTCACCGTAATAGGTGAAGACGAACCAGTTCTAAGGTCAGAACTGCGATCGAAGGATGAGCCACGAACCTCACGGTCTTCTGCCGTATTCCTATCCCTTTCCCTTGGACGTCGAGTGGTCGACGATCCTCCAAGGAATCAGAATCCGCCTCTCTCTGATCTCATGTTTTTTTCACATGTTTGGAGGCTCTGATGTTAGGGTTTATTTATAGGCTACAATAGGGACCCTAAGGAGGAATTAGGGTTGGACCTCCTGATGGGCCTAAATATCCTATGTTCAGTCCGACCACTTTACTTAAGCCCATCAATTATAACTCAGTCCACTAAAGAGTTATAATTGAATTACCGTCCTAATCCCATATTATAATATGGGCTCCTTTATTATGTGTACGTTTATTTCCCCGTGTTTAAGATATCAAATGTCCATAAATTAATTAAATTACTGACAACTTAATTAATTTATATCTAATTTCAAGAGTAGTACCACTCATCTTTATTATTATGTCGGATTAAATCCACCTGCAGAGTTTACATAATAATCTTTATGAGCTCCTCAAGGGGACATCATCATCCTAAATAATTAGGACACGGATTCCTTCTATAATTAATAGCACACCATATAAACAATGCTATCTCCCAATTCACCGAGCCTATTGATTTAATAAATCTTACCCATTGGCAAATCAAAGAAACATACACTGAGTACATGTGCCCATTATTATATAGGGATTAAGAAGACGTACATCCATAACAACAGAGGTCTTGTTCTTTTATATAGTCAGTACAAATTGAACAACCTCATATGGTCTTGCTCAATACATACAAAATGTACTAGTGTAACTTTATAGTCAAGATAGACTAATACCAAATTACACTACAACCGTTCCAATGGTTTGTCCAAATCCATCTTGGTTGTGAGCTATTATTTAAAATCTATAAGGAACTGATAGCATGATCTTCTGTGTGACACCACACACCATGTTATCTACAGTATAGATTAATCTGGACAAAATAATGATATATATATATAACTATCATAAACAATAAGTATTTTGATCATAATGAATCTCATATTAAAAAGATGTTCATACTCAAAAAGATGTTCATGCAAAAGCTAGGCTTATAGTATACATCCTAACACATGGCCTCCTTGACGAGCTTCCGGCCTCAAACTCTCTGCTCTTCATCTCGTCCTACTAGTAGTAGTTGATCTACGGAGCATTCTCTTCAACTTTCTCTGTCCTAACCGGCTCCTCACCCGGCTTATCCTCAGCGGCTTCTTCCTCTTCATTCTCTTCGTCCCCCTCTTCTTCTGATCTTGATCCTCCCTGCTCTTCGTCATCCTCATCTTCATCTCAGAGGTTGACTTCGTGCTCTCTCGTGTATGTATCTATAGCCTCTGTATGCCGCTGCGACCACATCTTGAGGTTGATCGTCACCTGCCCCGCGGCACCGAAAACAGTAGTAAGCCTCTTATTAGGAAGAGGAAATCGGCCTCCAAGGTGTTGTTGGAAACACCATGTCCTACCAATGAGGTCCAACGTCTTCATTCTCCTCATCGTATCAGCAGTCAAATCAGGCCCCTCTAAAGCTCTCAGGTTATGTGTCGGGATGCCAAAGTGCTCCGCAATCAAAGTGATCAAACCCATGAACTGAACTTTCGCGAACCGGGTGCTCTTCACCCTCTTAAACAAATAACACAAGTAGGCAGCGACATTGAATCTCACTCCGTGGAGGAAGAACCATATCACATATAGCTCCTCTGAAACCACGTCTCCTCCCTTAGATTGAGCAAAAATAGTGCAGGAGAGAATCTTCTCCAAATAACGCATCACGGGTTGTGGATGCGGGTACTCTTCAACTTCCCAGGTGTAAACTGTGGCTGCTCTGGTGCCCCCGAGTCCAAAATCCGTCTCCAGAACTTCTTAGCATTATACTCCCGTCTTATCTTCAGTAATGAGCCGTCCGGATCAGTTGGTGCACCCAAAATCTCATTCAGCTCGTTCACCGATAGAGTGTACTCATTTTTCAATAGCTTAAAAGTGATCGCCCTAGGGAATTTGGCCTTTCTCGCCTTATCGAAAGTCACAGTGCACAAGAACTCCAACGTAAGGCCCAAGTAGGTGCGTGGTCTCTTCGCCAAGAATCCCGACATGCCAACTTGGTCAAACAACCGAGGAATATCATCCTCGATCTCCATCGATACCATGCAGTCATGGTCCACTAGACGAGTCTTCACCACCTTGTTATGAAGCTCTCCATAGAGAATGGAGTGCTCCCTCCACTTGTAATCATCCCAAATGATACCAAGTTGCGCCGGCATCCTGTTAGCAAACCTCACGACTCTCACTATCTTCTGAAAGTCCTCATCAGAGTACTCATGACCATCGGCTCCGCAAAATATTTTCCTACAAAATTTCCAAGGCAAAAATTAGCATATAATTGTAGCAACAAGGGCAATCCAATGATAACAACTAAGCATGAATAAGTCAATCATCACAAAGTAGCTCAATCAATGCGGTAAAAAATTACCACTTAAGCAATTAGGCAATAAAAGTGCTCAACGAATCCCAATATATAAACATACTCAATAGAATAGCCCCAACAATAAAAAACAACAATTAATCTCACAAAAATATGCAATTAGGCTCAACTAAAATTATCCAAAAATATGGTCACTTAATCAAGTAATTCAACAATGAAAATCAACTAATCATGCACTCCTATCATCAACTAGCAAATTGACCAAATATCCATATGTATTCACTAGGCATTATCAACAATTATGCAAATCTTATTCTCAAGGCTGAAATTCACAAAGGCCTAAGCAAAATTTCTCAAATAATCCCAAATATGCCTTCTAATTCAACAATTAATCCAATCTAACCAATCAAATTCCCCAAATTCGTCCATAATCATATGCATACAAGGTGTTCGTCAAAATGCCTAAATGAACTTCACAATTTAAACACAAAATTGGCCTAATTCGACCACACCAATGCATCAATCACATCAAAAACGAAATTTAAAGGGCCAAGAGATAAGAATTACATACCTTTTTCAATGAAATCGGACTTGAAATGATATGGAAGACACCCACTCACAAACTCCAAAAATCACCAAAATAATCTTCAAAAACCCTCAAAAATTTGGTTTTGATGAAATGAATGGATGATTTGTGAATAGATATGTGGATGATTGGTGAAATTACAGCGAAAATGGATGAAAGAGATGAAAATTGCGAAGGGTCGTGGGTTAGGGCTCGAGTCGGGGAGTGAAGAATCTGAAACTGCTGTGCGACTATTTAAAACAGTACCAGCCTCGAGTCGTGCTTCATGCCCTCGACTCGAGGCATCTGAAAATTAGCCTCCCTCGAGTCATGCCGTCGATTCAAAAATTAGCCTCGACTCGAGGTTCAAGTGGTTTTTGCAAAATTTTTGTAAGGATGGATCCCTCGACCCGGGGCTCAGACACCTCGACCAGAGGTCAAGTCCAGGGAATATTTACGAATTTTCGGACCCAGCCCGACCCCCGAAACTCCTAAAATCGACCCTATCGACCTCTACGAACCCAAATATGCACATACTAACCTTTTTGGTCCCTCGATTTAAGCCCGGTCGCTCATTCGATTGAGGAAATCGGGGTCTCTTCCTTTTTGCCTAATTTTCACCAACTTTTATGCACTTTCTTCCTTGATCTTGAATTTCCTTGCAATTTCAATCACTTTCCAATCAAATGTAGCAAGTGTACCTACAATCGAGCAATAAACCATTAAATTCGTACCATAACGAGATGCAAGTTAACCATGAAAACAATCATCACCCCCAAACTTAAATTTAAGCATGAAATTCGAAGTTTGGCAAAAGAGTGATTAAATGACATGCAACTCTCAATGGTATCGAATAAGCTCAATCATTCCAATAATCCCATAGCAATATATGTCACAATCTCCTAAGCATCATAAATTCAATTCCAAGCCAATTCTCCAAAACAAAACAAAAACGAAAAGCAAACAAAAAGCACACGAACACACAAGAACAACAAAAATGATGGGTTGCCTCCCATCAAGCGCTATTTTTAACGTCCTTTGTGATTGGAGTGAATTGATACATATTTTTAGGGCCTATTTTAGTGCAAAAAGTGAGCTAAAGTGTGATTTTTGTGCCTAAATGTGAAAAGTATCACTCTTTTGCCTAAGAAGTATTACTTTGTGAGATTTTGAGGTTTTTCGTCCATTTTGTAGGTAAATTGGTGGAATTTTGCCAAACCGAGAGTGCCGGTATTCTTAGAATGAAAAGAAGAACATCCGGGATGAAAATGGGGGTCGGGCCCGAAGCCCTTCTCGATAAAAATTCCCTGGTCTTGAGCACATGTCGAGGGTGCACAGACCTCGACTCGAGGTTCAGGCTGGAGGGAAAAAATTTCAAAAATTCAGGAAGCTCGACTCGAGGGATGGGAAATTTGCAAGTTCCTCGACTCGAGGGCTGAGCCTCGACTCGAGGCAGGCGATATTATGAAGAAGCGTGTTAGCGACTCTCAGGCCTCGACTCGAGGGCCTGAAGCTCGACTCGAGGAGTGCCCAAAACCGAAAAATTCAGCTTTAAAGCCATGTGAAGCCAAAACAGAGCATATCTTGATTCTAGTAGTTTAGAGCAGTTTCTAGGAGGTTCCTTGGGCGAATTTTGCATTTTGTAGCTTGAATTCAATTGTAATTGCCATAGATTGTTAGAATTAGATTAGATTCTACATTTAGTCCACTAGATTAGTAGTTTGATTGGTTGTAATTGAAGATTGCAGCTGTGATTTGGGAGAATTGAAGTTGGATTGAAGCATTGTAGAAGATTAATCATTCCTATTTTTGTCTATTGAAGTTCAATTGGTCCCTTTGTTCTCTTTAATTCATTGCTTGTAGTGATTAGATTTTTAATTGCTTTCTTAGATTTTCTACCCATGGATTTTGCTTGTAGCACCATGGGCTAATAGCTTTGTGCTTGGAATAATTGAAATTAGGGATGAAGTGATTGTCTCATGCTATGATTGTTGATAATTGTGATCAATTGAATTAGCTTGCTTCCTAATTGTGATTCTTAATTGTGCCTCATGAAAAATTGTCTCGTTTGATTAATGGTTGATCACCCTAGCAATAGGCGAGAGTTGAGCTAACGTGATTAGGTGTTAATCGGGTTTCAATTTTGCATGATTGTATGAATTGGGGACTTCTACATTGAGAGATGGGAAGAACTAAGGATACTCACATTAGGCATTGTGATATTAATGGAGTGATTAATTTCATGATGGTTTATGCTAATTTGATTGATTTGCATTTGGATACAATCATAGCTTGTTAATCATGGATTCCTTGATGGAGATTATCCCTTGCACCCAATTCCCCCATTGATTTTAGTATATTTGATCTTGCATTCTAGGTGTTTGATAGATTGTTTGCATAATCTTGCCATTTAATTCCTTGCATTTTGTAGAGATTTTAGTCCTAAAACTTGTTGAAACTTTAGCCATTTAGAACTCTTATCCTTGAATTTCGTTTGCATACTTTCTCCCTTGGGTTCGATATTTTGTTGATTGATCTTAATAACTCTTACCCTATACACTCCAATCACTTTGCTGGACGGACTTCAAGGATTTTATACTTCCCTTTCGATGAGGACATGAGGCTCATCTTTGTGCCTTACTAGATTTTACTTTGCAGAAAGGCAACATCCCCATTTGTCCGCCAATAGGAGCTTCCCTACTTCTTTGATTTCTTTCAACGTCAAGACTTATTTGAGTCTTTCCACTCCAAGCAACCTACTCCAATTGGATTCACTCCACACCACTTTATCACCAACTACAGAACTTCCTTCTCTCTTCTCAAGTGGTATCTTTCTTTCTTCTAACACCCCCAAACTTGAGCATTGCTCAAGCTTAGTCAATTCATTCACTCCTTCATCGATCTTTTTATCTCCGGGATCAAGCAAAGGTTCAACACGTGCTTTTTCCTTCCTAAGATCATCAAGAGAAACACAAGACTTATTAGCAATCACTTTACAAGAAGGAATAAAATAATCATTAATTAAAGAATTAGAAGAAGTAGAAGGAGTAGAATCATCCCTATCATTTGAAGGGTATAAATCAATGATCTCAATGTATCCACATTTTTTCTTCTCCAAAGTACTTAGAGCATCTTCTTCCAATGGAGCTCTAGAAAATGTCACATCTTCTCCACTAAAGCTCAATTTGAGCTCCTCTTTTTCAACATTAATCACGGCTTTTCCGGTAGCAAGGAAAGGTCTACCAAGAATGATAGGTGCCTCAAGCTCTTCCTTCATATCAAGCACGATAAAATCCACCGGGAAGATTGATTGGAGTGAATTGATGCATGTTTTTAGGGGGTATTTTAGTGCAAAAAGTGATCAAAAGTGTTAGATTTTGTGCCAAAATGTGTAGAGTATCATTACTTTGCCTAAAAAGTATTACTTGTGAGATTTTTGATGTTTTTCATCCCATTTTCAGGTAAATCGGTGGAATTTGGCCAAACCGAGAGTACCAACATTCATAGGGTGAAGAGACGATCGAGACGGGCGAAAATGGGGGTCAGAGGCAGAGTCCGGGTCGAGAAAATTCCCTGGACTCGACCTCTGATCGAGGGCCAGGGGCCTCGACCCGAGGTTGCAGGCAGAAAGTTGGAATTCAAGATTTTAGAGCAACCTCGACTAAAGGGCTGAGCCTCGAGTCGAGGAGCAGGGCAATGGTGGCAAGCTCGACTAGAGGGCTGAGCCTCGAGTCGAGGCAGGAGATATTTTTGAAAAGCGCTAACACGACATCACGAGCCTCGACTCGAGGGCCCCAACCTCGAGTCGAGGGTGCAGAAATTTCAAAATTCATCTTTTTATAGCCAAAACAGAGCATACTCTCCATATCCACTTCTAGAGCAGTTAATTAGCAGTTTTTGTGCGATTTCTTAGGCCCCAAGCCAATTTCTCCTTGTAGGTAGATTAGATTATTAGATTTAGATAGATTATGATTAGTTGTTGCTTAGATTAGGCTTAGATCATTTAGTTTTCTCAATTCAAGCTTGTAATTCCTTTGGAGAAGAAGTTACTTTGAAGATTCAAGCATTCTTATTGTTGATCATATTAATCCAATTGGTGATGTTCTTCCTCTCTTCTCTTTTCTTTTGTTTAATTGTTGTGATTAGATTGTTGATTGTCTAATTAGATTTTCTACCCATGGATTTTGCTCTTTGCACCATGGGCTAACACTCTTGTGGTTGGGATAATTGAAATTGAGGATGATTTGATTGCCTTATGCTATGATTGTTGATGATTGTTGATCAATTGAGTTAGATTGCTCCCTAATTTTGATTCAAATTGTGCTTCATGCATTTTTATCTCTTTAGATTAATGTTTGATCACCCTAGCAATAGGCGAGAGTTGAGCTAATGTGATCTGGGATTAATCGGGTTATAATTGTGTATGATTTTATGGATCGAGTGCTTCTTAATTGAGAGATTAGTTGCTCTAAGGATACTCACATTAGGCATTGTGTGATTAATGGAAGCTTAATTGCATGATGGTTCTATGATTTCTATCTTAGTTGATTTGCAATTTGATTTAATCATAGCTTGTTGATCATTGATTCCTTGATGGATATTATCCCTAACACCCGTATCCCCATTTATTGTTGTTATTTGTTCTTGCCTTCCAAGTGTTTGATCAATTGTCTTGTTGTGTTGTTTGATTTTATTTCTAGCGTTGTATTGTGGTTTGTTTCGAAACTGTATTGCAACAATAGTCATTGAGAACTTGTATTCCTAGGGCCTCACGTGCATATTTTTTTCCTTGGGTTCGATATACTTGGTTGTCCTAAAATCGCTTGCCCGATTACCACAATCAAAATGGCGCCGTTGCCGGGGAATTAGTTTTTGCACCTTAAGTGAAACTTAGGAAGTGTTTGAAGTGGCTACTTGTTGCCTTTTGTTTTCGTTTGTTTTGTTGTTTATTTGTGTTTGAATTTGATACTTGCTATATTGTCTAGATGGATGGATACGATTCATACGCATGTAATCAAGATTTTTATCAAGAGAGTATGGTTTATCCTCCACACTATGAAGAATTTGGCTACGATAATTGGAGGAACTATGATGACAATTCTCTAATGCAACAAGTTCCCTCTGATTATCTAGAGTGGAGACGTGATGAAGTTCCTTCCCCACCTCAAGAGATGTTCCCGTATTATGAGCATTATGATCAAACATTTGATCCATGGGGTGGAGTTGAATGTCAAGGAGCATCGGAAGGAAATTATTATGATGAGGGGAGAAGCTATGAGTATGACTATCAAATGCCACAAGCTTCCTCTCATTATGAAGAATGGGGACTCCATGATGTGAGAGCTATATTAAAGGATATGCTTGGAGTGTTGTTGGAAAGATTTGAGGAAGATGAACCTAGATGTGAAGAAATGTTTCCCTTGTATGAGAACATTTATGAGACCAAAACAATGATGGATTCAATGATAGAGGGGAACATGGAGATCACCGAAACTCAATTCATGGTTTTAAAAAGTCAACTCAAATATTTTCTACTCTAAGTGAAGAACATAACTATAATGGAGAATCATCAAGAAGAAGTAGAGGAATGGAAAGAGAAAGAGAGAGACGAGGGTCCAAGCAAGAAGGATGAAGTAGAAAATTTCCTTGTTGAAAGTGAGGAAGAGGAACGTCCATTTATGGACATGAGCAACAATGAACAAGACAATCTAGAAGCATCAAATGAAGCATTGAAGAATGAGATGAGCATTTTTATACCTTCAAACTCTTCAATTTGTACTTTAATTGAGATTGATGCTTCTATTGATTTAATTTTACCTCTTGTGAACTTTGATTACAAGAAAAAATTAATGAAACGCTTGGGCATCCTTGAAAGAAATGAAAAACAGAGAAGGATAATGGCGGGAGAGCAAGGGGGACAACCATGGACATGGTGCATATACCGGTGTGGTTGGCCTACCAATGAGGAGAACCTCCTAGACTTTGAAGCTCAAAGGATGAGATATTGATGGAGATAGGATTGCACATATTATATATATTTTAAATAGTTTAGGATTTATTTAAGTTTTAATTATTTGTTAGTGGGCCGGGTTTTCAAGCCTAAAACCCTAGTTTATGTATTATATATAGGGGTCTTGTGAACATTGTAAAGCAGCTTTGATGAATTAATGAAAATATTGGGTTATTCTCTTTCTTCGTGTTAATCGCTGTTCTTCCGGTATTCTCATGAATCAACGGAACGATCACGTTAATCACATTTATGTATATTTCGGGGTATTCTAAGAATCAACGGATATTATACTAGTATCGTGCTTCCCTGCATCAGTTGGTATCAGAGCCGAAACGATTCTGATTTATCAATGATGGCAAATGAATGGTCTCATTTGGCAGCTGCCATCGATGGCATCTTTGACAACTACTGTAAACGAGACAAACTCTCCCTAGACCCATTGACGTCATTGTCACCACCATCTCCAATTTTGGAGACCCTCATTGCCGCCTCAACCAACACCACCACAAACACACCCTGTCGCCAACTTGTAGTGCACACGGCGACACCGCACCAGCCGCCGATCACCGCCAGCAACACCGCGGACGTGAGCCACCGCAAAGGGCAGATAGCTACTTTGCCCAATGGTGCCGTTCAGCGAGCCACGCCACACGCGCTTCCAGTCCGATCTGCACCACCCGCACCACCGCCGTGCGGCGTCTCGCCGCCAATGCCTCTGCCACCGTCAACGCCATCGCCCGTGCGTCTCGAGACACAACAGTTGCACCGCCAGATTTCAGCTCCACCGCCGTGCGCAATGCATCTTCTGACGACGAGGCTAGGGCCGCCACCGCGCGCCACTCCACCGTCGCCGTCTGCCCCACCACGCGAGGATTGTGGATTGCAGCGTTTCTCGTGTTCAAAAATGGAGACCCATTCTACTTACCTTCTCTACATTATTAACAGGCGTGATATGTACGCTGAAGAATATGGCCCACCTCCTTGTGTTGTTGAATTCACCCCCTGTTCTGATAAGAGCACCCCTACTGGATATTCTGAATTTGGGTTTTCTTTTAATAACTTTCATTATATCATTATTAATGATAGTTATTTTAACCCTTTTTGGAGTTATCGATTTGCATACCGACTCCGGACTTTGGCAAAAAATCGTACTTCCGATATTTTTAAAGTCAGGTCTCTCGAGGCGTTGATTAATTTTGAAATTTCTGGAGATGATCGTGCCATCACCTCAATTATATTATTGAAGATAGGATTGATGCAGATTCGAGGACGAATCTTTTCAAAGAGGGAGAGAATGATGGAGATAGGATTGCACATATTATGTATATTTTAAATAGTTTAGGATTTATTTAAGTTTTAATTATTTGTTAGTGGGCCGGGTTTACAAGCCTAAAACCCTAGTTTATGTATTATATATAGGGGTCTTGTGAATATTGTGAAGCAGCTTTGATGAATTAATGAAAATATTAGGTTATTCTCTTTCTTCGTGTTAATCGCTATTCTTCCGGTATTCTCATGAATCAACAGAATGATCACGTTAATCACATTTACGTATATTTCTGGGTATTCTAAGAATCAACGGATATTATACTAGTATCGTGCTTCCCTGCATCAAATATAATGGCAAGGAGGACCGATATCCTTGGCCTTTCCGATGAAGAAAGTTGGAAATGAATGAATAAGTCCGGCAAAGGACGTTAAACTTAGCGCTAGATGGGAGGTAACTGTTAGATCAAAAGAAGTTTTGATAAGTTAAAAGTAGTAAGATTAGAGTCAACTCATGTAAAGTAAGACAAGCAACTGATTGAATAGGACAGCTGAGGTGAAGAAGTTTACTACTAGGCTGACCAAACTAGGTAAAGCCAAAAAAGTCAGCTGAGGTTGAAGAAGAGAAGGTCATCTAAAGACGAGCTTGAGATAGTCATCTGTTGGAGACAATAATGAAGAGCTCAAGACGAGGTCAAGACAAGCTTACTGGAATAAGAAAGGCAAGTCTTCATCGAGTCAGCGGCAGACGACAAGACCAAGATCAGCTGAAGTCGAGGCAGCTTTCAAGAATATGTTTGTTAAGCAGTTTTTAGTTTGTTACAATAAACTAACCGTTTCTCAGGCTTATAAATAAGTTTAGGCACAGTTACAAAAATTAATATTCAGCATTCTTATTCACATTACTCACAAGTTCTCTAAAATCACACAAAAAATCTTCAAAGCATTATTCAAAAGTTCTAAGTGTTTATAGAACACTTATTTGTATATCTTTAATACTTCTGCACGGTAATCTACGAGTTTCTAGAAAGTTAGGCCAATTCAAGATAGGATCGAAGATAGGAATCTTCACAAGTTGTAATTGTAACTTTGTAAGTAAGTAAGATAGTAAGTAGTCGAGGCCCTTCTTCAAGTTGAAGAAGGAGAGTGGATGTAGGTTCTGTTTGATCCGAACCACTATAATTCTTGGTGTTATTTACTGCTTATTTTACTTATCTTGTTATTCATCAAACATTCAAAACAAACTCAATTTCAGATTCGTAATTCAGATTGCTTTTGATCCTTAAAGATTGAGTTAAAAACTGTTTTCCGCTGCATAGCTTTAATACTTTGAATGGATCATCTTGTCTTTGAAAAAGGATTTGAAAATCTATTCAACCCCCCCTTCTAGATTTTCACTAGAAGGATATCTAAGCTCTTTAATATTCACTCAATTCGTGGGGCCAACAAGTGGTATCAGAGCAGTGTTAAGCTGTTTCTGATATTTGTGGTCTTGAAAGTTTCTGGAATTATTTTTGTCCATTCTCTTTATTTTCGATTCACTAACCTTGCTAACAAGCTTTTGTTGAGTTTCTTGATTCATTATGTCAACTGTTAAGAGTAAGAAAACCAGGAGCCTACCAGAGTTTTCTATTGAAGAGTACAATTATTGGAAATTTAGAATGGAAAATCATCTGAAGGCAATCCATGATCGTATGGAGGAAGTTCTAAAGGAAGTTCCAATAAAATTCTATCATGGAAGTACAAGTGATGGAACTGGAGCTGCAGAAACAAGGGTTAGGCAAGAAAAGAAAAGTGCTGAGTGAACAAATGATGAGAGGAAGATCCATAATCTAGACCAAGTGGCAAGAATTGAGATTATCGAGACGCTCAATAAAGATTGGATTGAAAAAGTTAAAAGATGCAAAACTGCGAAGGAAATGTGGGAAACACTTGCTAATGTGTGCGAGGGATCTGATCAAGTAAAGGAGGATAAGTTACAATCAGTATTGCATTCATTTGATACTTTCAAGATGAAAGAAAGTGAAACTGTTGACCAACTGGATGTCAGATTGACAAATCTTCTCAACAAAGCAGCAGATTTGGGAAAGACTTATACAGAAAAGGAAATCAATAACAAGATACTCAGATCTTTGAGTAAAAGATGGAGAGAAAAGATCAATATCCTCAAAGCGACTCAGAATTTGTCCTCAATCTCTCATCATACCTTATTTTCACATCTTAAAGCTCTAGAATATGATATTCAAATTGAAGATGAAAAAGATGAGATGGAGTCAAGCACCTCGTCTAAGACTGTTGCCTTTGTCAACAAAGAAGACAAGATTGTAGTTGAGTCTAAAGGAGCTGACCTATCCTTGAAGGAACAGATGGCTTTGCTAACAAAAAGGTATGATCGATTAAGGATGAAATATAAGCATAATAAGTTGAAATTTGCAGAGAAGGACAGATCCAGATCCAGATCCAAGAGAAAAGATGATGAATCTACAGATGATGACAAAACAAGAAATCAGACAAGAATATATAAATCTCCTGCAAAGAAGAATCCTATCAGTCCTAAATCAGACCGGGGAGATACTTGTTACACCTGTAACAAGCCAGGGCACTTCAGCTATGACTGTCCCCAGCTGACTCCTAAAGAAAGAGAGGAGAAAAGGAAGAAGAGAGACAGGTGTTTTGCAGACCAGAGAGCTCTTCTTGCTGAGGAGAAAGAGTCAAGAAAATCATCATCATCATCTGATTTTGGATCAGACGATGAAGTTTGTCTGATGGCCAAAGAGGTAGACTACTATTCCTCATCTGATAATGATTCTTACAAATCTGTCACAGACAATGATCAAACTGTGATCAAGAGACTTTTGAAAGATTTAAAGATGTCTTTGAGTGCTTATAAACAGTTAAAGACTAAAAATTTAACTTTAAAAGATCAGATTCAGACTCTAATTAAAGTCAAACAAGTTGTAAACTATTCTGAGTCTGAGGAAACATTCAAAGGGGAATGTTTACCCCAGGCTGAGGCTAGTACATCAGCTAGTCTGCCTGAAAGATTAGTAAATGAATTGAAATCCTTAAAAGATAAATTTGAAGTGGTATGTAATGAAAATGAGCTAATTAAGAAGGTCAATGAGAAGCTTGTCTTCAAAATGAGCCAGCTGAATAACTCACAATCAGCCATAAACCACATCTTTAGAACTTCTAAAAAATCCCATGATAAGACAGGACTTGGTTATGATAGTAATAATAAATCAGAAGTTTCAAAACCAAGGAAATTTGTGAAGGCTGCTGAAACATCAAAACAAGTTAAAATTGGACCTTGGAAACCACAGAGTCAGAAGAGGACTGCGTCTCCTAATTTGAAAAATAAAAATCAGATGAGGAATCCAAATTTGACAAAGAGGGTTCCATGAACCAGGAATAAGAGGAATTCTTATTATAGCTCTTTTGATGGGAGAAGTAGATGCTATCCCTCATTTCCAAAGTTTAAAAAAGTCTCCAAATTTGACTTCAATAAATTCTCATTGAAATGTGATATATTTGTGGATAGATTTGGTAGACAACTTCAATCTGATTTGTTATTAAAGAATGAGATGTTTGTCTGCATACCTAAAGTGATCATTGACCTCAAAGGACTCAAGATCACTAGGGTACCTCATACTTAATCTGTCTTGCAGGAATCCCAGGGACTATCATTAAAAGAGGAGATTCTAGCTTCCATCTGGTACATAGACAGTGGCTGTTCACAGCACATGACTTGTGATAAGAAGCTATTATCAAATTTTCAGAATATTGATGGTCCTAGAGTCTTGTTTGGAGATAATAACTGTGGACAGACTAAGGGAGTTGGTACATTAATTATAAGGGATGTCCAGGTATCTGAGGTTTATTTTGTAGAAGGTTTAAAGCATAACATGTTATCTGTTTCCCAACTATGTGATAAAGGTTTTCTTGTTAAATTTTTTAAAGATAAGTGTGATATCTTAGATAGTTCCTCAGACAAGGTACTCTTAACTGGTTTCAGACATGGTAATGTCTATGTGGCTAATTTTAATAGTTGCCCCAAAGATACATGTCTTGTAGCTAAAGGTGGAGATGATATCAGCTGGCTATGGCATAAAAAGCTTAGTCATCTGAATTTCAAAACCCTTAGCAAGTTAGCTAAGAAGAATCTTGTCAAAGGACTACCTGAGAAACTTTGTTCAACTGATCTGAAATGTGATGCTTGCCAAAAAGGTAAACAACCCAGACACTCTTTTAAAAGTATTAACACATCCTCATCTGAATGAGTTTTACAACTCCTTCATCTTGATTTGTTTGGACTTGTTACACCACTCAACTTTAGTGGAAGGAAGTATACCCTTGTAGTTGTTGATGACTTTTTTAGATATACTTGGGTAATATTTTTTTTTCAAAAAAAATGAGACAGTGAACAAGATCCCTGATCTGTTCAAACAAATTCAAAATGAGAAGGGTGTTAAAATTATTAAAATTAGGAGTGATAAGAGAACTGAATTCTTGAATTCTTGTTTATCTAACTATCTGAATGAGAATGGTATAGTTCATGAGACTTCTTCAGCTTGAACACCACAATAGAATGGAGTTGTGGAGAGAAGAAATAGAACTCTCAAAGAAGCAGCCAGAAGCATGCTAGCTGAGTATGGAACACCTCATAGGTTCTGGGCTGAGGCTATCAGCACTGCTTGCTACACTTAGAACAGATGCTTACCAGTCATGAGCAAGGGTAAGACACCTTATGAGCTTTGAAAAGGTAAGGTTCCAAGAATCTCATACTTTCATGCTTTTGGGTGTAAATGTTTCATCCATAATAATGGGAAGTCTAAGCTGAGGACTTTTGATGCTAAGGCAGCTGATGGGATATTCTTGGGATATTCCAACTCTTCCAAAGCTTTCAGAGCCTTCAACAAGACAACTCTTTGTGTGGAGGAGACTCCTCATGTGGTATTTGATGAATTGCAAACTTTTTCAGATAAAGTGAATCAAATTACAAATGATCTAGATAAAATTGACCTAACTAAAACTAAGCAAAGGACAATTTATCTGCCTAGTTTTGATTCAGATTCAGATGATGAAGAATCCCCATCTGAGAATCAGAAGGCAACTCCTGTTCAGGTTCCATCTGAGGAGACACCCTTGATATCATCTGATCAGCCAGGGTCAGTAGATGAAGGGGGACATCTGCTCAGGAAGAATCAGTTGAGTTACCTACTGAGTCTACAGATGAGGGTACTTCAACTCAAGTAGGCAAAAGGATGAGAAATTACCATCCAGCTGATTAGATCATTGGGGATCCATCTAGTAGTGTTCAAACATGAAAAATGTTAGATTCCCAAAGTATGTTCAGCTGCTATGTGTCACTTCTCGAGCCTAAGTCTATTGAGGAGGCTCTATCTGATCTAAACTGGATAACAGCCATGCAGGAAGAACTGCATCAGTTTGAAAGGCAAAATGTTTGGGAACTAGTGGACAAACCCTTACATAGAAAGATTATAGGCACGAAATGGGTGTTTAAGAATAAAACTGATGAAAACAACATTATTGTTCCTAATAAGGCAAGATTGGTAGCACAGGGATACTCACAATCTGAGGGGATAGACTATGATGAAACCTATGCTCCAGTTGCCAGAATAGAAGCAATAAGGCTGTTTCTAGCATTTGTTGCCTTTAAATCTTTCAAGGTCTTTCAAATGGATGTCAAGTCTGCCTTTCTGAATGGTGTGTTACTTTAAGAGGTCTATGTAGAACAGCCCGCAGGGTTTAGGATCAATAATAATGTCTATAATCTTCATAAGGCTCTATATGGACTAAAGCACACACCCAGGGCTTGGTATGATACCCTGTCTGAACTCTTGATATCAAGGGGTTTCTCAAAAGGTAAGATAGACAGAACTTTGTTTAGAAAGGAAATAGATGGTAACATCTAATTAGTTAAAATTTATGTAGATGATATCATATTTGGTTCACCTAATCTAACCTTGTGTGAAGAGTTTAGTGTTCTCATGAAAAACAGGTTTGAGATGTCTATGATGGGAGAATTAACATACTTTCTAGGCTTGCAAATTAAACAGACAAGTAAGGGCATATTTATACGTCATACTAAGTATGCTAAGAACCTTATAGATAAATTTGGCATGACTACTAGTAGGGAAGTTAAAATACCTATGGCAACTAACTTCTCTATGGATTCAGATGAGCAGGGGATACCCACAGATGCAACGGAGTATCATGGATTGATTGGATCCCTTCTATATCTCACTGCAAGTAGGGCAGACATAGCCTTTGCAGTTGGGGTATGTGCAAGATTCCAATCAAATCCCAAGAAAACTCATTTGGAGACGGCTAAGAAAATCCTTAAATATCATAAAGGGACTTTGCAGGTTGGGTTGTGGTACCCATCTGATGACAACTTCGAGCTATCAGGTTATTCAGACTCAGATTTTAGAGGCTGTAAAATTGATAGGAAATCCACCTCTGGAACTTGTCAATTTTTGGGCAACAAATTAATTTCTTGGTTATCTAAGAAACAGACATCTGTTGCAACCTCCACAACTAAAGCTGAATACATGGCAGCTGGTAGTTGTTGCTCTCAGCTCCTCTGGATTAGTCAGCAGCTTAGGGATTATAATATTCTAACATCATCTGTTCCTATTTACTGTGATAGTAATAGTGCAATAGCTATGACATACAACCCTGTCTTGCATTCTAGGTGTAAGCATATAGATATAAGGCATCATTTCATCAGAGATCATGTTGAAAAGAATGACATTAGGATAGAAAAGTTAGCAACTGAGTCTCAGAGAGCAGATTTTCTTACAAAACCCTTAGCTGAATCTAGATTTAAAGAATTGTGTTTAGAATTAGGATTACTTGATGCATCCTTAGCTGATTTTTAATTCCTATTGCTTGTATCTTGTATTTCCTCTATTTCATTTCTTTTCTTTAAATCTTGTCTAGAAAGAATTGTCAGACTTGATATTTGTCAAAGGACAATCACAGAGCTGATATCATTGATCTCCTTCTTAGGAATCAAGAATCAAGGATTAGTCATATTGACCTTATCTGAGTTGACAATTGCTTATCTGACATCAAGTAAATCAGACAAGGACACGATAGTCAGCTGATTTCTTCAAAACAGATAACTTATTGCATCCTATCTAACTTACTTTGGCTATTAATGGTTTCTTGAGTTTAAGTATCTGCAGGAACAGGTAATAGATCAACATTGTTGGATCAGCTTGAATTTTCTAAACTTATAAACCTCCTCATCTGATCACCCCTTCCTTGTTTTCTTCTAAATTTGTTTTCAAAATTATTCTCACAGCTCATCTATTTCAACTTTTTCAGATGAGTTGTGTCCTTGAAAACTCTTTTATTTAAAATAATGGCATTTAATTAAACTTTGTCTTGAAAATTCTTTGTTTTCAAATAATCAGACTCGGATAAATTTCAAAAGGATAAGACAAGGTCATTTTTGACCAAGTCTAATAAAACCCTGTCTGAAATAGGAAACCTTTATGCAAAGAAATGTATATTTCGGCTTACGTCAGATATACTTACTACCTCTGCATAAAGCAACCCTACTAGCAGTCTAATCCGTAAGTTAGACGGTTACTTTTTACACATTTCAAGGCGAGTTAATGCCACACGTTGAATATGAAGCGACTATTCCACGTAACCATTGATAATTTTCACACGCTTGAGTCAATCTACTGTAAAAAATGATTCTGATTTTGCCACGTATCATCTTCTCCGATTTTCCCTCTCTCTCCTCCTGATTTAAAAACTTACCCTCTTCGTTTCAAAATTCACTTTTACAAAATTCCAGCCCTAATTTACTGCAAACTCTCTCAATATTTTCACTACCAGTTTATACAATGGCTTCTTCTTCATAAACCACTAAACGTCACAAACCTATTTACTTATCTATTTCTATATCCAACTTCAAGATGAATGAAGAAATCTTCAAGAACAAACTGAAGGCAGAAATGTACATTGACTTCGAGACAACGAGAGACAGAGAATCCTCTGAGATTCTCCAACTATTGGAAAGAGCCGGTTTGAGAGGTTTTTGTTCGATGAAGTCACCCCAGAACAAACCATAAATCTATTGGGAGCGGAATTTCTAATGAATATGGCGGATACTCCAGAGGGATTCGACACGAAGGTAGATGGCACAATACTTTCGTATCCCAGGAAAACCATCGCTTGAATCTTTGATACATCAATGGAAGGAGTAAATCCATTGACGTACAAAGAAGATGAATGGGAAGAGTCTTTTGACTTGATGGCTAGAGTCACATACAGAGGGACTCGAAGAGAGTTGAAGAAGAATTTGCTAAGGAGGAAATATAGGTTGTTGATGACGATTGTGATGAAATCAGTTTTGTGATCAAAGTTCTCATGATGGGCTGTCTAAGACCAGGTTGTGTTGTGATTGGAGTGTATAGGGCAAGAGCTTTTAAGACCAATCGCAAAACATCGAACCCAAGGGAGAAAGTATGCAAACGAAATTCAAGGATAAGAGTTCTAGATGGCTAAAGTTGCAACAAGATATAGGACTAAAATCTCTATAAAAATGCAAGAAATTAAATGGCAAAATTATGCAAACAATATATCAAACACCTAATATGCAAGATCAAATACACTAAAATCAATGGGGGATTAAGGTGCAAGGGATAATCTCCATCAAGGAATCCATGATTAACAAGCTATGAATGTATCCAAATGCAAATCAATCAAATTAGAAAGCATAAACCATCATGAAATTAATCACTGCATTAATATCACAATGCCCAATGTGAGTATCCTTAGTTCTTCCCATCTCTCAATGTAGAAGTCCCCAATTCATACAATCATGCAAAATTGAAACCCGATTAACACCTAATCACGTTAGCTTAACTCTCGCCTATTGCTAGGGTGATCAACCATTAATCAAAAGAGACAATTTTTCATGAAGCACAATTAAGAATCACAATTAGGAAGCAAGTTAATTCAATTGATCACAATTATCAACAATCATAGCATGGGGCAATCACTTCATCCCTAATTTCAATTATCCCAAGCACAAAGCTATTAGCCCATGGTGCTACAAGCAAAAGCCATGGGTAGAAAATCTAAGAAAGCAATTAACAATCTAATCAACACAAGTAATGAATTAATGAGAGCAAAGGGTAAGAACATCACCAATTGAACTTCAATAGACAAAAATAGGAATGATTAATCTTCTACAATGCTTCAATTCAACTTCTCTACTCCCAAATCACAACTGGAATCTTCAATTACAATGAATCAAAATGCTAATCTATTGGACTAAAAGTAGAATCTAATCTAATTCTAACAATTTATAGCAATTACGATGGAAGCTACAAAGTGCAAAATTCGCCTAAGGAACCTCCTGGAAACTGCTCTAAACTGCTAGAATCAAGTTATGCTCTGTTTTGGCTTCAATGGGCTTTAAAACTGCAAAATTCGGTTTTTGACACTCCTCGACTCGAGCTTCAGGCCCTCGAGTCGAGGCCTAAGAGTCGCATCCACGCTTCTTCAAAATTTCTCCTGCCGCCCTCGACTCGAGGATCTTGCCAATTTTCCATCCCTCGACTCGAGGCTCCTCCCTCGAGTAGAGATTTCTCCATTTTTGAAAATCCTTTCCCTCCAGCCTGACCCTCGAGTCGAGGTCCATGTCCCCTAGACTTGTGCTCGAGACCAGGGCAATTTTATCGAGAAGGGCTTCGGGCCCGACCCCCGTTTTCGTCCGGTATGTTCGTCTCTTCATTCTAAGAATAACAGTACTCTCGGTTTGGCAAAATTCCACCGATTTACCTACAAAACGGACGAAAAACCTCAAAATCTCACAAAGTAATACTTTTTAGGCAAAAGAGTGATACTTTTCACATTTATGCACAAAAATCACACTTTAGCTCACTTTTTGCACTAAAATAAGCCCTAAAACATGCATCAATTCACTCCAATCATACCCCCAAACTTGAATTGTTGCTCGTCCTCGAGCAACGTAGAAACTAAGAACAAAGGATTGAATTGATTGCAATTATGTCACATGGCACCATAGACGAAATAAAAGACAATCGAACTCATCAATGAATATAAGTATCAATGCAACTATCCACTAGCCATCAAGATGAATCATGTTCAAATAAATGCTCAATCAAATACTCAACACATTGCTCCTTCCATGGAGTGTTTCACTCTTCACTCAAGTGTATAAAGGTATAAAGCACTCAATCATCAAATTCATGAATAAGTACACCATATGCTTGCCAAAGGACTTAATCTCAATGCAAATCATTTATGATCAATCAAGAATCAAAGGGGTCTCTCTTCTAGGTTGTAATGTAGGCTCTTTGGAAAGGTGGGATGTTTTTGGATAAGAGTGACTAAGTAGTAGAGACTTGAATGTAAGCTAATCAATACAAATGCACAGTCTCTTCTCTTTTCATCAAGCACACTATTCCTTTTTAACTTTAATGATCAATCCACCATTCACTTGAGCTTTCTCTTTTTAAGCTCACAAATTGAATATCTCCTTTCATTCACTTCACACATTTTTTCACAATTCAATTTTTCCTTTCACAACCTTTTTTTTCTTTTATGCTTCATTCATCACTTAGCTCATCATCTTCCAACACTTAGCAATCAAATCACCATCATTAGCCAACATTCAAACTCAACTAAATATAGGACAAGAAAGGCTCATAAAAATAGGCTAATGGTTTCCATCTCACTTGTCTTGCCAAAGAATAAGGATCATAAGGCTCAACAATGCTTACTAGGGAAATCAAATGTATTTGGTGGGGAAAATATGGCAAAGTGACTAATCATTCCAAACATGGCCTCTTATCAATTTCAAGACATCACACAAAGATCAATATCCACAAATCAATTGGCAAGTTATAGCATACAAATCATGAATGATGCACTCATAAGGAATATCAAATCAACCGTATAAGATGTACGATTAGTAAGGCACAAAAGCTCACGGGCTTAAATTGAGCAATGAATCAAGTATTATCAATCACATTCATCTTTACATGATAAATCAAGCAAGCTAGCTTCAAGCTACAAATCAACTAATGATCAAATCAAAATCTAATAAGTTTTGCAAATCAAACACAAGTGCTCATGTACATAAATCCAAGCATACTCACTACCACATGAATGATACTCAAAGATATATCAATAATTCACAATTAAGCTCAAATCAAATCAAAGAATAAGGAATCAAAAGATCATCAAATAACAATCATCAATAGACAATAAGCTCATGTATAATCAAGAGAATCATAGCATCACTAAAATCATCAAACCATCAAAATCCAAATCATCACATCATCAAGTTAATCAAGAGTACAATCACCACAATAAAGAGTACAATCAAACAAACACCTCCCCCAAACTTAGACAAGTCTAAGTTTGAAAGGAAGTGTTTTACCCATAAGCCTTCAATCTTCATCTTCCTTTAAGCATCCTAGAGCTCCTCAATTCCTAATAATTTATCACACCTACAAGGATCACAAAACCCACATTATTCAAAGCAACACATAAAACAACATAAACAACAAAGAGCAAAGAATGGGTTGCCTCCCATCAAGCGCTAGGTTTAATGTCCTTTGCCGGACGGAACTCTAAGAGTTCACACCTCCCTTTCACTACCTAAATAGGGCACATCCTTAAGATTAAGAGCATCCAAAACCTCTTTTTGGGAGTGAACATGATAAAGCTTCAACCGATGCCCATTCACTATAAACTTCTCATCCTTGTCATTCATCACCTCAAAGTATCCATTCGGAAAAACCTTCTCAACACGAAAAGGTCCACTCCATCTCGATTTGAGTTTACCAGGAAAAAGCTTCAACCTTGAGTTAAATAGTAGCACTTGATCTCCTTCTTTGAACTCCTTCCTTTTAAGCCTTGCATCATGCCACTTCTTGGTCTTTTCCTTGAAAATCTTTGAACTCTCACAGGCTTTCATCCTAAACTCGTCCAACTCATGCAATTGTAGAGCCCCCTTCTCTCCCACGAGCTCTTCATCAAAATTTAACTTTTTTAGAGCCCAGAATGCCTTATACTCTAACTCCACCGGAAGATGACAAGCCTTTCCATACACTAATTGATAGGGGGACATGTCAAGAGGCATCTTAAAGGCGGTTCGATATGCCCATAACGCGTCATCAAGCCTAGTTGCCCAATCCTTTCTACTTGTCCTCACCGTCTTTTCCAAGATACCTTTGATCAAGCGGTTAGACACCTCAGCTAAGCCATTCGTTTGCGGGTGGTAAGGAGTAGCAACCTTGTGTATAACATCATACCTTAACAAAAGCTTTTCCATGGCCTTGTTAACAAAGTGGCTACCACCGTCACTTATCAAAATCCTTGGAACCCCAAACCGTGTAAAGATCCTTTTCAAGAATTCTATAACCACTTTGGAATCGTTGCTTTTGGTTGGAATGACTTCTATCCATTTGGAAACATAGTCAACCCCTACAAGGATATATTGATACCCCTCCGACGGTGGAAATGGCCCCATGAAGTCAACTCCCCATACATAAAAAATTTCCACTTCTAAGATGTTGCTCAATGGCATCTCATCCCTCTTGTTAAGGTTTCCTATCCGTTGGCACTTGTCACATTCCTTGATGAATTTCTCGCAATCCTTGAAGATAGTTGGCCAATAGAATCCCGACAATAAAATCTTCCTCACGGTCTTGGAAGTGCTATAATGGCCTCCACACGGTAAAGAGCTTTTAAGACCAATCGCAAAATATCGAACCCAAGGGAGAAAGTATGCAAACGAAATTGAAGGATAAGAGTTTTAGAGGGCTAAAGTTGCAACAAGATATAGGACTAAAATCTCTATAAGAATGCAAGAAATTAAATGGCAAGATTATGCAAACAATATATCAAACACCTAAGATGCAATAACAAATATACTAAAATCAATGGGGGATTTGGGTGCAAGGGATAATCTCCATCAAGGAATCCATGATTAACAAGCTATGATTGTATCCAAATGCAAATCAATCAAATTAGAAAGCATAAACCATCATGAAATTAATCACTCCATTAATATCACAATGCCTAATGTGAGTATCCTTAGTTCTTCCCATCTCTCAATGTAGAAGTCCCCAATTCATACAATCATGCAAAATTGAAACCCGATTAACACCTATTCACGTTAGCTCAACTCTCGCCTATTGCTAGGGTGATCTACCATTAATCCAAAGAGACAATTTTTCATGAAGCACAATTAAGAATCACAATTAGGAAGCAAGCTAATTCAATTGATCACAATTATCAACAATCATAGCATGAGGCAATCACTTCATCCCTAATTTCAATTATCCAAAGCACAAAGTTATTAGCCCATGGTGCTACAAGCAAAAGCCATGGGTAAAAAATCTAAGAAAGCAATTAACAATCTAATCAACACAAACAATGAATTAAAAAGAGCAAAGGGTAAGAACATCACCAATTGAGCTTCAATATACAAAAATAGGAATGATTAGTCTTCTACAATACTTGAATTCAACTTCTCTTCTCCTAAATCACAGCTAGAATCTTCAATTACAATGAATCAAAATGCTAATCTAATGGACTAAAAGTAGAATCTAATCTAATTCTAACAATCTATGGCAATTACAATGGAAATCAAGCTACAAAGTGCAAAATTTGCCTATGGAACCTCCTGGAAACTGCTCTAAACTGCTAGAATCAAGTTATGCTCTGTTTTGGCTTCAATGGACTTTAAAACTGCAAAATTCGGTTTTTGGCACTCCTCGACTCGAGGTTCAGGCCCTCGAGTCGAGGCTCAAGAGTCGCTAACACGCATGGACTCTGCCATTTTTCCATCCCTCGACTTGAGGCTCCTCCCTTGAGTCGAGACTGCTGCATTTTTTAAAATCCTTTCCCTCCAGCCTATCCCTCGAGTCGAGGTCTATGTCCCCTCGATTTGTGCTCGAGACCAGGGCAATTTTATCGAGAAGGGCTTCGGGCCCGACCCCCATTTTCGTCCGGTATGTTCGTCTCTTCATTCTACGAATAACGGTACTCTCGGTTTGGCAAAATTCCACCGATTTACCTGCAAAATGGACGAAAAACATCAAAAACTCACAAAGTACTACTTTTTAGGCAAAAGAGTGATACTTTTCACATTTATGCACAAAATTCACACTTTAGCTCACTTTTTGCACTAAAATAAGCCCTAAAAACATGCATCAATTCACTCCAATCACCATCCTTCTCGATTCTTCTTTTCTTTTAAGGATACCCAAGCGTTTCTTTAATTCTTCCCTATAGTCAAAATTCACAAGAGGCAAAATTAAATCATTAGAAGCATCAATTTCAATTAAATCACAAATTGAAGAGTTAGAGGGTATAGAAATTCTCATTTCAATCTTCAATGCTTCCTTAGGTGCTTCTAAATTGTCTTTCTCATTATAGCTCATATCCATTAATGAACACTCCTCTTCCTCACTTTTGACAAGGGAATTCTTCCTTTCATCCTCATTGCTTGGACCCTTTTCTACATCATTTCTTTCACTTTCTTCCTCCCCTTCTTCTTCTTGATTCTCCATGATAGTCATGTTCTTTACTTGGCGTAGGAAATTTTTGAGTTGACTCTCTATAAACATTAAATGAACTCCGGTGATCTCCATGTTCCCCTCTATCCATGAATTAACCTTTTCTTTGGTCTCATACATTTCTTCGTACAAGGGAAGCATTTGATCACATCTTGCATCATCTTCCTCAAATATTTCCAACAAAAATCCAAGCATCTCTTGCAATATGACTCTCATATCATGGAGTCCCCATTCTTCAAGTTGAGGAGAAGCTTGTGGCATTGGATAATCAAACTCATGGCTTCCCCTATCATCATAGTAATCACCTCCCGATGCTCCTTGACACTCAAATCCAAGACATGGATCAAATGTTTGATCATAAGGCTCATAGTATGGATACATCTCTTGAGGTTGGGGAGGAATTTCTTCTGTTGGTCCCGATTAGTTGAGCAGATTGGATAAAACTTGTATCAGCCTTCCAGGAAAGATCTAGAAGGGGGGTTGAATAGATTTTTCAGATTTTTACAAATCTTTCAAAATTTATTCAAATCACCAAAGTGACACAGCGGAAATTCAATGTTAATCTAGACTTTGTTAAGATGAAAAGCAAACTGATATTTTGGTTTCAACTTTGATTCTGAAATTAATCTTCAAATAAGCTGGAAATTAAGCAAGTAAACAAAAGCAATAAAGAACACCAGATTTATAGTGGTTCGGATTATGAATAATCCTACATCCACTCTCCTTCTCCAACTTGAAGAAGGGACCAGCTTACTACTTTCTTACTCACAACTTACAGCTTACAACTTACAACTTTCTTCAAATCTTCAAAATACTCCTAACTCTTGCTTGTGAATCTAAGAATTACAGTGAATAATGGATTTTGAAGATTACAGGAGAAGTGTTCTATAAACACTTGAAACTTTTGAAAACTCTTTTGAAAACACTTGTGAATTGGTTGAGATTGAAATCTGAATAGTGAATAGTGTGAAAATCAATTTTGCATAAGTGTGTTGAAAAATAAAACTAGACCTATTTACAAGTCTGAAAAGACAGTTAGTTTGTTAGTCAGTTCTAACAAACTAAAAACTGCTCAACAAACTTAAACTTGAAAACTGCTCTTGACCTCAGCTGATTTCTTCTACTCGTCTGCAGCTGACTTGGTGAAGACTCGCCTTTCTTATTCTACTCAGCTTGTCTTGACCTCGTCTGAGCTCTTCATAATTGTCTCCTGCAGATGACAAGACTTGAGCTTATCTCCAGATGACTTGCAACTTCTGATCTCCAGCTGACTTAACCAGTCCTTAACCTAGTCTGATCAGCTTAGTATGATCACCTGATCTCAGCTTTTCTTCATAGTTGTCTGCTCATCTGGATTGATCTTTTAACTCATCAAAACTTTACTTGATCTAACAATTTCCCCCTTTTTAATGAAGTTAAAACATACAAGAAAGAGACACACTCACAGCTGAAGTTAGTTTAGAGTTAATCAAGATTCATCAGATAGGTATATCAGAACACATTAATCAGATTCATTCAACATAAAGCACTTAAAAAAAAATTTAAGTCTTTTAGACTTTTTCAAAGAAATAAAACTTTTAAGTCTTAGGACTTAAAAAATTTTTAGACTTAGAAAAATTTTGAAAATTTTAAGTCTGAGATGATAAATTTCTCAGATGATTTATACTTAGAAAAATTTTTAAGTTTTCTTAAAGCAAGAAAAAACTTTAAGAAAATAAGACAAGTAAAACTCATAAGTCAAACATATGTTTATTCACATCAGATTTACAAGATACAAAAAGATCAAAAATAAGAAGATAAAGAAAAGAAAATGATCCTGTGATCAGACTCCCCACTGATTAGCTTCAGGAATGGCCAACCAGGTGAAGACCCTTTTCCTTAGATTCTTGAGCTCTTCTTCATCCTTCAACCCCGACTATACTTCAGCTTTGGCAATGATGCCTTTAATCCAATTCATGTCAATAGAGCCATCGGGGTTGGTCTTGGGTCTGCCTGTCTCATAGGCTGGGGCACATAGATCGGCATTGAAGAATTTATCTGCTTCGACAATCAGCCTTTGGTAAAGATCTTTATCTTCTTTTTCAATCCACTCGTGCCACCTCAGGTCCTCGTCTTGAGCTGCAGAATTAGAACCTTTCAGGATGTACCAGTGATACATCCATCTGGTGTCCAGATTCTTTTCCTTGTACTCTTTGAACAGTTTGCCAGCGACGACCTTTGGAGGGGTGAGTGTCCGATGGTAAGGTCTGAAGTCGGCTTCGTCTGCCCCTTTCATTTCCCATTTCCTTACCTCCTTACTCCACCTCATCTCAAGCCCTTCATTTTTCTTTTTCAGCTTCTTCCTCTCCCTTTCTCCATACCACGCCTGCTCTCTCATGATCCTGCTGATCTGTTCCTCAGGCAGATTTGAATAGTCAGGCTCCCTCTTTCTTTTTTCAGTCAAGGTGGGCTGGGGACTTAGTACTCTGGCTGAAGCTGGCTCTTCAACAAGCTTTCCCTTGCCTTTCCCTTTCACCTCAGCTGCTGATTTTTCAGATTCTTTAATTTTTGCAAGCAGCTGGGCAGACCTGTCTTCCTCTTCCTTCTTTCTCCTCGCCTCATCCTCCCTCAGAGCTTCCTCCAGTTGGCTGACCCTCAGCTGAAGTGCAACCAGCTCATCAAATTTGATACGAGCTTCCTCCCTGGCTGCCTCCAGCTCAGCTGTGCTGGCTTTTGTACCAACTTCTTTCTTTGTTTCATTCACAACAGCTGTGAGGGTCTGCTCTCTTTCTTTCACCTCCTCTTCCCCCTTTTTGACTTCATCAGCTAGGATAGTCAGCTTCGTCTCAAGATCCTTGCATTTGACTCTGAAGTCTGACTTATCCAAAGCCAATGAGTCCACTACTATGGCGTTGTAGTCTGTGACCTGACTTTTCAGCCCTTGTACCTCCTCCTCCAAGGCTTTCACCTTCTCAGCAAGAACAGAGTTAGTAATAGAAGTAATCTTCTGAATAAGATTTACCTCTACTTCCCTCATGTTGGAGATCATTGCTTCAGTGACAGCCTTCACCATCTTCCTCATCTTCTTCTTCATCTTTTTCTGAAATGTTTGCTTTATCTTCTTTTCCATTTGAGCTACGATGGAAGTTATGGCTGAGGTTGGGCTCAGATCACTGTCCTCATCCTCAGAAGAGGATTCGGATGAGGAGGAAGTGGGAGTATGGGGTTCAGAAATTTGGGGGAGAGGGACTGGCGAGCTGTAATACCCAAGAATATCAATCACCATAAGTAAATTAAATTTTCCATAAGTTACAATTATAATATTAATTATTAATATTTTCAGTTTTATTTATGTTATATTTTATTAATAATTATATTAATATTAATAAAATATATAGTTCTCAATCTTTCAAAAATTCAAAATTTTAAATTTAGAATCTTATCTTTTAGGTGTGAGATTATGTTGATCCAAATTCCCTTTTTATCTCAACAAAAGTATCTTCCCCACTTACTTTTTTTTATAAATCACGGTCATCTCACAGAATAAACCCACAGAAAATTATTTTCTTCATTCACCGTAAGTTCAATTTTCTCTCTCTGGAGAACCAAACGTATTTCGTCTCTTCTTTCTTTGCTATTCCGGTAACAATTTCTACACTTCATTCTTGATAGTTTAATAAATTCTTTTAGTTACTGCGGTAATGTACTCTTATTCGTTGAAAACTGTAATTCAATCGTTCATCTAATTTATCATGGTTACTTTTCAAATTTATTTTCACCCACCATTTCTCTTTTCTGTCTTCGAAAACGATTCGATTGGCGCCTTGCATTTTTTATTCTTCTCCTAAACATATTACTGATTCATATACAGAGTGAGGTGATGAATATATCTAAGTTTTATATTATTTTTTTTCTAATGCGGGTTTTTTTAAAAACAAGGTAGTATATTAAATCTTGTTAATTATATAATCAAAACTTCAGTTCTATATTATAGGTTCAGAGACAACAATTTTTTTTATTTTTTTAAAACTTTCAAAATTTAATTCTCTGTAATCCGACTGAACTGAATTTAATTAATGACCATTTGTTCTTTTTAAGCCGAGATCATTTTATTATTAATATTAAAATTTAAGTATTGAGTGCTTGAATATTTAAGTAGTTTAGTAGTTAAAGAAAAATTATTAAGACTTCATAATATGTAATGTTACGTACTAAGCCCTTTAAATTTGATTGGCCATTAATTAAGATACTATGAAAATTATATATTATTAACTTTTTGGTAATTTCATTAAGACCCTTTATTTAATTATTTTAGGTGCCAAGGAGGCCACGTTCTAAAACATTTACCAAGGATAATCAAGGTTTAAGGTGGGGTTGTTTTTCTCTATATGATTGGTAATTATTTATCACTTTTAAATACCTTGCATGATTGAGATTGGTTGCTAGCTACTATGTGCTATATGATATGATATGATATGGGTATGTTCCGGTGGAAAGGACCGTGAAACATACTATTTATGTGTATGTCCGGTGGAAAGGACCGTGTGCATACTATGCTATGATTTATGTTCCGGTGGAAAGGACCGTGCAACATAATAAACTATGATTTATGTCCCGGTGGAAAGGACCGTGTGGCTTTGCTGACAAACGTTATGGTTATGTGGTATGTGAGTTGCCATTTTGATTATGTTAGATATTTAACTGTGACAAATAGGACCCCACTGAGCTAGTTGGTTGCTCACCCCAATCAAATTAATGCTTTTGCAGAGTAAGAATAACAGAGGTGCGGCGTAGGCAAGGTGGATTGATTGGTGTTATTTATTTTAGTATTTTAATTCATAGCATGACATTAAATTTCTTTTCGTAAGATTATTTTTGGAGTGAATTAAGTTTTTAAGAAAATTGAGACAATTTATGCAATTTGTTTTAGTTGATATTTTTTTTTATTATTATTTATTAAGGATTCTCATGTTCATGTTTCCGCTGATTGTATTTATTAAATTGCTTTAAAATATATATATATATATATATATATATATATATATATATTTATGAACTCTTGAAAATAAATTTTTAGTCAAGTCAGCGTTAAAATTATTTATAAAATTAGGTGTGACAGTGTGGTATCAGAGCAGGTCTACGTTCTTGTAGACTTGTTAAAAAAAATTTAATTATTTGCATGCATTCATTACTTTTAAGTACACCATCCACCGCCGCCACCGCGCCAACTCCAAGGTATGATAAGAAAGTTCGGTGCTACGATAATTGTGTTAGTAAATAAAAAAAAAAGAGAAGTTTTATGTATATGAATTATGCACAATAAGATGAATTATTGTTAAATACACATTTATTAATTTTAATTTTAACAACTGTGGTGATTGATAGTTTAAATGGACGCTAGAGGGAATATTAAGAGAGTTTCAGACATTAGAAATTACCCCGTTTTGTACCTAGTAGATGTAGTGCAGCTGCAAAGAGAGGGTCATGGTCCGCCTAACCCCAAAGATTTTCTTGAGTGCGTGGTGAACCGCTTACCCCCAGCATGGGAGAAGGAAGCTAGAGAAATCATAGCCAACAGGGAACGACGAGATATGGAGGCGACAATTAGAGATGTGGCTGCAGAGTTGGCCTATAGATGGCTTAAGACTGGAGGCATTGAGGATGACCCGGAAGAGGAGTTGCCCTTGGCCACAGAATTGCCTATTCCAGAAAGAGAGACGATAATTAGGACAGTAGTTGAGGATGGTAGATATGTAGGCCCAGGGTCTATGGAAGAATAGTAGATAATTAAAGTTGTAGACTTTTGTTTATTTTTTTTTTAATTTTTGGGTTCTTGAGACTTAATGGATTTAAGCATATTCTAGATTAATTATTTCATTTCTTTTGGATTATGGATAAATTTTATATGGGAAGTATTTGGATAAAATATTGGTTATGTGTTGGATGAATGAATAATTTGATAAGTTACAACTCATATGGATTAGTTATCTAAGATACTTGTGCTCTTATAGGAAGATGCCTCCACGTCAAGCACCACAACACCAGCAAGCTCCAGAAAACCACCTTCAGGTGGTAGAGCAATTCCACAAGTTCAAGCCTCCTGTTTTTTATGGACGAGAGGGACTGTCTGCTCTAGAAGAGTGGTTGAATGCATTGGAGAGCATCTTGGAGCTGATGATGTGCACTGATGCACAGAAAGTAGCATGTGCGGTCTTCCAGCTAAAAGAAGACGCACGAATTTGGTGGACTTCCTACTGGCATATGAGGCCAGCTGCTGAACGTGCGAGTCTCACTTGGGCACTGTTCAGGGAGATTGTCACAGAAAAATACTATCCACCATCGTTTCAGGTTCAGAAGGAAACGGAGTTCTTCAACCTGAAACAAGGCAGCATGACTGTAGCGGAATATGAACGGAAGTTTAGCGATCTGAGTCGGTTCGCCCAACATCTAGTGGACACTGAGCTTAAGAAAGTATGGAGGTTCAGGAATGGACTGCGCTCCGAGATCAGGAATGTGTTGTCGGGTCAAGTGTTGAATCAAGAAGTTTTGATGAGTTAAAAAGAAGCAGCTCAGTTGATCAGACGACCTGAAGACCAGCTGAGGTTAAGCTAAACAGATTAGACGAGGTCTAGAACCAATCTAGTCAGCTGAGATCTAGTCATCTGCAGGAGACAAACATAAAGAGCTTAGACGAGGTCAAGATAAGCTGAGTAGAATAAGAAAGGCGAATCTTCACTAAGTCAGCTGCAGATGAGGAGAGCAAGGACAGCTGAGGACTGTCAGTTTTTTCAAGATTAAGTTTGTTAAAGCAGTTTCTAGTTTGTTAGAACTAACTAACAAACTAACTGTCTTTTCAGACTTATAAATAGGTCTAGGCACTTCATTTATTATATAAGATAGAGAGAACACTTTACTAAATAGAATATACACAAATTTCACAAGTCATTTTTTCTAAGATCACAAGTTTTCGAGTCACAAGATTTCTTCATAGAATTTTTTTTAAGTGTTTATAGAACACTTCACTTCACATCTTTAAAAACACATCTTATTCTTAGAGTTAGAATTCAGAAAGTTGATTAGATTTTTGAAGAATTGAAGATCAAGTTGTAATTTGTAAAGTTTGTGCAGTAAGTAAGTAAGCAGCTAGTGAAGACCCTTCTTCAAAGTTTGGAGAAGGAGAGTGGATGTAGGATTGTTATAATCCGAACCACTATAAAACCTGGTGTTATTTACTGCTTTTTTTTTAATTTCTGTTCAAGTTACAATTTTGTTAATTCAAGATTAAAATTCAGAATCTTAGCTAAAATCTGAATATCAGCATTGCTTTTGATCTTGTTAAAAGTTGAGTTCACAATTATATTCCGCTGTGATAATTTGATTCTTTGAATTGATTTTGGGAGATTCGAAAAATCTACAAAATCTATTTAAACCCCCCCTCCCCCTTTCTAGATTTTGTTCTAGAAGGCTAACTCGAGGTTTTATTCAACTCAACATTCCGGGACCAACATCAAGGACTCACTACCTTGGCCGAAACTTATGAGCGGGCTGAAGAGGTTGCTGCGAGTCTAGCTATGGATGCTCCGAAGCAGAAAGAGGTGACTTATTCAGGGAAAAGGAAGTGGAACGGAGGAGGATCGAGTAGGAATCCTACCCATAACAAACAAGTGAGGACTGCTAGTGATGCTCAACAAAAGGGATTTGTTGAGAGACCAGTCTGTGCTAAATGTGGAAGGAAACACTTGGGAGAGTGTCTTCAGGGGCAGAATGTCTGTTACAAGTGCAAGCAGCCAGGACACATACTTCCAAATTGTCAGTTGTCACAAAATAGAGGTGATGGAAGGAAGCCTAATGGTGGGGCAAGTGGCAACGCACACATGTTCGCTATGACACGTGAAGAGGCTGACCAGCAGCCGGACACTATGGCAGGTATGCTTACAGTTTCGAATATACCTGCATATGTACTCTTTGATACTGGAGCTACACATTCGTTTATGTCTGCAAAGTTTCATGCTTTATCTGGAAGTAAAAGTGTAAGAGTAGAAAACCCACTTATGATTAGTATACCCTCCGATAAAGTTATTAGTACTCATTCGATGGTTAGAGGTGTGAGAATTAATGTGAATGAACATGCTTTAGAGGCTGATCTTTTTGTGCTAGACATGAAGGACTTTGATATTATTCTTGGTATGGATTGGCTTAGTAAATATAGAGCTGATATTAAGTGCCACGAGCGGAGAGTAATTTTACATACACCCACCGATAAGGAGACTACCCTCTATGGGGTTCAGTCTCGAACCGTACCGCGAGTGATTAGTGCGATGAAGGCGATGAAGATGTTGAGAAAGGATAAGTGCATGGGATTTCTGGTCAACATTGTGGGAAGCCAGAAACCGGAAGTGAGGGCTGCAGATGTGCCAGTTGTACGGGACTATTTAGATGTTTTTCCGGAAAAGCTCCCCGGAGTTCCACCCGATAGACAGGTGGAGTTTACCATAGACTTGACACCTGGAGCGGCACCAGTGTTAAAAGCTCCTTATAGAATGGCGCCGAAGGAGTTGCAAGAATTAAAGGTACAACTACAAGAGTTGTTAGACTTAGGTTTTATACGACCTAGTGTCTCGCCGTGGGGAGCGCCAATTTTGTTCGTCAAGAAGAAGGATGGAACTTTGAGGATGTGCATTGATTATAGAGAGTTGAATCGACTCACCATAAAGAACAAGTATCCATTACCCAGGATCGAGGATTTGTTTGATCAATTGAGGGGTAGTGGAGTATACTCTAAGATTGATCTTCGATCGGGATACCATCAGTTGAAGGTCAAGGAGAGTGACGTGTCAAAGACAGCCTTTCGAACTCGATATGGGCATTACGAGTTTGTGGTGATGCCTTTTGGATTAAGCAATGCACCTGCGGTGTTTATGGATTTGATGAATCGAGTTTTTCATCCATTCCTAGATCAGTTTGTCATAGTATTCATAGATGACATCTTGGTATACTCAAGGGACGAGGCACAACATGAAGAGCATTTGATGGTGGTGTTAGAAACCCTCCGCAAGGAGAAGTTGTATGCCAAGTTTGGTAAGTGCGAGTTTTGGTTGAAGGAAGTAGCATTTCTTGGACATGTGATTACAGCTAAGGGTATTGAAGTCGATCCGTCGAAGGTAGAAGCTGTTAATGGTTGGAGTAGACCTACGAATGCTCATGAGATTCGTAGTTTCTTGGGATTACAGGCTACTATCGGAGATTCATTGAAGGATTTTTGAAGATAGCAGCACCGATGACACGTTTGACAAGGAAAGGAGAGAAGTTTGAATGGAGTAAGAAGTGTGAGGAGAGTTTTCAAGAACTCAAGAGGAGACTCACTTCAGCTCCGGTTTTGACGATACCTGATCCAACTAAGGAGTTTGTGATCTACAGTGATGCATCGAAGCTAGGCCTTGGTTGTGTTTTGATGCAACAAGGTAAGGTAATTGCCTATGCCTCAAGGCAATTGAAGACGCATGAAGTGAACTACCCAACACATGATTTGGAGTTAGCCGCTGTAGTTCACGCATTGAAGATTTGGAGACACTACTTGTATGGAGGGAAGTGTGAGATTTACTCAGACTACAAGAGTTTGAAGTATCTTTTCACACAAAAGGAGTTGAACATGAGGCAAAGAAGATTGTTAGAGCTTGTGAAGGATTACAATTGTACAATTCACTATCACCCAGGCAAGGCTAACGTGGTAGCTGATGCCTTAAGTCGAAAGACGAGGAGCGGTTTATGCGTATTGACCGAGCAAGATCAGTTGGTGAAGGAGTTCGCGAATATGAGGATCGAGGTGGTAACCCCACCAAGAAGGGTCGAGATGGTCTTAGCAGCTTTAGTAATGCAACCGGATTTGAAGGACAAGATTATGAGTGCTCAACTCGATGATGTTTTTCTGCGCAAAACGAGGGAGAAAGTTCTCAAAGGGGAAGGAAAAGGATTTACAGTGGCTGATGATGGAGCATTGTATTATGAAGGGAGGATTTGTGTGCCTGAAGAGGCAGAACTAAAGAAGATAATACTTGAGGAAGCTCATAGTACACCTTATGCTGCTCATCCGGGTAGCACTAAGATGTATCATGACTTAAGAAAAATATTTTGGTGGAATGGAATGAAGAAGGACATTGCTGAATTTGTGGAGAGGTGTTTGGTTTGCCAGCAAGTGAAAGCCGAATACCAGCGTCCATCGGGATTACTACGACCACTTAAGATCCCAGAGTGGAAGTGGGAGCATATAACTATGGATTTTGTTACGGGTTTACCAAGGACGGTAAAGGGGAATAATGCAATATGGGTTGTTGTGGATCGATTGACTAAGTCAGCTCACTTTCTTCCGGTAAAGACTACTTTTAGGATGGAGCAAGATGCACGCATTTATATTCGGGAGATAGTACGGTTGCATGGAGTGCCAGTTTCGATTGTGTCGGATCGGGATACTAGGTTTACATCACAGTTTTGGAGGAGTTTACAGTCAGCTATGGGGACTAAGTTAAATTTTAGCACGGCTTTTCACCCGCAATCCGATGGGCAATCGGAAAGGACGATTCAGACTCTAGAAGATATGTTGCGAGCTTGTGTACTTGATTTGAGCCTCAGTTGGGAGTATTACTTGCCCTTGGTTGAGTTTGCTTACAACAATAGTTACCAGTCAACTATTGAGATGGCCCCTTATGAGGCATTATATGGGAGGAAATGTCGATCGCCCTTGTATTGGGACGAAGTTGGAGAAAGGAGATTAGTAGGACCAGAGATGTTGAAGGATGCAGAGGAAGTGGTGAAGAAAGTAAAGGAGAATATCAAGCGAGATCAAGATAGACAAAAGTCTTATGCCGATAAACGTAGAAAAGATTTGCATTTTGAAGAAGGAGAAAAAGTGTTCTTGAAAGTCTCCCCTACTAAAGGAGTGGTACGATTTGGTAAGAGAGGAAAGTTGAAGCCGAGGTATGTGGGGCCGTTTGAGATTCTCGAGAGAGTTGGTGATTTAGCTTATTGTTTAGCTTTACCACCAGAATTTTCAGCTATTCATAATGTGTTTCACGTCTCTATGTTGAGAAAGTATGTGCAAGACCCTAGTCACGTGATTGACTACTCAACTTTGGAGATAAACAATAGTTTGGCTTATGAGGAGAAGCCATTGGCGATTTTGGATAGAAAGGTTCACCGGTTGAGGAACAAAGATGTTACAATGATAAAGATTCAGTGGAATCGGCATAGTGAGAAAGAAGCGACTTGGGAGCGCGAGGATGAGATACGCGCCAAGTATGCTGATTGGTTTGCCCATGGTACGTTTTAAATTTCGAGGACGAAATTTTTTTTTAGGGGGGTAGGATGTAATACCCAAGAATATCAATCACCATAAGTAAATTAAATTTTCCATAAGTTACAATTATAATATTAATTATTAATATTTTCAGTTTTATTTATGTTATATTTTATTAATAATTATATTAATATTAATAAAATATATAGTTCTCAATCTTTCAAAAATTCAAAATTTTAAATTTAGAATCTTATCTTTTAGGTGTGAGATTATGTTGATCCAAATTCCCTTTTTTATCTCAACAAAAGTATCTTCCCCACTTATTTTTTTTTTATAAATCACGGTCATCTCACAGAATAAACCAACAGAAAATTATTTTCTTCATTCACCATAAATTCAATTTTCTCTCTCTGGAGAACCAAACGTATTTCGTCTCTTCTTTCTTTACTATTCCGGTAACAATTTCTACCCTTCATTCTTGATAGTTTAATAAATTCTTTTAGTTACTGCGGTAATATACTCTTATTCGTTGAAAACTGTAATTCAATCGTTCATCTAATTTATCATGGTTACTTTTCAAATTTATTTTCACCCACCATTTCTCTTTTCTGTCTTCGAAAATGATTCGATTGGCGCCTTGCATTTTTTATTCTTCTCCTAAACATATTACTGATTCATATACAGAGTGAGGTGATGAATATATCTAAGTTTTATATTATTTTTTTTCTAATGCGGGTTTTTTTAAAAACTAAGTAGTATATTAAATCTTGTTAATTATATAATCAAAACTTCAGTTCTATATTATAGGTTCAGAGACAACAATTTTTTTTATTTTTTTAAAACTTTCAAAATTTAATTCTCTGTAATCCGACTGAACTGAATTTAATTAATGACCATTTGTTCTTTTTAAGCCGAGATCATTTTATTATTAATATTAAAATTTAAGTATTGAGTGCATGAATATTTAAGTAGTTTAGTAGTTAAAGAAAAATTATTAAGACTTCATAATATGTAATGTTACGTACTAAGCCCTTTAAATTTGATTGGCCATTAATTAAGATACTATGAAAATTATATATTATTAAGTTTTTGGTAATTTCATTAAGATCCTTTATTTAATTATTTTAGGTGCCAAGGAGGCCACGTTCTAAAACATTTACCAAGGATAATCAAGGTTTAAGGTGGGGTTGTTTTTCTCTATATGATTGGTAATTATTTGTCACTTTTAAATACCTTGCATGATTGAGATTGGTTGCTTGCTACTATGTGCTATATAATATGATATGGGTATGTTCCGGTGGAAAGGACCGTGAAACATACTATTTATGTGTATGTCCGGTGGAAAGGACCGTGTGCATACTATGCTATGATTTATGTTCCGGTGGAAAGGACCGTGCAACATAATAAACTATGATTTATGTCCCGGTGGAAAGGACCGTGTGACGTAATGAGTTTAAGAACTATGTTTCGGTGGAAAGGACCGATTATGATGCTATGTTACTATGGTTGGCTTTGCTGACAAACGTTATGGTTATGTGGTATGTGAGTTACCGTTTTGATTATGTTAGATATTTAACTGTGACAAATAGGACCCCACTGAGCTAGTTGGTTGCTCACCCCAATCAAATTAATGCTTTTGCAGAGTAAGAATAACGGAGGTGCGGCGGAGGCAAGGTGGATTGATTGGTGTTATTTATTTTAGTATTTTAATTCATAGCATGACATTAAATTTCTTTTCGTAAGATTATTTTTGGAGTGAATTAAGTTTTTAAGAAAATTGAGACAATTTATGCAATTTGTTTTAGTTGATATTTTTTTATTATTATTATTTATTAAGGATTTTCATGTTCATGTTTCCGCTGATGGTATTTATTAAATTGTTTTTTAAAAAAATATATATTTTTATGAACTCTTGAAAATAAATTTTTAGTCAAGTCAGCGTTAAAATTATTTATAAAATTAGGGTGTGACACGAGCTCATCTGGATATCTTCCAGGAAAGAGTAGGAAGGAATTTCTATTTCTGGTGGAGGTGTGGTTTGTGTATGTGGAGAGGTGGGAGGTTGAGTTTCAGATGGGGGTATGGTATATGAGGTTGGCTGTTCAGTTTGTGGGATGATAGAGGGGCTGGTTTTAGGTTGGGTGGAAGAGGGGATGGTTTCAGATGGGGTTGTGGTGGTGTCAGGTTGGACTTGGACTGTGGGAGTTGGACTGATAAATTGGGGCAACTGTGGCTGTTGTAGAGGCTTTGAGGTGCCAGCCGGGCACACCTCTTCATTGCCAGGTGGGGATTGAGTTAGAGAGAGAGAGAGATGAGTTGGTACCTTCCTCCTGAATAGCAGAGAGTGCAGCTTCCTTGGCTGGAGAAGAAGGAACGTCCAGCTTTGCAACCTCAGCTGCAATCTCCAGATCTGGAACCTCTTCAGGAAGTAGGGTAGAGACTTTCATCTGACGACCAGAGCTGCCTGAGGATTCAGACGTTTGAGATGTCCTAGAGGTTCTCCTCTGAAGGATGAACTGATTGTCTTCATCTGAATCCTCGTCTGATTGTTGGTTGGTAGCAGCTTCAGATGGCTATGCTGTTGGCTTCTTTTCAGCAGCTTTGACTAGCCTTCTCCTCGACCTCCTCCTTGGAGACCTTACCGCAGTAGCTGCCTCCTCAGCTGTCACTTCGACCACAGTTGGATCCTCGGCTGGTAGAGCTTCTGTCGCAGGCTCAGCAGCCTCAGCTACTGGAATTTGAGGTTCAGTCACTTGCCTCTGAGCCACCGCGGCTGCTGCCTGCTCCCTCTGCCTTCTTGCATCATTTGACTCATCATCCGAGTCAGGGAATCCACCTATCCTTTCATTCTTTGTCAACAAGCCCTTCTGCTTAGAATACTTTTTCAATCCTTCCCTTGTCTCAAACCTCTTGTTCAGACCCTCCATCAATACAGTGATTTTGTTAAATAAGCTCACAGTTGAAGAAGCTGTCCAGTCTCCTCCATCAGGGTTGTATAGTAGCCTCAGCTTCTCCTCCTTCAGCCTTTTAAACAACAGATCAACCCAATCCACCCTAACTCCGTCAAATATAGCCCCCACACAGCACAAACGTGACTTAGTCACTCCATCATGGGAACTTTGGTCTCCTAGGATTGACTTGGTCACGATTGTCATAAGCAATCTAAACTTCCTCCTTAGAAGGTGTTTCTTCAAATCTCTCCTTGTCCCTCTGTAGGTGACCCTTGCGAAAATATCAAACGACTCCTCCCATTCATCCTCCTTATACGTCAGAGGATTTACCCCTTCCATCGAACTGTCAAGAATCTTGGCCACATTTTCCTTCGTATACTCCAGTTGAATACCTTCTACAGTAGTCGTGAAGCTATTCTCTGTGAAACGCTGTTGGCCAGAAACTCTGCTACAATGAAATCTGCAGTTTTGTTTTGTGGAGATTTGAGTGAGCAAAATCCTCTCATTCTCGAAGCTTCCAATAATCCTAAGATTTCTCTGGATTCTCTGTCATTGGTTGTTTCAAAATCGACAAACATCTCATCTTTGAGTTTATTCTTTACAGAATCTGAATTCATTTTGAAATCAGATTTTGCAGAAGTTATATAAGTAGGGGGTTTTGGTGTTTGAGAAGAAGAAGAAGCCATTGAGAGATTTTTGAGAGAATGAAAATTCACAGTAATTTCTGAACAGGGGAATGTGAAAGTGAATTTTAAAATGAAGAAGGTAAGTTTTTAAACCCTGGGGAGAGAGAGGGAAAGTTGGGAAGATGATACGTGGCACGATCTCAGAGATTTAATTTTAAACCGTTGATTTAAAAAGAGCATGTAAAACATCAACGGTTTAGCGAGAGAATCACTTCGAATTCAGGCGCGTGGCATGAACGCGTCTTGAATTGTGTAAAAAGTAACCGTTTAACCTACGGATTAGACGGCTAATAGGCTTGCTTTATCAGAAGTAATTAGTATACCTGACGTAAGCAAAAAGATGCCTTTCTTTGCAACCAGGTTTTCTATTTCAGACTAGGTTAATATCAGACTTAGTCAAAATGACCTTGTCTTGTATTTTCGAAAAATTTCTCCTAGTTTGATTTTGAAAAACAAAATTTTTAAAACAACACTTAACACAGTATTTCCACTTATACAGATTATTTTGAAATAAACAGACTTATGAAAGTTATTTGAAAACAAAAGTTTTGAGGAAAAACAAAGGTGAAGGTTTTCTGATTGAAGAGATTTAGAGATAAAGCTGCTACACCTGTTCCTACAAGCAAACTCATCAAAACTATTAGTAGCTGAGGTAGATCAGATAGAGTGCAGATAATCATCTGTTTTCTAGAAATCAGGTGAATATTGTGCCCTAGTCTAATTTACCGAATGTCAGATAAGTAATCATCAAGTCAGATAAGGTCAATATGACTAATCCTTGATTCTTGATTCCTAAAAAGGAAATCAATGATATTAGCTACCTGATTGTCCTTTGACTCATATCTAGTCTGACAATTCTTTCTAGACATTGATTTAAAGAAAGAAAGAAACAAATAAGGAATACATTTAACAGACGCAAGCAATTAGAAATTAGCTAATGATGCATCAAGTAATCCTAATTCTAAGCATAATTCTTTAAATCTAGACTTTGCTAATGATTTTGTAAGAATGTCTGCTCTTTGTGGATCAGTGGTTATCTTCTCAATTCTAATGTCATTCTTTTCCACATGATCTCTAATGAAATAATGCCTAATGTCTATATGCTTACACCTAGAATGCAGAACAGGATTGTAAGTCATAGCTATTGCACTATTACTGTCACAGTAAATAGGAACAGATGATGTTTGAATGTTATAATCTCTAAGCTGTTGACTAATCCAGAGGAGTTGAGAGCAATAACTTCCAGCTGCCATGTATTCAGCCTCAGTTGTGGAGGTAGCAACAGATGTCTGTTTCTTAGATAACCAAGAAATTAATTTGTTGCCTAAGAATTGACAAGTTCCTGAAGTGGATTTCCTATCAATCTTACATCCCCCAAAGTCTGAATCTGAATAACCAGCCAGCTCAAAGTTGTCATCAGCTGGGTACCATAACCCTACTTGCAAGGTTCCTTTGAGATATTTAAGGATTTTCTTAGCCGTCTCCAGATGAGTTTTCTTGGGATTTGATTGGAATCTTGCACATACCCCAACTGCAAAGGCTATGTCTGGCCTACTTGCAGTGAGATAGAGAAGAGATCTAATCAGTCCACGATACTCCGTTGCATCTGTGGGTATCCCCTGCTCATCTGAATCCATAGAAAAGTTAGTTGCCATAGGTATTTTAACTTCTCTACTAGTAGTCATCCCAAATTTATCAATTAGATCCTTAGCATTTTTAGACTGATGTATAAAAATGTCCTTACTCATCTGTTTAATCTGTAAGCCTAGAAAGTATGTTAATTCACCCATCATTGACATTTCAAACCTGTTTTTCATGAGAATACTAAACTCTTCACAAAATTTCAGATTAGGTGAACCAAAGATTATATCATCTACATAAATTTGAACTAATAAGATGTTACCATCTACTTCCTTTCTAAACAAAGTCCTATCAATCTTACCTTTTGAAAAACCATTTGAAGTCAAGAAATCAGATAAGGTATCATACCAAGCCCTGGGAGCTTGTTTCAGTCCATATAGAGCTTTGTTGAGTTTATAGACCTTGTTATTGATCTTAAACCCAGGAGGCTGCTCCACATAGACTTCCTCAAGTGACACACCATTAAAGAAGGCAGACTTAACATCCATTTGAAAGACTTTGAAAGATTTATATGCAACAAATGCCAAGAACAGCCTTATTGCTTCTAATCTGGCAACTGGAGCATAGGTTTCATCATAGTCTATCCCTTCAGACTGTGAGTAACCTTGAGCTACCAATCTTGCCTTATTACGAACAATAATGTTGTTCTCATCTGTTTTGTTTTTAAACACCCATTTGGTGCCTATAATTTTTCTATGTAAGGGTCTTTCCACTAATTCCCAAACATTTTGCCTTACAAACTGATGCAGTTCCTCCTGCATGGCTGTTATCCAGTTTGGATCAGATAGGGCTTCCTCAATAGACTTGGGTTCAAGAAGTGACACATAACAGCTGAACAGACTTTCAGAGTCCAGCATCATTCGTGTCTGCACACTACTAGATGGGTCTCCTATAATCTGATCAGATGGATGGTAGCTTCTCATCCTTTTTCCTATATGAGTAGAAGGATCCTCATCTTGAGACTCAGTAGGCAACTCCTCTGACTCTACCTGAGCTGACGTTCCCCCTTCATCAGCTGACCCCCGCTGATCAGCTGATGTCAAGGGTGTTTGTTCTGATGGAGTCTAATCAGAAGTTGTCTTCTGATTATCAGATGAGTATTCTTCTTCATCTGAGTCTGAATCAAGACTAGGTAGATAGACAGTTCTATGTTTAGTCTTGGTTAGTTCAATTTTATCTAGACTTTTAGAAATTTGGTTCACTTTATCTGAGAAGGAATACAACTCATCAAAAACAACATGAGGAGTTTCCTCCACACAAAGGGTTGTCTTGTTGAAAACTCTAAATGCCTTGGAAGTGTTGGAATATCCCAAGAATATTCCATCAGTTGCCTTAGCATCAAAAGTTCTCAACTTAGATTTCCCATTGTTATGGATGAAACACTTACAATCAAAAGCTCTGAAATATGAGATTCTTGGAATCTTACCCTTCCAAATCTCATAAGGAGTCTTACCCTTGTCTTTAACAACCAAGCACCTGCTCTGGGTATAACAAGCTGTGTTGATGGGTTCAGCCCAGAGCCTGTGAGGGGTTTCATACTCGGCTAACATACTCCTGGCTGCTTCCTTCAAGGTTCTATTCCTTCTTTCAACCACTCCATTTTGTTGAGGAGTTATTGCTGATGATGTCTCATGAATAATTCCACACTCATTGAAAAAGTTAGATAAACAAGAATTCAAAAATTTTGTGCCCTTATCACTTCTTATTTTAATAAAATTAACACCCTTTTCATTTTGAATCTGTCTGAACAGATCAGGGATCTTGTTAATAGTCTCATTTTTCTTGAAAAGAAATATAACTCAAGTATATCTAGAAATATCATCTACTACAACAAGAGTATATTTCCTTCCACTGAAACTGAGAGGAGAAACAGGTCCAAACAGATCCAGATGAAGTAGTTGTAAAACTCTTTCAGATGAAGAGGTGTTAATACTCTTAAATGAGTGTCTAGGCTGTTTACCTTTTTGACAAGCATCACATTTAAGATCAGTAGATAAATTTTCTCAGGTAATCCCTTAACAATGTTCTTTTTAGCCAGCTTACTAAGGGTCTTGAAATTCAGATGACTAAGCCTCTTGTGCCATAGCCAGCTGAGATCATCTCCACCCTTAGCTATCAGATAAGTATCTTTAGGACAACTATTAAAGTTGGCCACATAGACATTACCATGTCTGAAGCCAGTTAAAAGCACCTTATCTGAGGAACTATCTAAGATATCACATTTATCTTTAGAAAATTTGACAAGAAAACCCTTATCACAAAGTTGGGAAACAGATAGCAGATTATGTTTCAAACCTTCAACAAAATATACCTCAGATACCTAAATATCCTTGATAATCAGAGTACCTACTCCTTTAGTCTGTCCACAATTGTTGTCTCCAAATAATACTCTTGGACCATCAATGCTCTGGAAATTTGATAGTAGCCTCTTGTTATATGTCATGTGTTGTGAACAACCATTATCAATGTACCATATAGAAGCTAATATCTCTTCCTTGAGTGATGATCCCTGTGAATCCTGAAAAACAGATTAGTTATAAGGTACCCTAGTGATCTTGGGTCCTTGATGGTCAAGCATCACTTTAGGTAACCAGACAAAAATCTCATTTTCAAATAATAAATCAGACTTGGTCTCTCTACCAAATCTGTCTACAATTGTATCACTTTTAAATGATAACTTGTTGTATTCAGATTTAGTAATTTTCCTGAACTTAGGAAATGTGGGATAACATCTGCTTCTCCCATCAAAAGGACTGTAATAAGAATTTCTTCTTATTTTGGTTCTTGGAGTTCTCTTAGTCTGATAAGGAGTCCTCAGCTGAATTTTTGTTTTCAAGCTGGGAGATGCAGTCCTTATTGGACTAGATGGTTTCCAAGGACCAATTCTAATCTCTTTTGGATGATCAGATGCTTTTACAAATTTCCTAGGTTTCTGATCGTCTGATTTACTATTTTTATCATAACCAAGACCTGTTTTGTCATGGGATTTTTTAGATGTATTAAAGATGTGATCTATTGCTGATTGTGAATTTTTGCTGGTCTATTACTAATTTTGAAGACTAGCTTCTCATTGTCTTTCTTAATTAATTCATTTTCAGCACAGATTGTTTCAAATTTGTCTTTTAAAGTTTTCAATTCACTTTCTAATCTTTCAGGTAAGCTGGCTGATGTACTAGCCTCAGCCTGGGGAAAATATTCCCCCTTGAATGTTTTCTCAGTTTCTGGATAGTTCATCACCTGCTTTCCTTTAATTAGAATTTGAATTTGATCCTTTAATGTTGGTCCTGGAATGTTGAGTTGAATAAAACCTCGAGTTAGCCTTCAAGAACAAAATCTAGAAAGGGGGGTTTGAATAGATTTTGTAGATTTTTTTTATCTCCCAAAATCAACTCAAAGAATCAGATTATCACAACGGAATATAATTGAGAACTCAACTTTTAACAAGATCAAAAGCAAGGCTGATATTCAGATTTTAGTTAAGATTCTGAATTTTAATCTTGAATTAAAAAAATTGTAACTTGAACAGAAATTAAAGAAAGCAGTAAATAACACCAGGTTTTATAGTGGTTCGGATTATAACAATCCTACATCCACTCTCCTTCTCCAAACCTTGAAGAAGGGTCTTCACTAGCTGCTTACTTACTTACTGTACAAACTTTACAAATTACAACTTGATCTTCAACTCTTCAAAAATCTAATCAACTTTCTGAAATCTAACTCTAAGAATAAGATGTGTTTTTGAAGATGTGAAGTGAAGTGTTCTATAAACACTTAGAAAATATTTGAAACCTCTCTTGACAAAACTTTGTGAAATCAATAGTGAATAGTGTGAAAAATCAAATTCGCATAAGTGTCTAGAAAAATAAAATCTAGTCCTACTTATAAGTCTGAAAAGACAGTTAGTTTGTTAGTTAGTTCTAACAAACTGAAAACTGCTTAACAAACCTATTCTTGAAAACTGCTCTTGACCTCAGCTGATTCTTCCTACTCGTCTGCAGCTGACTTGGTGAAGACTTGCCTTTCTTATTCTACTCAGCTTGTCTTGACCTCGTCTGAGCTTCTCATGATCGTCTCCTGCAGATGGTAAGATTTGAGCTTGTCTTCAGATGGCTTGTAAACTTTGATCTCCAGCTAACTTAATCAGTTCTCGACCTAGTCTGATCAGCTTAGCATCAAACTCTGATCTGAGCTGTTTATCAACGTTGTCTGCTCCTCTGGATTGTTCCTTTTAACTCATCAAAACTCTACTTGATCTAACAATTTCCCCCTTTTTGATGATGTTAAAACTATAAAAGAAACATGCTCACAGCTGATGTTAGTCAAAGTTATTTAAGTCAATCAGATAAGCAAGTTAGAATTCATTCACACTATCAATTCAGATTAAAGCATTTTAGTTCACACTTAGAAAGTTTTGAACTAAAAATTCTTTATTCATAAAAATTTTACAAAAGAAAACAAATTTTAGTCTTAAAAAAAATTTAGACTTTAAGAAACAAATTTTGCAAATATTGAGTCTGAGATGATAAATTTTCTCAGATCTTTCATACTTAGAAAAAAAAAAATTTTAAGTTCCTTAAAACAGTAAAGAAAACTTTTAAAAAAAACACAAGTAAAACAGATAAGAACCAGTCATCTCATTCATATTCAGCTCATTTACAAATTTACATATGGAACAGATAAGAAGATAAAGGATAAGAAAATTGAAGCTTATCTAATCTGTCCATCTGACTTTTTCTGGAAGCTGCATCCAATCAAATATTCGAGTTCTTAGCTCAGCAATTTCCTTTGGATCAGTCAACCTCATCTGATTTATACCATAGTTGATAGTTGACCTGATCCATTCCTTGTCTATCGAGCCATCATCTTTCAGCTTTATCGGAATGGATGAGTAGTCTGGAGCGACCAAATCCACGTTGTACCATTCATCTCCTTCATCAAGAAGTTTCTGGTACAAACTCGGATTTTCCTTCTCCATCCAATCATGCCAAGCGATCGTCTCATTGGCTGATGACGCTCCAACTCCTTTGCAAATGTACCAGAAGAAGGTCCACTTGGCTTCGTACTTCATGTACTCAGCTGCCCACGACGGATGTGCAATCATTTTCGGGGGGGCATCAGTCCTTTCCTCAGGTCTAATCCAAGCTGCCTCTGCTCCTCCTCCAGCAGATGGGACTACCCACTTCTTCTGGGATTTATCAAAAATGCGGCCAGCCTCCTTTGCCGACTTAATCTTCCTCCTGGCTTCCCTCCGGCCATAGTACACCTTTTCAGCCTTGATCCGTCGGTCCCTTTCTGCCTCTATCCTAAGCTGCTCAGCTGATTTTTCCAGTGGCCTCTTTCCAACAGCTTTAGACATCAGGCTCTGTCTGATAGGCGACACGACCTTCTCTGCCTCCTTTTCCTTCTCTTTCTCTACCACCACCAACTCTTTCCCCTTTCCCTTCTCAGCTTCAGCTTTGGCTCTAGCCTCCTCCTTCCTCTCTCTGATCTTAGCCATATATCTTTCAGATTTCAGCTCAGTTTCTTTCTTTCTGGCCAGCTCATCTGCCCTGATTGCTTCCTCAATCTGATCAATTCTAATTTTTAAGGCAGTGAGATCATCTGATTGGCTAGCTGCTGAAAGTTTGATCTGGTTAAGCTCGGCTTTCACAATCTCCACATCTTCCCCCTTTTTAACATCATCAAGTAGCATAGCAAGCTGCTCCTTGATAACAGTAAAATAGGTGGAAGTTGAGGATTGATTGAGGAGGATCTCATCGGCCAGCAGTTGATTGTCAGCCTGGGTCTGGATTCTCAGCTCTCCAACCTCCTTCTTCACTACTTCCAGCTCTTCTTTGACAGCCAGTTTAACAGTATTTGAAATAGAAGATAGAAGATTTACCTCAGATGCTTTTAGCATGTCTTCCATAGTTACACTGACAGAATCCACGATGTCTGCAGTCTTCATTGTGAGCATCTGAGTGAACTTATCCTCTACCCTCTTCTCCAGCTGATTTAGAATCGAAGAAAAGGTGGATATTGGGCTGCTGGGAGGGACAACTGGTAGGGTTTCAGATAAGCCAAGGCGGCTTCGTAGGATAGAATGACTGATAAGGATGAGATTCCAGCAGACTCCAAAACAACCTTCTCCCAGGAGATGAAGTTGTCCCAGCCTACTTCATCAGTGAACAGGCTCATCTCCTCCAGATCACTAGTCCTCAGATGATGGACCAGCCAGATCTCAATGAATTCCTTCATTACTTCAGGGTTAAACTGGAGAGGCTTGCCTCTCGGCAGATGCGGTTCGCTCAGAGCTGGGATCTTCCAGCACCTCCGTCTCAGCCTGTACCGCTAAAGCTATTTGCAGTGTTACAGCCTCCTCTGGTAACAGACTAGCAGGAGTTGAGGAAGACTCCCCAACTGTATCAGCAGCCTTGACCAGCCTCCTTCTGGTCCTCCTCCGAAGTGGTTGAGCCACTTCCGTTTCCACCCCAGCTGCTTCCTCAGCTGGCTAAGCAGCTGGTGCCTCTTACCTGGCTGCTGGGATCTCAGCTTCTGGTACCTCTACTTCTGGTACCTCAGCTGGCTGTCTCTGTACCCCAGCTGCTGCCAATTCAAGTCTCTGGGCCTGTGCCTCGTCTGATTCATCGTCTGAGTCCGGCAGTCCACCCAATCTCTCATTTTTTGTAAGCAAACCCTTTTGCTTAGAAAATTTCTTCTTTCCTTCCCTCGTCTGACCCTCTTATTCAGTCCATCCATCAGTACTGTGATCTTATTAAACAGACTCACAGTAGACTGAGGAACCCAATCTCCAACCGTAGGGTTAAAAACCAACCTTGCCTGCTCTTCCTTTAACCTCCTAAATAGCAATTCTACCCAGTCAACCCTTACACCATCAACTATAGCTCTCATACAACACAGCCTAGACTTAGTAACCCCGTCATGTGAACTCTGATCACCCAGAATTGACTTAGTTACTATAGTCATCAACAGCCTATATTTCCTTCTCAACATGTGCTTTTTCAAATCCCTCCTTGTTCCCCTATATGTAACCCTGGCGAACAAATCAAAAGATTGTTCCCATTCCTCTTCCTTATATATTAATGGATTCACACCCTCAGCCGATGTATCCAAAGTCCTAGCCACATTTTCTTTAGTATACTCCAACCTAGTCCCCTCTACAGTAGTACTAAACCCGTCATCAGAAAACTCACAGTTTACCAGAAATTCTGCACCTATGAAGTCCATTGTTTTGTTTTCTGCGGATTTGAGTGAACAATACCCTCGTAGTCTTGATGCTTCCAACAGCCTTAAAATTTCGCTGGATTCCCTGTCCTGAGTGGTTTCAAAGTCGACATACATCTCGGCTTTGAGTTTATTTTTAACTGCTTCAGTATTCATTTTGAAATTTGAGACTGATGCAGTTATATAAGTGGGAGGTCCAGAAGGTTGGGATGAAGAAGAAGCCATTTGAATAATTTTTGTAAGAAAGGATTTTTACAGAGGTTTTTGATAAGTGAAATGTGAAAGTGAAAAATTTTAATGAAGAAGGTAAGATTTTAAACTTAGAGGAGAGAGAGGGAAAGTTTGGGAATGCAAAACGTGGCACGATCTCAGAGTTTTTATTTTAAACCGTTGATTTTAGGAGGCGCGTGTAAAACATCGACGGTTTAGCGAGAAAAACGATTGAAAGTCAGGCGCGTGGTCTTCACGTGTCTTGAATTGTGTAAAAAGTAACCGTTTATCCTACGGATTAGACGGCTAATAGACTTACTTTATCAGAAGTAATTAGTATACCTGACGTAAGCAATGAGGTGCCTTACTTAATACTCAGGTATTCTATTTCAGACTTGGTAAAATCAGACTTGATCAAATTGATCTTATCTGATATTTTTCAAAAACTCTCTCCTAGTCTGATTTTTGAAAGCCACAAAAATTTAAAACTTACAAAGTATTTTCAGCTTGGTTACAAAGTTCAGATTACTTGAACTACACACACTTAAGGACTTATTGAAAACAAAGATTTTGAGAAGAACAAAGATGAAGGTTTTCTGAATGAAGAGATTTATGAGACTAACCTGAAATACCTGTTCCTGCAAACAAACTCATCAAAACTTATTAGTAGCTGAGGTAGATCAGATAAGGTGCAGATAAGCATCTGTTTTTCAGAAAATCAGCTGACTATTGTGCCCTAGTCTGATTTACCATATGTAAGATAAGCAATTATCATGTCAGATAAGGTCAATATGACTAATCCTTGATTCTTGATTCCTAAACAGGAGATCAATGATATCAGCTACCTAATTGTCCTTTGACTCAGATCTAGTCTGATAATTCTTTCTAGACATAATAAACTAAATTGAGAGAGAAGAATTAAAAAAAACAGAATTAGAGATTTACTAACGAAGCATCTAATAAACCTAATTCTACAGATAATTCTTTATACCTCGTCTCTGCCAGTGGTTTTGTCAAGATGCCTGCTCTTTGAAAGTCGGTCAAGATCTTCTCAAGTCTAATATCTCCTTTCTCTACATGGACTCGGATGAAGTGGTGTCTGATGTCTACATGCTTGCATCTTGTATGAAGAACTGGGTTCTGAGTAATAGCTATGACACTATTACTATCACAAAAGACAGGTACATCTTTGGTGATAATATTATAGTCCCTTAGCTGTTGACTTATCCAGATCAGCTGTGAACAACAACTTCCAGCTGCCATATACTCAGCTTCAGTTGTGGAAGTAGCTACAGAGGTTTGTTTCTTAGACAACCATGAAATCAGCTTACTTCCAAGAAATTGGCAAGTACCAGATGTAGATTTTCTATCTATCTTACACCCAACAAAATCCGAATCTGAGTATCCAGACAGCTCAAAGTTGTCATCAGCTGGATACCACAATCCAACATTTACTGTTCCTTTCAAATACTTGAGGATTTTCTTTGCTGCTTCAAGATGGCTTTTCTTAGGATTAGCTAGAAATCGAGCACAGACTCCAACTGCAAATGAAATATCAGGTCTACTAGCAGTTAAATATAATAAGGAACCAATAAGACCTCAATACACAGTTTGATCAGTGTCTTCTCCCTTCTCCATCTGGATCCATTGAAAAATTTGTCACCATAGGTATCTTAGCTTCTCGGCTGGTACCTATTCCATATTTTTCAATAAGATCTTTTGTATATTTGGCTTGGTTGATGAATATTCCCTTCTTTGTCTGCTTGACTTGAAGTCCTAGAAAATATGTCATTTCTCCCACCATGGACATTTCAAATCTGCTTTTCATAAGACTACTAAATTCTTCACATAAGGATATGTTAGTTGATCCAAAAATTATATCATCAACATAAATTTGAACTAACAAAAGATCACAACCAAACTCTTTTCTAAAGAGAGTTCTATCAATTCTACCTTTAACTAAACCATTTTGAGTTAAATAATCAGACAAGGTGTCATACCAAGCTCTTGGTGCTTGTTTAAGTCCATATAGAGCTTTCCTTAGTTTATAAACCTTGTCTCCTTTGACAAAGCCAGGAGGTTGCTCTACATAAACTTCCTCAGCTAAGATTCCATTTAAGAAAGCTGACTAAACATCCATTTGAAAAACTATGAATCTTTTAAAATGCAGCATAGGCTAAAAACAATCTTATGGCTTCCAGACGAGCTACTGGTGCAAAGGTTTCATCATAATCAATACCCTCTGATTGTGAATAACCTTGAGCAACTAATCTGGCCTTATTTCTAATCACAATATTGTTTTCATCCCTTTTATTTTTAAAGACCCATTTAGTTCCAATGACTTTTTGATGATGAGGCCTTTCAACAAGCTCCCACACATCTTGTCTTTGAAACTGATTTAGTTCTTCTTGCATGGCATTAATCCAGTTGGAATCAGTTAAAGCTTCTGTAATTGATTTAGGTTCAAGTAATGACACATAGCAACTGAACATACAATCTTGATTTAGTTGGGTCCTCGTCTGGACACCAGAGTCTAAATCTCCAATTATCTGCTCAGCTGGGTGATATGACATTACTTTCTTACCTTTATCTTTTACAGTAGATGATATCTTGTCTGAATTATTTATTTCAGATGATTCTATGTTACCTTCTGATAATTCTACCTGATCAGCTGATGTGTTGTTGGTCGTCTGATCAGCTGATGTGTCATTGGTTGTCTGATCAGTTGGTAGATCAGCTGTTGAGGAAGTTCTTTCAGGTTCTTTTCTTTTGTCTGATTCTTCCTCTTCATCTGAATCTGATTCTTGATTGTAGAATTTTATGGTTGATCCTTTGATAGTCATCTGATTCAGATTATCTGATATCTTTGTGATGTCCTTTGTCTTATCAAACTCAAAAAAAGATTCATCAAATACCACATGGGGTGTTTCTTCTACACACTAGGTTGTCTTATTAAAAACTCTATATGCCTTTGATATAGATGAGTATCCTAAGAATATCCCATCTGCTATCTTGGCATCAAAGGTTTTTAATTGAGATTTCCCATTATTGTGTATGAAACATTTACAGCCAAATATACGAAAATATGAAATTTTGGGAGATCTTCCCTTCCAAATTTCATAGGGAGTTTTACACTTATCCTTGACAATCAGACTTCTATTTTGAACATAGCAGGCTGTATTCACTGCTTCTGCCCAAAACCTATGAGGAGTGTTGAATTCAGATAGCATTGTTCTAGCTGCCTCTTTCAAGGTCCTGTTTCTTCTATCAACAACTCCATTTTGTTGTGGAGTCCTTGCTGCAGATGTTTCCTGAGCTATGCCATTCTCAATGCAGTAGTTAGAAATCCATTTATTTAGGAATTCAGTACCTTTATCACTTCTAATTTTAACAACATTTAATCCTTTTTCATTTTGAATCTTTTTAAGAAATTCTAGAATCTTAGTCATAGTCTCATTCTTTTTGTACAAGAAAATAACCCAAGTAAATCTTGAAAAATCATTAACAATTACTAAGATGTATTTTCTTCCACTAAAGCTGAGAGGAGTTACTGGACCAAACAGATCCATAAGAAGAAGTTCCAAAATTCTTTCTGAAGAAGGATTACTTATTGTTTTAAAAGAAGTTTTGGTCTGTTTTCCTTTTTGACAAGAAACGCATACATGGTTCTTTGAAAATACTTTATCAGGGAGTCCTTTAACTAAAGATTTCCTTGCAATCTTGTTAAGAGTTTTGAAGTTTAAGTGACCAAGTCGTCTGTGCCACAGCCAACTTAAGTCATCTGAACTCTTAGCAGCAAGACAAGTATCCTTAGGACAGCTTTTGAAGTTGGCAACATAGATGTTACCTTGTCTTACTCCAGCCAATAGAATATTTTCATTGATACCATCTAAAACATAGCATGCATTATGAGTAAATTTGACACAAAACCCTTTATCACAAAATTGTGAAACAGATAGTAGGTTGTGCTTCAATCCTTCCACGTAGTAAACTTCTTGAACATGAACATCTCCAATCATTAGTGTTCCTACACCTTTAGTAAGTCCATAGTTGTTGTCTCCAAACATCACTCTTGGTCCATCAATGGTCTGGTAGTTAGAGAGAAGTCGTCTTTCATAGGTCATGTGCTTGGAACAACCACTATCAATATACCAGATGACCTCAAGAATATCTCCTCTATCACCTATCTTCTTGTCTTCCTGCAATCACAAATTTATTGCTTATGTACCCTTTGTATTTTGGGTCCTTTCATGTTAAGTTGACTCTTAGGAATCCAGATAAAAATATCAATGTTCTTTAAAACCATAGATTGAAGCTTGCATCCATATCTATCTACTAAGATAAGACTTTCAAGATCAATCTGATTCAAATGATCTTTTGAAATTGTCTTGAATCTTGGTATGAATGGATAAGATCTGCTTCTTCCATCAAAGCTATTATACCTAGGATAAATCTTTGATTTAGTCTTAGGTTTAGCCTTAGGAGTTACTTTCCTCGTCTGGTTTTTCTTTTCAGAAGTATCAGATGAGGTAATTAATTCCTTTGGTTTCCAGGGACTGAATAAAGTTTCTACCTTAGGTTTAGTTGCTTTCACAAAGACTCTGGATTTTATGGGATCATTTTTCTTATTCCTATCAAAACCTAATCCAGTTTTATCACTAGACTTTTGAGATGAATTGAAGATTTTATCTATGATGGTTTGAGAATTATTCATAAGTCTGTTGGAACCACCGATCGCCGACTCTACGAAAATATCAGACTCGGGATCAAAATCACACAAACGCAGCGGAAATAATTGTACCTTTATTCACCGTAATAGGTGAAGACAAACCAGTTCTAAGGTCAGAACTGCGATCGAAGGATGAGCCTCGAACCTCACGGTCTTCTGCCGTATTCCTATCCCTTTCCCTTGGACGCCGAGTGGTCGACGATCCTCCAAGGAATCGAGAATCCGCCTCCCTCGATCTCACGTTTTTTCACACGCTGGAGACTCTGATGTTAGGGTTTATTTATAGGCTACAACAGGGGACCCTAAGGAGGAATTAGGGTTGGGCCTCCCGATGGGCCTAAATATCCTGTGTTCGATCCGAACACTTTACTTAAGCCCATCAATTATAACTCAGTCCACTAAAGAATTATAATTGAATTACCGTCCCTAATCCCATATTATTATATGGGCTCCTTTATTATGTGTACGTTTATTTCCCGTGTTTAAGATATCGAATGTCCATAAATTAATTAAATTACTCGACAACTTAATTAATTTATATCTAATTCCAAGAGTAGTACCACTCATCTTTATTATTATGTCGGATTAAATCCACCTGCAGGGGTTTACATAATAATCTTTATGAGCTCCTCAAGGGGACATCATCATCCTAAATAATTAGGACACGGATTCCTTCTATAATCAACAAAGACACTATATAAACAATGTTATCTCCCAATTCACCGAGCCTATTGATTTAATAAATCTCACCCATTGGTAAATCAAAGAAACATACATTGAGTACACGTGCCCATTATTATATAGGGATTAAGAAGACGTACATCCATAACAACAGAGGTCTTGTTCTTTTATATAGTCAGTACAAATTGAACAACCTCATATGGTCCTGCTCAATACATACAAAATGTACTAGTGTAACTTTATAGTCAAGATAGACTAATACCAAATTACACTACAACCGTTCCAATGATTTGTCCAAATCCATTTTGGTTGTGAGCTATTATTTATAATCTATAAGGCACTGATAACATGATCTTCTGTGTGACACCACACACCATGTTATCTACAGTATAGATTAATCTGAACAAAATAATGATATATATAACAATCATAAACAATAAGTATTTTGATCATAATGAATCTCATATGAAAAAAGATGTTCATACTCAAGAAAGATGTTCATACAAAAGCTAGGCTTATAGTATACATCCTAACAATCTCCCACTTATACTAAAAGACTATGCTTCCATAATTGCTGCCATACATCTGATTCCCATCCCTTCAACATGCCCATCAAAAGCTTTCGCTGGAAGAGCCTTTGTGAAAGGATCTGCTAGGTTATCCGCTGATGCAATCTTGGCGACAACAACTTCTCCTCGTTTTTACGATGTCTCGTGTCGTGGGTACTTGCGCCAATGTGTTTGCTTGCTTTGTGGGCTCGTGGTTCCTTCGAGTTTGCCATCGCACCATCAAGTTATCACAATAAATTGTGATAGCTTTAGGCAAACTAGGAATCACTTCTAAGTCCATCAAGAAGTTTCGAGCCATACAGCTTCTTTGGCTGCCTCGGAGGTCTGCTACATACTCAGCTTCCTTCCATGGTGGAGTCCGAAACGCATTTCGCTTTACACTCCTCCATACTATGGCTCCACCTCCCAAGGTAAACACATAACCCGAGGTAGATTTACCGTTGTCCCTATCCGATCGAAATCGTAGTCTCATGTAACCCTCAAGAAGTAAAGTATTCGCTTGGTAAACCAAAGATATAATTTCTAGTCCTTTTCGTACTTTAAAATATGCTTTACCGCAGTCCAATGTCCTTGTCTCTGGGTTACTTTGATATCTCAAACCATGCCCACGGCAAAACAGAGATCTCGGCCTCGTACATAGCATTGCATACATTAGGCTTCCTACAGCCGAAGCATAAGGAATCGCCTTCATGTCCTCTATCTCCTTTGGTGTCTTAGGACACATTTCTTTAGATAAAGGTACTCCATGTCGAAAAGGTAGAAAACCTTTCTTAGAGTTTTGCATGCTAAAACGAGCCAAGATAGTATCAATGTATGAAGCTTGAGATAAGCATAACATTCTTTTCTTGCGATCCCTTATAACTTTGATCCCAAGAATATGTCCAACTTGTCCCAAGTCCTTCATATCAAACTGCTTGGACAACCATACCTTTACGCCCGACAACACCTTGACATTGTTGCCAATGAGCAAGATGTCATCTACGTATAGTACAAGAAATACCACCACATTTCCGTCACTCTTCTTGTATACACATGACTCATCCGGACATTGAATAAATCCATAAGACTGGATTACCTCATCAAAACGGATGTTCCAAGATCTCGAAGCTTGTTTCAACCCATAAATGGACCGATTAAGCTTACACACAAGATGCTCTTTGCCCTTTGCGATGAATCCTTCTCGTTTGCTTCATATAGATGTTTTCTTCAAGACTTCCATTAAGGAAAGCTGTCTTGACATCCATTTACCAAACCTCATAATTCATATGAGCAGCAATAGACAAAAGAATCCGGATAGACTTAAGCATGGCTACCGCGAAAAGGTTTCCTCATAATCGATTCCTTCTTTTTGAGTGTACCCCTTCGCTACAAGCCTTGCTTTGAAAGTTTCTACTTTCCCGTCTGTTCCTCTTTTTCTTTTGTAGACCCACTTACAGCCCAATGGCTTTTACACCATTTGGTGGTTCTACTAGCTCCCGGACTTGATTAGAATCCATAGATTCTAATTCAGATTTCATTGCTTTTTCCCAAGATTCTGCATCTTTATCTTGGAGTGCTTCGTCATAGCTCCAGGATCCGATTCGTGTTCACTGGTACTAAGTCCGAAGACTCTCCCAAAAACATGAATCTATCAGGGTTGTCTAACAACCCTCCCACTACTGACGAGGCACTTGTGGTAATAGTGTATCATTAGTAGCAGATGGTGCCGACACATGTGGTATCTCATCTTGTACTCTTGGTACTAAGGTAGAAGTTTCTCCCCTTATTTCTTCTAAAATAATTTTACTCATGGGCTTGTGGTCCATTACATAGTCCTCTTCTAAAAATCGGGCATTTGTGCTAACAAGTACCCTCTCGATCTTTAGGACTATAAAACAAACCACCTTTCGTTCCTCTAGGATAGCCCACAAACAAACCGAACTTCGTACGAGATTCCAACTTATCAAGATCTCCTTTCAAAGACATGTGCTGGACTACCCCATATCCTAATATGTTTCAGACTAGGCTTACGCCCATTCCACAATTCTCGTGGGAGTAGAAGATACTGTCTTAGAAGGAACCAAGTTCAAAATGTACGCTGCCGTTTCTGTGGCATACCCCCAATACGAACTCGGCAATTCCGAATAGCTCATCATCGATCTAACCATTTCCAAGAGTGTCCTATTCCTTCGTTCCGCCACACCATTCTGTTGGGGTGTACCAGTGCATAATTGGGATTGAATCCCAGCTTTCGATAAGTAATTCCTAAACTCTCCTAAGAGGTACTCGCCACCACGATCGTATCGTAGTGTTTTTGATATATTTACCATGACGCTTCTCCACATCAGCCTTGTACTCTTTGAATTTATCAAAGCACTCGGACTTGCGGCGCATCAAATAAATATATCCATATCTCGAATAATCATCTATAAAAGAGACAAAATATTCGAAACCACCCCTTGCTTGAGTAGACATAGGACCACATAAATCGAATGAACCAATTCCAACACTTCTTTGGCTCTATACCCCTTGGCTTTAAAAGGCCTTTTGGTCATTTTTCCTTCCAAGCGGGACTCGCAGTCGGATAGTTTTCCACTTCCAATGAACTCAAAGGTCCATCGGCTATCAACCTTTGAATCCTACTCAAGTTAATGTGACCTAATCTTAGATGCCAAAGATATGTTTGGTTCATTTTTGAAGGTTCTTTTCGCTTATTTGAGTTAGAAGATGTACTATTAATTTCCATTTGTTGCTTTGTGGGAGTTATTGGATTAAGAGTATATAAATTGCCAATCAACGTGCTGCAATGTATAATAGCACTATTTTTCTTGACAACCACTTTGCTATCAAAAGAAACAGAATATCCATCCAAAAATAACTTAGAAACTGAAATCAAGTTCTTTCTAAAACAAGGTACGTAAAGACAATTTCTCAAAACCAAAGTCTTATTCTTATTAAAAAATAAATAAACATCTCCCACTGCAACAGCTGCTACTCTCGTAGCGTCGCCCATGTAGATGGTAATCTCACCCTCACTAAGCTGCCTGGTTTCCTGGAACCCCTGCAAAGAATTGCAGACATGATCAGTGGCTCCCGTATCTACACACCAGGTGCCGGTAGATAACACCGCTAAACATGTTTCAATAGTTAGTGAATAAGATATACCTTCTTTTTCCTTTTTACGGGGCAATCTACCTTCCAATGTCCTGGCTGCTTGCACAAAAAACATTTGCCCTTAGGCTTCTTCACGCCATTTGGTGGACCAATTTTCTTTGGTTCACCCGCTTTCTTTGCCAAACCAGCTTGTTTCTTTTTCTTCATCACTTTGCCTTTTGGCTTAGATGTAGAAACATTTTCAGCAATATAAGCTTGAGAAGCTTGACGAAATAACCCTTCTGCTGCTTGGAGTTCTGTCAGAAGTTCCGCCATCGAATACAACCTTTTGTTCATGTTGTAGTTCAGGCGAAACTGCTCAAAACTCTTAGGCAGTGTCTGGAGAACGATATCGACCTGGGTTTCCCCATCGATTTCAGCTCCAAGGACTTCCATCTCATTCAAATGAGCCATCATCTTGAGGATATGATCCCTTACGGGTGTTCCCTCAGTCATGGTGGTCGTCATTAAGTTTCTCATGGCTTCTTGCACGGCAGCCCGACTCGGTGTCCGAAGAGTTCTTTGAGATTGAGCATCATCTCATAAGCGAGGGCCATGGCCTGATGCTGATGTTGCAGCACATTTGACATAGAAGCCAAAATGTAACACCGCGCCATCTCATCTGCCTTGACCCACTTCTTATAAGCCTCTTTCTCCTCTTCACTAGAGTTTTCATCGGGTTTTTCAGGACAAACCTCAATGAGTACAAACTTGTACTCTTGGCCGATCAAGACAATGTCCAAGTTTCTTTTCCAATCAATGTAATTAGGACCAAGAAGTTTGTTTTCTTTAAGAATAACAAAGCAAGTGGATTGAAAGCCATGATAAATCCTGAGAAACACGTAAATTCATTATGATCAAAATTAAGAATTTAAATCAATATTGTTTCCCTCAAACAATACAATTAATTTCACCAACACCTCAAAACACCGTGAAGTTTGTATGCCACGATAGTGTGGACGTATACTAATTCAATCATTTGCAAGAGGAGGTTTTAACCATTAATTTCATCATTTTGTCAAACAAAATAAAAATTAATAGTTGGTTTGTCTTTAGCCATACAAATAACAGCACTTACTCCGATGGGGAGGATACTGTTATATGCATCTAAGTGTATACCATTTCTTAATACCAAGTCATATACCTAGGTTTGTGCCTCTTCAGATGGAGAAGATAACACGCTCCTAAATAACTTACTTATAATTATCCATAAGGAAGTTTGATCTAGTGGTCCGCAAACAAACACATCCGATATGGAAGAAGGCACTTAAAACCAACGTTCATGTTTGAATGCATCACTTACAAACCAGAAATGGAGGCTATGGGATTTGTTGAAAAAATAACCCCTCTCCCACTTAGTTATTTAACATGAGGGATATTAATATGCACGAAATATGAAACACATAAAGCATGCTAAACACAATAACACATATGAGAAAGAATAAACATGGAAAATAAAATTCCAACTATTATGGCCTCTTTCATGCTCCCATGTGCTTGAATGTTCTCCGTCAAACGGGGTGCGGGGCAGCGCCCTGCAATACGGGGATCGACCTGGCCGCTCAGGTCGCGGGGATCGACCCTGCAATACGGGGATCGACCTGGCCGCTCAGGTCGCGGGGATCGACCCTGCAATACAGTTTTATCCAACGATCCTATACATCATCTAGATCGAAATAAAACCTACACGACAGACCGCCGTGGTAATTACTATTACAATCATTCACCAACCCAAAACAAAAACCTCGACAGGTCCGAGGGTTTAATACATGCATAAACATACATACTGACCATAATAGTTGGATTTAGGGTTCCTGCAAAAATTATCAGAATATTCGCATACCCAAAAAAGACTACGATTAACATCGAATCCCTAATATAACAGATTTATGATAAGCATGCAAACCCTAATATGACAGATTTACAAATACCATGCAATCTTATTCAATATCAGATTAAGAAACCCTATTGTAACAGATCAAGAAACCCTATTATAACATATCAAGAAACCCTATTATAACAGATCAAGAAACCCTATTATAACAGATCAAGAAACCCTATTATAACAGATCTATGAAAAGCCGAATCAATTGCATAGAGTCAGAAAACACGGCTCTGATACCAATTGTTGGAACCACCGATCGCCGACTCTACGAAAATATCAGACTCGGGATCATAATCACACAAACGCAGCGGAAAGAATTATACCTTTATTCACCGTAATAGGTGAAGACAAACCAGTTCTAAGGTCAGAACTGCGATCGAAGGATGAGCCTCGAACCTCACGGTCTTCTGCCGTATTCCTATCCCTTTCCCTTGGACGTCGAGTGGTCGACGATCCTCCAAGGAATCAGAATCCGCCTCCCTCTGATCTCACGTTTTTCACACGCTGGAGACTCTGATGTTAGGGTTTATTTATAGGCTACAACAGGGACCCTAAGGAGGAATTAGGGTTGGGCCTCCTGATGGGCCTAAATATCCTGTGTTCAGTCCGAACACTTTACTTAAGCCCATCAATTATAACTCAGTCCACTAAAGAATTATAATTGAATTACCGTCCTAATCCCATAGTATTATATGGGCTCCTTTATCATGTGTACATTTATTTCCCCGTGTTTAAGATATCGAATGTCCATAAATTAATTAAATTACTGACAACTTAATTAATTTATATCTAATTCCAAGAGTAGTACCACTCATCTTTATTATTATGTCGGATTAAATCCACTTGCAGGGTTTACATAATAATCTTTATGAGCTCCTCAAGGGGACATCATCATCCTAAATAATTAGGACACGGATTCCTTCTATAATCAACAGCACACCATATAAACAATGCTATCTCCCAATTCACCGAGCCTATTGATTTAATAAATCTCACCCATTGGTAAATCAAAGAAACATACATTGAGTACACGTGCCCATTATTATATAGGGATTAAGAAGACGTACATCCATAACAACAGAGGTCTTGTTCTTTTATATAGTCAGTACAAATTGAACAACCTCATATGGTCCTGCTCAATACATACAAAATGTACTAGTGTAACTTTATAGTCAAGATAGACTAATACCAAATTACACTACAACCGTTCCAATGATTTGTCCAAATCCATTTTGGTTGTGAGCTATTATTTATAATCTGTAAGGCACTGTTAACATGATCTTCTGTGTGACACCACACACCATGTTATCTATAGTATAGATTAATCTGAACAAAATAATGATATATATAACAATCATAAACAATAAGTATTTTGATCATAATGAATCTCATATGAAAAAAGATGTTCATACTCAAGAAAGATGTTCATACAAAAGCTAGGCTTATAGTATACATCCTAACAAAGTCCTAACTTGAGATTTAATTCTCTGTTAGTCCTTTTATAATTCTCATTCTCAGAATAGATGTTTGAAAATTTTATTTTTAAAGAACTCAGTTCCTGTTCTAACTTATCTGTTTTATCAGACAAGGTACTGGTGATCATCTCAATTTGACATTCCCCCTTGAATGTACAGTCTGGTTTCTCACTTTTCTTAGTCTGATTGACCTTAGTTAGATCAGAAATTTGATCTTTTAAATTAAGATTTTCAGTCTCTATCTGTTTATAAGCAGATAGAGCAGTCTCCAAATCTTTCAAAAGTTTATCAACAAGACTGGGATCAGTTTCAGATAAGGTGTCACAGTCATTATCTGATGATGAATAGTAATGTACCTCTTTAGCCATTAGACATATGTCATCATCTGACCCAAAATCAGATGAAGATGAGGATGATGATGTCTCACGAGCTTCTTCTTTCTCAGCTAAGAGAGCTCTCTGGTCAGCATATCTTCTATCTCTTTTCTTCCTCTTTTCTTCTCTCTCTCTGGGAGTGAGTTGAGGACAATCATAGCTGTAGTGACCAGGTTTGCTGCATGTGTAGCATATATCTCCTCTGTCTGTTTTCGGACTACTATTTCCTCGTCTGATAGGTGACCTGTGACTTCTTGACTGATCCTTCTTTTTCTCATTATCTGAACTCTTTTCATCCCTGTCTGATCTATAGTTCCTTCGATCTAATCTGTCTCTTTTTTTTCTTCTGTATTTCATCTTCAGTCTTTCATACCTTTTCAACAAAAGAGCCATTTCTTCTTTTACAGACAAATCAGATGCTTTAGAAATCTTTTCAAATTCATCCTGATGAACAAATGCTACTGTTTTTCCAGATGTGGATGACTCTGCCTCATCTTCTTCATCTTCAATGTGAATGTCATATTCTAGTGCTTTAAGATGAGAGAAGAGAGTGTGATGTGATATTGATGACAAATTATGTGTTGCCTTGAGAATATTAGCTTTCTCTCTCCATCTTTTGCTCAAAGATCTGAGTATTTTGTTGTTAATTTCTTTCTCAGTGTAAGTCTTACCCAAATCGGCTGCTTTGTTCACAAGATTAGTCAATCTCACGTCCAGTTGATCTACAGTTTCACCATCCTTCATTTTGAATGTGTCAAATGCATGTAGAACAGACTGAAGCTTATTTTCTTTGACCTGTTCAGATCCTTCACAAATTCCAGCAAGAGTCTCCCACATTTCTTTGGCAGTCTTGCATCTTTTAACCTTTTCAATCCAATCCTTACTTAAAGTCTCAATGATCTCAGTTCGAGCTACTTGATCAGGATTATGGACCTTTCTTTCATCATTTGTTAACTCAGAGCTCTTCTTTTCTTGTCTGGTCCTGGATTCAGCTGACTCAGCTCCAGTGCTGGTTCCTCCATGATAGAATTTTATAGGTCCCTCTTCAAGAACCTCTTCCATCCTATCATGAATGGCTTTTAGGTGATTCTCCATCCTAAATTTCCAGTAATCATAATCTTCAATAGAGAATTCAGGAAGATTTCTTGACTTCTTGTTTTTCCTTGATGACATGATGAAACAAAGGAACAAAATACTCCACAAACTAATTAGTAGCACTGTTAGTAAAAGAAGAAAATGAAGAAAATCAAGATAATTTCAGAATCTTATTCAAGACCTAAAATCAATATCAGAACAGCTTAACACTGCTCTGATACCACTTGTTGGTCCCGGAATGTTGAGTTGAATAAAACCTCGAGTTAGCCTTCAAGAACAAAATCTAGAAAGGGGGGTTTGAATAGATTTTGTAGATTTTTTTTATCTCCCAAAATCAACTCAAAGAATCAGATTATCACAGCGGAATATAATTGAGAACTCAACTTTTAACAAGATCAAAAGCAAGGCTGATATTCAGATTTTAGTTAAGATTCTGAATTTTAATCTTGAATTAACAAAATTGTAACTTGAACAGAAATTAAAGAAAGCAGTAAATAACACCAGGTTTTATAGTGGTTCGGATTATAACAATCCTACATCCACTCTCCTTCTCCAAACCTTGAAGAAAGGTCTTCACTAGCTGCTTACTTACTTACTGTACAAACTTTACAAATTACAACTTGATCTTCAACTCTTTAAAAATCTAATCAACTTTCTGAAATCTAACTCTAAGAATAAGATGTGTTTTTGAAGATGTGAAGTGAAGTGTTCTATAAACACTTAGAAAATATTTGAAACCTCTCTTGACAAAATTTGTGAAATCAATAGTGAATAGTGTGAAAAATCAAATTCGCATAAGTGTCTAGAAAAATAAAATCTAGTCCTATTTATAAGTCTGAAAAGACAGTTAGTTTGTTAGTTAGTTCTAACAAACTGAAAACTGCTTAACAAACCTATTCTTGAAAACTGCTCTTGACCTCAGCTGATTCATCCTACTCGTCTGCAGCTGACTTGGTGAAGACTTGCCTTTCTTATTCTACTCAGCTTGTCTTGACCTTGTCTGAGCTACTCATGATCGTCTCCTGCAGATGGTAAGATTTGAGCTTGTCTTCAGATGACTTGTAAACTTTGATCTCCAGCTAACTTAATCAGTTCTCGACCTAGTCTGATCAGCGTAGCATCGAACTCTGATCTGAGCTGTTTATCAACGTTGTCTGCTCCTCTGGATTGTTCCTTTTAACTCATCAAAACTCTACTTGATCTAACATTTAAAGTCAAATTCTCTGTCTCTAGCTGTTTATAAGCAGCCAGAGATGTCTTTAAGTCTCTCAATAATTCATGAATAATAGTTTGATCATTATCAGACACAGATTTACAGGAATCATTATCAGAAGATGAATAATAGATTACCTCTTTAGCCATGAGACCTACTTCATCATCTGATCCAAAATCAGATGAGGATGATGATGATGATGATGATTTTCTTGACTCCTTTTCTTCAGCCAGTAAAGCCCTTTGGTCTGCAAATCTCCTGTCTCTCTTTTTCCTTTTCTCTTCCCTTTCTTTAGGAGTCAGTTGAGGACAATCATAGCTGACGTGTCCTGGCTTGTTGCACGTGTAGCACGTGTCACTCCTATCTGATTTGGGGCTGGAAGGATTTCTTTTAACAGGGGATTTGAATCTTCTCGTCTGGCTCCTATTCTTGTCATCATCTGTTGACTCATCTTCCTTTCTTCTTGATTTGGATCTCGATCTGTCCTTACCTGCAAATCTCAATTTATTTCGTTTATACTTCATTCTTAATCTGTCATACCTTTTGGTGAGCAGAGCCATCTGCTCCTTCAAAGATAGGTCAGCTCCTACAGATTCAGTTGACATCTTGTCTTCTTTGCTGACAAATGCAACAGACTTGGATGAGGTGCTCGACTCCATCTCATCCTCCTCATCTTCTATTTGAATGTCATACTCCAAAGCTTTAAGATGAGAGAATAAGGTATGGTGAGTAATAGAAGATAAATTTTGAGTTGCTTTAAGGATATTGGATTTTTCTCTCCATCTCTTGGTTAAAGATCTCAATATCTTGTTATTAATCTCCTTCTCTGTATAGTTCTTTCCCAGATCAGCTGCTTTGTTGAGGAGATTCGTCAATCTTACATCTAGCTGATCTACAGTTTCATTTTCCTGCATCTTGAAGGTATCAAAGGCATGTAATACAGACTGCAGCTTATTCTCTTTTACTTGATCTGATCCTTCACAAACATTTGCCAGAGTCTGCCACATTTCTTTGGCTATTTTGCATCTTTTGACCTTCTCAATCCAGTCTTTACTCAGAGTCTCAATGATTTCAGTTCGAGCTACTTGATCTAGGTTGTGGATTTTTGTTTCATTATTTGTCAGTTCAGAACTCTCTTTCTCTTATCTGACTCTCGATACAGCTGATTCAGTACCATTGCTAGTGCCTCCATGATAAAATTTTATAGGTCCTTCTTCAAGAACCTCCTCCATCCTATCATGGATAGCCTTGAGATGATTTTCCATTCTGAATTTCCAATAATCATACTCTTCAATTGAAAATTCAGGTAGATTCCTGGATTTCTTGCTCTTGCCTGAAGACATGATGAGATAGAAAAATAAATTACTCCACAAACTTGTTAGTAGCACAGTTAGTAACAATAAAGAAGATGAAGAAAATCAAGAAAATTTCAGAATCTTAGTTAAGACCTAAAATCAATATCAAAACAGCTTAACATTGCTCTGATACCACTTGTTGGTCCCGATTAGTTGAGCAGATTAGATAAAACTTGTATCAGCCTTCTAGGAAAAATCTAGAAGGGGGGTTGAATAGATTTTTCAGATTTTTACAAATCTTTCAAAATTTATTCAAATCACCAAAGTGACACAGTGGAAATTCAATGTTAATCTCAACTTTGTTAAGATCAAAAGCAAACTGATATTTTGGTTTTAACTTTGATTCTGAAATTAATCTTCAAATAAGCTGGAAATTAAGCAAGTAAATAAAAGCAATAAAGAACACCAGATTTATAGTGGTTCGGATTATGAAAAATCCTACATCCATTCTCCTTCTCCAACTTGAAGAAGGGACCAGCTTACTACTTTCTTACTCACAACTTACAGCTTACAACTTACAACTTTCTTCAAATCTTCAAAATACTCCTAACTCCTGCTTGTGAATCTAAGAATTACAATGAATAATGGATTTTGAAGATTACAGGAGAAGTGTTCTATAAACACTTGAAACTTTTGAAAACACTTTTGAAAACACTTGTGAATTGGTTGAGATTGAAATCTGAAAAGTGAATAGTGTGAAAATCAATTTTGCATAAGTGTGTTGAAAAATAAAACTAGACCTATTTACAAGTCTGAAAAGACATTTAGTTTGTTAGTCAGTTCTAACAAACTGAAAACTGCTCAACAAACTTAATCTTGAAAACTCCTCTTGACCTCAGCTGATTTCTTCTACTCATCTGCAGCTGACTTGGTGAAGACTCGCCTTTCTTATTCTACTCAGCTTGTCTTGACCTCGTCTGAGCTCTTCATAATTGTCTCCTGCAGATGACTAGACTTGAGCTTGTCTCCAGATGACTTGCAACTTCTGATCCCCAGCTGACTTAACCAGTCCTTGACCTAGTCTGATCAGCTTAGTATGATCACCTGATCTCAGCTTTTCTTCATAGTTGTCTGCTCATCTGGATTGATCTTTTAACTCATCAAAACTTTACTTGATCTAACATCTTCATATCTCCAATCTTCATAATTGGATGGAACTTGTTGCAAATGAGAAGTATCTTCATAGTTCCTCCAATCATTGTATCCAAATTCTTCATAGTGTGGAGGATACACTCTACTATCTTGATAACACTCTTGATTCCACATGTATGAGTTGTATCCTTCCATCTAGACAAGATAAGCAAGTATCAAATTCCAACAAAAATAACAAAATAAACAAAAATACAAAGGCAACAAGTAGCCACTTCAAACAATTCCTAGGTCTCATATAAGGTGCAAAAACTCATTCCCCGGCAACGGCGCCATTTGATTGGAGTAGTTTTTCGGGTAAGTGTTATTAAGACCAATCAATAAAATATCGAACTCATGGGAAAAAGTATGCACATGAGGCCCTAGAAATACGAGTTCTTAGTGACTATTGATGCAACAAGGGATGACACTAACACTACCAAACACTCGCAAAATACAAACTGAAATCAAGCAAACAAATGATCGAACACCTAGAATGCAGTAACAAAACACAACAATAAATGGTGGGATAGAGGTGCTAGGATTAACATCCATCAATGAATCATCAATCAACAAGCTACAATTGAATCAAATTGCAAATCAACTAAGATAGAAAGCATTAAACCATCATGAAATTAATCACTCCAATAAAATCACAATGTCTAATGTGAGTATCCTTAGTCCTTTTCATATCTCAATGTAGAAGTCCCCAATTCATACAATCATGCAAAATTGAAACTCGATCAAAACCTAATCACGTTAGCTCAACTCTCGCCTATCGCTAGGGTGATTAACCATTAATCTAAAGAGACAATTTTACACAAAGCACAATTAAGAATCACAATTAGGAAACAAACTAATGTGAGTATCCTTAGTGCAACTAATCTCTCGATTCTGAAGCACCCAATCCATACATTCATTCACAATTATCACCCGATTAATCCCATATCACGTTAGTGGAACTCTCGTCTATAGCTAGGGTGATCAAACACTAATCTAAAGAGATAAAAATGCATGAAGCATAATTGAGAATCACAATTAGTAAGCAATCTAGTCAATTGATCTCCAATCATCAACAATCATAGCATAGTCAACCAAATCATCACCAACTTCAATTAACCCAAGCACAAGAGATTTAGTCCATGGTACCACAAACAATACCCATTGGAAGAAGATAGAATTGATCAAACACAAAGCAAATCACAACAATTAAGAAATTAATAAGACAAAAGAGGAAAAACATCACCAAATGATATTCAATCAACAAAAATAGGAATGCTTGAGTCTTCAACACCAATCTCCAAATGAATTACAAGCTTGAATTGAATGGAAAACAAGGATCTAAAGCTAATCTATAGCTAATCTAGCAACAATCAATTGAAATCTAATCCTAAATCTAACTTCTACTCTAACTACAAGGGAAATTGGCTTGGGGCCTAAGAAATCGCCTCAAAACCGCTACTAACTGCTATTATGAATTGTTTGTTGTCTCCCAAATGCTCTGCCTCAGCCTTTAAATAGGCGAATTTCTGAAAAACTTCCCCCTCGAGTCGAGGGTCAGGCCTCGACTCGAGGCCCTTGCAAAACTCCAATCCCTCGAATCGAGGGTCAGACCTCGAGTCGAGGCTTCTGCCTTTTTTCGATTTTGATCCTTTTCTGCATATCCCTCGACTCGAGGCTCTTGTCCCTGGATCAGAGCTCGAGTCCAGGGCACTTTTCTCGCGCGGGGCTTCGGCCCCAACCCCCGTTTTCGTCCGATATGATCGTCTCTTCATTCTAAGTCCAATGGTACTCTCGGATTGGCAAAATTCCACCGAATTACCTGCAAAATGGACGAAGATCATCAAAATCTCACAAATAATACTTTTTAAGCAAAAGAGTAATACTTTTCACATTTAGGGACAAAAACTAACACTTTAGCTCACTTTTTGGACTAAAATAGGCCCTAAAAACATGCATCAATTCAATCCAATCATACAACAATGCATATAACGTGTTTGTAGAAATGCCACAATGAAATTCCCAAACAATTGAAAAATTGGCAAAAATGCAAACTACCCATGCAAAGATCTCCACAATAACGTAATTGAGAGCCAATTGAGAAGAAATTACGTACCTTAATTGTGACATTCAAACTTGAACGAATTATAGAGGAACCCAAGCAATACCACACAAAAGCCCCAAATTGACTCTCAAAAACCCCAAAATTCGAACTTTGATGTAATGTGATGATGTTTATGTGGAAGAGCAGTGTTTGATCGGTGAATTCAGAGCATTTAGTCGGAAAATGCCGTTGGGGAGGAAGGGAATCGGGGAATGAGTGAACCCTCGAGTCGGGATATGTGCAATGCAGAAACAGATCTGCGTATTTAAAATAAACACCAGCCTCGAGTCGAGGCTCAGCCCTCGACTCGAGGGATCCCAAATTTTCGACTATCTCGACTCGAGGGATGTGAAAAAATGACCTCCTCGACTCGAGGCTCCTCCCTCGTGTCGAGGGATATGCAATTTTCAAGATTTTGACTAAGTGTTGACCCCTCGACCCGGGGGATGGGTCACCTTGACCCGGGGTCGAGACTAGGGAATTTTTACGGATTCTCAGGCCCGACCCGACCCCCAAAACTCCTAAAAATGACCTCTAGGCCCCCAACGAACCCAAATATGCAAAAAATTACCGTTTTGGTCCCTCGATTTAAGCCCGGTCGCTCATTCGATCGAGGGGACCGGGGTCTCTTCCTTTTTGCTCATTTTTTTCACCAACTTTTAAGCTCTTCATCCTTTTTAATCTTGAATTCCCTTGCAATTTCGATCTCTTTTCCAATCCATGTAGTGAGTGTACCTACAATAGGGCAAAACAATCATCAAATAATCATAACTAAGAGATGCATTTCTACCATAAACGATCAACACCCACAAACTTGAATGATGACATGAATTCAAAGTTTGGAATGAGAGTGATACAAATACATGCAACTCTAAATGATATCAACAATAAGCTCAATACTCCATATGAATCACTAAGCATGATAACATAACTCCTAAGCATGAGCAATTATGTATCTAGCCAAATTTCCCAAAAAAAAAAAGAAATAAAAACACTAAACTACCAAAAAGCACACAAAAGCAATAAAGGGGATGGGTTGCCTCCCATCAAGCGCTATTTTTACTATCCTATGCCGGACTTATTTGTTCGCTTCCAACGTCTTTCATCGGAATGGCCAAGGATAGCGATCCTCCTTCCCATTATATCTCAATCTTTGTGCTTCGAAATGTAGGAGGTTCACGACATAGATAGGACAACCACATATAGATATGCTTAGTGTCCATGGTTGTCCCCTTTTCTCTCTTGACATTCTTCTTTTCCATTCTTTCCTTTCAAGGATGCCCAAGCGCTTCATCAATTCTTTCCTATAGTCAAAATTCACAAGAGGCGAAATTAAATCATTAGAAGCATCAATATCAATTTGAAGAGTTTGAAGGTATAGAAATGCTCATTTCGATCTTCAAAGCTTCATTTGGTGCTTCTAGATTTTCCTCCTCATTGCTCATGTCCATCAATGGACATTCCTCTTCCTCACTTTTGACAAGGAAACTTTCCACTTCATCCGCCTTGTTTGGACCCTCTACTACATCTTCTCTTTCACTTTTTTCCTCCCATTCTTCTTCTTGATTCTCCATGATGGCTATGTTCTTCACTTGGAGTAGAAAATATTTGAGTTGACTTTTTAACACCATGAATTGAGCTTCGGTGATCTCCACGTTCCCCTCTATCATTGACTCAACCATTGCCTTAGTCTCAAAAATGTTTTCATACAAGGGAAGCATTTCTTCACATCTCGTTTCATCTTCCTCAAATTTTTCTAGCATCACTCCAAGCATCTCTTTCCATAAAGTTCTCACATCATGGAGTCCCCATTCTTCAAATTGAGGAGAAGCTTTTGGCATTGAGTATTCATACTCATAGCCTCTCCTATCATCATAGTATTCCCCTTCCGATGCACCTTGACATTCAAATCCAAGACATGGATCGAATGGATCATAATGCTCATAGTAAGGGAACATCTCTTGAGGTGGGGGAGGAATTGCTTCATATGTCCAATCTTCATAATTGGAAGGAACTTGTTGCAATTGAGAATTATCTTCATAGTTCCTCCAATCATTGTAGCTAAATCCGTCAAAGTGTAGAGAATACACCCTATTATCTTGATAATACTCTTGATTCCACAACTATGAGTTGTATCCTTCCATTTAGACAAGATAGCAAAGTGTTAAATTCACACAAAAATAACAAAACAAACAAAAACACAAACACAAAGGAAACAAGTAGCCACTTCAAACAATTCCTAAGTCTCACTTAAGGCGCAAAAACTAATTCCCCGGCAACGGCGCCATTTGGTTGGAGTAGTAATCCGGTAAGTGGTATTAAGACCAATCGCAAATATAGAACCCAAGGGAAAAAGTATGCATGTAAGGCCCTAGAAATACAAGTTCTTAGTGACTATTGATGCAACAAGGGTTGGCACTAACACTACAAAGCACTTGCAAAATGACAAATCAACAACAAGCAAGCAAATGATCGAACACTTAAGATGCGAGAACAAATACAACAATAAATGGGGGAATTGGGGTGCTAGGGCTAACATCCATCAAGGAATCATCGATCAACAAGCTACAATTGAATCAAATTGCAAATCAACTAAGATAGAAAGCATTAAACCATCATGAAATTAATCACTCCATTAATAACACAATGCCTAATGTGAGTATCCTTAGTCCTTCCCATCTCTCAATGTAGAAGTCCCCAATCCACACATTCATACACAATTATAACCCGATTAATCCCGGATCACGTTAGCTCAACTCTCGCCTATTGCTAGGGAGATCAAACATTAATCTAAAGAGATAATTATGCATGAAGCGTAATTGAGAATCACAATTAGGAAGCAATCTACTCAATTGATCACAATCATCAACAATCATAGTATAGGCAATGAAATCATCCTTAATTTCAATTAACCCAAGCACAAGAGAGTAACCCATGGTGCCAAGGGCAAAATCCATGGGAAGAGAATAGAAATTCACAAACACAAACCAAATCACAACAATTAAGAAATTGAAAATACAAGAGAGGAAGAACATCACAAATTGAATTAAATCCACAAAAAGAGGAATGCTTGAGTCTTCACTACAAATCTCCAAATGAAATACAAGCTTGAATTGATGAACAACTATGATCAAATGCTAAACTAAAGCTAATCTAATCAACATCAATTGAAATCTAAATCTAAATCTACCATCTACTCTATCTACAATTGGAAATTGGCTTGGGGCCTAAGAAATTCGCCTCAAAACCGCCACTATCTGCTCTATCTAATGTTGTCTTCGTTATGCTCTGCTCCAACCCTTTAAATAACGAATTTCTAAAAATCCTCCCCGTCGAGTCGAGGCTTAGCCCTCGACTCGATGGATCTCCATTTTGCCTCTCCCTCGACTCGAGGCTCAGCTCTCGAGTCGAGGCTTCCCTATTTTGCACATCCCTCGACTCGAGGCTCCTCCCTCGAGTTGAGATAGCTCCAAATTTTGACTTTTCAATGTTTTGTCTTATCCCACGAGTCGAGGCCTCTGGCCCTCGACCAGAGGTCGAGACCAGGACATTTTTTTGGCCGGGACTCCGCTTCCGACCCCCATTTTTGTCCATCTCGTCTATCTCTTCATTCTAAGCATGCCGATACTCTTGGATTGGTCAAAATCCACCGATTTACCTGTAAAACGGACGAAAAACATCAATAATCTCACAAGTAATTCTTTTTAGGCAAAAGAGTGATACTCTACACATTTATGCACAAAATCTAACACTTTGGATCACTTTTTGCACTCAAATAAGCCTCAAAATCATGCATCAATTCACTCCAATCAATTACTCACAAGTTCTCTAAAATCACACAAAAAGTCTTCAAAGCATTATTCACATCCACCGCCGCCGACCAATGATTAGGGAGATTCCCCTATTTCCTCATCCCTATCCTCTAGTCCATTTAGCTGTCTCTTTTATTCCTCTTGAGTGATTGTATATGAATCGATATTTTGTTGCTTTGGTTTGTATTAATTTCTTGACTTGATGGATTTGTGGGTACTTGATGATTTCTATTGATGATTTGTATGGATGATGAGTATGACGTGTTTTGGATTTATTGAGCTTTATTGTTTATAGTGATGATTATGCTATATTGTTTTCTTGGATTCCTTACATATTTGTGGATTGATTTGCATTGAGCTTAATTGTGGATTTATTGCATATCTTTGAGTTATCTTTGTTGACATAGTGAGTGTGCTTGAGATTATGTACATGTGCACTTGTGCTTGATTTGCAAGGATTAATTGAATTTTGAAGTGATCATGAGTTGATATGTGGCTTGAAGCTAGCATGCATGATAATTATGTGATGATGAATGTGATTGAAAAAGCTTGATTCATTGCTCAATTTAAGTCCGTGAGCTTTTGTGTCTTTATAATCGTACATCTTATACGGTTGGATGAATTTCTTTGTGAGTGCATCATTCATATATTTGTATGCTAGAACTTGCCCTTGGACTTGTTGAGATTGATCTTTGTGTGATGTCATGAAAGTGATAAGAGGCCATGTTTGAATTGATTAGTCACTTAGCCAAATTTTTTCCCACAAAAAACATTCTATTTCCTTAGTGAGCCATTTTGAGCCTAGTATCCTTATTCTTTGGCAAGTAAAGTGAAATTGAAGCCATAGGCCTATTTTTATGAGCCTTATTGTCTTATGCTTAGTAGATTGTAAAATGTGGTGGAAAGATGTTGTGCTAAGTGATGATTGAAAGTTGAAAGTAAGGTTGAGATGAAAAAATTGAATTGTGAAAAATGTGAAAATTAAAAGAAGAAAAATTCAATTTGTGAGCTTAGGTGAAAAAGAAAGCTCAAAAGAATGGTGGTGTTTGAATTTTGAAATGCAAAAGAAAGAGTGTTGATTGAAAAGAATTGGAAGAGAAGTGTAGTGAAGTGTTTAGCTATCATTCAAGTTCTCTACTATGTTAGTCACTCTTACCTAAACCATTCTACCCATTCCAAAGAGCTTACATTACAACCTTGATGAAAGACCTCTTTGATTCTTGATTGAACACAAATGATTGTGATTGAGATTGAGTCCTTTGGCAAGCTTATGGTGTACATGTTTGTGAATTTGATTATTGAGTGCATATTTACCTTGATACACTTGAGTGAAGAGTGAAACACTCCATGGAAGGAGCAATATTTTGAGTGTTTGATGTTGCATTAGTTTGAGCATGATTCATCTTGATTGCTAGCTGAGAGTTTGTGTTGATACTTGAGTTCATTGATGAGTTCGATGGTCTTATATTTCTTCTACGGTGCCATGAGACATAATTGCAATCAATTCACTCTTTTGTGCTTATTTGCTACGTTGCTCAAGGATGAGCAACACTTAAAGTTTGGGGGTATTATGATTGGAGTGAATTGATGCATGTTTTTAGGGGGTATTTTAGTGCAAAAAGTGATCAAAAGTGTTAGATTTTGTGCCTAAATGTTTAAAGTATCACTACTTTACCTAAAAAGTATTACTTGTGAGATTTTTGATGTTTTTCGTCCTATTTTCAGGTAAAACGGTGGAATTTGGCCAAACCGAGAGTACCGATTTTTCACCTTTCCCTTCAAATTGCTTCTCCCTTAACATTCTCACAAGCGCCAGACTTATCTCAAAGTTATTAGCTTCAATTCTAGGCCTTGAAATGTCATCATAATGCTCACGAAGTTGAGGCTCAAAGAATTCCCTTAATGGCCTACCTTGAGGTGGAGGCTCTTGCATAGGTTATGCTTGGGCTTGTGGTATATGATATGGCTCTTGATATCTAGGCTCATGGGGATATGGCATATGTGGATAATATGGTGGGAATTGTTGTGGATGAGGTGGATAATATGGATATTGATGAGCTTGTGGAGGGTATGGGTATGGATTTTGGTAGGGGAATTGATGTGGTGGCATCCCTTGAGGGAAAGGGCCAACTTGAGCATTATAAGGTATATTGTGCCCATTACCTCCTCCATTATCTTGCACTCTCCCTTCTCCATTACCGTTGCCATTGACCTCCTCAACATGAGGTTCACTAATTTGATCTTCATTCATCAACTCTTCACCTTCCATCATTTCTCTTCTCCTTCTCCCACAAATTCTACGAATGGTAGCTTCAATTTTCGGATTAAGTGGCTCGGGTGGAATACCATTAGACCTTATAATCATGCACCTACAAACCACCAATCCAAGTATCAAAATCTCACAAAAACAAAGAACAAAACAAAAATACAAAAACAACAAGTAGCCACTTCAAACAAATTCCTAAGTCTCACTTTAGGCGCAAAAACTAATCCCCAACAATGGCGCCATTTTGATTGCGGTAAAATCGGGTAAGTGATATTAAGACAACCAAGTTTATCGAACCCAAGGGAAAAGTATGGCCATGAGTCCCTAGAAATATGAGTTTTCAATGACCTATTGTTGCAAATACGGTTTTGGGCTAGAAACACTACACAAATGCTAGGGTGATCAAACACTAATCTAAAGAGATAAAAATGCATGAAGCACAATTAGAATCACAATTAGGGTACTAACTATCTCAATTGATCAACAATCATCAACAATCAAAGCACAAGCAATCAATTCATCCTCAATTTCAATTATCCCAAGCACAAGTGAATTAGCCCATGGAGCAAATTGCAAAATCCATGGGTGAAAAATCTAATTGCATAATCAAAATGCTAATCACAATAATTAAGAAATAGAAATGAGTAGAGAGGAAGAACATCACCAATTGAACCAAATGATCAATAGATTGAATGCTTGAATCTTCAAATGTATCTTCACTTCACTTGAATTACAACTAGAAGGAGAATTTGGCTTGGAAGCTTGAAAATCGCCCAAAAACTGTCTAATAACTGCTATGGAGAGTGGTGTGCTCCGTTTTTCGTTCAAGTGGGTTTAAAAAGAGAAAAAATTGAATTTTGGGGGCCTCGAGTCGAGCTTGTGGTCTTTTAAAAAAAACCAAATGATCAATAGATTGAATGCTTGAATCTTCAAATGTATCTTCACTTCACTTGAATTACAACTAGAAGGAGAATTTGGCTTGGAAGCTTGAAAATCGCCCAAAAACTGTCTAATAACTTCTATGGAGAGTGATGTGCTCCATTTTTCGTTCAAGTGGGTTTAACAAGAGAAAAAATTAAATTTTGGGGGCCTCGAGTCGAGCTTGTGGTCTTTTACAAAAAATAAAATAAAATTTTTCTTTGCCAGGGTTTGAACTCGGGTGTTTAAGCATAAGGCGCGAGTGCCATGCCTTCTGAGCTAGCCACATTTCTTGTAACAAATCTTCTTTTTATTCTATATGTTCAGCTTTTGAAGCATGGCCTGCTCTTTAAAAATAATTAGGAAAATCCGCTTATTGCATGGTTCGAACCTGGGGCAATGAGGCAATGGAGAAGCACCTCACCGCTCAAGCTGGCCACAATCCTGTTAATAACTCGCCTTTTGTAGTATATGTCCTGTTAATAACTCGCCTTTTGTAGTATATATCTAGCTTCTCAAGCGGGGCCTGCTTTTAAAAAAATCAAGAATTTCACTGCCAGCAGGGATCGAACACGGGACAACACGCGCGCTTGAGGAGCGCCTTACCGCCATGGCTGGGCGCGATCTTGGTCATAAAGGTGCCATTTATAATACATAAGCCACTTTAGTGCACCCAAAATTTCACACTTCTTCCCTATGCACCAACCTCGACCCGAGGCGCCCTGGGCTCGACCAATGGTTGAGTCCAGGGAATTTTTTGGACCCGACCTTTGCTTTTGACCCTTGTTTTCACCCCACGTGTTTGTCTCTTCGCCGTATGACTTCCGATACTCTCAGTTCGGTCTAATTCCTCCGAAAACCTTTAAAATGAGACGAAATACTTCGAAAAATCATTAATTCTCACACAATGATACCTTTTATGCAAAAGAGTGATACTCTACACCTTAAAAGCACAAATTCTAACACTTTTCATCACTTTTTTGCAATTAATTACCCCAAAAATCATGCATCAAACCACTCTTACCTAAAATCATCCGCCCATTCCAAAGAGCTTACATTACAACCTTGATGAAAGACCTCTTTGATTCTTGATTGAAACACAAAAGAAAATGATTGAGATTGAGTCATTTGACAAGCTTATGGGATGCATATTTGTGAATTGATGATTGATTGCCATTTTGCCTTGATACACTTGAGAGATGAGAGAGACACTCCATGGAAGGAGCAATGATTTGAATATTGGATTTTGCATTTGTTTGAGCATGATGCATCTTAATTGCTAGTTGAAAGTTTGCATTGATACTTGAGATCATTGATGAGTTTGATTGTGTTATTTTTCATCTATGGTGTCATGCGACATAATTGCAATCAATTCACTCTTTTGTCCTTATTTGCTTCGATGCTCAAGGACGAGCAACACTTTAAGTTTGGGGGTATTTGATGAGAGTGAATTGATGCATTATTTTTGGGGTAATTAATTGCAAAAAGTGATGAAAAGTATTAGTTTTTGAGCTTTAAGGTGTAGAGTATCACTCTTTTGCATGAAAGGTATCACTTGTATAGAATTGATGAATTTTTGATGTGTTTTGTCTCGTTTTCAGGTAAATTGGTGGAATTTGACCAAATCGAGAGTATCGGCATTCATACAGCAAAGAGACGAACAAGATAAGCGAAAACGGGGATTGGAGGCGGAGGTCGGGCCGAGAAAATTCCCTCGACCTCGACTCGAGGTTGCTGCCATTTGAAGATTTTGCCAAAATTAGAAGAACCTCGACTCGAGAGTCTAAAGCTCAAGTCGAGGGTTGAGGAAATGCCGGTATGCTCGACTCGAGTGCTGGGAGATCGAGTCGAGGCAGTTGATTTTTTTAAAAAGCGTGGGCACGACTACTCCAAGCTCGACTCGAGAGTCTCAAGCTCGAGTCGAGGCGTCCAAAATTCAGAATTTCCCCCTTTTAATCCATTTGAACGAAAAAACAGAGCATACCACCATCCATAGTAGTTACTTATAGATTTTTGGGCGATTTCTGGGTTTCCTTGCCAAATTCTCCTTCTAGGTTGATTAGATTAATAAATTAGATAGATTTCCATTAATTGTTGATTAGATTAGACTTTGATCCATTAGATTTCTCAATTCAAGTTGTAAATCAAGTGAAGTGAAGATACTTTTGAAGATTCAAGCATTCAATACATTGATCATTTGGTTCAATTGGTGATGTTCTTCCTCTCTACTCATTTCTTTTGGTTAATTGTTGTGATTAACATTTTGATTATGCAATTAGATTTTTCACCCATGGAATTTGCAATTTGCTTCATGGGCTAATTCACTTGTGCTTGTGATAATTGAAATTGAGGACGAATTGATTGCTTATGCTATGATTGTTGATCAATTGAGATAGTTAGTGCCCTAATTGTGATTCTAATTGTGCTTCATGCATTTTTATCTCTTTACATTAGTGTTTGATCACCCTAGCAACTTACGAGAGTTGAGCTAACCTGATTAGGGATTAATTGGGTTATAATTGTGTATGACTGTATGAATTAGGTACTTTTTAATTAAGAGATTAGTTGCATTAAGAATACTCACTTTAGGCATTGTGTGATTTAAGGAGACTTAATTGCATGATGGTTTATGCTTTCTATCTTAGTTGAATATCAATTTGATATAATCATAGTTTGTGATCATTGATTCCTTGATGGATATTATCCCTTGCACCTCTATCCCCATTGAGTTTTGAGAATTCCTAGCTTGGTAATTGTTCTAGCCTATCTCTTGTTTAGATCATAGTTTTGTTGTTGTTAATTGATTTGAATTCTAGCATTTGGTATTGTAATTGGTTCAAAACCGTGAATGCAACAATAATCATTGAAAACTCATATTTCTAGGGACTCATGGCTATACTTTTCCATTGGGTTCGATAACTTGGTTGCCTTAATATCACTTGCCCGATTTTACCGCAATCAGCAAACAACCTTGTGAACATATCGAGTGCATTGCCAAGAGCAATAAAGACGGCTTGTGATACACTCTTCAAACTCCGATCCGCATTGCTATTAAAAGAGCAAGCACGAATTACCTCACAGAAGGAGAAATCTTGGCAATAGAAGATGTGTTAGATAATGATACTAAGGTAGTGAAACGAGTTTTGGCCTTCGAAAGATTGGGACAAGCCGAAGAGAATTCCCATCGAAAATTGGGAGCTGTCTTCAAAAGATTGGGATCACGCGGGAAGAGTAAGCATCGAAAGTTTGGAACTGTCTTCAAAAGATTAGGGCCACCGTAATGCAAACAAACGCAAGGAGTTGGAAAATTTTGAGCCTGCAGACTCTCAGAAAATTCGAAGCCTAGTTCCATCTTATATGAGACGACAAACCACCCTGATGTAAAATTGATAGGAAGTCCACGTCTGGAACTTGTCAATTTTTAGGCAACAAGTTAATTTCTTGGATATCTAAGAAACAAACTTCAGTTGCAACCTCCATAACTGAAGCTGAATACATGGAAGCTGGTAGTTGTTGCTCTCAGCTTCTCTGGATAAGTCAGCAGCTTAGGGATTATAATATTCTCACATCGTCTGTGACTATTTTCTGTGATAGTAATAGTGCAATAGCCATGACATACAATCCTGTTTTGCATTCCAGATGTAAGCATATAGATATAAGGCATCATTTTATTAGGGATCATGTTGAGAAGAATGATATTAGGATAGATTTAAAGAGTTATGTTTAAAATTAGGATTACTTGATGCATCCTTAGCTGATTTATGATTCCTATTGTATGTGTCTTGTATATTCTTTCTTTCTTTTCTTTAAATCTTGTCTAGAAAGAATTATCAGTCTTGATATGTGTCAAAGGGCAATCATAGAGCTGATATCATTGATCAACTTTTAAAGGAATCAAGAATCAAGGATTAGTCATATTGACCTTATTTAACTTGATAATTTATTATCTGACATTAAGTAAATCAGACAAGAACATAATCAGCTGATCTCTTTATGAATCAGATGAGCTTATGTAACTTGTCTGGCTTACTCTAGCTACTACTAATGGTTTCTCAAGTTTGTGTATCTGTAGGAAAAAATTATAAATAGCATTGTTAGATCAGTATAAACCTTCTCATCTGAACAAAACTTTTCCTTGTTTTCTTCTTAAAAATTGTTTTCAAAAATCTTTCAGATGAGTTGTTCTTTTGAAAACCCCAGCTAAGTTTAATATTCTTATATACCAGTTATATTTGAATATAAGACCTGGTTTATTTAAAATAAAGGCATAAAATTAACTCATTCTTAAAAATTCTTTGTTTTTCAAAATAATCAGACTTGGAGAAATTTTCACAATTTAAGACAAGGTCAGTTTTGACCAAGTCTGGTAAAACCCAGTCTGAAATAGGGAAATATTTATGCAAAGAAAGGTGTATTTCGGCTTACGTCAGGTATACTTACTATCTTTGCATAAAGTAACCCAATTAGCAGTCTAATCCGTAGCTTGGACGATTACTTTTTACAATTTCAAGAAGAGTTAATGCCACGTGCGGGAGGTGAAGCAACTATCATATATAGCCGTTGATATACTCCACGCGCCATGACTGCGGTTAAATCAAGTAAGTGATATTAAGACAACCAAGTTTATCGAACCCAAGGGAAAAGTATGGCCATGAGTCCATAGAAATATGAGTTTTCCATGACTATTGTTGCAACACGATTTTGAATCAAATACACTACACAAATGCTAGAATTAAAATCAAACAACAACAAGCTACAAATTAAGCAAGAGATAGGCTAGAACAAGTAGCAAACTAGAAACTTTCAAAAATCAATGGGAATAGGGGTGCAAGGAATAATATCCATCAAGGAATCAATGATCACAAGTTATGATTGAATCAAATTGGTATTCAACTAAAATAGAAAGCATAAACTCATCATGCAATTAAGTCTCCATTAATCACACAATGCCTAATGTGAGTATTCTTAGTGCAACTAATCTCTCAATTAAGAAGCACCCAATTCATACAATCATACACAATTATAACCCGATTAATCCCTAATCACGTTAGCTCAACTCTCGCATGTTGCAAGGGTGATCAAACACTAATCTAAAGAGATAAAAATGCATGAAGCACAATTAGAATCACAATTAGGGCACTAACTATCTCAATTGATCAACAATCATAGCACAAGCAATCAATTCATCCTCAATTTCAATTGTCCCAAGCACAAGTGAATTAGCCCATGAAGCAAATTGCAAATTCCATGGGTGAACAATCTAATTGCATAATCAAAAAGCTAATCACAATAATTAAGAAATAGGAATGAGTAGAGAGGAAGAACATCACCAATTAAACCAAATGATCAATGCATTGATTGCTTGAATCTTTAAATGTATCTTCACTTCACTTGAATTGAGAAAACTAATGGATCAAAGTCTAATCTAATCAACAATTAATGAAAATCTATCTAAATCTGTCAATCTAATCAACCTACAAGGAGAATTTGGCTAGGAGACTAAGAAATTGCCCAAAAAACTGTAAGTAACTACTATGGATGAAGGTATGCTTTCTTTTTCGCTCAAATGGATTAAAAAGGGGATTTTCTGAAAATCGGCACCCTCGACTCGAGCTTGAGGCCCTTGAGTCGAGCTTCCTTAAATCGTGGATGTGCTTTTATTAAAAATCAGCTACCTCGACTCGAGCTCCTAGCCCTCGAGTTGAATTTGCCGGCAAACCTTCACCCTCGACTCGAGCTTCAGCCCCTCGAGTCGAGGCTCCTCTAATTTTTGCAATATCTTCGAAACAGCAGCACCCTCGAGTCGAGGCCCCTGGATCTCGACCAAAGGTCGAGTCCAGGGAATTTTCTCGCCCCGTCTTCCGCCTCTGACCCCCGTTTTCACCCGTCTCGTTCGTCTCTTCGCCGTATGAATGTCGATACTCTCGATTTGGTCAAATTCCACCGATTTACCTGAAAACGAGAAGAAAAACATCAAAAATCCATCATTTCTATACAAGTGATACTTTTCATGCAAAAGAGTGATACTCTACACCTTAAAGCTCAAAAACTAACACTCTTCACCACTTTTAGCACAAAAATACCACATCAAATCATGCATCAAAGACTGTCATCACGCCACATTCAATCAACGGTCAAAATTGATTCTGATCTTGCCACGTTGCCACCTTCTCTGGATTTAGCTCTCTCTCTCTCTCTCTCTCTCTCTCTCTCTCTCTCTCTCCTTTATTTAAAAACTTACCCTTCTTAGATTCAAATTCACTTTTACAAAAATCGTAGCCCTAATTTACTGCAAATTCTCTCGAGTTTTACTGCAAATTCTAAAAAATGGCTTCAACATCTTCTAAATCCTCCAAACTTTCTAAACCCACCTTCATATCTTTTCCAGAATCAAACTTCAAAATGAGTACTGGCATATTCAAAAATAAACTCTAAGCAGAGATGTACGTCGACTTTGAAACGACGAGAGACAGAGAATCTGCTGAGATTCTCCGGTTACTTGAAGAGTCACAACTGAAGGGGTTCTGTTCATTGAAGTCGAAACAAAACAAAACCTTAGACTCGCTAGGAGCGGAGTTCTAGGTAAATATGAAGGATACTGTCTTTGGGTTCGACACAGAGGTAGATGGTACCCAACTTTCATACTCCCGAGGAGCAATTGCCAAAATTTTTGGCACATCATTGGAAGGGCTGAACCCATTAACCGATAAAGAAAATCTCTGGGAAGAATCGTTTGATATGGTGGCTCGGTTACGTATAGGGGAACCAAAAGGGAATTGAAGAAAAATTTGTTGAGGAGAAAATACAGACTTTTCATAACAATTGTGACAAAGTCTGTATTGGGTTAACAAAGTTCGCATGATGGGTTATCAAAACTCAGGTTGTGCTGTATGTGTGCGATTATAGATGGTGTGCAAGTTAATTGGGTGGACTTGCTAGTTAGGAGGCTGAAGGAGGAGAAAACGAGGTTGACCTTTGATCCTATCACCGGGGAATGGACTTCTCTCACTACAGTAAGTCTATTCAATAAGATTACTACTTTGAGAGAAGGCTTGAACAAGATGGCGGATTGGATTGTGGGGACTAAAAAATTTTCAAGGCAAAAGGGGATTTTATCTAAGGATGAGAAGATAGGGGGGCTGCTTGATTCGGATGATGAATCAGATGAGGCTCGTAATCAAAGGGCAGCAGCTACAGAGGAGCTAATGAGGAGACCAGCAGCTGAACCTGAAGCTGCTCCTGTTGTTGAAATCGAGGAAGCTCCCTCTGAAGCAGCTCAAGAGGAGGAACAAGTTGAAGTTCCTCTTCAGAGGAGGTTAAGGAGGAAGTCGAAGGCTTCCAAGAGACGGAGGTCCAGGTCATCTGGATCGTCTGGTGAGGGGTTTTCGCAGACAGAAGAGGTGGAACAGCAGTCAGAGGGGCTAACTTTATTAGCTGAGGAGGTACCAGTCCTTCAGATAGCAGCCGAGGTTAGCCAAATCGAGGTGCCTCCATCTCCAACCAAGGAAGCTGCTCTATCTCCTATAAGGGAAGAAGGTACCAGTTCTTCCTTATCTATCTCTTCTCTATCTCCACCTGGCAATGAAGAGGTGTGCCCGGCTAGCACCTCGGAGCCTCTGAAACAGCCACAGTTGCCCCAAATAGTCCAAACCTCCACCCCATCTGAACAAATCCCAACCTCCACCCCATCTAAACAAATCCCAACCTCCACCCCAGCTGAACAAACCACACAAACCACCCCATCCACAGATCAACCCACATCATCCCCTACTCCACAAACCCCTTCCTCACCAACTCTACCAACATCATCTCCTATCACAATCCCTGAAATTCAATCTACTCCCCTCCCACAAACTGAAACAATCCCACCCCCCCCCCCAAGTCCAATCAACACCTCTCCCAACTCCTTCCTACTCCCTACTCCCATATACACAAATTCGTTCCCCTACCCCTCCACCACCCTCTCAAGAAACAATTAATTCCTTCTCATCTGAGTCCTCATCTGAAGATGAAGATAGTGACCTGAGACCAGCAACTGCCCTCTCTTCGATCTTTACCAAAATTGAGAAGAAAATGAAGTCTGCCTTCAAGAAGAAGATAAAGAGGATGGTGGAAGCTGTGACAGAGACCATGATAGCAAGCATGAGGGAAGTCGAGGTAACCTTAAATGACAAAATTACCTCCTTGACTAACTTTGTCTTGGCTGAGAAGGTGAAGGCACTTGAGGAGAAGATTAAAGGGATGAAAGACCAAGTGAAGGAATATAATGAAATGGTGGTAAATAAACTGGCCCTGGACAAGTCCGATTTCAAAGTAAAGTGTGCTGATCTGAATACGAAGCTGAAGGACTTGTCCGAAGAAGTTAAAAAGGGGGAAAGGGTAGGGGAAGAAAGAAGACAAGCCCTCACAGCTGCCGTTGAGGAGATGAGGAAAGAATTGGGCCCGCAGGCCAGCGCAGCTGATCTTGAGGCAGCCAAGGAGGACGTCAGAATCAAGTCGGATGAATTGGCTGCTCTCCAGCTGAGGGTGAGTCAGCTTAAGGAGGCATTGAGGGAGGATGAACAGATGAGGAAGAAAGAGTAGGAGGAGAGGTCGGAGAGACTCTTGGCCAGACTTAAGGAAGCTGAACAAGCAGAGGCCAAGGGTAAGGGAAAGAAGGTAGCAGCGGATAAGCCAAGATCAGCTCACATCAGACTGAAAGCTGCTACCTAAGGCAAGGGAAAGAGAAAAGCTGACTTCTCAAATCTCTTCGAAGAACATATCAAGAGGATCAGGCGCAAAAAAGAGTTCTTTGGAAAGAAAGAAAAGAGAAGGCTGAAGAAGTTGGAGAAAGACTCTAACGTCACCTGGAGCAGAGCAGAGTGAAAATGGCTAGTTCAAGGCTGATTGTAGAATTCCGGGCAAGCGGTATTAAGACCAATCAAGTATATCGAACCCAAGGGAAAAAGTATGCAATGAGGCCCTAGGAATATAAGTTCTTGGTGACTGTTGTTGCAACATGGTTTAGCTTCTAAAAATACACTACAATTGCAAGAATTAAAATTCAAACACTAGGCAAGCAATTAATCGAACACCTAATATGCAAAAACAAGTAACTTGGTTTCAATGGGGGATTGGGGTGCTAGGGATAATATCCATCAAGGAATCAATGATCACCAAGCTATGATTGAATCAAATTGCAAATAAACTAAGATAGAAAGCATAAAACCATCATGCAATTAATCACTCCATTAACCACACAGTGCCTAATGTGAGTATCCTTAGTACAACTAATCTCTCAATTAAGAAGCACCTAATTCATACATTCATACACAATTATAACCCGATTAATCCCGGATCACGTTAGCTCAACTCTCGCCTATTGCTAGGGTGATCAAACATTAATCTAAAAAGATAACTTTACATGAAGCACAATGAGAATCACAATTAGGAAGCAATCTAACTCAATTGATCAACAATCATCAACAATCATAGCATAAGGCAATCACTTCATCCTCAATTTCAATTATCCCAAGCACAAGAGTATTAAGAGCAAAATCCATGGGTAGAAAATCTAAGTGGACAATCAACAATCTAATCACAACAATTAAACAAAAGAAAAGAGAAGAGAGGAAAAACATCACCAATTGGATCAAATCAACAAAAATAGGAATGCTTCAATCTTCAATGTAACTTCTTCTCCAAAAGAATTACAAGCTTGAATTGAAAAAACTAGATGATCTAAGCTTAATCTAAGCAACAACTAATCAAAATCTATCTAAATCTATCAATCTAATCTACCTACAAGGAGAAATTGGCTTGGGGCCTAAGAAAGCGCCCCAAAATCGCTAGTAACTGCTCTATGGAAGGTTTTTGAGAATATGCTCTGTTTTCCCTTTAAAAAGACAAATTTTGAAATTTCTGATCCCTCAACTCGAGGCTTAGCCCTCAAGTCGAGCTTGCCATTTTTGCCTTGCTCCTCGACTCGAGGCTCAACCCTCGAGTCGAGGCTCCTTAAAAAATTGGAGTTCCATCACTTGGCCTGCAACCTCGGGTCGATGTCCCTGGCCCTCGACCAAAGGTCGAGTCCAAGGAATTTTCTCGACCCGGACTCCGCCTGAAACCCCCGTTTTTGCCCATCTCGATCGTCTCTTTATCCTATGAATGTCGGTATTCTCGGTTTGGCCAAATTCCACCGATTTACCTGTAAACGGGATGAAAAACATCAAAAATACATCAAGTAGTACTTTTTAGGCAAAGTAATGATACTCTCCACATTTAGGCACAAAATCTAACAATTTTGATCACTTTTTGCACTAAAATAGCCCCTAAAAACATGCATCAATTCACTCCAATCATAATACCCTCAAACTTGAAGTGTTGCTCGTCCTCGAGCAACGTAACAACTAAGCACAAAAGAGTGAATTGATTGCAATTATGTCACATGGCACCATAGGAGAAATATAAGACAATCGAACTCATCAATGAACTCAAGTCTCAATGCCAACTCTCAACTAGCAATCAAGATTAATCATGCTCAAACTGTTAGGATGTATACTATAAGCCTAACTTTTGTATGAACATCATTTTTTTTATATGATTTTCATTTTGATCAAAATACTTCTTTTTTATGATTGTTATATCTATCATTGTTTTTATCCAGATTAGTCTATACTGTAGATAATATGGTGTGTAGTGTCACACATAAGATCATGCTATCAGTTCCTTATAGATTATAAATAATTGCTCACAACCAAGATGGATTTGGACAAACCATTGGAACGGTTGTGGTGTAATTTGGTATTAGTCTATCTTGACTATAAAGTTACACTAGTACATTTTGTATGTATTCAGCAGAACCACATGAGGTTGTTTAATTTGTACTTACTATATAAAAGAACAAGACCTCTGTTATTATGGATGTATGTCTTCTTAATCCCTATATAATAACGGGCACGTGTACTCAGTGTATGTTTCTTTGATTTGCCAATGGGTTAGATTTATTAAATCAATAGGCTCGGTGAATTGGGAGATAGCACTGTTTATATGGTGTGTTGTTGATTATAGAAGGAATCCGTGTCCTAATTATTTAGGATGATGATGTCCCCTTGAGGAGCTCCTAAAGATTATCATGTAAACCCTGCAGGTGGATTTAATCCGACATGATAATAAAGATGAGTGGTACTACTCTTGGAATTAGATGTAAATTAATAATGTTGTCAGTAACTTATTTAATTTATGGACATTCGATATCTTAAACACGGGGATATAAACGTACACATAATAAAGGAACTCATATTATAATATGGGATTAGGACGGTAATTCAATTATTACTCTTTAGTGGACCGAGTTATAATTGATGGGCTTAAGTGGAGTGTTCGGATTGAACACAGGACGTTTAGGCCCATCAGGAGGCCCAACCCTAATTCCTGCTTAGGGTCCCTGTTGTAGCCTATAAATAAATCCTATAAGAGCCTCCAAACATGTGAAAAAAAACGTAAGATCAGAAAGAGGCGGATTCTGATTCCTTGGAAGATCGTCAACCACACGACGTCCAAGGGAAAGGGATAGGAATACAGCAGATGATCGTGAGGTTCGTGGCTCATCCTTGATCCGTAGTTCTGACCTTAGAATTGGTTCGACTTCACCTATTATGGTGAATATGTATGATTTTCTTTCCGCTGCGTTTACATGCATGTGATCCCGAATCAGATAATCACATAGAGTCGGTGATACGGTGGTTCCAACACAAACAAATGCAACTTCAAATACTCAAAATATTGCTCCTTCCATGGAGTGTTTCACTCATCACTCTAGTGTATCAAGGTAAATATGCACTCAATCATCAAATTCACAAACATGTACCCCATAAGCTTGCCAAAGGACTCAATCTCAATCATTATCATTTGTGTTCAATCAAGAATCAAAGAGGTCTTTCATCAAGGTTGTAATGTAGGCTCTTTGGAATGGGTAGAATGTTTTAGGTAAGAGTGACTCAAATAGTAGAGACTTGAAAGTTAACTAAGCACTTTAATGCACATCTCTTCAATTTTCATCAAGCAACACTCTTTCTTTTGCTTTTCAAAGTTCAAACACCACCATTCAGTTGAGCTTTCTTTTTTTTAGGCTCACAATTGAATTCTTCTTCTTTCATTTTCACATTTTTTTTCACAATTCAATTTTTTTCATCAACATTTCTTTCTTTCACAATCAACTTAGCACATCATCTTTCCGCCACACTTTACTTGCAAATGCACCATCTTCTAGCCAACAATCAAGCTCTACTAAGCATAGGACAATAAGGCTCATAAAAATAGGCAAATGGCTTCAATCTCACTTGGCTTGCTAAAGAATAAGGATGCTAGACTCAAAATAACTTACTAAGGAAATCAAATATTTTTGGTAGGGAAAACTTTGGCTAAGGGACTTATCATATCAAACATGATCTCTTATCATATTCATGAAATCACACAAAGATCAATTACAACAAGTCCAAGGGCAAGTTCTAGCATACAAATCCATGAATGATGCACTCACTAAGAAATTAGATCAACCGTATAAGATGTACAATTCTAAAGGCACAAAAGCTCACAGTCTTAAATTGAGTAATGAATCTAGCATCTTCAATCACATTCATCATCACATAATTATCAATCATGCTAGCTTCAAGCCACATATCAACTCATGATCAAATCAAAATTCAATAGGTCTTGCAAGTCAAGCACAAGTGCATACGTACATAATCTCAAGCACACTTACTGACAAGTCTAACCCAAAAATAATCAAGGAGTCCAAGATATCAATATAGCATAATCATCATCATAAACAATAAGCTCAACAAATCCAAGACCATCAAAATCATCCATACATATCATCAAATCGAAATCATCAAATACTCAAATCCATCCAAAGTCAAATCATCAAGTACATCCAAAGCAACCACAATCATCAAATGCAAATCACCCAAGAGGGAATACTAAGAAAGCTTAGAGACAAGAGGAGAGGGATAGAAAATATGGGAGTCACCCTAATCATTAGTCGGCGGCGGTGGAGGAGGGTAATGGCCCGGCCCGAAGTTCCATGACCTCATCTGCTGGAGGAGAGAGTACATGTCTTGCTGATTCATCAAATACTCTTCCTGCATCCTCCTTGTCTCCTCGTTGAATCGACGTGACTCCTACATGACGCGGAAGCACTCATCCTATCTCGTCAGATACTCCAGCTTATCCTCTGACTGTCGGCCCACATCTCCTCCGTGAGGGTTCACTGCCTCTGCGATGAACTGCCGGCCTCATACTCCCTGCTCCGCATCTCATCCTGCCAGTAGTAGTTAATCTCTGGCCTTAAATCCTCATCCTCATCCATCTGCACTGGCTCCTCAGCTTGCTCATCCTCTCCAACATCTTCTTCCTCTTCATTCCCCTCATCTGCAGCCTCAGCCTCCTCCTCAGAACCAGACCCGGATCCGCCCTGCTGCTCATCATCATCCTCATTAAGATTCACTCCATGCTCTCAGGTATAGGCATCAATCGCCTCAGTATGTCTCTGTGACCACATCTGGAGGTTGATAGTCACATACCCTGGAGCCCCGAACACTGTAGTCAACCTCTTATTATGAAGAGGGAATCGGCCTCCGAGGTGCTGCTGAAAGCACCAAGTCCTACCAATGAGGTCTAGCGTCTTCATCCGCCTCATGGTCTCAGTCGTCAAATCGCTCGAGTGCTCTCAGGTTATGCGTAGGAATGCCGAAGTGCTCAGCAATAAGAGTGATCAGACCTCCAAAATGTATCTTCTTGAACCGGGTGCTCGTCACCCTCTCAAACAGGTAGCAAAGGTATGCAGCAGTATTGAAATGAACCCCGTGGAGGAAGCACTATAGAACATAAAGCTCCTCTAATACTACCGCTCCTCCCTCCGATCGGACAAAGATCGTGCTAGACAAAATCTTCTCTAAATACCTCATCACCGGGTTCCGAATCCTCATACTCTTCGACTTTCCCGGAACGAACTGCGGCTGCTCTGGTGCCCCTGAATCAGATATCCTCCTCCATAACTTCTTAGCATTGTACTCTCATCGAATGTTAAGCAAGGAGCCATCAGGATCTGTTGGTGCACCTATGATCTTGTTGACCTCGTTCATGGTAAAGGTGTACTTATTCCCTAATAACTCAAATGTGATAGCCCTCGGAAACTTTGCCTTCCTAGCCTTATCAAACTTCACAGTGCAAAAGGAACTCGAGAGTGAGCCCCAAGTAGTTCCGCAGCCTCTTACCCAAGAAGCCGGACATGCCAACCTGCTCGAAGAGTCTGGGGATGTCCTCCTCTATACCCATAGAGACCATACAGTTATGGTCGACAAGGCGGGTCTTCACCACCTTGTTATAAATCTCGAAGTACAAGATGATATGCTTCCTCCACTTGTAATCGTCTCACAGAATCCCTAACTGAGCCGGCATCTTTTATGCAAATCTAATGGCTCTGTCTCTCTTCCTGAACAACTCATCAGAAAAGTTATGGCCGTCTACACCTCGAAACATCTTTCTTGCAAAATTTCCCAAGGCAACAATTAGCACAAATAGCATACGAGCAAAATATGATAGCAATTAAGCACATGAACGAGTCAATAGTCACAACTCCAATCACAATCATTCCTAAGTGAATAAGCAACAATCCTCAACATTTGGTCAAAAATCCCAACTAAGCAAATAGGATCAATAGAAGTGCTCAATAAATCCAACAAATATGCATACTCATTAGAATAGCCTCAACAATAAAATACCAACAATTAAGCTCATACATATTATGCAATTAAGCTCAATAAAATCATCCAAAAAAAAAAAAAATGACACGACCATCTAGCAAGTAATTAAACCAATAACAATCCCTAATCATGCACTTCTATCATCAATCATTCCACACTTAACCAAATAATCCTCATGCATTCACTAGGACATTCCAAACAATTAAGCAAATTCATTCTCAAGGCCAAAATTCACTAGGCATAAGCAAAATCATCTCAAACAATCCTAACATCCCTTCTAACTCAACAAACAATCCAAATTATCTCACAAATACACCAAATTTGTTCAAATCATCATGCATAATAGGTGTTCGTAGAAATGCACAAATGAATTTCATATCCAAAGCATAAAATTGGAACAATTCGTCCACACCCATACAATAATCAATTTAAGAACGAAATTAGAGGTCCATGGAGTTAGAATTACATACCTTGTTCAAGAAATTTGGCCTAGGAATGCAATGGAAGAACACCCACACACTTCTTCAAAAATCACAAAAAATTCTCACAAAACCCTCTCAAGATATGATTTTGATGCCATGGATGGATGAAATGCAAAGAAAAATAAGATTAATAGGTAAAATCGAGCAACTACGGTCAATAAACGAACAAAATTGCACAGGGGGCGTAAGGAGAGAGGGCAAGCACGAGTTGAGAATTGGGGATCTAAAACTGATTCTGCAATTTTTAAAAATTGGCCCCAGCCTCGACTCGAGGTCCAGCCCTCGACTCGGGGAATCTGAATTTTGAAGTCCCTCGACTCGAGGCTCGGCCCTCGAGTCGTGCTTGCGATTTAAATTTCAACCTCGACTCGAGGCTCAGGCCTCGACTCGAGGGATGCATGAATTTTTGAAAATTGAGTATGGCACCCTCGACCCGGGGGATGGGCCACCTCGACCCGGGGTCAATTTCAGGGAATTTTTACGGATTCCTGGACCCGACACGACCCCCGAAACTCCTAAAAATGACCTATTCGACCCCAATGAACCCAAATATGCAAAAACTAACCGTTTTGGTCCCTCAATTTAAGTCTGACCGCTCATTCGATCGAGGAGACCGGGGTCTCTTCCTTTTTGCTCATTTTTCACCAACTTTTATACATTTCTCCTTTTCGTCTTGAACTCCCTTGCAATTTGGATTTCTCTCCTAAACAAATGTAGTGAGTGTACCTACAATCGGGCATAAGAATCATCAAATCATTACCACTAAGAGATGCACGTAGACAATAAACGATCAACACCCCCAAACTTTGCCCAAACTTGAATGAAAGCATGAATTCAAAGTTTGGCATGAGAGTGACAAAAATATATGCAACTCCACATGGTATCAACAATAAGCACAATACTCAAAATAAATTCCATAGCAAAATATCATAACCTCCTAAGCATGAGTAATACAATTCCTAGCCAATTCTCCCAAAAACGAAACACAAACACAATGCAAACAAAAAACACACAAAAGCAACAAAAAGGATGGATTGCCTCCCATCTAGCGCTAGGTTTATTCTCCTATGCTGGACTTATTCATTCATTTTAAACTCTCTTCATCGGAATGGCTAAGGATATCGGTCCTCCTTTCCACAATACTTCATTCTTTTGGCTTCAAAATCTCGGAGGTTCTCATGATTGATAGGGCAACCACACATAGATATGCATAATGTCCATGGTTGTCCCCCTTGCTCTCCCGCCATTATCCTTCTCCATTCCTTTCTTTCAAGAATGTCCAAACGCTTCATTAATTCCTTCCTATAGTCAAAATTCACAAGAGGTAAATTCAAATCATTAGAAGCATCAATCTCAATTAAAGTACAAATTGAAGAGTTAGAAGGTTTAGAAATGCTCATTTCGTTCATCAATTCCTCATTTGGTGCTTCTAGATTTGCTTGTTCATTGCTGCTCATGTCCATCAATGGACATTCCTCTTCCTCACTTTCTACAAGGAAATATTCTACTTCATCCTTCTTGCTTGGACCCTCTTCTTCTTCACCTTTCCATCTCTCTTCTTCACCTTCACTTTCATTTTCTTCCTCCCCTTCTTCTTGATGATTCTCCATGATGATAATGTTCTTTATTTGGATTAGAAAATGTTTGAGTTGACTTCTTAAAATTATGAATTGAGCTTCGGTGATCTCCATGTTCCCCTATATCATTGAATCAACCAATGCTTTGGTCTCATAAATGTTTTCATACAAGGGAAACATTTCTTCACATCTAGGTTCGTCCTCCTCAAATCTTTCCAACAACACTCCAAACATCTCCTTCAATATAGCTCTCACATCATGGAGTCCCCATTCTTCATAATAAGAGGAAGCTTGTGGCATTTGATAATCATAATCATAACTTCTCCCATCATCGTAGAAATCTCCTTCCAATGCTTCTTGAAATTCTAATCCACCCCGTGGATCGAATGTTTCATCATAATGCTCATAATACGGGAACATCTCTTGAGGTGGGGGAGAAAATACATCACATCTCCACTCTTGATAATCGGAGGGAACTTGTTGCATTAGATAATTATCCTCATAGTTCCCCCAATCATCGTAGAAACATCCTTCATAGTATGGAGGATAAACCATACTCTCTTGATAAAAATCTTGATTCCACGCGTATGAGTCGTATCCATCCATCTAGACAAGATAGCAAGTATCAAATTCAAACAAAAACAACACAAACAAAAACAAAAAAGCAACAAGTAGCCACTTCAAACAATTCCTAAGTCTCACTTAAGGCGCAAAAACTAATTCCCCGGTAACGGTGCCATTTTGATTGTAGAATTCTAGGCAAGCGATATTAAGACCAATCAAGTATATCGAACCCAAGGGAAAAAGTATGCAATGAGGCCCTAGGAATACATGTTCATGGTGACTATTGTTGCAACACGGTTTAACTTCTAAAAATACACTACAATTGCAAGAATTAAAATTCAAACACTAGGCAACCAATTAATCGAACACCTAATATGCAAAAACAAGTAACTTGGTTTCAATGGGGGATTGGGGTGCTAGGGATAATATCCATCAAGGAATCAATGATCAACAAGCTATGATTGAATCAAATTGCAAATCAACTAAGATAGAAAGCATTAAACCATCATGCAATTAATCACTCCATTAACCGCACAATGCCTAATGTGAGTATCCTTAATGCAACTAATCTCTCAATTAAGAAGCACCCAATTCATACATTCATACACAATTATAACCCGATTAATCCCAGATCACTTTAACTCAACTCTCGCTTATTGCTAGGGTGATCAAACATTAATCTAAAAAGATAACTTTGCATGAAGCACAATGAGAATCACAATTAGGAAGCAATCTAACTCAATTGATCAACTATCATCAACAATCATAGCATAAAGTACTCACTTCATCCTCAATTTCAATTGTCCCAAGCACAAGAGTATTAGCCCATGGTGCAAAGAGCAAAATCCATGGGTGGAAAATCTAAGTGGACAATAAACAATCTAATCACAACAATTAAATAAAAAAAAAAAAAAGAAGAGAGAAAGAACATCACCAATTGGATCAAATCAACAAAAATAGGAATGTTTCAATCTTCAAAGTAACTTCTTCACCAAAGGAATTACAAGCTTGAATTGAGAAAACTAGATGATCTAAGCCTAATATAAGCAACAACCAATCAAAATCTATCTAAATCTACCAATCTAATCTACCTACAAGGAGAAATTGGCTTGGGGCCTAAGAAATCGTCCCAAAACCGCTGGTAACTGCTCTATGGATGGTTTTTCAGAATATGCTCTATTTTCCCTTTTAAAAGATGAATTTTGAAATTTCTGATCCCTTGACTCGAGGCTCAGCCCTCAAGTTGAGCTTGCCCTTTTTGCCCTGCTCCTCGACTCGAGGCTCCTTCAAAAATTGAAATTCCATCACTTGGCCTGGAACCTCGGGTTGAGGTCCCTGGCCCTTGACCAGAGGTTGAGTCCAGGGAATTTTCTCGACCCGGACCCCGCCTCAAACTCCCATTTTTGCCTGTCTCGATCGTCTCTTCATCCTATGAATGTCGGTACTCTCGGTTTGGCCAAATTCCACCGATTTACCTGTAAATGGGACAAAAAACATAAAAAATACATCAAGTAGTACTTTTTACGCAAAGTAGTGATACTCTACACATTTAGGCACAAAATCTAACACTTTTGATCACTTTTTGCACTAAAATAGCCCCTAAAAACATGCATCAATTCTCTTCAATCAAAGGCCAAGGTGGTGAAAGCTTCAGACCGTACCACACCTCGTCTGCCCCTCCCAAGATGGTCTGTAGTCAGTATGTCCTCAAAGCTCCAGGGGCCACTCTGCAGGATCCAGACCTCACCTGGCACGAATGGATAGAGAAGGTAGACGAATACTTCTATCTTCGGCTGCTCATCGAAGCTGATGTGAAGTTCAATGTCAACATAATCACTCCAGCCTTTTAGTACGCGGTCCTAGCCAAGAGAGCTGACGGGACTCTTGACCTAGACTGGGTCAGGGGAATCGTTCAAAGGGCAGAGACCGAGTCTGGATTTACTCGGGAGAAAGACCTGAAGCAGCTGCGTAGGAGGGTGTTTGACTGGCTGTTGGTGCCGGAAGCTGATCGTTGCGGTATTTAGATATGAGCTCATCTTTTTATATCTTTTGATTATCTAAGTGCTCCAATTTGTAAAATGTAATCTGTATCTGATGAATATATGGGTTTTTGTGGACTTATCTGAACTACCTTGTGTTATATTTTTAAGTTTTAGTTTCTTACTGCTTTCTAAGGGAACTTTAAAATCTTTCTAAGTGTTAATCATCAACAAAAAATTTCTTAAAATTTTCTAAGTCTTAAAACTTAAAATTCTTTAAGAAATTTTTCTAAGTGTTGGTAATCTAATAAAACTTTTAAACTTGAAATTTTTTTCCTTAAGATTCTTTTAAAATTTTCTAAGTATGGAAGTTGTCTAAGTGTGAAAAATTTCTTAAGTATGAATCGGTGCTCTTATGTGAACTTATCTGAGTAAAAGGTGCTTATGTGCTTAAATGTGCTTATCTGATTATCTTGAATAATCTTGAGTAACACCAGATGTGAGTTTGCTTCTTTCTTGAGTTAAAGTGTATAGACTAGAACAAGCTCATGTAGATAAGATGACCAGCTAAGAATGTTTAGAACAGCTTATGTAGTAAGCTTAGATCTAGGCTGATCAGACTAGGTAAGGCAAATAAAGTCAGCTGAGGTCAGGAAGAAGGAGGTCATCTGAAGAGAGTCTTGAAGAAGTCATCTGTTGGAGTGAACAATGAAGAGCTCAAGACAAGGTCAAGACCAGCTGAGTAGAATAAGAAAGGCGAGTTTTCACCAAGTCAGCAGCAGACGACTAACTCAAGATCAGCTGAAGTCAAGACAAGTTTCAAGATAAGTTTGTTAAGCAGTTTTTAGTTTGTTACAACAAACTAATTGTCTTACAGGATTATAAATAAGAATAAGCTCAGTTCTAAAAAGAACTCGTAGCATTCATAATTCTGATATTCACATTTTCAAAGCACTCGCGAGTTTCCAAAATGTTTTTCATAATTTTCTAAGTGTTTAAAGAACACTTCCCGGTATATCTTCAAACACATTCTACACTGTATTCTTTAGATCTATTAGATAGATTGATAATTTGAAGATAAGCTAAAGAAAAAGATCATCAAGTGATTGTAATTGTAATCTCCAGTAAGTAAGTAAGTGAGTAAGTAGTCAAGGCCCTTCTTCAAGTTAAAGAAGGAGAGTGGATGTAGGTTCATTTGATCTGAACCACTATAAATCCTGTGTCTTTTACTTTCTGAATTTATCTTTCCACTTATAATCATTTGTTCAAACAAAATTAGTTTCAGACTGCTTTAGATCCTAAATCAAAGGTTGAGTTTAAATTTGTTTCCGCTGATCATCTCTGGTTTCTTGAATTGATAATCTGAATTTTGGGAAAAATTTAGATAATCTATTCAACCCCCCTTCTAGATTATCTCTGGAAGGTATACTTAGCTGCTATTAAATACTCAATCTCGGGACCAACATCTTAAGATGAAATATACGCGTAATAAGGCTAGATTTGTAGAAAGGGATAGATCAAGATCGAGATCTCGGAGGAAAGACGATGTGGAGATAACAGATGATGACAAGAGAAAAAGTCAGACGAGGAGATACAAGTATCCTGCAGAGAAGAGTTATGGTAGCCCCAGATCTGAACGTGGTGATACTTGTTACAAATGTAACAAGCCAGGGCATTATAGCTATGATTGTCCTCAGCTGACTCCCAAGGAAAGGGATGAAAAGAGAAAAAATGGGACAAGAAGGTCATCTTCGTCATCTTCATCATCTGATTTCGGATCAGACGATGAAATCTGTCTGATGGTAAAAGAGGTAGACTACTATTCTTCTTCTGATAATGAGTGTTACAAGTCTGTTTCAGATATTAACCGGTCTGTTATCAAAAGTGTTTTGAAGGATTTGAAAATGTCTCTAAATGCTTACAAGAAGTTAGAATCTGAAAAGTTGACTTTGAAAGAACAAGTTCAAACTCTAATAAAAGGAAAATAGATTATGAACTTTCCTGAAACTGTGGATACATTCAAGAGGGAATGCAGACCCCCGACTGAGGCTAGTACATCATGTAGTCTTCCTGAAAAATTAGAGGAAGAATTGAAATCTTTAAAAGATAAATTTACAGAGGTTTGTAATGAGAATGAGTCTATTAAGAAGACCAATGAGAAGCTTGTCTTCAAATTGAGTCAGCTTAATAACTCACAATCTATTATAGATCACATTTTCAAAACCTCACAAAAGTCTCATGACAAAACAGGTCTTAGTTATGATAGAAGTAATAAATCAGAATCTTTGAAACCAAAGAGATTTGTCAAAGCTGGAGAATCCTCAAAAGAAATTAAGTTTGGACTTTGGAAACCTCAAAGTAAGATTATGACTACCTCTTCTGATCTAATAAAAAAGAATCAAATGAGGAAGTCTAATCTGAAGAAAAGAATTCCAAAAACCAAATTTATAAAGCTAACTACATGTAGTTCTTTTGATGGAAGAATCAGTGTATTCCTCTGTTTCAAAAGATCAAGAAGCTGACCAAATCTGATTATAACAAAATTTCATATAAGACAGAGATATATGTTGATAAATTTGGTAGAAACTTGAGTCTGATTTATTACTTAACAATGATGTGTTTGTTTGATTACCCAAGGTGATTATTGACCAAAAATGACCCAAAATCACTAGGGTACCTCTTACTTAACATTATTTTGTAGGAACCTCAAGGACCATCTTCTAAGGAAGAAATTTTAGCAACAATCTGGTATATTGATAGTGGCTGTTCTCAACACATGACACGTTAGAATAGGCTGCTTTCAAATTTTCAGAGTATTGATGGTCCTAAGGTTCTCTTTGGTGATAACAACTGTGGTAAGACCAGAGGTGTTGGAACTCTAATTATAGGTGATGTTCAAGTATCTGAAGTTTATTTTGTTGAAGGTTTAAAACACAATTTATTATCAGTTTCTCAACTTTGTGACAAAGGATTCAGTATTAGATTTTCTAAAGATAATTGCGATATTTTAGACAGTCTTTCAGATAAGGTTCTTTTAACCGGCTTCAGACACGGTAATGTTTATGTGACCAATTTTAATAGTTGCCCTAAAGATACTGTTGGAAATTCATTGGTTAGGAATTACTAACCTATCTGCAGCGGAATGATCGAGCCGATTGGAATTTTTACATACCTACTGTGATCCTCAGAGTGCGAAATACAATTATGTACGAAATGTATTCAATTGTTCACAATTTAATTGCCTTTGTATTTGTGTATATGTGATTTATCGAGAAGAGTTGAATGTTTCTACGTCTTTTCTCTCAGGAAAAGATCATTGATTGTTATCAGGATTCAAGTGAAAAGTTCGCATATCTTTTCACACAAAAATAGAAGTTATCTAACTTCTACCAAAATAAAATCTATCCACTTCATTTGTGGATAAATATAAATAATAAATAATATTATTTATTTATTATTTTATTTGCTTTCATCTCCCACTCACATATGAAGTTCGAGCTCTAAACCCATTTACTTCATCTCTTTATATAATAACACAATACATTTTTCATACAGGCAAATAAATCGTGTGACCCTCAAGTGTTCCCACTTGTCAGAAAGTGACTGGATTCGGTTCCGAATTTGATGTTCCTCAGAATGTAAAGTGTTGCCATACTTTCCCTTCAGATATTTCTAGATATCATGGGTAGTAAGGCGATGTGTACACTCAGAGATCATGTTATCGATGACTGAACTCATCAATATGTCACGTGCTATGACATTTTTCATTTTTCAAATCTTATGATCTTTTTCAATCCGAGTCTCCATCATAATTCCAGGACCTTGCATAACATGGTTTGATAATATCTAATACATCATGTTCTCTAAGAACATTCAAAGATTTTATGATGCCATGTGTCATAATTATCATCATTGAGTTTTTCAATTTTATTCAACTCAACAATGATTGCATTTGAAGCTATTATCTGGTTTTAATAGATGTGATTCAAGAATCAATATTCATTTATGTACCAATTTGTTCTATGTTAAGCTAACTGACATCTGAAAAATTCGATACGAAATTCAATATTAAAAAATGACTTAAAGTCATTAATCATCAATCTCATGAAGTATCCTCCTTAAACAGATTCAGTTCCAAAACATGAACAAAAATAAGTTCTAGCATTTAATGATCAAAGTAAATAGCTAAAACTCCCACTCAACAACATGAAACTGCATGCTTAAAACATTCAATCAATATTAATGCAATAAAGCATAATCATGTCATAAAAAATAACCAAGATAGTTACGGTAATCTCATAAGACTATTTCAAGTCTTAAATACTAACTAATAAGGTCATTTAAAAAAATCTTGTTTCAGCAATACTCCGAGGTAAACTCCTTAAATTTTGGATAATCTATGATGTAATGTATACGCTCTCGGAGTACTTCTTTAGTACTCATTATGAGAAATTATGATAAAAGTATCTACATGACAATTCTTCATCCGAATGTTATTTTGACTTTTCAAGTCAAAATCGTCGGTTCGTCGAATCATTCATTTGTGTAAATATGTTGCTTGTTCAACTTGTCTATAGTAACCAATACCCAATTATCAATCGTTTCTTTCATAGTATCACAATTTCCATAAGATTCCAATTCTAATTAAATTATGTTATTTAAAAAAAAAACTCCAAAAAACTACTTAAAGTTTTCTTATAAGTGTCTTAGCTCAAATCTCAACTCTTATTGAGTCTCGGGCTATAAAATTGGAATTAAATTATGAGATACTAAAACGAGCTATACATCTTCATCATATAACTATAATGTTCCAAAACAATTGTGTGATAATTTTTCAACATGTAATTCTTAAAAAATGCATAGCACCAACTTCATTGTTCGAATTTCAAGAACCATAATTGTTCTTCTACTCTTCGAGTCATACCCATAAAATGAGCAACCATTAAACATATTAATACTTAAAATTTTTTAACACGTGAATTTCAAGCTCACTATTACACCAAGCAAAAATTTATTGTCAAGTGTAATAGGTTAATTCACAAGTGAAATAAGTTAAACTATGGTTTTCATCTCAAATGGATAAACAAGTACTCAAACTTTAAAGTTCTAATACCTCATATTTATGCATATTAAAAATCTATACTGAAAAATATGAACATAGGAATTTACGGCACTAAAATCGGAGTTAAAATGAGCTCAAACGAGCTGAAACAAGTTTTCATGTGCGCGAAGGTGCCGAAAACAACTATTAAAGGCTAAAAATAGCTTCCAAGTGGCCGGAAAACCACCCAGATCGCCGGAAACTGCCTCTATGCGCCCTGACGCGCCATCACGCGCCTCCACGCGCAGCCGAAATGAACTGCTACCTCCGGCGCGTGGGTGTCACGCCCCGCTACCACCTGCCTTCGACCGCCGGCGCGTGGGTGACACGCGCCACCACTACCTGCCGTCGACTACCGGCGCGTGAACAAACACGCCACCGCCTTCGCCGCACTCCATCCGCTGATGTGGCTTGCCGGTTCGGCTCGGTCTGGATCACTTCGTCCTGTTCGCATTCGGTCTGGATCGGGTCGGTCTGGTTTGGACCGATTTGACCGAGTCAAACTGACCTTGACTAGGTCCATATCCATATATTTTTAAAAATTAAAAATGGGTCCTTAGAGAATATTGAATTCTCAAAAAATGACCAAAAAACTTTCTAGAAACTTTCAGATTTGCCCCAAATACGTTAAATTTTCAAAAATTCATAACTCACTCAATACATGACGAAAATTAACAAACTTTATATCCACGGAATCCTCATTCAACATACTACAATCTAGTATCAAGAACTTATCACGATTCATGATATATTGTTCGTAATTTCCAGTCAAAGTTTATGTAATTTTACAAAGACCGAATTTTATCTCCCAAACGGTGAGGCCAAAAAATACGAAATTTTGCAGATTGTCTAAACATCATACAAGGCATGTAAAATAATTTTTTCAGGACCAAATTCAACCATTTCAAAAAAATCGAAATTTTGAAAAAAAAAACAGATTCACATGATTTCTGTACAATTACATACAATGCATTTACAGAAATTAACATACGAACGCATCTAACATATGAACATGCATAGAGAATCATATACACGTACGAGAATCCAACACATTGGCTCTGATACCAATGTTGGAAATTCATTGGTTAGGAATTACTAACCTATCTGCAGCGGAATGATCGAACCGATTGGAATTCTACATACCTACTGTGATCCTCAGAGTCCGAAATACATTTACGTATGAAATGCATTCAATTGTTCACAATTTATGTACCTTTGTATTTGTTTATATGTGATGTATCGAGAAGAGTTGAATGTTTCTACGTCTTTTCACTCAGGAAAAGATCATTGAGTGTTAGCAGGATTCAAGTGAAAAGTTCGCATATCTTTTCACACAAAAATAGAAGTTATCTAACTTCTACCAAAATAAAATCTATCCACTTCATTTGTGGATAAATATAAATAATAAATAATATTATTTATTTATTATTTTATTTGCTTTCAGATACCTATCTGGTTGCTAAGGGTGGAGATGATCTCAGCTGGCTATAGCGCAAGGGGCTTAGTCATCTGAACTTCAAAACCCTTAACAAGACTGCCAAGAAAAACCTTGTTGAAGGATTGCCTGAAAAATTATTTTCTAATGATCTTAAATGTGATGATTGTCAGAAAGGTAAATAACCTAAGAACTCTTCTAAAAGTATTAACACAATCTCACCTGAAAGAGTTCTACAACTTCTTCATTTGGACTTGTTTGGGCCTGTCTCACCTCTAAATTTTAGTGGGAGAAAATATACCTTAGTTGTGGTGGATGATTATACGAGATACACATGGGAATTATTTCTTTTCAAGAAAAATGAGACGATGAGCAAGATTCAAGAATTGTTCAAATAAATCCAGAATGAGAAAGGTGTTAGTATTATTAAGATAAGGAGTGACAAGGGCACTGAGTTTTTAAATTCTTGTTTATCTAACTACTTTGCTAAAAATGGTATTGCACATGAGACATCCTCTGCTCGGACACCACAACAAAATGGTGTTGTTGAAAGAGGGAACAGAACACTTAAAGAGGCAGCTAGAAGCATGTTAGCTGAGTATGGAACTCCATAGAGATTCTGGGCTGAGGCAATCAATACAGCTTACTACACCCAGAGTAGGTGTTTGCCTATGAAAGATAAGGGTAAGACTCCTTATGAGCTATGGAAAGGTAAAATTCCAAGAATTTCTTATTTTCGTGCTTTTGGTTGTAAGTGTTTCATTCATAACACTGGGAAGTCTAAATTAAAGACATTTGATGCCAAAGTGGCTGATGAATTATTCTTAGGATATTCTAGCACATCTAAGGCATTTAGAGTCTTTAATAAGACAACTCTTTGTGCGGAGGAAACACCTCATGTGGTGTTTAATGAGATTCATGCATGTTCAAATAAGGTTAACCAAATTTCAAATGATCTAAATAGACTTGAACTTAATAAATCTAAACAAAGAAAAACTTATCTTCCTAATTTTGATTCAGATTCAGATGAAGAAGAACACTCATCTGAGACTCAGAAGGGAACACCTCTACCTATTCCATCTGAGGAGACACCTCTAACATCGTCTGATTAGACAAGGTCGGTAGATGAAGGGGGAATGTCTACTCAGGCTGAACAAGATGAGTTACATTCTGAATCAGCTGATGAGGGTACTTCTACTCAATTAGGCAAAAGGATGAGAAGTTATCATCCAGCTGAACAGATCATTGAAGATCATTCGAGTAGTGTCCAAACGAGGGCTATGTCGGATTCTCTAAAATGGCCTCATCATCTACTCAAATCGCATTCAAGTTTAACAATGAAGCCTTCAAAAGCAAAATCCGTTCTTAGATGTATGTTGATTTCACAACAACTCAAGATGCTGAATCACGATAAATCCTACGTCTTTTGGAGAACTCTGGTTTGAGAGTGTTCTGCTCGAAGAAGTCATCCAAAAATAAGACTCTTGATATGTTGAGGATTCAATTTCTGGTAAATGGTGAAATAATAGGAACAGGGATAGAAACCAGAATGAATGAGACTCATCACTTATCCTTCACAAAGTCTACACTGGGTCAGATTTTCAAAACTCATATTGAAGGGGTAGATCCATTGGTTTGCAAGGAAGATCAGTGGGCGAAATCTTTTGAGATGATGGCAAGAAATACTGGTAGAGGTGTTAGGAAGGAGTTAAAAATGAATATGCTGAGGAGGAAGTATAGGTTATTGATGTCGATTTTGACTAAGAGTATTCTGGGTGAACAGAGTTCCCACGATGACCTCTCAAAACCCAGATTATGTTATATGAGAGTCATTCTTGATGGTGTAAAGGTGGGCTGGATAGGGTTGCTTCTGAATCGATTGAAGGAGGAAAAATTAAGGTTTGCTTTGGTAGGTGATGAATGGACAACCAACTCTGTGGTCTCTTTATTCAACAAGATCACTGTAATCCTCGAAGATTACAATGTAGCAGCAGATTGGAGTGTTTGTTTATGAAAATACACCAAGCAAAAGGGGTTTCTCACAAGCAATGAGAAAATCAGTAGACTCCCAGACTCGGATAATGAGTTAGCTGAAGCAAGGGAGCAGCGGAGGCAAATTGAGGAAGCTGCTGCAAGGAGACCAGCAGTAGCAGTCCTAGCTCAACCAAAAGCTGCTCCAGCAGCTGAAGAGGAAATTGCAGCTGAGGCTGCATTAGCGGAGGAAACTCCTGAGGAGCAAATGTCCTCTCCTTCTGGCTCTTCTCAGAGAAGGACTTGGACGAAAGCTAAAGCTCCATAGAGGCGGAGATCCAAGTTAGCTGGATCATTCGATGAAGCGTCTTCTAAGGCTGAGGAATTGAAGCCCCCGGTAGAGTTAGCTACTCTCATGGCCGAGGAAGCTACAGTCCTCATAATAGCAGCCGAGGTCAGAGAGGAAGCTAAGAAGAAAGTTTTAGGGGAAGGGGACACCCTTCCCCCAATTCAAGCGGAACGTACAAATTCTTCTCTTACTCTCTCTCCCCAAACCAAATCTGGCGATGATGAGGTAATTTCGGCTGGTACCTCGGAGCCTCCAAAACAGCCACAGTTGATGCAAACTGAATCCCCTCCCCCACAAGTTTAAATATTATCTACCTATTCCCACTCCCACTCAACCCATCGAAACATCCACTTCATTTGAACCATATCCATCCACGTCTCAACCCATCCCCATCCTCATTCCAACCACATCAGCTATCCCTGAAGTCCAAACTTTCCAAATCCCAACTCCATCCTACTCCTTTCTCAAAAAAGTCCTAATTCAATCTTAAACCCCTACAACCCATCCTGAAGAAACTGCAACTCCTATCCCATCTGATTCCTCATCTAAGGATGATGATAGCGACCTAAGTCCAGCCTCCACATTCTCTTCGATCTTTATAAGGCTGGAGAACAAGATGAAGGCAAAATTTGCCAAGCAGTTGAAGAAGAAGACGAAGGAGATTATTGACGCGGTGACAGAGACTATGATCGCCAACATGAAAGAGGTCGAGGTAAATATTGTGAATAATATTTCTACCTTGACTAACTCTGTGTTGGTTGAGAAAGTAAAGGCTCTAGAGGAGGAGGTGAAAGCGCTGAAAGAGCAGACTGCAAAGGACAATGAGATATTGGTGAATGAACTTGCCTTTGACAAGAATAATTATCAAGTCCAATGCAACACTCTGAGGGCTAGGATAGAGGAGCTGTCTGATGAAATTAAAAAGGGGGAAAATGAGAAGAAAGAAATGGAAGCCACCCTCACAGCTGACCTGGAAGCAGTTAAGGCTCAATTGGTAATAAAGACAGACGAATCGGCAGCTCTGCAGCTGAGGGTGGGCCAGATAGAAGATGCCCTGAAAGAGGATGAGGAAAGGAAGAAGAAAGAAGAGGAGTAGAAGACGGAGAGACTCCTGGCTAAATACAAAGAAGTTGAGAAAGAAAAATCAGAAGCCAAGGGAAAGGGAAAGAAAGTAAAAGCTGCTAAGGAACCTCCACAATCTGAAACTGAGGTTGTTCCAAAAGCTGCTGTCAAAGGAAACGAAAAGCGTGAGCTTGACTACTCCAATCTGTCTGAGGAGCAA